>JAVGWX010000010.1:46777215-47510166 GCA_036924085.1 Ariolimax columbianus | reverse complement strand
GAATGTGAGATGACCAGGACCAAATCTCTATGTTCATAACAAATGGCACAGGAAACTATACGTGCCAAATAATGTTGCAGATATTCACAAAGTGTTGTCAAAGAGCGAAAACCAAAGTCACCAACATAGACACAGATGCACTGTGATTAATCCTCCTTTCCTGAAACCCATAGACGGTAGCAGAGGTAATCCAGCTGAATTGTGATGATGTGCGCAAACAGAAGATACAAGTCACAAACATATCATCAATGGCAATAACAAATGAATAACTTGTCGATTGTTGCTGGTAATCCATTTGCACCATACAGAAATACATAATAAAGAACAGCATACGTGCATGTCATAATAGCAATCAATTTTATTGCTGGTTACTTCCAGAGACAAGACAAAAATATAATCATAAATCTGCTACACAACATAATCGTTCTTATAAATATCTACAATCTGGTACAATGAAATAACATCCCTGCACTTTGGGTAAATCTATTAGTGATCTGTCTATTTGAGCAAATAATCTATTAGTGATCTGTCTATTTGAGCAAATAATCTATTAGTGATCTGTCTATTTGAGCAAAAAATCAATTAGTGGTCTGTCTCTTTGAGCAAAAGATCTATTAGTGGTCTGTCTCTTTGAGCAAAAAGCATTGGTTGTGAATATTGATTGTTCCCGTTGTACACTGGCAGTACACACTCCTACTCTGTCAACCTACTGCTTGACCTACGCTTGATTTGAACCCTTTACAGTCCAGCCTAATTTGGTAGATCTGTAGTTACAGTCTGAGACAAGTGCTATCAACTCTGTGTGTCAAGCAGTTTCCTTATCTCAAAATAAAATAAATTAATATTAAAAAAATTAAGCTAAAGTTATTACTATCTAATAACACATAAATTAATTTTTTATGACATGAAGTATTCATAATAATCAGATGTATTAGTCAGGTCAGGTCATCCCGTAAGCAGTGAGGTTTTTGGAGCACACATGAAGACACCCCCACAACTCTACGCCATCCTCCTCTGTTCATGGTCGCTGCCTGTGCCTCCTGTGGTCGGAGTTTGACCCATTCTTTTATGCTGTCCGTCCACCTCTGTTTGGGACAAACTCTTTGTCGTCCGCCTTGCACCTTTCTGTCAAGAATCGTATATGCAAGACTGTTTGATCTGGATAAATGTCTGTACCAAGCGAGTTTCCGTCTTCTGATCGTTGCCAAGAGGTCTTCAAAAAGCCCTATTGCTGTTGTAATTCTTTCTTGTATTTCCTCATTTGTAACACGGTTTTTGTATGTGATGTCTGGAAGTCTTCGGAAACAATCAATGGTTGTATTAGTATGAAACGTTTATTGTCATTATAAAAGGGAAAATATTACACATTTTTTGTTTGGAGTATTGTCACAGCCACTATCGTCTCCTTCCCAGCCAAAATCTGTCTATTGAATATCCACTTGTAATCCACATGCATGCTCATTGGTCTGATCAAATCATAAATAATTTCCCAGATATTGAAGTTCTATTTCCATCTCACAAAAAACAAATTAAAAAATGTTACCACTTTTGTAAATACACATTTAAAGGAAATAACTCTACATTAAATTGACATTTTCCGTTCCAACGACGTAAGATTATGGCGATTTGGCTCTGTTCCACTGGCGTTGCACGTTACCAGCTCTAGGGTCATTGCTTTATCGTATATAAACTACCGGGTTAATGTTATAATAACAGCTCAAAATACTGCTTTTTTGATTGTAGAGAATTCCAACTTCTGTCATGTATGGTTAGATGAAAACAATGGCAATTTTTTAATTTTTGTTTTAGATTTTAGAAAGGATTTCTTCTGTTTTTCGCTTGGATTTGAAGATTCATCCATTATTGAGAATGGCGGAAGTTAAGTTTCTGCAACAGATTTTTCTGAGGTTTGTTTGTGTAGATACAATAATTACATTTATAGTCGAAGTGACAGACGTAGCCATTATGGCAAACATCAATAGTAGTATTAGTACACTTTTCTGCGATATATTTTTTTTTCTGAACCAAGGGACGCCGCTATCGGGTGAGACTATATGTTTGTGGTATTTTTCACCACTATCATCTTCCTCTTCTTGTATCTCAAAAACTAACATACACACAATAACAACAATAACACCAACAAGTTCTTTATTAATAAATGTCTCTAGACAAAAATAATAAAATAAAATAAAAGTTTGAGGTACTCAAAATCAACAACCACGTCAGGGCGTGAGGTGCTGAAAAATTATGCAGATACAGGAAATTGATGTAATTTTGTAATCTGGAAAGCAAAAAAGGTTTAAGCTGCAGCTGTGCTTTATATTTTATCATACTTTAGGTCAGTCTAAATATGTAAACGTATGCTCACCGAAACAACGGTGTTAGATATCGAATCAGACTCGAATTTAAGTTGTATGCAACCAACTCCGACCGAATTGGACTGTAAAAAGTTAACATTCTGTAGTATGTGGTTTGCTAGTTCATTGATTGCAGTGTTATTATCTAACAGGTGGTGATTGATTCATTCATTCAATCATTGATTTAACCTTGTTTCCTATATTCGGCAAAAGAAGGTGCAAGGCTACCACAAACAGATACCAGTATGACGTACGAAGAGTCAAAACGGCTTATCAAAGCCAGATACATGACCAAATGGGAAACCGAACATACTGGTTACACCAAAAACGATGCCTATTACCAGTTGAACCGAAGAGAGCAGGTCGTTGTCTTCAGACTTCGCACTGGCCACAACAGACTGAGGTACCACCTATTCAACAAATTGAAGATAGGGTGTACCGACGAATGCCCGTGCGGTACTGGTAAAATGACCACTGAACATCTGCTGCAGAACTGCCCGACATACGAGGATCAGAGAGAGCAGATGTGGCCATTGCCAGTGGAACTGCAAGACAAGCTCTATGGTAGTGGCGAGAGTCTCAGGATGACCGCCGCTTTTTTCGAAAAAATAATGGTTACTGTCTGACTGTGTACGCAGAAGAAGAAGAAGAAGAAGTTTCCTATATTCAATGTTTACTATGTGTACTTTAGATATCAGGCTGTCAGCTCGTTCATTGTCATGGACCCCAGTATGATGAGGGCATTAGGTGCACACAAGCACCTGATAGTCCAAGACATCTATAGTTGCTATTCACTTGTGCCATTGCCATCCCTTCTGCACATTCTAAAGCAATGTTCGCGACCAAATCACAACTCTTTTGGTGGTGTAACATTTAGTTTCTGTGCCAAATCATTCTGAAAAACAAAATTCAGAATGTATAAATCTTCTGAAACTTGATCGGAAAAAACAAAAAAAAAAGGAGAATGCATAAATCTCCTGAAACTTGTTTGAAAAAAAAGAGTTTGAAGTATGAATTTCCAGAAATGATTGAAAACAAAATAATTGAATGCCTAAGTCTCCTTAAACAATTGAAAAACAATGATAAAATATTGCATAAATTTCCTGAAACTCGATTGAAAAACAAAAAAGGAGAATGCATAAATCTCCAGAAACTATATTTAAAAAAACAAAAAAGAATGCATAAATCTCCTGAAACTTGATTAAAATAATAAAAAAGTATGATGCATAAATCTTCTAAAACTTGATTGAAAAACAAAAAGTTAAAGGTATAAAATCTCCTTAAAGTTAAATTTTTTTTAAAATGGAGAATACATAAATCTCCTGAAACTTGATTGAAAAACAAAAAGTACAGTTCATAAACCTCACAGAACACGACTGAAAAACAAAAAAAGTAAAATGTACAAATAATTTGAGAAGTGACTGAAAATAGAAAGTAGAATTGACAAGAAATTTGAATAAAAAAGAAAGTAAAATGTATAAATATTATCAAGGGTGACTTATTATCATGTAGGATGTTTTTTACAGAACCTCGCTCTCATGACAGCCTATTTGTAAGACACTCAATCCCTGGCCAGCTTTCCTGCCTCTGTCACTGTCAACCCCAGAGCATCTTTAATGTCCTTTGTTTATTTTTTCCTTGATCTGCCTCTGCCTCTTTTGCTAGGTACCATACCCTCTAGTATTGTTCTTTCTAGGCCAATCTGGTGTTTGATGTGGGCGAAGTATATTCATTTAATAGACATAATGTTGTTAAACTAGCTAGTTTTGTTCAATATTGAGCCCTTGTAGGATTTCGGCATTTTTCTTTTTTGATATCCAAGGTATTTTGAGCAGCCTCCTGTAGCATTTTAACTCAAAGAATTCAATCTTCTTCCATAGGGTTTGTATGGTTGACCATGTCTCGTATCCGTATGTTGCCACCAGGAAGATACAAGTCCTCAGGATCTTTATTTTTGACATTTTGTTAGTGTTCCATCATAAGTTTTTCTTTTTCATTGTAGTTAACATCTATAGTCCCATGGTCATTGCTATCTTTTTTATTTTTTATTTTTTATTGTTGACAATCTCCGTTGTTGTGTATAGTCGAGCAAAGATTTTCAAAACTTGTGCCGTTCTGAACTTTTTGCTTCTCTGGGATAACTTTAGGTTTTGTTTTGGTTTTTGCTTTAGCAGTGCTCATTGTCTTAGTCTTGTTGGTGTTTATGAATACTGGTGATGATAGAAACATTCACAAACCTCAGACGCACCAGAAGGTGGAATGGACAGAGACATCAAAGGCAAAATGAACAAGGTTAGGGTAGCCTTTTGCTAACTTTAACGTTTTTGAAATGCAGCACAAATACCAAACTTAAAAATATACAAGAGTTGCATGCCTTCTGTGTTTCTGTAGGTTTCAAAGTGCTGGGTAGTAATGGAAAAACAAACATCAAAGTTGTCATCTTTTCATACGATTTGCCCAAGAATAATTCATCTAAATTCCAGGTTAAACAGAATCACCAATTAAGAACCGCATGCTCGGAGCAATCAAGAAGACATGAACACCATCATAAACGTCTGATGCTGGAATTGGGTAGGCTGTGTTCTAAAAGAAGAACCAGACCTGTCCTTGGTGTGGAGCACAGAGGTAAGGTAAAAAAGAAGCATGAATAAGGCAACGAACTGTGAAGGCTGAGATGACATTTACGAATCAAAGTTGGGGCACTGTACGAATGATGACTGCAGACCGGGTGAAGTGCTGCTCCTAAAGATGCCATCAAGCGCGATGGTCACTGACCATTTTGTCAGTCGCTGACCATGGAACTAGGAAGAAGAATGATTTCAACTGCATGTCCAAGCCTCTAAGCAGTAGCGAAGCATTAGAATAGGCTGAGCTATCCCAAATGTTTTTTGAAGAATTAGAGACGACATCCCTTTGCATAAAACAGATGTGAAAAAAATTAGAAATTGTAATGGTTTTTTTATTTAAATGTAGTGACATGTTAGCAAACTCACTAAGCGGCAAAGCTGATTACATCCAGCCTAACACAGTTTAGGAATCAGGTTAATTGGTAGCTAGTAGACGGTCATTAGCGCACTATTTTTTCTCACAGCCCAATAGCCACAAATTAGGCAGGCATTCCCTGACTAGATTTCTATTTTTAGAACAGGTGCACAATTATGTCCCTTTCTGCTAAAGTTGGATGTGTCAGACCAAAAGGTGCAAATATTGCAGTCAAGCTATAAACTAGCAACACAATGCATTCCGTTCTCCGGACTACATCCTGCTACTTGCAAAGCCCTATTCAGGGCTTGGTAGCGGGAGATTGAGAGCAAACACAGAAGAAGAAGAAGAATGTCCCTTTACGTTTATGACTCAGCTTACCCTCAAATTATCATCACGCTTCGCTACTGCTCTTTAGTCACCTCTGTCAACATACATGGCAGGTTCGTGTTACTATTATTTTCTCTTCTTTCAGGCCCTAGTAATACATAGTCAATGCGATAACTTACTGCATATTTTATTTGGCTGGCATGGTAGGGAATCCCTCCTAGAGAGTCACACCTTTTCATATGTTTCTTCTCAGGGTCTCCTGGTACGAGAACTTCTGTCTCACCTTCTGCCTGTAAGAACATGGGAATCAAACGTGTTTACATCGTAATATCGAGGAAATTTGCCCAATGATTTCACTTGCTTTATTACATCTGTTTTAGATTTCAGTGTCTCCTTTGCCATCTGCTGAGACTATGCTGCCCAGGTACGTGAAATTTTCCACTTGTTAGTTTTGAATAAATATATTTGTTTTTATTTCTCTTCTTGCAATTGTCATAACTTTGGTTTTCTCTATGTTGATTTTATACTGAAATTCGTACAGACCTCATTAATATTGTTGATATGTTCCTGCAGTTGTTTTTCTGAGGCTGCTGTTATTGCTTGGTCATCAGCAAAGAGAAGTTCACATAAGTTATCACTGAGGTAAATACAAATTTAAAAAAATTAACATATTGAACTTAAAATAACCAAAATGTATAGACCATATAAGGAAAACTATCCATATTGCCTGTCTGCTAAAGAATTGTAATACTTACTGGTTCCAGGCTCCTCAAAGTTGTGTTAAGCTGTGTCAGCCTGTCAGAGAATCCAGGTGCAAATGCTGATGGGTCTATTGCTATGTAGCACTGACCCTGTAACCAAAATATAATATCACTTTCATTTATAAGTCTGGTTCTCCTTGTTCTGTCAGAAAATCCAGGTGCAAATGCTGATGGGTCTATTGCTATATAGCACTGACCCTGTAACCAAAATATAATATCACATTCATTTATAAGTCTGGTTCTCCTTGTTCTGTCAGAGAATCCAGGTGCAAATGCTGATGGGTCTATTGCTATGTAGCACTGACCCTGTAACCAAAATATAATATCACTTTCATTTATAAGTCTGGTTCTCCTTGTCCTGTCAGAGAATCCAGGTGCAAATGCTGATGGGTCTATTGCTATGTAGCACTGACCCTGTAACCAAAATATAATATCACTTTCATTTATGTCTGGTTCTCCTTGTTCTGTCAGAGAATCCAGGTGCAAATGCTGATGGGTGTATTGCTATGTAGCACTGACCCTGTAACCAAAATATAATATCACTTTCATTTATAAGTCTGGTTCTCCTTGGAACATTGCGTCACAATAGATGTTCTCTATCTGTTCCTATTGTGTGCAATCCTCTAGCATTTCAACCATGAGACCCCCCCCGATTGATCTGACTTCCTCATCCACTGTTCCTCATCAGACATGATTCTGCCTACTGGTCTCTTTCCCTGTGTGTTCCAATTCAGTGCATATCTGGTTATACTGTCCAACTTCTTTCTAAGCGTGTGTCCTAATGATTTACACTTTCTCTTGCTAATTTCCTGCTGTATTCGTTGTTGTTGCCAGGAGCATACTCCAAGCCATGTTAATATGGATATCTGAGACCCCTTTAACAATCAACGTGATTGATGCAGTACTTCAGGAGGTACAGAGGGGAAGGCTGAGGTATGAGTGGATAGCAGCTGTAGAGGCCTCAAACATCCAGGTGTTGACATGGATCTATTGTCCTGGTCATGCTGGCATTCAGGGCAACAAAAGAACTGACATCTTGACTTCACAAGCTCCCATCATGGGCACATTTGTGATGGATAGGAATGACATTTTGAAATCAATCAACGACCGTTTGTTGGATGAGGACACCGCAATAGATGAATCAGCAATCCATATACTGCAAAGTTATGACATTTAACGATGATGTTTGAGCGGAGTTGGACCGCATGATCGGATGGAGCAGGAAAGTGTACAACCAGTAAGCTACAGGAACCATCCGCATCCATATCCTGCACTATTTGCTGAGAGAGACTGAGCACCTATGGGAACACCCAGAGTGCAGTGACGTCAATTCTTAAAAACAGAAACTCTTCTGGTGGAAGATGAAGAGGGGGGTTGGTGATAGGAGGTTTGGGGGAAAGGGTGGAAGGCGGAGGGTAATAGGTGGAGAAAGAGTGCAATTGGGTCAAGTGCAAGAAAGGACTACCTTTAACCCTTTACAATCCAAATTGTCCATTGCAGTCATCTAGAGCAACACCACCTGCAGTCTAATGTATCTGAAGTCACATGCCGCATTTCATCCAATGTATGTAAAGTCACATGCCGCATATCAACCATATCCTATTATTTAGTTAAATTTTGGTTTATAAACAAATTTTGTGTGACAGATTATTCGATTCTGTATCTTTAAATTTAAAAATCATAACTTTAGTTTTAATGACTTTTTTTTGGTTAAAGATGAAAAACATAATATTACAGTTCTTGTCTTGGACATTAGTTGGTCGGTTGGTTATTGATCCAGTGGCCTATGGGCTTCTGCCATTTGGCCCAATGCCATATAGTGGTATCTGCAGGTGTTTGTAAGCTGTTGTTTAGTTCCATACAAAGTGTTCCATTTGTCTGACATCCGCAGAAGAAGCTCTTTCCTAACACTTCAAAAAGATGATGTTCAACAGCCAGCACTCTGGAGTATGTTCTGGTTGGATTTTGTTCAAGTGACTGTTAAGTTGTATGTGTTGAGTGCAAAGTCGGAAAATGGTGCTTTTGTCTCTCCTTTTCATGAGGTTAATGTTGCCTTCAGGATTTGGGATGGCCATATGCTTGTAGATTTCTCTTCCAGTATTTCCCATTGCCTATCTTTTCTACCAGGCCTCATTGTTTGCAATCTTCAGTAGTTGCTTGACTGTCTGTAGGGCTTTTGGTGTATATTATTGACTTGATCCCTTCTTAGCCAGTCTGTCTGCCTTGCCATTGCCAGGTGTATTTGAGTGACCAGGGATCTTTTGCATAACTATTCTAACTTTATTGGATGTGAAAATTTGGTTGGCATCTAGGGATATTTGGGTAAGTTCAGGCCTACAGTGACCACCATCTTGCAGACCTTGAAAGGCAGATAATGAGTCTGTAAAGATAACAATGTTTTGGGCTTTTGGTCTTGGACATCTTGTGAATTAGGTTGGACTGTAAAGGGTTAAGTGTTAATCTGCTGTTGTTCTTTTTCATATTGACAGTTCCACTGGCAGACAGTGTCTGCTGGTAACAAAACTAGATCTGGAATATGACCCTTGTACAAAATGGAGTACTGTGGTAATCCCTACTTTTCTGCTCCAAAAATATAAGAGCCTCCACTAAAGTGAACTTCCTTGCAGAAAGTCTGTGACAAGGCCTTTATGTACCATTACTATACATCACTATCTGGAGTAACAGGTACAAGAAGAAAGAAGTGGTAGTTTATGAAGCATTCAATTTAGCAAGATTTTCACATTTTTTTTAGCGTTCGCCTTATTTCTCTATTCCACAAGGTGGTGTGAATTGCACTATGTTTTTATTTTACGCTTGTCGGCCCAGTGCATCCGACTTCAGCATGCATTTTATGTAAGGGTCTGTTTCCTCCTGCATTTTCTAGGGGTTTGCTTCCCCGGGGTAACGGTCGGTGCTGTGATAGGGACCGAACCCAGCACCTTGAGTTTGTGTCACTTAATCACTAGCTCATGCCATCCCGGGTTTGGCAAGATGAGTTTGCTAACTTCAGCTGTCTGAGGCCTTTTAAGGGATTGCAGTGATTGTCTGTGACTCTCAATTCATGCTTCAGAAGATACAGAATGAGTTGTTTGGATAGCATGCATAGAGATCTTGAATCTTCTAGATCTCGTATGGATCTACTATCCTGGTCATTCTGGGCGAAGCAGATTACAGAGCTTAGAAAAAATATGTGGCTGCAGCAGAGAGGGGAGCCTAAGAGGATAGAGCAGGAGTGTCTGCAATCAGCAAGCTCAGGAAAATATCAGTGTCTACACTCTTTGTCAGTTAATGAGAAAGATTAAGCACCTATAGGACTGCCATGGGTGCAATGGCATTGATTTTTGTGGCAAGAAGAAAAACCACCCAGAAACTTACTATTAATAGTCAAATGTGAGTCCCAAGTGCTGCGCCGGGACCTTTGTGTGTGACAAGGACAAGAATGACACCACTGCCCCATAGAGAGCATGTCGTAAAAATGGTTAGGTGGTTTGTTAAGAGCAGCATAGATGGTCCCTAACAGGCTGAGTGTCTACTTTGCTCTAGTGTTCAAGTCTATTAAGATGGACTCGAACATCGGTTTACTACCCTCAACTGCACTTGTTCCAACACAGCGGAGTAATAAGCTGCTTGAGCCTAGCCCGCTAAGCAGGAAATCTTCCTCCTGGCTACATCCAGCTCATGCCAGAGCACGGACCTGCACAAGGGCATCCATTCCTGTAGAAGTACAGGTCAACTAAGACTTAGACTAAGAGTCTAAAAGAAGAACTAGGAAAGACATGAGACGACACCTACTCAGGGCTGACCAAATAAATTTGCAAAACGAACAGATAGCTTTTGAGGTGCTGATCTGCCTGGTTGAATAGCAAGACCCCAGTGTAATTCTGTTATAGTAAATGTTGCATGTAGTGTAAAACCACTTCAGATAAAGCTATTGTTCCAGAAAAATGTTGCTGCTGTTTTGATCTCACATACCAGGTTGGCTTCTCTTTCTGTTGTTTTCCATCTCCTCACTTTGCTGCCGAAGTCAGCCCCTGATAATATCCCACAAAACACTTCCACCAGCATTGCCAGACCATATCCTTTGTAGCCACCTGTGAGTAAAAGATGTATTACACGTTCACTTTGGGAAATTATAAATTTCAGAATCAACCTCGGTGAAAGTGACTCTTCGTACATTTGTGTGTGTTTTTGTATGTCATTATATGTTAGTATTTCTCGACCCTGAGCTAGTACATCATTTTAAAAAACAACAATGTCTGTTTTTGTCTGTGTGCAATAATATTGGCCATTTCTTGATTGGTGCACTCTATTTCATAACTGGCATACCATGTCTCACACTTTCCTGGCACATCCTAAAATGGCAATGAACTTAGAAGACTCTGTAGAGTCTGTATACAACCAGTTTCTTTTACATTCACTTGATTTTAAAAAAATTATATGTGGATCCAATCTATTCTTAAATGCATTAACTCTTTCACTCCCAAATATTTTGAACCTCTGGACACAATTTTTTCCTTATGTAAAACTCAAACACAGCATCAGTTGCAGTCTGTTTATCTTCAATAAAAGTTCCCTGAAATAACAAATTTATATACCAACCTGTTCACAATTGTAGCAAAATTTAAATGGAGTACATATATTTTGCAAATGGGGGTGAACATTTGCGTATGATGGATTATAGTTACATAATCGTCGTTTTTATTTTTTTTAAATATAAAGAAATTGTTCCCCTCATCAGCACATTATTCAGTTCTAAACCAATACATGAATAAGGTAATGACTTTTTATTGACGGTAATCCACAGAGGAAGATATTCTGAAAGTTACACCTAATTTGGTGTAGTTGTTCTCACAGTATTCATATTTTACTGAAGGCACATAGAGTTGTAAACGTGCTCTAAAATAAAAGCACCAATTAACATCAGCGGAGTGTTTACAATTTAGGCACTCCCAGAAAAGAATGTTCCTGCTGTATTAAATATACATGTATATGTATACACATTTATATTATATACACTAGTAATGGTGATAAAGGATCTTGAACCTTTACTGAATTTGTGAATTATTACTACCATTGCTTGAGACAAGAAAGGGCACAAAATCTGGACTTCCGCCAATAACCAAAATAAAACATTCAGGAGAACTAGGAATGGGAAAATATGTGATTTTGTGAACACAGTAGAAAAAGCCGGTATATCAAGCCCTGGATTTTCTCGAAAAATCCAGAAGCCTATGTATTTGCTCGCAGAAGTGAATGAGTTAATTGTCCCTGCCTCCACTACTTCCTGTGGCAATGCATTCTAAGCATTCACCATTGTCTGACTAAAAAATATTTCCTAATATCTAATCTGGGTCTTTCTTTAGTTAATTTGTAGCTATGCCCTCTTGTTCTTGTAGGTGGTTGTATTTTGAAAAACTTGTTATAGTCTAATTTATCCAGTCTTTTGATTATCTTATAAACCTGTATTAAGTCACCTCAAATTCTTCTCTTTTCTAGAATCTGTAGGTCGGCTTATCTGAGTCTTTCTTCATATCTATAATTCTGAAATCCTACTATCAATTTTGGTGGTCTTCTTGTATTCTTTCCAGCATGTTTATATCCTCGCTATGATAAAGACTCCACACCAGAACACAGTACTCCAATCTAGGTCTAACTAATGCTTTATGCAGTTTGACAATCACTTCCCTTTTTTGTTGGTTCTTTGTCTCTGACGAAGACCTTGTGGCCGTAACATAGGTATTGTTTTGTTTTTGTGCTAGTGAGGTCACTGAGCCATTACCTATATGTGTTTTTATCAACTTTCATAACAAATATTTTCAAACACCTGCTTTTTATGTATGAAATTTGAAAACTGACATCAGTGTGGACAAGACATAAATGTACATGTATGGAAACTTACTGCATTCTTCAGTTCCTCCTAAAGGCATAAGACCAGTAGATTCTGATGGGTTGGTAGTTGCCTAAGGAAACAAAGAAAATACCCATATTGACTGTTCGAGTACAAATTCTAGATAACGAAACACCTTCTCAATAGGGGCCATACATGAAGGATAAAAGGGTACGTGCCTCCATCTGCAGGCAGAACAGACCAACCCCCTGTTTGTCAGCAGTTGATTGCAATTATGAGGGGTCTTCAAATTATAATCCTGAAAAGTGGAATATAAATTAGAAAAACCCTGCCTTTGTATTCTAGCTTGTTAATATGGTTGCTAAGGAAGTCAAGAGTGTCCTGCATATGCCATCACAGAACAGGCATATATGATATACACCTGATTCAACATATTGTCTCCCACCACAATCTGTTTGTTGTTAGCAGAATCTATTCTTAAAATCTTTGTTTTTTTTCTATGTATATTCTCAGTCCCTGTTATGCATATCTTGAGTTAACCAAGAGCATTGGTCTGGCAACCACATAAAAAGGTGATATATAAACTACAACTGTATGAACACAAAAATTATTTGTCAAATAGAAGAACAAAAAGAAAGGCAATAAGTAGAACAATAAGAAAAACAAAAAGGAAGTCAATAGGGCCTTAGTAGAACAATAAGAAAAACAAAAAGGAAGTCAATAGGGCCTTAGTAGAACAATAAGAAAAACAAAAAGGAAGTCAATAGGGCCTTAGTAGAACAATAAGAAAAACAAAAAGGAAGTCAATAGGGCCTTAGTAGAACAATAAGAAAAACAAAAAGAAAGACAAGTAGAACAACAAGGAGGGCAATAAAGTAGTCAATAAGGAAGACAAAATGAAAGGCAAAAAATAAAATACATTGGTGATTTTATGTTATGAAATCACAATGAAACATACAGAAATAAGTCTCTAAAAGTGGAAAATTAAATAGATTTCCATTTAAAAAAAGTTAACAAATACACAATTAGAAGTGGAAGACTAAACCAAGGCAATTAGAAGCCTATTTATATACCTGAAGATAATGACCCAAAAAAGTATATAGAGTGACCATTGCAACTGATTGATGCCATAGCATTTAAGAGAAAAGTTGTTGGAACAGTATAAAACAGTAATTTCTTCTTCTTCTATCAACTGATGCTATGCCTCTAGCCCGGTGAAGTTCACAAAGGAGACTGTGCATTTCAGGACTTCGCCAGTCCCCCTCAGCTTCTTCTGAGGAAGAAGTTGTTTCTTAACATCGTCAATCGTCAGATTCTCAAAAAGATTGTGTTGTGTTCACCAGTTTCATTGGGATGTGTGCACTCTGGAGTGTGTTGTGGTTGGATTCTGTTCAAGTGGCTGTTAAGTTGTATGTGTGGAGTGAAAAGTTGGAAAATAGTGTTTTGATCTCTTATTTTCAGGACGTTGCTGTTGTCTTTCGGATTTGGGATGGCTATTTGTTTGTAGATTTCTCTCCAAGTAATCCCCATTGCCCATCTAGTAAGTCAAGGCTCTTTGTTTGCAGTCTTCAGTAGTTGTTTGACTGTCTTTCTGTAGGGTTGTTGGTGTGTATTGTTGTTCTTGACTTAATCCCTTCTTAGTTAATCTGTCTCTCTGGTCATTGTCAGGTGTATTTGAGTGACCAGGTATCTATTGCATAACTATTGTGACTTCATGGGATGTGATAAGTTGGTTGGCATTTAGGTATATTTGGGTAGTTCAGGCTTACAATGTCCACCATCTTCCAGAGTGCAAGAAATATAGTGACTAATAATTAGGGTAATTTATCATTAAATAAAACTTTTGGTTAAATATTGTCATAGTGCTGGTTTCAATCATCATGTAGCATGTCCTTTGTAGAACGTCGCTCCCATCACAGTCTGTCTGAAAGAAACTCATTCCCTTGCCAAAACTCCAGCCTCCACCACAGTCATATTCAGGCATTCCTAGATATCTTGGTGCCATCGTCTTCTTAGTCTACCCCTTCCTCTTTTACCTGGCACCATACCTTCCATTACTGTTCTCTCGAGACTGTTGTGTCTCTTGATGTAACCAAAGTATTTGCATTTTCTAGCCAAAATGGACAAAGGACGAAAAAACATCAGAAGCTTTTGAGATGTGGTGCTATCGCAGGATGCAAAGAGTAAGCTGAAAAAAAAGAAAGATCAAATGAACAAGTATTTAAAGATATAGGTTTACATAGACAACTAATGATGAGTATACAGAAAGGTATATTGTCTCGATTTTGTCATACCATGAGACATGGAGGTCTGTTATTGAAAATACTAGAAGGCAAAATTCGGGGAAAATGGAAGGGAACGTCCATGAAACAATTACATCACACAGGCTTGCAAGAACATAGTAGGTTTGCAAACTTATACTGAGCTGAAGAGATCTGCTAGAAACAGAGGACAGTGACTTGACATGATCAGAATACTTCAACACCAGTCCCTGGACTGACTAACAGAGGGCAGTGGAGTGACATGATCAGAAGACTTCAACACTAGTCCCCGAATTGACTAACAGAGGATAGTGGTATGGCATGATCAGAAGACTTCAATACCAGTCTCCGGACAGACAAACAGAGGTCAGTGGCTTGACATGATCAGAATCTTTCAATACCAGTCTCAGGACTGACTAACAGAGGACAGTATCTTGATATGATCAGAAGATTTTAGCACCAGTCTGACTAACCTGCTGATGGTGATGATGACACCTTCAAGGATTGAGTGGTGTGTTATGTAAGTACATACTATATTCAGCCCAATATCATACTAAGGTTAACCACAAATAAAACATAACATTTCTCTTGACTTACCCTGCCCAAGTTGTCACAACCCCATCCAAGTGGAATATTCAGCCCTTTCCTTTCATTCAATTCCAGCTAAAATGTTGAGAACCAGATAATACATGTATTAGTTGATCTCAGTTGCTAATTCACAAAGTTATGAGTCTGAAACATGCATGTACCCAAGAGACCATCAAGAAAAAATTCTTTGTTTATGTATTAGATCACCAGATGCAGTAACAAATACAGATTCTTGGCAAAGAACACGACAATAGCAAATATAAATCAATAAAAACATTTTCGACTTTCTATGAAGCACAGGTCTTCAACAAATACACACCCAGTCATCAAATTTAGGCCGGTCTATATCTTGCAGCTTAAAATTTCTATAGGATGAAGTAGCCAGACCCCCATGTCCAACCTTTTTTTAGTTGCTTCTTACAAAGAAACAGACAGGTACAAATAAACAGGCAGGTTACAGTGTTACTATTCTTTGTTAACCCTTTCTCACCCTTTTCTTCTTCTCTTTCATAAATTTTTCTTTATGTCTACAGGCGAATTTCAGCTCTCTGGAGAAATGTTGCTGAAGAGTTCTTGAAAGCTTCTTAACAGCTTTGCGTGTAGGTTCGTTTCCATGGGCCAGTACTCAGCAAGCAAATTGGTTAAGCATATAACAGTCTTCTACTAGGACATGTTCAGCTGACTGTGCTGCTTGCCCGCACATTCACATAGGTGATGGAGCCAATTTTAGCCTGTCTTAGTGTCCATTCAATCTGTTATGTCCCCTTCTCATATGGAACAGGATCATTTGTTCCACTTGATCAAGGCAGTGATAGTTGTCTCTCATTTGGTCAACTTTCCTTATAGCTTGGATAAGGGTCTTCTTGTCTTGGAAGGTGATTGTTTTTATTCAGTTTGTGCTTGTGCTGCTCCCTCCTTTGCCAACATGTCTGCTGTCTCATTTCCTGGTATGTTACAGTGTGATGGCATCTACTGTAGCACTACTCTTCTCTTGGATTTTAGTTCGCCTAAGGCTTCTTTAAGCACAGGTAGTTTATGATTCATGAGGGCTTGCAGAACTGACATTGCATCTGTAAAGAATACAATCTGACATTGACTCCTGCTGCTAATCATTTCTGCAGAAATAATTATTTGTGCGTTGTACTTCAGTCAAGTAGTTTGAACAGAATTTTCCAGTGGATGAACTAGTGTCCTCTCCTGGTAACTCTAAATTCTGGTATTCAATCAGGCACGTGTGTCTGATGTCAGGCAGCCAAATATTGAGTAAACTCATTTCGTTCTTTTGCCTTGTTGTAATATGTTGAGCCCAGGGCTTTCTTCAGGCCATCTCTGCGCCTCAGTCGCCAACGAGGGCGGCTAAAGTTGTATGATACTCTTCATATCCATCTGTTATCCGGCATGCATACCACCGGTAACACTCGGGTGAATAATGGCAAATATAGTTAGAGATTAAGGAGAGAGTTGAGATTGAAAATAACAGAGAAAGAGAAGATAAGGAAAATTAAAGACCTGGCAAGCACAAGTGGAAGATTAAACCTAGGTAAAAAAAAGTCTCATTAATATACCTGAAGAAAATGACCATTGTAACTGGTTTTTGCCATAGCATCTAAAGAGAAAAGTTGTTCAAACAGTATAGAACAATAATTTCTCCCTCTTATTAATATACCTGAAGAAAATGACCATTGTAACTGGTTTTTGCCATAGCATCTAAAGAGAAAAGTTGTTAAAACAGTATAGAACAATAATTTCTCCTTCTTATTAATATACCTGAAGAAAATGACCATTGTAACTGGTTTTTGCCATAGCATCTAAAGAGAAAAGTTGTTCAAACAGTATAGAACAATAATTTCTCCCTCTTATTAATATACCTGAAGAAAATGACCATTGTAACTGGTTTTTGCCAAAGCATCTAAAGAGAAAAGTTGTTCAAACAGTATAGAACAATAATTTCTCTCTCTAATTCTGTGCTCAGGTATTTGGTCAAGCAAGATCTGTAGTCCCATCTCCAGGATGAAGCTAACAGTCTTTTCCAAGTCTGGATGGTGGTCCTATAGCGTTTGTCTCAGATACAACAATTAGCATACAACTATCAAAAAAGAACAATTATTTGTTGTTTAATGCCCACAGTGAGTAGGATTACTCTTTTATGCACTCTAAAAAGGACATTAAGTGGCGGGTTGTCGTAGCGTTCCTCACATTCTGAGCGTGCCGATGAAGGTGGACCAGGGTCCTCCAGGCAGTTGTGCTATGCTTGGCTTCATGTGTGTGTCACTCACTGGCTGTCATGAAAATAGCCCGTTTCAAAGAAGGGCTTCGTGGAAGCTGAGGTGAGGGACTTGGCCAGTATATTTTGCCTGACCGTGACTAACATGTCTGATCAGTATGTTGTGCCTGACCAGACGTTAGTCTTCCTTCTCAAGAACAATTTGAGATACATTAAACTACCAAAAAATAACAATTGGAGAAACATACAACTATCAAAAATGAACAACTGGAGATACACAAAACTATAAAAAATGAACAAACATAACAGCATTAATTTTCATCACTTAGCTGGTTATGTTGATATAAGGTAAGAAAAAAAGGCCACTTGAGCCAACAGTCATCACACAGTGTAAAGGCTAGCTCTTTTATTATTTCCACCTAGCTGTAACCTTAGTACTAACTGGATTAAAACTCATGTCCTCCACACATGGCGATTGGTATCCAAATTGCTGCTGAAGTGTGATACATAGCTTATCATGAGTGAAAAATCATACTGCCTGTCATCAAATGTCAACCATAGTGTTGTTCCCACTTTCTGTTAGATTTCTTCAATTCACACTGTCTGTCATCAAATGTCAACCATAGTGTTGTTCCTACTTTCTGTTAGATTTCTTCAATTCACACTGTCTGTCATCAAATGTCAACCATAGTGTTGTTCCCACTTTCTGTTAGAATTCTTCAATTCACACTGTCTGTCATCAAATGTCATGCAAAACATAGTTCTCCATTTCTGTCAGATTTCTTCATTTCTCATTTTTCTGTCATCAATTGTCATGTATATTGTAGCTCCAACTATCTGCACTAGTTCTTTATTTCTTCATTGTGTCTCTTCTAGTGACTCTCCCTACTTTCAACAAGCATTTCAGTTCATATGTTGCGACTGCCCACTATTCACAAGCATATCAATTCATATGTTGCGACTGCCCACTTTTCATCTCAGTTCATATGTTACAAACTGTCCACTTTTCACATGCATCTCAGAACATATTTTGTGACTCTTCTTTATCGCACCTTGATCAGTGCCCCAAATATGGAAAATGGAACAAAATGTAACTCATTTTCCAGATGAATGAGAAAAACACACAACAACAGAAAAGCACACAAATCTAACCTTGCCCAAAGCAACAGCTGTGGTAGCCATGTCAAGAACAAAACTGTCTCCATCATTTGCAGCAGCAGCACAAGCGATGGGGTTTGTTCCCAAAGTTGACTGCAAATAAAATATTCAAAACACAAAATTATTGTTTAATGAAAAAATATATGTGAAGCTCCTTGTTTAGGTTTGGGGCTGAAGACACAGCTCAGTGAATGAGCTGACAGCACCCTGCTTGCATCAGGGTTAGCAAACTTGAGCTGACCAAGACTCTAATCTGCCTCCAATCACAGTGGGAAGGCGAACCCAGTGCCCCAAACAACAAGTAGTGTCAGGCCAAAAGGTACAGGAATTGCAGCCTCTCTCTAAACTGCAACAGTGGAATCTCCAACAGCAGCATACAAAAATCACTCCATTTCAGCAGGAGAGATCTGTACCAATTTTAGAGCTGAAGCAACAGTTGTTCATGCAGCAACAAGACAAAATTTCAAGGAAAATGGTCATTCTAACAGAATCCAGGAGCATACTTCAAGCCATCACAAGACCCAAACAAGATAGACTCTCGAAACATCGGATTGCTGTCCCAAAAAATAAATCTAGTCCTACAGTGGATTACAGCCTACAGTGGGATCCTTGGAAACGAGAAAGTGGATGAGCTCACAAAAACCAGATCTGGCAGGATGCAGACTCGTAATCCACAAAGCTATAAAGAAACAAAGACATTTATCGAACGATCCATGAGGACAGAATGGAGAGAACAGCATGAAATATACGAGCCAGAAAATGACAGCATAGCAGACAAAGATCTTCAGACTCAGAATGCAAAAAATGATGCCTACTACCAGTTGAACACAAGAGAGCAGGTTGTGGTCTTCAGACTCTGCACAGGGCACAACAGACTGAGGTAGCATCTATTCAAATAAACTGAAGATAGGTGGCACTGACGAATGCACCTGTGGTACAGGGAAAATGACCGCTGAACATCTGCTGCAAAATTGCCCGACATACGAGGACCAGAGAAAGCACATGTGGCCATCACCAGTGCCAACACTAGACAAGCTCTATGGCAGTGTCGACAGCCTCAGGATGACAGCTGCTTTCTTCGAACAAATTCAAGTTGACGTCTGACAGCGTACGAAGAAGAAGACTCAGAATGGCACATTGCAGACTCAAGGCCCACCTCAACTGAATGGGTCTCAAGAGACACCACCCTCTGCAATTGTGGAACACCCAAGCAAACACCAAAACATATCTTGCAGGACTGTCCTACTTATACAGAAAACAAAGAGAGGCAGTCTGGCCTGGGGAAGTGACCATGCTAAAAAAGCTGTGGGGGGCCGGCAAAGATCTGAAATGTACAGTCCTCTTTGTCAACCTCACCGGGCTAGAAGCATAGCATCAATTGATCGAAGAAGAAGAAGCAGCCTCACTGTAAACTATGACACAATGTCCTTTTCAAGACAAACATCGAAGAACAAGAAGTTTAGGTTTGATATGTTGTTGCTTGAAACCACGCATGCTGAGGTATTCATGTTGACAATGTTTCTCTGTTAGAAGATTCTAGGGGCTCTTCTCATAGCTTATTCAAGAAGGTAGGTCTTGGCCTTCCATATTCACCACTATGGAGATCACATTGTTGATCCCCATATCATTGGCAGGTTGCCCTGACACAGTCTGTTTCCACAAGCAAAAGGTTAATATTACTTATGGGTCTTGATCAGTATATTTCACTTTATATATATGTCAGGCTTTGCTCTCTTACATACAAAATTATTATGGTATATATATATATATATATATATATATATATAATTTTATATATATGGTTGAAATACATGTCACTGAGCTATACAATAGGACAGATTTGATGTTAGAATTGTATTTTTGTGGTGAGTTTAATTTCTTTCAATTTCCACAAATTCCCTTAATCACAATAGCATACATTATTTAAAATAAATTGTTTGCTTGGATGTGACCGCATTAAACATTGCCATCAGCCACATTTAGCTGCCTGGACCAAAGTGGTCCATACATGTTATAGATCGTAACTTCACTTAATTGAAAAAATACTTACCGTTTTAGCTCTAGTCGGCACCATGAGAGGGGAAGTATTTGTAAAAGCCAAACCCTGTATAGAGAGCATCAAGAAAAAATTGTATAACGAACCTCGTTTAGGCACAGCATTGTGAGCATAAAAAAGATTATGCATAATTCATAAAAGAAACAACTGGTTCAGGGTTATTTAAACTGTGGAGAGAGCATCTTTGGACAACAAACTGATCTGCTGGGATGCATGGGAGGGGGGGGGGAATGATTTTTAGGGGGGTTTTATTTATAAGATATTTTGTTTTAAACAAAAATTAAGATTTCATTAAAAAAAAGGGATCTAACTAAAAAATGTGGAGAAGTTTATTTGTTTGAGAAAGTCATGACCTATAAATGATTTTAGTCTGTGCATAACTGGCAACAAAGCATATTGTGGCCTTTAGTTGTTTACCAACTGTAATCAAGAGGCATGTAAAATAAATATTCGTTTGGCTGCACGATCAGCCCCATATTACCATCTGACTGACTGTACACCTGTTAAACCATGAGTTGGGGATAAAGATGCAGCACAGTGATCAGTTGGCTGCTTGCATTAAGGTCAGAAAACCAGAGCTGACCAATGCTCAATTCTATCTCCAAATGGTAGCCCTGGATGCATGCTGCACTAGTGCAGCCTGGATAAGAGAATAGGAATAGCAGTGGAAAGGTAAAACCAGTACCCAGGAAAGTCAGCTGAAACTGAATGTGTCGGACCTCTAGGCATAGATATTGTAGCCTCATTGTAAATACACTAAGACAACGTCACAACATGCTTTTCAGAATGAATGCCAAATAAAAATAATAAGCTGACAGAAGTCAGTGACTTTTAACTCACCACTTGCATCAGGGTCAGCAAACCATAGCTGACCAAGACCCTATTCTGCCTCCTAGCAGCAGCCCTGGAAACAGGCTGCACTAGTGTAGTCTGGCTAAGAGAATAGGAATAGCAGTGGAAAGGCAAACCCAGTATGCAAAAAAGCCTGCTAAACTGGATGTGCTAGGCTGAAAGGCTCAGATATCACAGCCTCGCTGAAAACGATGAGACAACATCAGTCCTCTTCAGGACGAATGCTGAAGATAAAGAAATCATTAATTTGTTTATATTCAAAAGTTTATATGGGGTGTTCCTCATGGTAAGGTATTTTAAAGACAAGACTGTTAGGTTAAGTTGCATTTTGCGTATCAGAAAATTAACTGAAGCAGCAACAAGCGACAGAAGGATTTACACTCTAGCATACGGGAGGAAGAGTAACGTCTGGTCAGGCAAAATATACTGATCAGATATGTTAGTCAGGGTCAGGCAAAATATACTGATCAGACATGTTAGTCAGGGTCAGGCAAAATATTATACTGACCAAGACTCTCACTTTGGTTTCCCCGCAGTCCTCCCTGGAAATGGTCTATTTTCATGGCAGCCTGGCTAACAAGGTGAGGGATCAATGTGATCCCCATAGTAGTGAGCAAAACATAGTTGAAGCCAAGCATAGCACAACCGCCTGGAGGACCATGGTCCACCTTCATCAGTACGCTCGGGATGTGAGGAATGCTGCTGCAACCTGCCACTAAACATCCTTTTTCAGGGCGCACAAAAGACTAAACCTACTCATTGTGAACATTTGCAAACAACAAACAACACCACTCTAGCATGACAGAAGTGTAACTGAGACCCACAAGGGAAACAAAGAATAGTCATATTGTAACCTGCTTTGCATGTTGTACAAGATTAGGGTCTATCATGCTGTGCTGCTAACCATCCTTCAATATGCTTGAAAAATATGGACAAGTACAGCAGACAAATCAGGAAACTCAATCATCTCCAGCTGTCTCTACAGGCTGCTCAGAATTGGCTGGCAGAATAGAGTGCTAAAACAGGCCTTTTCCCAATCTCAGAAACACTTGACCGACATTGAGTTTCTTTGTTCGGTCATGTTTTACGGCTGAACCAGGAAACCCCGGCCCACAAGATACTACACAAGTCGTTCCTCAGCACCAAAAGTCTTCACCCCGACTGGCTGAAAGCACAGAAAAGGCCGTCCCCGCACAGTATAGCTCCAGCAGATATCAACCTTTGCTCTGGACGAGGCCTGGAACAACGTCACAGAAGTGGGTCATGAGTGTGGCCAACCGACGCTGCAGGCCCCAGACGCCCAAGCGAACATTATATTATTATAGAGTGCCCAACTTTCAAATCCTTAGCAGGGCAACGCTGTCTAGCATCCATGCGCTGCTGCAGAGAGTGTAGATAAGATGAACTGGGAATGTTGTTTGCATGCCCGATGAGTGCCTACCTAAGTAACTGTTGTATGGTGAACTAATGACAGACAGGCGCTCAGCGGGAGAACAGAAGAATTGATACAAAAACTGTTTGAAAATATCTCTGAACAGTTTCTTCATTGATGTCGTCTCCTGAGAGCTGCTTGCTCTGAACCAGACAGTCTGACACACTGTCATCACAAACAGTGCTCGAACTGGCAAGGAGAGAGAGAAAAAGCCGCAGTGCAGAAAAAGGAAGCTGCACGAAAGGACAGAATGCAAAACATTCCAAATCCTGATGATGTTCATCCATCACATGTGATGAACACCACTCTATTTCTTCAGCTGTGTGGACATTCTGTTCTCTTGCTGTGATTGCTGAAATGGGTGACTTGCGCTGTGATTTGAATTAAAATAAGGAAGAAACTGTGCCTTTTATAAAATTCATGCTCTGGTTCTGAGCTACCTTTGACCAGTTGCAAGATTTTATCGAGACGACGGGAGATAGCATAGAATGCAGATTTTTCCTCAGGGTTTACTCCAGAAGTCTTTCCCATGAACAGGTATCTTGCAAGACAGTGGAGGGGGATGACATCTGTTGTTGTGTGTCGTGCCTTTTCCATAACCGCAAGATGTCATAGGGACATCACTGAGTGTGCGGACAATGTATTGGACATCTCTCCCGGACCGTGCTCTAGTTCATTATAGTCATGTCTAAATTTCACAGTCACACCAAAATCGACACTGTCTGCAGCTAGAATCTCGTGAAGTTCAGCATTGTGCACTAGACCGTTAAAACACAACACAAGTTTAAGCATAGTGCTAATACATGTAGCCGATGTCCATGCCACGATAATCGAGAGAAGAGAACACACAAAAATGAAGAAATTAACTAGTTCAAATAGAAAACAACATTTTCAACTCCATGGCCTGGCAGCATCCATAATGAACTAAAACACCAGAGCAATGTAGACCAGCAGTCGGTAGGGCGCCATCTTTGCTGCTCTCAAATCTTGATACTGTCCATGTGTTCCCTGCATGTGGTAGAGTCTGTCATGCTCGTATCGGACTGCTGTACAGTCATATGTGGTGACATCTGAACAAACATGTCTGACACTGTCACCATCTTTGCTTGCAGAGGGTTAGGCATGGGACTGGCTATCGCATTCTGTAGAAACTTTAAGCCACAAAAAAATGTCATAGATAAGAGCAGTTCAATATTTGATGACTTGGTATGTATTTCTTGAAGACTAGGAATCTATCATAACAAAAGTGCCAAGGAACTTACAATAAAGCCTTGCTCCATAGCTCTCATGGCATACCAAGCCGCAATGCCAAAATGGTTAGAGCCTGAAATGTAATACCAAATTGGTTAGAGCCTATAATATAATACCAAATTGGTTAGATCCTGAAATGTAATTCCAAATTGGTTAGAGCCTGGAATGTAATACCAGTCATCAGACGTTGTTATAGACATGGTCTTTAGACATAACGAGCCCTGGTCACCTAAGCACACTTCTTCTTCTTTTTGCTTGTATCCTGCTTGTGCCTTTCAGCATCAGGTTATGAAGAGGTTTCTTGACGGGACCCTAGTATGTGCTTTGTACGCCGGGGAGCTTTACTGCTTCTGTTATTTCTGTAATCCATCTGTTGCGTGGTTGGCCTTTGGCTTTGTATCCATTGTATCTGTATAGAATTGCTTTCTGAGGGATACTATCTGGTATTTGTTGCATCACGTGGCCGAATCATTTAGTTTGCTGTCTTATGATGAGGTCTAACTCTGGTGTTGTACCTAATGGTTTCCTAATATCTTCATTTCTCATTGTATCCATTGTTGTTACTCCAAGCATCCTGTGTAGGCATTTCATCTCTGTTGTTACAATGTTTCATGTATCTTTGCTTGTCAATGACCAATTTTGGCCCCGATAGCACAATGTGCACAGTATTGTATTGAATGAAGAAAGATTAGCTTACCAGTTGCAGACACCCATCCTACACCTGCTGTCTTTGCTTTCTGCATTGCTGTGTCAATGCAGAACCTGCCAATAACAGGCCCTGTAGGAGGATGTAATATTACACAATTTATTGAAAGTAAAAACAGGCAGTAAAATAGCAAATGTTGCTGCTGGGGCAGAAGTGTTAGTGACTTGAATGTATGAGATCTCTAGTACTTCTATGGTAGATATTGTCATTGTATGATATATTTAATAGATATTATCATTTTATGAGATTTCTAGATATTCTATTGTAGATATTGTCATTTCATGAAATCTCTAGTGATTCTATAGTAGATATTGTCATTGAATGAGATCTCTAGTTATTCCTATGTTGATATTGCCATGCATGAGATCTCTAGTTGTTCTATTGCAAATAGTGTCATTGTATGAGATCTCTAGTGTTTCTTTTGTAGATACTCTCAATGGATGAGAAATTTAATATTTTATAACAGATACTGTCATTAAATGAGATCTCTAGCAATTCTGTTGCAGATATTCTCAATAGATCAGATCTCTATTGGTTCTATAGTAGATATAACATTTAGAAGACTTTCCAGAGTCTTGTATACAACCAGTTTGTATTTTGTCTTTCCTGTAACCACAAGAGATCGTAGGAACATCACTCAGCGTGTGAGTGATGTGTCTTGGCCATCTTACCAACCAGGCAGGGCCCATCTCTTCCAGGTGATGTGTTTTAGTCAATTATTGTTCCGTGTATATATTTCACAGCCACACCAAAACTGACACTGTCTACATAAAAAGGTGAAGGGCGTCAATCTCATCTCGTGAAGTTCAGCCATGTGGAAATACAACACAGGGTAACCGAAATACGATTACATATTGCCAATGACCTTACCAGGATAATCAGAGGAAAGAAAACACAAAAGCAGCTAAGGTCATCTTAAAAGATAGAGCTGAAGTGTGTACAATCAGTGAGGTACTGGAACTATAAGCATATATACAGTGTAAGTACATGATTACAAAATTTGTGGATAAAACAAAACTATGCAGTAGTGTCTCATCTAAAGTAGAAGTGGATATATTGAGATCGGATAGATCAAATTCGAGAATGATCTGTGAGCTGGCAAATAGAGTTTATTGTAGATAAATGTACAGTCATCCACATGGATAGATCCAATATGGAACATAATTACAGAATTGGTGAGAACAACATTAGAATGACAGAAAAGGAAAGGGACCTAGAGATTATAATAGATCATACAGGTAAAGTGAGTGTTCAAGTTCAGCTAGCAGTAAAAAAAAGCCAAATGCAGTTTTAGGTCTGATAAAAAGAAATAATTAAACATAGGAGCAAGGAAATGATAGTCAAATTGTATAAAGCATTAGTTAGATCTAGATTGGATTACTGTGTACAGGTGTGGGGTCCTTATTGTAGAGAAGATATAAACATGCTGGAAAGGATACAAAAAAGAGTGACAAAGCTGATAGTGGGATTCCAGAATTAGTTATGAAGAAATACTCAGAAAAATCTGCTTACAGCATCTAGAAAAGAGAAGAATTCATGCTGACTTAATACAGAAAGGTCAAAATTATATATTAGGAAATTATTTTTTTTAGTGAGAGAGTGGTGAATGTTTGGATTGCATTGCCCCAGGAAGTAGTGGAGGCAAGGACAATTAATGCATTGAAGAATAGATTGGATGCACATAGCTTTTAAAGCAAGGAAATTTAAATGAAACTGGTTGTATACAGACTTTGCAGAGTCTTCTACACCAGTAGAAAGACGTTAAGTTAGAATATTTAAGAACAGTAATACGGTAAAGTTGATTGTTAGGAGGAATCTGAGAAGCATGAGGCTGACTACCTTATCTCACAAATATGAAACAAAAGTGTGGAATGCTGATAAGTATTCAGTAATATTTTATTGTGTATAAGTATTAAGTGTTTGATGCTTTCATTTCATATTTGTAGTGAAACTTAACGTCTTTATTCTGGTCTAGAAGACTCTGCATAGTCTATACAACCAGTTTCTTGGAGTGTGGTTCAATCGATAGTGCGAGTCCATCTTAATAGACTCAAACACTAGAACTAAGTAGACCCATAGCCAGTTAGACACCATCTATATACTGCTCTTAGCAAATCACCTGGGAGAAGGTACAAATAATTTTTGGGTAGATTTTTAGACAGAATTTTGAACTTTGTCTGGGCAGTGGCCGTTAGGCATACGCTTTTTGATTTCTAACCGCCATGGGATTTTTAATGGGCTCGACGCTGAACACGGAAGTCCGATCTCGCTACCAAGAGATCAGGGGAATGTTTACCAGAAGATCCATGTGACATAATCCCGGTCTCCACTGTGATTAGAACCAGCGACCTTCTGCACTCGAGGTAGACACCTTACCTCGAGACCACTAAGCCCTCTAAAAAATGAGTGATTGTCGTAAGATGTAAAAGCAAAGCTAACTACGTTAAAAGAACTGAATAATTATATACTTTTAGAATATTTTGAAATGAAAGCATTTTTTCATTTTTTAAATTCTTTTTTGTCTTTTAGAAATGTGAAATCTTACTTATATTAAATAACAAAATTGTAATATATTATATTATTTTATGACACACTCACACTTGTACATGCCTCTGTAATATTATGTTGAAGGAATACCCACAATAGGTAGATTTACCCTTTTGTGTGCCCTGAAAAGGATGTTTGGTGGCTGTTTGTTGTAGCTTTCCTCACATCCCGAGGGCACTGATGAAGGTGGCTCAATGTTTTCTAGATGGTTGTGCTATGCTTGATTTCATCTGCATATCGCTGACTACTAAGGGGATCATGTCGATCCATCACCTCATTAGCCACGCTGCCGTGAAAACATTTCTAAGGACTGCGGGGAAGTTAAGTTGATGGTCTTGGGTAGTATATTTTGACTGCCGCTGACTAACACATCTGATCAGTATATTTTGACTGCCGCTGACTAACATATCTGATCAGTATATTTTGACTGACCTGATGTTAGTCTTCCTTCCCCTGTAATATTATAAAACATACACATATACCCACTACACATATACCCACTACACATACTGAATGATATCCTAAAATGACGTCAAAAGCAAATGGAATATATTTATAAAAAGTTTAAATCAGCTTTTAAATAAAAAAAAATTTTTTTAAATAATCATACAGCTCATCAAGGATTTGAATCACAAAGACTATGGTAATTGGGAAAAGTGACAAAAAACCATGTATGCAGATAAAAAGATAAAAATAAAAGATCAAAAACTTGAACAGGTATACAGCATTTCTCCTATCTAGGTCATGTAATAACGGAAGAAGGCAGCTGTGAAAAATAAATGAAAAAGAGACTAGATGGTATTCAACAACATGCGCCACATACTGACATCTAAACAGATAAATCAGAATTTGAAAATGAGAATTGTCAGGTGTTATGTATACTCGTCAATACTTTATTGCGTAGAAACATGGACAGTGAATAATAAGTTGGAAAAGAGTATTGAAGCATTCGAAATGTGGGTATATGGAAGATTTGGTAGCCTTTCTTGGAAAGAGTAGAAAACATATTTGGAGGTACTGAAAAAGTTGGGGGTGAAAAGAGAATTAATGACCGAAAGCAGAGTTAGACAGTTATGTTATTTTGATCATATAACAAGGCAAACCTCCTCATTGAAGGCCATACTAGAGGGTAGGGTGGAAGGCAGGAAATGGACTGGAGAAAGCCTCTCAGATTGCACGAGGAAATAGTAGTACACTGGAGATCCATTGCAGGCGACCTTCGGTGCAGAGATGGCACTTGAACTGAACTAACAAGTAAAGTTAAATAAAAGTGTTTAAAAAATAATGTACTACAGATAAACATCGGCCACCTGACAGCAGGCATACATCTGCATGAATATCAGAATTCCAAGAAAAAAGAAAGGAAACATCTGCATCTCATGACGTCTACAGGTCCAATATAGTCTGAAAAGTAAAACAAAACCCACAAAGACTTGTCGTCCAGTTTTGTTGTAAGATAATGATGCCAAACCTAACAAGTTGTGTCCATTCACAAGGGCTGTCGCTGATGTCTCTTTCACTATCTCTGGCTCTTTATTGCTTACGCAGATACCACTCTCGATGTCTCGAACATACATATCTGGGGATATATAGGATAATATGATTAGATTATTTAATTTAATTACTTTTTCATTCACTTGTGCTGCTAAGTGACGTAGGGAATTTAAGTTGTCTTGCTTGGGCCAAGTATGTTGTGTTGGTTGTTGAAAGTCTATTGTAGGATTTTGTTATGTCATCTATCTATCTGATATGCAATCTTCCTCATACAATGTAGTCAGATGTTCTTCAGGGGCTGAAGATGCAGCTGACAGCAGCCAGCGTCTCATAGCCGACTGCTTGTATCAGGGTCAGCGAACCATAGCTTACTAAGACCCTTTTCGGCCTCCAAGCGACGGCCCTGGAAACAGGCTGTACTAATGGTGTCAGACTAAGAGAATAGGGATCGCAGTGGGAAGGTAAACTTGGTACCCAAAAATATCCGCTGAAATTGGATGTGTCAAGTCAAAAGGCGCAGCTATTGCAGCCTCACTGTAAATTATGATGTAACATTCTTTTCAGGACGAACACCAAAGATCTTTTCGCAATGTAAGCGCTGAGTGGTAGTTTATCAGATTTTATTCTCATGAGGTGACCAAACCATAGTATTTTCTGTCTTTTTCTATCTATCTTTAGTCCACTTGTGTAGTTAGACGTCCTGGGGAGATGTGACCTCTTTTGTTTCATATTTTTTTGCAGGCGAAAATCCGCTGGTGACTTGCCAGATCAATCCCATTATCTGTTAGCAACCATTAGGTTGGTAGCCCTTGGAATATACGATCGCTTATTTATGGGACTATTGGTTGTGAAAGTATAAATTAGAACAAGGTAGACCAGCAGTTTGTCAGGTGCCATCACCAGCAGTTAGTCAGGTGCCATCTATGCCGCTCCGATAACATCATAACCAAGACCTGATGTTATAACCACACTGTCCCCTTTTTGCGACATATTCTTTGTGGGGTGAGAATCCTTCGAATAATTTGAGTAGATTTGTAACTTGAATCTTGCCTGAGCAGCGGCTGTAAAGCCTATTTTTGTCGATTTCCAACTGCCAGGGGATTTTTTACGTTCGCGCCACTTCACATGGGTGTCTGACCTAACGTCCGCTCCACTGCACATTGGTGTCTGACATAATGTCCTCGCCACTTCACATGAGTGTCTGACCTAACGTCCGCTCCACTTCACATGGGTGTCTGACCTAACGTCCGCTCCACTTCACATGGGTGTCTGACCTAACGTCCGCTCCACTTCACATGGGTGTCTGACCTAACATCCGCGTCACTTCACATGGGTGTCTGACCTAACGACTCAAAGATAAGGAACATTTTTACAGCATGATCTATGTGAACAAATCTGGGTCTCCATCGTAATTTGAACCCGCGACCACCAGCAACCAAGGCAAAAACCTTACACCGAGACCATTAGGTCCCTCTCATCATACATCTAATTTCTCATTTTATCTCTTTGTTTTCTGGCAATCCGATGACTTATAATATTTTACGTGTTGTTATTTTTCTTTCCTGTGCCTTGGATACAGATAGTTTGACATTGGTTGATTGGTAGTACAAAGCTGTATTCATCCCCACCGTCATTGGATTTTAAGGTTATACAGCCTGTGAATTGCTCATTCACATATTGTAGTGTCGTCATCGAACATATTTTTCGCTAGCCTGGTTGCAGCGTGTAAACCGCGATGATCGAACCTGGTACAATTACTGAATATTGAAATAAAAATAGCCATGGCAAATTTTTTAGTACTGTTGTTGATGTTGGTCTATCACATGATATTTTTTTTTGTGTGCGTACGCCTTATTTCTCTAATCCGCAAGGCGGTGTGCGTTGCACTGTGGTTTTTATTTTGCGTCTGTCGGCCCAGTGCATCCGACTTCAGCATGCATTTTATGTAAGGGCCTGCTTCCTCCTGCATTTTCTAAGGGTTTGCTTCCCCGGGGTAACGGCCGGTGCTGTGATGGGGATCGAACCCAGCACCTTCCGGTTGTGAGCCGTGCCACTTAACCACTAGGCCACGCCGTCCCCCATCACATGTGAATGACATGTGATGAAGATCATTCTCTTTGTTCAGTCTTTTTTCTTGCTGTATCTGCTGAAATGGGTGACTTGCACGATGATTTGGATTAAAGTGAGGAATAACTGCGCCTTTTGTCAACCTCACCCTCTGGTCCTGAGCTACCTGTGGCTAGTGACAAGATTTTATCGAGACTACTGCATTGATAGCACAGGATGCAAATTTTTCCTCAGGGTTTACACCCGAAGCCTTTTCCGTAAACGGGTCTCCTATCTATTGTTAAATTTCGTGCCTTTTCCATAACCACAAAAGGTCGTAGGGACATCAGAGTGTGAGTGATGTGTTGGGCATCTTTCTCAGTTCGTGCTCTAGTCCTTTATGGTCCAAGTTACACAGTCACGCCAAAACCGACGCTGCCTACAGCCAGGGCGAAGGGCGTCAATCTAGTGAAGTTCAGCCGTATGCACTAGACCGTGAAAAAACGACACAGGTAAAGCGTAGTGCAGCTGCCGAAGACGGATGTGTCGGACCGAAAAGCGCAAATATCGCAGTCAAGCTGTAAACTAGCGACACAACGGATTCCGTTCTCCGTACTACATCCTGCTACCTGCAAGGCCCTGTTAAGGGCTTGGTAGCGGGAGATTGAGAATGAACGAAGAAGAAGAAGCCTAGTGCTAATTCATAAAGCCGATATCCAGGACAGGATAATCGGAGGGATAAAACACAAAAAAACGAACGAATGAACCAGTCCAAATGGAAAACAACGACACGTTTCCGTGAACACGCGTGTAAGTCTCGATTAGTGTGAATTCCAGGCAAATCGGTGGTTTGGTAGCATCCCCACTGAACTAAAACACCAGAGCAATGTAAACCCGCAGCCAGTAGTGTTATTATTAGTACTAGCTGAAGCGGGTAGAGCATTTCCCGTCAGTGGAACTGTGCTTTTGATAAAAGTTTAAATCAGGTTTTCAGCAGAAAATTATAAGACTCGTCCAGGATCTAATTCACGGAGTGCTAGCACCCTATGCGAGGAGCATACCAGTGGACCACCGTGCCGTTTTTAAAATAACGTTTAAGAGGTGTGTAGTGTTGTAAACATGTTTTGTTTTGCACAACGATGACCTTGCTATTTTAATGATTTTAAAACAATGAGCTCGCTCTTTGTCTCAGTCTTAGTTGACCTGTACTTCTACAGGGGCATAAGCCCCAGTGCAGAGCCCATCTCTGGTGTTAGCTGGTTGTAGCCATGGATGGTATTATACCATGTGACACAGTTAGTCGCCTTTTACGACATGCTCTATGTGAGGCAGTGGTGCTATTCTTGTTATTGTCATTCACATAGACCCCGGCAAACCACTCGGATTGAGCTCACTCTATGACTGTTTATTCGGTGGCGCTTACAGCTGGGAAAAACAAACTAAACCGCAGCTATTTCCCAATCTCAACTATTTATCTAATGACACCATATAAAATGGATGCATTGATCAGGCTTTTAACCAAAAAAATGAGAAAGAAAGAAGGTTAGAGCTCATCCGGGATTTGAACCCTACCTTCTCACACCGTAAGCGAAAATCACGTGATTCAATCAGCCTGTCAAATCAAACTCGCGTGCTCTGAACGTCTACGTGAAATAATAAGCCGGTGATTCGCGGAGCCACTTTCTTCGAATGTTAGAGAAAGATAGGGATAGTGCGAGAGAGAGAGAGAGAGAGAGGACATTGACCACAAATACTTACCAAGTCTATTGAGACCATGGCTGAAATGACCCCTGTAATCCGCAGCCACCAAGAGGACAGCCAGTGCAGACGCATGGTCATGCTTTGTTCCTACCCTCTCCATACAACGGACCACAAACGCATGCATCTCATCACGAGGCACCACTGAATCTCCGGACGGCCTTCCTGTTTTAGTTGGAGCGAATGAAAATGGTTGACTGCAGTATTATAAATTAATAAAACATTTTAATTTTAGTTGGTAAAATGGGAAAAGAAGGAACAATTGCTCCATGAATCCATGTCCTTGAACCACGGCGCCCCCACACGGGCTAATTCACATTCATTGCTGAAAGTGGTGACGGCAAAGCACCAACATTTTCATTCATTGCTGAAAGTGACGACGACAAAGCACCAACATTCCCATTCACTGCTGAAAGTGACGACGACAAAGCACCAACATTCCGATTCACTGCTGAAAGTGACGACGACAAAGCACCAACATTCCGATTCACTGCTGAAAGTGGTGACGACAAAGCACCAACATTCCCATTCATTGGTGAAAGTAGTGACGACAAAGCACCAACAATCCCATTCATTGGTGAAAGTGGTGACGACAAAGCACCAACTCCGTATTTCACGCGGCGGCTCCGAAACTTACCCCTGACTTCCTTCGGGTACCCATTTACAGATGAATCGAATGGGAGAAGCGGTCATACCATGGCAAAAATCCACAAAATACCCGTCAAAGTGAGCACGAAAGGATTTAATCCTAGTACGTTTTGATTGTAAACCAATCTCCCAACCTCTAGACCACGCGCTCCTCTTAAGCGGGAAAGAATTTCGATAAGCGAAATGTTCTACCCAGCTGTAAATAGTTACCTTACTCATTGTAAGGGAAGGCATGGTAGAGAGAAATACTAATATTAATATTCGCTTAGGTATCAGTGACCCGTTGCGTCGATTGACCACTGCTATGGTCAAATACTGCAGCCAAATAAGACACTCCAAGCTGCATCACTCATTGACCTTCCAATTTTTGGGGAGGGGGGGGGGGTGGTGAAACCCTGGCGTCTTGTGGTTTCATGGTAAGTGTGTCGACCGAGGTCCCTGCGAACTCTTTGAGAGTAACCGAGTACTCCGCTGCCTTGGTATGGTGGCCGGGAGGATTAACGGCATCACTCATCGTGCGAGCAATGTGTCTTGGACATGTTGCTAATCGGGCATGTTGCTAACCGGACATGTCACATTATCTCCAGGACTATGTGTCTTGGGCATGTTGCTAACCGGACATGTAGCTAACCGAGGCATATTGTTAACCGGGCATGTTGCTAACCGGACATCTCACAATATCTCCAGGACGATGTGTCTTGGGCATGTTGCTAACCGGACATGTTGCTAACCGGGCATGTTGCTAACCGGGCATGTTGTTAACCGGGCATGTTGCTAACCGGACATGTCACAATATCTCCAGGACGATGTGTCTTGGACACGTTGCTAACCGGGCATGTTGCTAACCGGATAGTCACAATATCTCCAGGACGATGTGTCTTGGGCATGTTGCTAACCGGACATGTTGCTAACCGGGCATGTTGTTAACCGGGCATGTTGCTAACCGGACATCTCACAATATCCCCAGGACGATGTGTCTTGGGCATGTTGCTAACCGAACATGTCACAATATCTCCAGGACGATGTGTCTTAGGTATGTTGCTAACCGGACATGTTGCTAACCGGACATGTTGCTAACCGGACATGTCACAATCTCCAGGACCATGTGTCTTGTGCATGTTGCTAACCGGACATGTTGCTAACCGGACATGTCACAATCTCCAGGACCATGTGTCTTGTGCATGTTGCTAACCGGACATGTCACAATCTCCAGGACCATGTGTCTTGGGCATGTTGCTAACCGGACATGTCACAATCTCCAGGACCATGTGTCTTGTGCATGTTGCTAACCGGACATGTTGCTAACCGGACATGTCACAATCTCTCTAGGACGAAATGTTCATCCATTATTAGCCACGTGTTGTCAGAAAACAGGGCGAAGAGTATGTTCATCCATTATTGGCCACGTGTTGTTAGAAAACAGGGCGAAGAGTATGTTCATCCATTATTGGCCACGTGTTGTCAGAAAACAGGGCGACGAGCGCCAATCTCGTGAAATCCAGCCGTGTGCTCTGTACCGTGAAAATACGACACAGGGTGGTCGCCCTAAGCTTAAGATACCAAGATACGCTGAACAGAGGATATTCGCAAATGGGCCGGACAAGACGTTAATTAAAACCGCAACGCTCAGACGGATATAATACGGCGTCGAGGGACTGCTCATGATGTACTGACCTGTGATGCCTCTACGACAACCCAGATTACGGGACAGACGAGAATCGCCTAGGGACCAATAAGGCAAACCATGATATGGTTAGTTCCATTTCAGGACATAATGATTTCTATAAGAAGTATCAAGACAAAATGTGTGGTATTTTGAGTTGAAAGTTTGTTATTGAGTGCATACAACCACGTGTTACTGGAGTCAAAATGGCGAGCAAGGAATAGTAACACTCCAACCTGTCAACAATGTCGTAAGAGACGACTAAAGAGGGTTTGAAATGGGGCCAGATACTCCGTTGAAAGTTCACGCCAAAAAGTAGGAAAAGTTGTTGAATGCCAATGATGAAGTAAGTTTACTCTTTTGTGCGCACCGAAAAGGGGTTGCAGTAGCTTTCCTCTCATCGCTAGCGTATTGATGAAGGTGCACCGGAATCCTCCTGGTGGCTGTGCTATGTTTGGCTTTATACGTCGATCCCTCACCTCGTTAGCCAGGCTGCCATGAAAGCAGGCCGATTCCAGGGAGACCTGCGTGGTAGTGAGGTGAAGTTCTAGGCCAGAATATTTTACCTGATCCTGGCTACAATGTCCGATCAGTATGTTTTGCCTGACCAGAAGTTAGTCGCCTCTCCTTATGGTGACTCTAATAATTTGTTATACTAGCACCACTGTTGACCCATTCTTGTCACTTGACTATCGCATCAACTGTGGTCACCCGTCAAAGTGTTCTCTCTGTGAATGCCATCATCTTTTGCTTCTTGTTTCACTGACGTTTTCTGTGTTATAGTACAGCGTGTGCCTCCTTTCCGTGGCACTTTTTTTACTTTCCCTGTACTGGGCACTACGTCAGACAGTCCTGGGCACTACGTCAGACAGTCCTGGGCACCACGTCATACATCATGTTTCCAATGTTCAACCACATGGATTCCCTTGAGGTTCCCACTCGATGTGTCATCCATTTTGCATGTTTGGACAGATTATCAGGATGGCCTGGACCTTACTTGGTTCCCCCGCTCCTGTCTAACTCACGTATGGCTCCTGGAGTCTGCTTACAAACAGCAGCGCCACCCCCCCCCCCCCCCCCACCCGGCAACGGCTTTGACTAGCCGGCTAAATTACGTGAGCAATCGCGGAGGAAAACCAGGGAGCAAATCCTATCATGCATGGAAGAAGCACAACATACCTGACTGACGCCAGCACAACGAGATGGAAAACTTGATCAAAACCCGGATAGGGAAGATCCGACAGTCGTGTAAGACAGCTTTCCTAGGAGAGACAACTCTGAACCCAAACAACTGCTGCCCTGCAGGCAGGCTGGGGACAGCCAAGGGCTAGGGAGGCGGCCCAGAACAAATGCATGCTGAAGTTGGATGCACTGGGCTACGGCGCATAACACAGTGCAACGCAGTACGTTTAATGATGACAGACACCAAAATGATTCAACAAGATGGTGCTCGACCCAAGGAGTCCCGCCTCGAAGGGGTCCACCAAATGCAATTGGCGGTCCCCTACCTCCGTGCTGTGGAGCCAGGGCACGACAGTTAGGGAAACCAATACTGACCAAAACACAAAGAGAAGGACTCTAAATATACTTCAATGGAATGCAGAAAATATTTTGCAGTCCTGTCCACTGTATACCGACAAAAGAAGTAGCATTTGTCAACAGCCAGTATCCTTCCACAAGAAGCTGTACGGTAGCGCACGGAGCCTTGAGTCGACTGCTGTCTTTGTTAGAGTCATTGAAGTTAAGGTCTGAAGACGAACGAGGAAGAAGAAGGAGATCAGAGTCTAGTATTGCTTCACAGTCGCATGTCTCATCAGCAATGTATTCCCCTCTATTTAAGTTCTTCCTGCTTCGTGATACACCAGTTCAGAGTCGATTTAGTGACTCCCATGTTGCACAAGGTAAGTGGTGTCGATGCGCAATTCGACCAGGGAAGAACTGCGTCAGTTCATTACATTTTTCGGCATGGAGTTTTGCAGAACTCATCTGTAAGAAACTTTGTCTAGATTTCAGTCCTGTGCACTCCACCTGGTGACCAAATATATGGAGCCTTGGGTAATTTCCCTGTTTCTGCGGACAATCGCATATAGACTTTAGTATGTGTCAATTCATATCTGAATGTCACAGACAGAAATCATAGCATGTACCTCATCTCCATATCGGGTTATCACTAAAGCAAGTCTGAACCAATCACATTCCTTCTTTCTGGGTTAGTCCCCAAACATTTCAAGCTGTGGTCTTGATAGTGTCAGGATATCGGGTTGCCATATTGGCCTTTTAACGGGCAAATTTAATAAATCTGGCCACTGTTTAGAGCGTTTGACCTTTGACTTTTTGTTTGGCTTTTTGGCCTTTTTTCTTGATTATTCAGATCGCTTGGCGTCAGTAAATTTGCTTCCCATTTTTTTTGCCTTTTCCTTGTTTTATTTAAATATCCAAAATCGTTTGCATTGAAATCAAAGAAAAAAAATATAATTGAAATTGCAACACTTGAACTTTATCTTTCATATTATGCACTAGTATGTAGCAAAATCTGGCCATGACTATAAGTTTCAACAGAGGATGTCCAGTTCGTAATTTTCTGCTTCTTCATCGATCAGCTGATGCTATGCTTCTAGTCCGGTGATGTACACGATGGAGACTGCGCATTTAAGGTCTTCGCCGCCCCCCCCCCCCCACAACTTTTCGAACATGGTCGCTCCGCCGGGCCATACTGTCTCTCTTAGGTCTGCATAGGTAGAGCAGTGCTGCAGAATATGTTCTGGTATTTGCTTTCTTGCTCCACAATCGCACGTGGCAGTGATCAACAATTGGCAGGACCAATTGACTACATATGACGAAAAGCAGCTGCTGTTTCACTGATGTATCTGCCGTTGTTTTGATCACTACTAACCTTCGCCTGCTAGGGTCAGATTATCCATTAGTCTTAGTTGCTGAAGCCTAAAAGATATAATGCATACCAGCAAATAACTGCCCATTAAACATTTTATTTTCCACTACCTTACTACTCATGTGGGTTGCGTCGATAAAAGTATTCGTGGCGCTGTTTTTTATCTTCGCAGTTTATGCCATGCATATTGTGTGCATAAATTAACCGCTCACTCCATTTGTTCAAGCATATGTTCGACACTGCATTTTATTCCCACTTAAAACCCTGATGTCAGTTTCGTGAAATGCGTTTTATAACACACGTTTCTACTTGCTGACGTTGCCATCCTCATGCACAACCTTCCTTAAACTTCTCTTACGACATGCAGGGAAGGAAACAGTGAACCAATTCTGACTACCAGGGGAACCACTTTGGCCGTATGTAAAAGTAAAGATCCCGCTTACACGTCGTTGTGGCATATTGGGAATGTGGTGTTCGATCCAAATTAACTTGACCAGTGGCACACTAGGGGTGATGTGGCCATCATCAAGTCGGCCGTCTCTACCTCCCATATTGTTCTGTTACCAATTCTTTTAAGATCGGAGCCGCTTTTGCGATAACAAAAAAAAGTCCTGCAGCAACTGGGGACTGAACCCGGATGGCTCGACTGGGACGCCAGCACACACACAGTCCTGAGTTGTCTCTGCCCCCTCGTGTGGTATCCACAAGACAACAAATAAATACAAAATATAATACGGGAAGTCAGGCTTCACCAATGCTTTTGACTGTGAAACACGAAATACTATGGAACCAAAACGGGATGGGGTTCACAACGCACATGATTCAACTGATCAAAACATTGTATCATGTACATCAAGCAACAGTGAAGATAGCTGGGGAGACATCAGTGTTTTGAAGTGCAAAAGAGAGAAAGACAAGGATGCATACTCTCCCCTTATCTTTTTAACATTTATGCGGGAAACTGAGAAATTTTGTGAAAAGTTGGACCCGTTCACAATAGTCGGGAATTAAATTGCAAAAAACTAAAAATATGAAAATGATAGTTTTCCTGTCAATGAGCGCTGCAGAGTTGGAACAGATGATCATGTCGGTTAAACAACATAGCAAAGAACAGAATCTACACCTAAACGCCAGCAAAACCAAGATAATGAGCACTGATAAGGCGAACACCAGACATAAAGTTATTTTAGAGCATCAAGAAGTTCAGAACGTCACAAGTTTTGAATTATAAGAAGCAATGGATATTAAATTATTACGAGATGTGAGGTCTGAAGTGTTAGATACATAATTGGCTTGCCTTCGTTCGTTCTCCATCTCCCGCTAGCAAGTCCTGAAAGGGCTTTAAGTAGCTGAATGTAGCCCAGAGAACGGAATACGTTGTGTCGTAGTTTACAGCTTGACAGCGATATTTGCACCTTTTGGTCCGACACATCCGATCTCAGCAGGCATATTTTGAGTACCGAGTTAGCCTTTCCTCTTCGACCCCTTCTACTTAGCTAGGCTGCTCTGTTACAGCCTGTAATCTATCATATATCATCGCCGCATGGAGGTGTAGAAGGGTTTTCGCATGTCTGGATCGCCGGTAAGAATTCGCAGCAGTTTTTGTGCCGTGGGGTGGCCAACATCTCCCTCGCTCGCAACATTCGTCCCAAACTGTAACATAACCGGTGCTCATTCGGTAGACTTGAACACGTACGGTTATTTCTTCCCATACAGCTCTGCCAGTTAATATATTCTTACCAACGAAGACAGTATGATCGTAACGTAGATTGAAACGACACAGAACACGATGAAACACACTTACCAGATTGTGTTGACAAAGCACAGCGGATTGCTCTACAATTCACATGATTTAGTCGCCTCAACATTCTCGTTCAACTCTGTTTTGTTTAGTATGTTATTTAGAATCCTTTTTTATTTGACATCAATGGAACCTGCTTCTGCATAAACGAACAGCTTAGCCTAAAGAAGGGGAGTGTGCTCCGTTCTCTGCTGTGTTTTTTGTTGTGATTTGGGTCAATGCCTTCGTGTCCGCGCACATTTGCACACGCTTAATTTAGTAGGTAACGCATATAGTGTGTAACCGGGGTGCGAAAACTGGAGCAAAAAAAAGGCCCGTTAGTCTGGAGGAAAGAATAGTGTCACTGCACCTCTATATGTGTCGTAAAAGGCGATTGAAGAGAGTTGTACATTGAGCTAGCAATATCATCTGGAAAAACAACAGCGTCACAGAAACCACCTATCGGTAAAACACATAACGTGGTGTAGAAGGGTCTTGGCAGCTCTGGTTCGCTGGCCCTGACGCTAGCAGTCAGCTATGGGTCCCTGACTACTGCTCTGGCGTAGGCATCCTAAAGTAGGCCAAGTGGTCTGGAATGAACAAGGGACACAAAGAAAAAGTAACTGTTGTTGTTGCTTTTTGTTTAATGTCCACAGTGTGTAAGTATACTCTTCTGCGCGCCCTGAAATGGGCGATAAATGGCAAGCTGTAGTAGATTTTCTGACATCCCGAGCGTGCTGATGAAGGTGGACCGCGGTACTCCAGGCGGTTGTGCTAGTCTCGTCAGCTAGACTGACTTGAAAACAGACTGCTTCTAGGGAACACTGCATAGAAGTGTTAACAATGGTCTTGGTCAAGACTGACCGTAAGGGAGACTCCTGAACAGTATGTTGTGCCTGACTCTGAGGGCGACTCCTGAACAGTATGTTAGCCTGGCCTTGATGGCGACTCCTGAACAGTATGTTAGCCTGGCCTTGATGGCGACTCCTGAACAGTATGTTAACCTGGCCTTGATGGCGACTCCTGAACAGTATGTTAGCCTGGCCTTGATGGCGACTCCTGAACGGTATGTTGTGCCTGACCCTGATGGCGACTCCGGAACAGTATGTTGTGACTGACCGTAAGGGCGACTCCTGAACAGTATGTTAGCCTGGCCTTGATGGCGACTCCTGAACAGTATGGTGTGCCTGACCCTGATGGCGACTCCTGGTCATTATGTTGTGTCTGACTCTGATGGTGACTCCTGGTCAGTATGTTGTACCTGACCCTGAGGGCAACTCCTGGCCAGTATGTTGTTCATGACCCCGATGGCGACGCATGGTGAGTATAGTGTACCTGACCCTGAGGGCGACACCTGAGCAGTATAGTTCCACGAAACTCACTTTAAATTGCGAGAAGCATGTGGCCAAGGAAACCGGTGTACCGACCGATGGCTGATCTCAATGGAGGTGGGACCAGAGTACATGCATCCTGAGTTACATCCAGTCTTCCTGCCTTATGTCTTGCCACTGGTCCAAGCTAGCTCGGGACTAGAGAGTGATGTTGATGACCAGGACCGATTCTTCCTCCCTACAACACACATACAACGTAAGTTACATCATCAAGGCAAAAATCGAATGATAATGTCTCAATCATCGCTTGCGTCGGTCAACTTACTAACATCGGTTCAAAACTTCGGTTAGGCATAGTACTAGACTTTTATGTGTCGGAGCTTAGATATAAATATAACATGTTCACTTTGCGACGACTTCGGGAGCAAGTGACATTTTTCCTCAACCATATACATTTCATCAACGAAGCAAGCAATGTGAATATTTGCGGTACTAATATAATTAACACATCGCGACCTAAGCCTCGAAGAAATCTTGTTATAAGTTATTACACTTTGTATCAAAGTGCATGCGTTATTTATGTACACTTCCTTCATTACAGCCGTCGTTTATATCGCATTTTTGACCCATCTATTCTGGCTGGGGGGTTAAAGTGAAAGTGCATGCCCTTTTAGCTAGAGGTCTCTTTGAGGAAGACTAACTTCTGGTTAGGCACAACATACTGATCAGACGTATTAGCCAGGGTCAGGCAAAATGTACTTGTCAAGATCCCCACCTCGACTTCCTCGTAGTCCTCCCTGAAAACGGCCTGTTTTCATGGCAGCCTGTCTAACGAGGTAGGGGATCGACGTGATCCCCGTAGAAGCATGAATGAAACAATCCAAATTGGTGGTAGCATGTAACAACCATTTGGTAATCAAATGGTGTTAAGGAGAGCTACGTTCTGGCCCCGACCCTGGTCGGAATCGTTTTTGCTCTCTACTGAAGTTTGCATTTGGTAACGCATATGAAGGAATCTGCATTCACACTAAGTCTGATGCAAGGCTCAAGGTTAAAACAAACATAAGGGAGATCACCATCAGGGACTTGTTTTTTGCTGCTGATGCTGCAGCTGTCGCCCACAGTCGGCAGGAACCTCAGAGTTTGATAGATCGCTTCTTTCAGGCTTCCGGGGAAGTCAGACGCTAGTCCTGCCAGGCAGAACATACTGACTAGGACGTCACGTCAGGGTCAAGCACAATATATTGACCAAGACCACTATCTCTTTTCCATGTAGCGTTCCCTGGAAACGGGTTGTTTTCAAGGCAGTCTGACTGACGAGATGTGGATCGATGTGATCCCTGTAGTAGCGCGTGTCACGAAGATGAAGCCCAGCATTGCACATCCGCCTGGAGGATCTGGGTCCGCCTTATCAGCACGCTCGGGATGCGAGGAAAGCTACAGAAACTCGTCACTTAACGCCCTTTTCAGGGCGCACAAAAGAGTGAACATACTCATTGTGGGCATTCGAAACAACAACTTCCAGGCTTCCAACGATTTTATCTCACAATAGGTCTTAACAATACTCATATGCTGGCACAGGAAGTAGATTTCACGTCAACTCCTAACAACGATAATGATGAACTAGCAGCAAGAGTGCAAATGTTCACATACCTGGGATTCCTAGTCAATGGCATGCACTATCCATGGCCATCTATAGTTTACAGTTGGCCTTGCTCTATCTCTCTAGACCCAGAAATAGAAAGTCGCATTGACAAATCAGCGGCTACATTTGCTCGCCTCATAACTGACTCTGCAGAGTCTTCTAAGCCAGTATAAAGACGTTAATTTAAGTTATAACGCGTTTGTGGGAAAACCAGAAATTGACGATTAAAACCAAGGCCATGGAGTACAATGTATGTGTCGCCAGCACGCTCCTATATGGCCCATCGCAAGCGATGAAGGCGACACCATTAGACGGCTTTGTCTTGACGATGTAACTTGTACTGTATTTGGATTATATTGGTTAAATAATTACGCTGGTCGTCAACCTCGCTCTCTGGTCTCGAACTACCTTTCGCCAGTGGCAAGACGATAAGTCGAGACGACTGAAGGTAATTCAGGATCGACGCACTCTGGTCCCACCTCCCTCGAGACCAGGTGTCCATTGAAACCTGCTAGACTCGATCCCACACAGTTTCAGTTCATCGCTTTGAAAGACGAGTGATTTATCCTCGAAACCAACGATCCTTCCGAATATCTTTATTCAGATGATCTATAGATGGTTCGGTATCCAGCTCTTCCATATAAGTTAACAAGACTTGAGCAACCTGTGCCGAACAATGTAACACATTTTATATACGGCCTCTGCGGTCCATTCTTGGAATAACACATAGGGGGTAAAAGCGACAAATGAAAAGTGCACTCTGGCGTGGTCTCCCAAGCATGTACACTCCCCTTTAGAATCGAAAATTACGATAGCTTGGTCAAGTTCGTCGAATGGAAGACTGTCTCATTCCCAAAGACATCCTCTATGGACAGTTGGCGGATTTCACGAGAAGAGAACAAAGTCGACCTACCACAGTTGAGGTTCAAAGATGTGTATAAGCGTAATATGAAGGCCCTGGACACGTGTCTAACATCCTGGGAAGACAAAGCTGCGGACCAATCAAAATTGAGATGTACCCTGAAGGACCACCTAACGCTTGGTGAAAAAAAAGCTCTTGCAAGACGGATAAGGGAAATGACAACGCCACAAGGAGAAAGACAAGAATACAAGCTACGTATCTATTTTTTTGCTTACCATTCCAAGTTTGGGCGCGGGGGTGGGTAATACAATGTTTGTCTCTCTGTATTCTTGTGGCAGAGTGTTGCCCTTTCCACCCCGGACCGTAGTCTTTTCGTGGTGAATGCACAGATCGGCGCAAGGTTGCCAGACTCAGCAAAGAATATCGAATTGATCTACTTCTGGGGTCCGTTGCCTACTTTCATAACGTGTTTAGCTGCAACTTTTTGGGCTACTTTAATTTGTAGGCATTCGCTTTTTGACGGATAAATTAGTTTAAACTATGTTTGCGCCGTTTAAGGAGTTTAAGATTTTGTCTTATAATGACTTTGAACTGCAGAGTGAATGAGAAGCGTTTATGTTGTTTTATGTGCTTCTTAATTTTAGATTTAGTATAATTGGTTTAATAGTTTTCTTTTATTCTCACTTTGAATGTAGAAAAGAACACAGTTGTTTCTTCTATATTATTTAAAATGGACTAACGTTACAGGCTGTGTCAAATTCTGGTCAGAAGAATGTATTCACAGAGAGTCAATGGGTGACAGTTCTTTTATAGAATTGTGATAACACTACTAGTTATTCCACCAATCCAAAGCGGACATTGATCGGTTATTCAGTCACGTGAACCTAACAAAAAAAAACAAGTTAAGACTTTGACTGAAAATATACAATGTACACGCAATACCAATGCCATGCTCTGTATTAATGCTTCTTCCATTTCCGTCTGCCCTCCGTTTTAAAAAATAATTTCAGATGTTACCAACAGTTTACTGTTTTCTGCTATCTTGTTACCCAATGTTATCTCCGCTGTCCCATTTACGGCGTTGTTATGTTCTACCACTGATGATCTATATTGCCAGTAACATATTTTTTTCTCATAAAGCAGCAGTCACCGAGTTTTGGAATTTAACTCTTTTTCTCCAACTCGTTTAAAATACTGAAATTTCCCCTTTGCTAGTCTTTGAGATTTCACTGGTTTCTTCCATCGTAGTTGGCATCTCATATTTAGCAAATTATGATCTGTAACAGCATACGCACCAGAGTAAGCAATCGATTTGTAAAAATTGATTTCTATATATTGTTTTCACAATATAATCTTTTTGATACGCCCTGATTCCTAGGACTTTTCCCACGTTTATTACGTTCAGCGTATTCGGAAAAGAAAATGCAGTCATAACTTTGTGTTTTTTAATTCAAGGTCAACCCCCCCCCCCCCCCCCCCCCCTCAAATAAACAACAACAAAAAACAAATCCAGAATGTGCCACTGGTTACCGTACAGCTAAATCAACATGAAGGTAACTTGATTTAATCTAAGATGCACACAAAAAGTCATAATTTCTTGCCCAGTGTAATTTAAGAAACATAAAATAGGTAGACGAAGTTAATTTGATTTGTATCTTCTAGCCTGTGTTGAAGAAGTGTCCTTCTCGTGTTCTTTTGGCTATAGTTTCAACATCATTGGGAAGTCGACCATCAGCCGATCCTGCCTTTGCTGCCTCTCTCGACATGCTCAGCTGATGACTGTTACTTTGGTTGTTAATACCTAATAATAACAGTAGTGGCTGGAGGAACCAAAAAAAAAATGATCTGGGTTGCATCTACTTAACCAGCCCGTCGGTGCCATCTGAAGTAAGGGCTGTGAGTCCGACACAATGAATGCTCATGTCAAAGAGGTGTCAGATACCCATGTCACACCTAAGGCCAATGTCCCTATCTTACCTCTCTTGGCGGAGGTTGCTGTCCTGTATGCCCCACTCCGCTCGTGAAGACGTCTCAACCAGATATCTCACTATGTAACACCGGTGCGTCGTATAGATGATTGCATCGGTATCCTTTGTTGTCATTTAAAAGCTGATTACCCTCTATATATTCTTTCCTGTTAAATAACTCTCTACATTCCCTAACTAGGGTTATGATGACAATGTGGTAATATGTCATTCTATCCCCAATATGGACACAGCTGGATGATAATGTGATAATTATGCGACTCTTATCAACACGTTTGTCAAAATACGACATTAATCAATATTTTGCTTAGCTTGCTCAGATCAAACAATGCTTTCACTGCATTAATTATTCTTCAATGTATTTTTTTTTTCCTAGCATTGATATTTTGATAACAACATTTGTGGATTTAAAAAAAAATAGTAATTATGTGATAATTTACGAAAGATATGATTATGTTATTGCAAATTCATCATTCAGAACTAGCAAGTATTTAATAGTGCGCCAGTCAGATAGTGGAGAACGCAAGCGTGTGACTGTACTACCATACTTAACATAGAATGGCAAACTTCTTCATTATTCTGGGTCTGACGATTTGTGCCGCAGTTGTAGTCGAAACGTGCAGGTATGACAAATAACTTATATTTAAAAGTATGTCTTTCTAGTTGTATCTTTTAATAAATGTATGTTCATTATTGGCTTCTGCAAAAGTCTAGTTAAGATGGATGGGTCATGTTGTTCTCATGTCCGATGAGAGAGCCCCCCCCCCCCCCCCCCCCAACATCTTCTTTGCACACTGTGAGCTCAGAACAGGCTGCACTCGTCAGGAAGACAGAAGAAACAACACATATATGCTTTAAAACGTGTATCTGAAAATCGTCCAACATTCATGTCACCTCATGGGAGATGCGTATACAGAACCGACCCACCTGGCGTGCTAGCATCACACAAAGTGCAGCAGAGTCTGCATGTCAGGATCGAACTACACAGTCATATGAGATCACATTTCGCAATACAAGTCTGATGCTGTTGTCATCTTCGCTTGCGGTCGGCAATTATTATTTATATCTTTTTCTTAGTTCTTAGTTCGACCCGTTCTTCATCAAGGAATGGTCACCATTGAGCGGGTCCCAACTCAGGTTTCAATCGTTTCTGTCGCGGGCGCGTGTCGTCCAGTGGGAAAGTACTCTGCGTGTTGTGGAGTCGTGTATGTTGTGCTTATCTAGGGAATCTAGCCAGCGAGTTGGTGGCCGTCCCCGAGGTCTCTTTTTGTCGCGCGGGTACCACATGGTTGTTATGGTACTTCATCTTTTGTCTTGTCTTCTAGCTTTATTACCTGCCCAGCCGCGTGTTTTGAATTTATATTGTTATTATTATTTGTGTACATTTTTATAATAGAGAACGTCATTTGTTATTAGTCATTAGAGAGAAAGTGAACATGTATTTGATACATCCTTTGAAAGATTGTCCACAGCATGAAAGAGTTGTGAAAAACTATAGAATTAAAACTGGAGTGAAAACTCAAGTGGAAACTGCTAAGGAAAGAAACCGAATTGGCAGATAAAATAAATACATGAAAAACAGTAGAAGAATAAATCAAAGTAACTGGCTTTTCATTTGCAAAGATCAAGAAATCAAGAAAGTTTTTTTATTTTTAAATTTACCTTTTTTGGTTCAGTTCAGATATCTTGAGAACGTTACGGCACCCCTGTTAACACCTCCACAATCCTATCTCCGTCTACGCTTGTTTTTCGTGCCTACCCGTGTCGAAGGTTAGTCCATTCATATATGTTTTTCTTCCTATCGTTCGTGCCTTGCCTTGTGTAAAGTTCATATTTGCAAGACCCATGGACCTCGAGACGTGGCCATACCATTTTGATCATTGTGAGGAGGTCGTCGTACGGTCCACTTGCATTCTCTTGATCATTGTGAGGAGGTCGTCGTACGGTCCACTTGCATTCTCTTGATCATTGTGAGGAGGTCGTCGTACGGTCCACTTGCATTCTCTTGATCATTGTGAGGAGGTCGTCGTACGGTCCACTTGCATTCTCTTGATCATTGTGAGGAGGTCGTCGTACGGTCCACTTGCATTCTCTTGATCATTGTGAGGAGGTCGTCGTACGGTCCACTTGCATTCTCTTGATCATTGTGAGGAGGTCGTCGTACGGTCCACTTGCATTCTCTTGATCATTGTGAGGAGGTCGTCGTACGGTCCACTTGCATTCTCTTGATCATTGTGAGGAGGTCGTCGTACGGTCCACTTGCATTCTCGATTATTCGTCGTATCCCATCATTTGTGATACGGTCTTTGAATGCGACATTTAGGAATCTTCTAAAGCATCTCATCTTCATGGCCTGGATTAATCGCAGGCATAGAAGAATAAAGAAAAAAACCAGTGAGGGCATTAGTCTGCCCTTCATGGCGAGGGGAGAGTCGTTTATCTATCCGTATAGGTTTCAATCGTACAAGCGCTGCTGTTGTGTCTATTCGGGCCATGGCCTCTTGTTTTGATCCGTCGTCACTGATTGTTGAGCCCAGATACTTTGAAGCGGTTCACTGTTTAAAGGTCCTGTTCATTTCCTTTGAAAATGTTGTTGATCATCAACGTTGTCTTTTCTGCATTTATCTCCATCCCAAAACCCTGTGCTGGTACATCCAGTCTTCGCATCAATTCCCGAAGTACCCAGTTTGCCGATAATCTAGAGAGTTGGAATGTTGTTGTGGTGGGACCTGTTACTCTATCCAATTTTAATAGATATTGGAAAGATCATTTTGATGATTTTATAGAAAAACGTTGTTATTTTACATATTATATTATATTATATTATAGTATATTCTGAGTTTCTGAGTTTGAAGGGACGTAGTGTGCTGATCGAAGCGCGATGAGCTCCTTTCTGAACAACCGTATGTTTGACGGGGTCAGGATGACCTCCTTCGTTTCAGTGTTCGTGCTTCGTTATCTGTGTCACGATACAGCACGGAGCGACACTAGCCTTTGACCGGGTCAAGTTTCGGCCACGCTTTGTCCCATCGAAACTGTTCACATTAGTCTACCTTTCACTACTAAAAATACACTGTTATATACTTCGTTGCATCACTTCTTTCACATTAGTATGCTTAATTCACAAGTCGGCACATTTATATCCAGGAATCACGTTAATAGTCCGAGAGTTATCATAGAAAACACAAACAAAACACCGTTTTATCAAGAGGGAAATCGACTGCGACCATGTCCGGCACCATCTTGAGCCTACCATATTTGCTGACGACTGCGCTCTAATGAGCAACTCAGAACTGAACATGCAGGTTGGAATGGACCAGTTCTCTGCCACATGCGAAAATTTTGGCCTGACCATAAATGCCAAAAAAACAGAGGTCATGTACCAACCAGCACCAGGCATGCCGTACACAAAACCAGAGACTACAGTCAGCGGGCAGACGTTCAATGCCGTAGACAAATTCACATATCTGGGCAGCACGCTGTCGAGATCTGTCAGCCTAGACGATGAGGTGGCAAGCAGAATAGCAAAGGCCAGCACAGCTTTTGGTAGAATGCGCTCGATGGTCTGGGCACGTCGTGGCATCAGCGTCAAGACCAAACTCAAAGTCTACCGTGCAACCATCATTCCAACCCTACTATACGCTTGCTAAAGCTGGACTGTATACTCTGGACATGAAAGGAGGTTAAACCACTTCCACACAAGTTGCCTGAGGCGAATATTCCACATCCGATGGCAAGATCGTGTCACTGACATCGAGGTTCTCTCGAGGGCTAACATGCCCAGCATCCATGCAGTGCTAGAAAATGCACGACTAGGATGGGCCGGACACCTCGTCCGTATGTCAGACGAGCGGCCCCCAAAGAAGCTTCTCTACGGCGAGCTGAGAGAGGGATGGCGCGAGAGAGGGCGCCCAAAGAAACGTTTTAAAGACGGTCTGAAGGACTCACTAAAAAGTTGCCAGATAGACATCGACACCTGGGAATGTCTTGCGCAAAACAGATCTGACTGGAGAAGCGCAGTCAAATCGGGTGTAGCTGCCGGTGAAGATGACCGTGTTGTGAAAGCCCAGAACAGACGCGAGACGCGGAAATCCCGAGCAGCGGGAACACCATCCCCTTCTACAAACCTCGTGTGCTCGCATTGGCCTGTTCAGCCACATGCGCACCCACACCCAACAGGGAAATCTGTGACAAGGATGATGTCGGCGGTCCTCATCGACAACGATGGACAGCTATTATTATTATATTATATTATATTATATTATATAAATTATATTATATTATATTATATTATATTATATTATATTATATTATATTATATTACATTACATTAATTTACATTATATTATATTATATATATGTTGCTGTTGTTGTGAATGCCCACGATGAGTAGATTTCTCTTTTTTGTGCGCCCTGAAAAGGACGTTAAGTGGTTGGTTGCAGCAGCTTTCCTCACATCTTGAGTGTGCTGATGACGGTGGACGGGTCCTCCAGGCGGTTGAACTATGCTTCGCTTCATGAAATTCCACTCAATAATAGTCTAGTGACCCCTTGTCGCCTATAGTTTCAAGAAGTTTTGTCCTGAAGTTCGCAGCGGTTTACCAGTGATGTACTGGTAATATATGTACAACAAATAAACAAATGTACAACAAATAAGCAAACAAAAACACACAAAAAACAACGTATAAGCAAAAATATTTAAAAAAATGAAAAGTGCAGTTTATTTATGTTTACTTGTTACTTTTAGGGAACTGAGATGCTAGTCCGGTCAGGCTCAAGAATTGACCAGGACTTTGGGCTAGGGTTAGGCACAATATACTGACCACGACCATTTTCTATCTTACATGTAGATTTCCCAGAAAGCACGTTGTTTTTAAGGCAGTCTTACTGACGAGATATAACGTAACTTAACTTAACTTAACTTAACCTAACGTCTTTATACTGGTTTAGAAGACCCTGCAGAGTCTGTATACAACCAGTTACATTTACATCTCCTTGCTCTAAAAGCTATGCGCATCCAGTTTATTCTTAAATGCATTGTCTCTGCCTCCACTACCTCCCCTAGCAATGCATTCCAAGCAGACACCACTCTCTGACTAAAAAAATATTTCCAAATATCTAATCTGGACCTCTCTTTAGTCAGCTTGTAGCTATGCCCTCGTGTTATTGTAGGTGGCTGTATTTAAAAAAAAACTTGTTATAGTCTAATTTATCCATTCCTCTGATCATCTTATAAACCTGTATTAAGTCACCACGAATTCTTCTCTCTACGAGACACTGTAGGCTGGTTTTTCTGAGTCATTCCTCATAACTGTAATTCTGGAATCCCACTATCATCTTTGTCGCTTTTTTTGGTATTATTTCTAGCATGTTTATGTCCCCTCTATGATAAGGACTCCACACCTGTACACAGTACTCCAATCTAGGTCTAACTAAAGCTTTATACAGTTTGACGATCACTTCCTTGCTCCTATGTTTAATATTTCTTTTTATCATACCTAACATTGCATTTGCCTTTTTCACTGCTACCTTAACTTGCTCACTCACCTTTCCTGTATGATCTATTAAAACTCCTAGGTCCCTTTCCTTATCTATCTTTCTAATATTGTTTTTTCCCATTCTGTAATTATGTTCCATATTGGATCTACCCATGTGGATGACTGTACATTTATCTACATTAAACTCCATTTGCCAGCTTACAGACCATTTTCGAATTTTATCTAAATCCGACATCAATATATTCACTTCTGCTTTAGATGAGACACTACTGCATAGTTTTGTGTCATCAGCAAACTTTGCAATCATGGATCCCATATCAATATCCAAATCATTTATATATATCAAGAACAAAATTGGTCCCAAAACCAAGCCCTGTGGCACACCACTTTTCACTTCACACCACTCAGAGTACTCCTTATTTATGCCCACCCTCTGCCTTCTTCCCGTTAACCAATTTTCAATCCATTTGGCAACTTCCCCACCTATTCCATGTGATTTTAACTTTCTAAATAATCTTTGATGAGGTACTCTATCAAAGGCCTTTGCAAAGTCTAGATAAATAACATCCACTGGCTCCCCTTTATCTATGATTTTAGTAACCTCCTCCATGAATTCTAATGGATTTGTTAAGCATGATCTTCCTCTATTAAACCCATGCTGACTATTTCTGATTAGATTAAATTTGTCTAAATGCATTACAATGTTTTCTTTGATTATTGACTCTAACAATTTACAGACTATGCTCGTTAAACTCACCGGTCTATAATTTGCTGGATCTGATTTTTTGCTTTTTTTTTTAAAAAGGGGATCACTCCTGCATCTTTCCAATCCCTTGGAACAATCCCTTTTGTAAGTGATTGATAACATAATATAGCCAATGGTTTTGCTAGTTGGTCTCTAATTTCATACAGCAATTTTGGATGAATACCATCTTGACCTGAACATTTATTCACTTTCAACCCCTCCAATTTTTTAAAAACCATTTCCTCTGTAATACAGATTGATCTTAATCCCGCTGTATCCATGTCTCTTTGAAAAATATCTATAGGCTCTGGGATCTTGGAGCAGTCCTCTTTTGTGTAGACTGTGCCAAAGTACTGATTGAGCAGATTAGCTGCCTCCCTATACTCTTATTATTTTCCCTGTATTGTCTATGAGAGGGCCTACTTTGTCTTTCGTTCTTTGTTTATTTCTAACATAAGAGAAGAAGCTTTTACTGTCAGTCTTGGTCCTCTGAGCAAGTTTTTTTTCAAAGTCTATTGTTGCTGTTTTATTCGCTTCCTGAGATATGTTCTGCTTGTCCAAATATTTTACATATGTTTCTTTTGATTTACCTGCCTCTATATATTTTTTCCATGCTTTATTTTTTGCTCTTCTACATTTCACTACAAATCTAGTTATCCACCTTTTACACTTGGGGTTTACCTCCCTACATGGAACACATTCCTCTTTTAGCGTTTCTAGAACTATTTTAAAACTTTCCCACTCCTGTTCAACATCTGTTCCTACGACAATATCTTTCCAGATTATGTGGTTTGCTGCCTCTTTCATCCTCTTAACATCTGCCTTAGAGTAGTCGTATGTTCGCGTGTTTATGTTTACTTCTTTCCCTGCAATAAGATCCCAACGGATGATTTGATGGTCACTTGAGCCAAACAGTTCCCCAACAGTAACGTTTTCAATCATATTTTCCTATGTAGTAAAAACTAGGTCGAGTACGTTTTTGCCTCTAGAACATGTTGAATTAAAAAATTGTCAATTGTGCACTTAACAAAAGGTTTTGACTCTACAAGTGCTCCTGCCATATCCCATTTTATTTATGGATAGTTGAAATCTCCCATTAATAATAATTTCCCTTCACTTGCCTTTGCTATGCTACTAATCAGCTCCTCATATTCCTCTTTTTGACTTGATGGACATCTATAGCACACTCCAATCACTGTTTTTTCACCCCCACTTTCTATTTCGCCTCATACACTTTCATTTTTGTTACCACATGATAAATAATCTTTGATCGTTATATTAACAGAATTTATACAGTATAATAAAACGCCACCTCCCTTAGTCTTGTCTCCAATTATCCTATCTTTCCTTAAAATTGTATATCCCTCAATTTCAAGTTCACTATCTGCAATCTCCTCATATGTCCATGATTCTGTTAATCCTATTATATCTGGTTTTTTCTTCTTCTACATACAGTGAAGCCGCGTAGCGCAGTGGTTAGCGCGCCGGCTTCGCATCTGAGTGGTCCTGGGTTCATTCCCCAGTTGAGGCGGTAATGTTTTTTTCAGACCGCAATGGCTCCCGGGTCGACCCAGCCTTAAATGGGTACCGGTTCAGTACCAGGTACCAGGAAGTAAAAGCGGCGAGGGAGAGGAGATGGCTACCGCCCTCATATAGCCGAGCCTTTAATGTTGAAATGTGAGATCGCTAACACCTCACACCCCTACGGCAGTAATGCTATGGGATACTTTACTTTACTTTACATACAGTTCCAATTCTTCTCTATGCTTCTACTATTTGTATAAAAACATTTTAGTTTGTAATGTTGTTGGTTTTCCTCTTTTTGCTTCTGCTTTATCATTTTAGTGTTTGCTTTTCCACTATGTATTTCACACTTCCCTGACACCTTTGACTACATCCTCTATAGCACCCTATTTTAGGTCTATCTTTAGTCCCTTACTAGTTTACATTTCGAACACAATGATTGAACATATACTTTGCTACAACATGCTGTCCTATCTCATTTAGATGTAAACCTCCCCTATCTAACATTTTACTTTTGTCTACTTTAACATCAATAAATTCCATTCCCATGTCCGCACACATCATGGATCGACGTTATCCCCACAGTAATGAGCGTCGCACAGATGAAGCCAAACATAGCACAAATGTCTGGAGGACCACGGTCCATCTTCATCAGCACGCTCGGAATGTGAGGAAAGCTACTACAGCCCGCCACACAACGCCACTTTCAGGGCGCACACAAGAGTAAACTTATTCATTGATCAAGAAAAGGCATTTGACCGGGTACACTGATGTAAGCTATGGGAAACAATGAAGGAATATGGTGTGGCCGGGCCAACTACTTGATGGCATTCGTGCCTTGTACCTAAACAATGAAGGAATGTGGTGTGGCCGGGTCAACTACTTGATGGCATTCGTGCCTTGTACCTAAACAATGAAGGAATGTGGTGTGGCCGGGTCAACTACTTGATGGCATTCGTGCCTTGTACCTAAACAATGAAGGAATGTGGTGTGGCCGGGTCAACTACTTGATGGCATTCGTGCCTTGTACCTAAACAGTGAAGGTGCAGTGCGAACAAATGAAAATATGACAAATTGGTTTCCAGTTCTTAGTGGTGTACGACAGGGGTGTGTTCTTTCTTCACTGTTGTTCATAATTTACATGGAAAAAAATGACACAGTTGGCTAACACTATTTAATAGTCTCTTCTTCTTCTTCTACGTTTGTTCTCAATCGCTTGCCACCAAGCCCTGGGCAGGGCTTTGGAAGTAGCAGGATGTAGTCCGGAGAACAGAATGCGTTGTGTCGCTAGTTTACAGCTTGGCTGCGAAATTTGCACCTTTCGGTCCGACACATCTGTCTTTGACAGCAAGAGTCTCTAAATGAACTGTTGTTTGCTGATGATCATGTCATCTTTTACCAAAATGGAGAAGACCTACAACACTATTTCGCTTGTAACGATGATTAAATGAAGATCAACACAGGTGAGACAGAGACTATGTTGCTATCATGTGAACAAGTGCAAAGTAGTTTCCACATAAGTGACATTGGTGTCAAGCACGTACGGGAGTTCAAATATCTGGGTTGTATGTTCACTGATTACAGCAGAGTGGACAGCGAGATTGCACAGAGAATTCAGAAGGCTAACAGTGTCGACTATCAAATTGTACCGATTCTGAAACACTCTAGAGTACTTCTTTCAACTAAAAGGAGGCTGATAAATACACTATTTATTTCTACACTGTGTTACAAATGTCAATCTTGGCCATTACTAAAAACACATAATACTAAGATCCAGCGTTGTGAGGGGGGCTGTGGGAGAAGTGCAGCCAGAAAGACAAACCACGAACGAATCCGCAACACCACGCTGAGGCAGACAGTGGAGACAAACACAGTCACTGCATACATTGACTCTCAATATATCAAATGGTTTGGTCGTTTAGTCAGAATGTATTATGACCAGCCTGCATCAAGAGCATATCATGTGCAGGTCTCCTGTCCACGAGCAAGGGGCAGACCTCGACGTTGGTGGATGGGTGCCTCTGACTCACTCAGGAAGTTATACATAACGACACCACAAGCCTCCCACTTGGCGATAACAAGAAATCTACGCATCCCACCTCTCTGCGACGCCGAATGGCAAGGGCAGTAGAACAAAAGGAAAAGGAGAAATAAAATGAGAGGAAGCATTGACTTGAGAATGGCATATAAATAAAATGAGAGGAAGCATTGACTTGAGAATGGCATATAAATAAAATGAGAGGAAGCATTGACTTGAGAATGGCATATAAATAAAATGAGAGGAAGCATTGACTTGAGAATGGCATATAAATAAAATGAGAGGAAGCATTGACTTGAGAATGGCATATAAATAAAATGAGAGGAAGCATTGACTTGAGAATGGCATATAAATAAAATGAGAGGAAGCATTGACTTTAGAATGGCATATAAATAAAATGAGAGAAAGCATTGACTTGAGAATGGCATATAAATAAAATGAGAGGAAGCATTGACTTGAGAATGGCATATAAATAAAATGAGTGGAAGCATTGACTTGTGAATGGTATAGAAATAGAGACAACGCTGATTTAAGAATAGTATAGAAGTAACGTTGGTGCACGAGACACATCTAGACGCTAAGAAATAAAGAGAGATATTTAAAAGTGAGGAAATACAGAATTCAAAACAATAGCCTTTTGAAAACGGCTAAAGTCGGCCACAAACAACGAACGGTACCAATCACTGTTAATTTTGGCAAGAAACTATTTCGCTACAATACACCACGGATTCCTGAATATTCAAGAGCCCATCCAATTATACCATAGCTTTATGTGCCAGAATGAAAAATTGACATGCCAAATAGGACCAACATAAAACAGAAGGCAAATTTTGGAACGATTCCAACCTTTGAGCATGATGACATTTTCTTCTTAGAAAAGCTGTTTTATTCACTTTCTGAGATATGTATTGCTTGTCCAAATATTTTAAATTTGTTTCTTTTGATTTACTTGCCTCTATATAGTCTGGGCAGTATGTTTTGCCTGACCCTGACTAACATAGTCTGACCAGTATATTTTGCTTGACCCTGAATAACATAGTCTGAGCAGTATATTTTGCCTGACCCTGACTAACATAGTCTGGGCAGTACATTTTGCCTGACCCTGACTAACATAGTCTGACCAGTATATTTTGCCTGACCCTGACTTAAAATAGTCTGACCAGTATATTTTGCCTGACTCTGACTAACAGTCTGACCAGTATATTTTGCCTGACCCTGACTAACATAGTCTGGGCAGTATATTTTGCCTGACCCTGACTAACATAGTCTGACCAGTATGTTTTGCCTGACCCTGACTAACATAGTCTGACCAGTATATTTTGCATGACACTGACTTACATAGTCTGACCAGTATGTTTTGCCTGACCGTGACGCTAGTCTCCTATCCCAAAGAAAACACAATTTACATTTAAGCATTTTTCTCCAGAGTATCTCCGTGCTTAATAGAGTGTCAACATGGACTTGTCCGGGACATCAGCGGTTGCTACTTATGTGAATGTTGCCCTGGTTACGTATGTCATTTCCTTCCTTGCGAACATGAAAGGGACGAACGTGGGTGTCCTTACTGCAAGTGTAAAGGCTTTCTAATTCCAATGGACTGAAACTAAACCTGTTGACAGTTAACGTAAACCAAGTCAAGTACAAATTATTACCAATTTCTTCAGGATTAGGTTGCCGGTTCTGATGCCCAATCCTTCTTATGCGTCTCTTATGCCACGCTTGACAGGTTTACAATATTACTTTTCTTTATTCCCCTTTCGTACCCTGGCAACATTCGAGGGACATTATATTAACAGTTCTTTATTTATCTTTGACTATTGTTTTGTCATCAACGTCCACGCCTTTATCTTACGTATTTGGGTTGTGTCTTTTATTTTATAAATAATTTGTATTGAAAATAAAAAAAGGGCATAATATGTTAACCCGGATGTACCAAAAATATGCATCTTATGTATGTACACAAATTTGACATCTTTGTAAATCTGAAGAAAAGCAAGAGTTACATCCCATTGAATTATCACAACTTTTTACGTAGTTCAGACGGAAACCTCCACACAAAGCTTGCATAATGCAAAATGTTGTCTTCCAACTTCTTTTGCGTTTCTAACTACTCTGTATTACAATTTCAAACAAGTAATAAAATGTTATCTAACACATAGCAAATTATCGTTTTAGTTGTATTTATAGTGCGACTCTTGTGATTAAGAAATGTTCTGTTCTGTTTTCAGGAATCAATTTAACTGCACTCGATGTTCAACCTCTCTTAGCAAATGGAGAAGAGTGTGATGGTTTTTATAGTTCGCTGATGGATCACACTCTTGCTCCATCCTCTCGCGTGCCTCACTCCGCTCAACCCTCATTTGATCTCAAAGTTCTGCTTTGTGCTGCTAATTTATTTGTAGTGTCATCCAACAGTTATTGATAGACTTCATAGTGTCATATCCGAATCCAAGATGTCCATAATGAGTGCTTGTAAAGTCAGGGTGTCAGCTCTTTCCTTGCCCGGAACCCTTTTGTGACCAGGACTGTAGGTCCACGGCAACTCCTGAAGGTTTAAGGCCCCCTATAGCTGCAATCCACTGATGCCTTAGTCAATCCTTATGTGCCTTCCAAAGTAAGGATTGGGAGTCTGAAATGACGACTGTCATTTTTAAAGAGGTCTCAAATAACTATCACCGAACTGAGGCCATTGTATTCATCTCAATTCTCATACTAGAGAGAGATGTCCTGTATGCCTGGCTTCGCTCAGCAGCAACCCGACGTTTCAGTTGGTCAATAAGGCGAGGAGGACTATCGTCTGGTCAGGCAAAACATACTGATTAGACCTGTTAGTCAGGGTAAGGCAAATTATACTGCACAAGACCCTCGCTGGAAACGGGCTGTTTTCATTGCAGCCTGGCTAACGAGGTGAGGGATCGACGTGATCCCGTAGTAGTGAGTGATACGCAGATGAAGCCAATCATAGCACAACCGCATGGAAGACCCCTGTCCACCTTCATCAGCTCCGATGTGAGGAAAGCTACTGCAACCCGCCCTAACGGCTTTTTCAGGGCACACAAAAGAGTAAACCTTCTTATTATGTGCATACGAAACAAACAACAAACAAACAGCTGGTCAACCTAGAAAACCACTCAATGCCAGCAGGACAGACCTGCATTCATTTAGGAGCTGAAGCAACAGATGGTCATGCAGAAACGCAGATTCTTATCAGCCAAAACACAACTACAATAAAAATGGTCTTTCTGACAGACTCCTGGAGCATACTTCAAGTCATCTCAAGTCCCAAACAAGATAGACTTTCATGTGAAATAAAATATAACATCAGATTGCTGTCCAATAAAATCAGATCTAGTTATACATTAGATTCCGGTCTACTGTGGTTTCCTTGAAAACGAGAAGGTAGATTACCTCGCAAAAGTCGGAAGTGGAGGCAGGCAGACTAGCCATCCACAGAGTTATAAAGAAGCAAAGACACTCATCAAATGATCCATGAGGATGGAATGGAGAGAAAGAATATAATCCAGAACATGACAGCATAGACAAACTTGGCAGAGATGGTCAGACAAAGATCTTCAGACTCAGAACTGGACATTGCAGACTCAAGGCCCACCTCCACAGAATGGGTCTTACAAACACTGCCACATGTGATTGTGGAGTACCCAAGTAAATATCAGAACATATCCTGCAGAACTGTCCCACTTATGCAGACCAAAGAGAGAGAGAGAGAGAGAGAGAGTGTGGCCCGAGGGAGCAACCATGCTAGAAAAGCCTGGAAACAAGCAGCACAAATCCAGTTCCCAAATATAAAATAAAATCGGATGTTGAGCCAAAAGGGGCAGATATCGCAGCCTCGATGTAAACTACAAGGTATCCTTTTGAGGACGAATGTAATGTGAAGAGGAAGAAGAAGGATGGGGATGAGGAAGAGAAACAAGAAAGAGAATGAACATGAAGGAGGAGAGGGATGAGGAAAAAAGAAGAAATGAGAAGAGGAAGAAGAAGGAGGAGGAGTAGAAGGAAGAGGTTGATGAGGAAGAATAAGACAGAAGAAAAATAAGAAAGAAGAAAATGAAGAAGAAAAAGGAGGAAGGAAAGGAAGAAGAAGAAAGAAGAAGATGAAGAAAATGTCAACAAACTAAATGTGTCTTTCCAATAAGTTGTATCACGAATAAAATTGAGTAAGAACAACCTGATTGAAGCACATACACATTTGAAATAACAACCGGAGGAGGACAAAAACCTGGCGTTCACCATTCTGTACAGACCACAACGCAATACAGGAGGTTAACGGGTAACTTAAAAATCAATCGAATGCACTTGATATGGTCTGTGAAAGAAATAATATAAAGATTAGCACATCAAAGATAGAAACTATGAAGACTAGAAGAGCAACATGTCCACTAAACATAAAAGTTCACAATATCAAATTTGTTTAGGTTCAAGATTTCAATCACGTTCAAGAATGGTCTGAGAGCTGGTAGATGGAGCTTAATATTGATAAATCTACAGTTATCCACATGGGAAGATCCAATATGGAATATAATCATAGGACGGGAGTGAACAATGTTAGGAAGACAGAAAAAAAGGGATCTTATCGTTGTAATAGATCATACAGGTATATCGTTGTAATAGATCATACAGGTAAGGTGAGTGAGTAAGTCCAGCTAGCAGTGAAAAAGGCAAATGCAATGTATGATAAAATGACATGCTAAACATAGAAGAAGGAAAGTGATAGTCAAACTGTTAAAAGCATTAGTTAGACCTTGATTGGAGTACTGTGTACAGGTGTGAAGTCCTTATCATAGAGGGGACATAAACATGCTGTAAAGGATACAAAGAAGAGCGACAAAACTGATAGTGAGATTCCAGAATTACAGTTATGACTATAACCTATAGTGTCTAGAAATGAGAAGAATTTGAGGTGATTTAATACTGATTTATAAGATAATCAACGGAAAGGATAAATTAGACTATCACAATTTTTTTTTCAAAATACATCCTACAAAAACAAGAGGGAACAAAATACTAATTATTTAATGGAAGGTCCAGATTAGAGATTAGAAAATATTTGTTTAGCCAGAGAGCGGTAAATGATTGGAATGCATTGCCACATAAAACAATGAGGTCAGGGTCAGTTAATGCATAAAAAATAGAGTGGATGCACCTAGTTATTTTTTAGATCACGTTGAGTTTAGATCAAGTTTAGATCATGCTGGAAAGCATGTTTACAGAAGATGAGAAGCTTCATAGATAAGCTTTCAGCTGTCACTACTACTTACACATCAGGTTAACAAGAAAACAACAACTGACAAACACTATATAGGTACCAACTTAGTGTTACCAATGTTCAATGTGGTTTTTATACAAAGCACAGAAAATGAAAATTATGGGTGGAATGAAATATCCAAGCAAAATCATTAGTGTACCCAGAAGAGATAAAAAAGATTACAGATAAGATTTTTTTTGGGACGGTCATTAAGTAACAGGAAAAATCAAGAAAGCTGCACGGAGACTAGTGACACGAAAGGCAAGAGACGAGTTGCCTCTGTCTGACGATCAGACAGTGTTTCTCTGCCCTCAGCGTGATAGACGCGGATTGGTTTGATCAGCCACATATGAACCCACTTCCGGATTGGCAGATGGACAATGTGGTCCTCTTTGGAAATGATGGTGAAACAATAACAGCAATTTTAATAATAACATTTTTACAAGAGTGCGATCCAAATATTTTGTGTCTTATTTTTCAACATAGTCCCCATGCCTGGCAACCATTGTGTCCACTAGCTTGTGAATGCCCTCTATAACAAAGTCTTTTGGTGTGACCTTTATTCTATTTTACACCGCCTCCATTACCTCATTGTCAGCTGCCTTGGAAACCATCTGCTACACTTTCCTATAACCGAGGTCATCATGGATAATTTTGCGCACATCACCATGGCTCATATTGAGATCTACAGATTTTTCATAATTAGTGACTTGCATTGCCAATGACTCTGGTGAATCTGCTGTTTCACCATGTTATTTGCCACGCCTGTTGGTCTCCAACGCTGTGTTTAATCAATGATATTCTGTTTTCCTTTTTGCCTTTCCTCTGACTGAACAACTGTCTCCATACTTGTTGTTTCCAAATGCCCACAATGAGTAGATTACTCTTTTGTGCGCCATTGAAAAGGACGCTAAGTTGCAGATTGCAGTAGCTTTCCTCACATCCCGAGCGTACTCATGAAGGTGGACCAGGGTCCTCCAGGCGGTTTTGCTATACTTGGCTTCATCTGCATGTCTCTCACTACTACGGGGATCACGTCAATCCCTTACCTCGTTAGCCAGGCTGCCATGAAAACAGCCGGTTTTCAGGGAGGGCTACTAGGAAGCCGAGGTGAGGGTCTTGGCCAGTATATTTTGCCTGACCCTGACTAACATGTCTGATCAGTATATTTTGCCTGACCAGACACTGCTTCCTCGTCGTGTCCATACTTAAACTTCAATCTTCTGTAGTTTTCAGAAGGTTTCTGACCACAAACACCAAATAACGTCTCCCTGTTCTTCCATAGTGCAAATCGACAGTAGAGCGGTCATGTTGTACGCTATATTGCGAATCCGGATACAGCTCGATCGTGAAAATCTCTGCATGGAGTATTGCTAAAGAGCCATTTTGTGATACTGTCCCTGGTAATTATTGCGAAAACTGCCTCTTGTGCCGAATACTGAATACATTTCAATACAGAAATACGATGGTTCGGTCATCTCATGGTAATGCAGCCTGATGAACTACCACTGCACACTTTCAACACAGAGAAGATCTGGCTGTGACTCACAAGGAAGACCAAGTGGCAGATGTGTAGATATCATAATATAAATCCTACAACAATACTGGCATACAACAACAACGAACACAACACATTTGACCCAACAAAGGCAACTTTAAGCTCCATGCGATGCTTAATGGCATGAGTGGCAATGGTAATTAAATACAATTTTAAAACTTAGGCAGTAACAGGTGTTTAAACTCGTGTTTTCCTGTTTGCCAAACAAGAGCATAGATTCAACATCTTCACTTACGGAGCCTGAGATCCATCCTTGGAGTCTCATGGAGAGACAGGATGACAAATGCGGAGGTGCATTTTCGCACCGGTCTTCCAAGTATGGTCTCAAGGTATGGTGTCCACCTCAGGTGCTGGAGGTCCCAGATTCAAATCATGGTTGTAACTGGATTTTTTTTCACATTAATCTTCTGGTAAAATTACCCCTGATCTCTGGGTAGTGAGATTGGGCTCCTGTGTTCAGTGTCGAGCACGTTAAAAATTCCGTGGCAGTTGGAAATTGAAAAGAGTAGGCTTAATGGCCGCTGCCTGGACAAAATTCAAATTAAAAATCTACCCAAGTTATTTGTACCTTCCCTCAGGTGGTTTGTTAAGAGCAGCTATAGGTGGCGCCTAACTGACTGCAGGTTTACTTAACTCTAGTGTTTGAGTCTATTAAGATGGACTTGCACATCGGTTAAACCACCCTGTAAGAAACTAGTTGTATACAAACTCTGTAGAGTCTTCTAAACCAGTATAAAGATGTCAAATGGGTACTTATTTGTCATGAATAATAGAAAACAATTCAGCAAGGAAGGGAGCATGTTGGAATGACATGAACAATATTAAAACACAGAAAACAATTGAAGAATTGCCATACATACATTTTTACTTTTAACTGTAACAAAGCATGAAATATTTTGAAAGAAAACAGGCACATGTGTTAATCATTGTTAATAAAAACACATTTTGTAAACAAATGTACAATATTGTAAGAAATAAAATTGACAAAAGCATCAGGAGATATGTATGTTAACTGTTGTAGATAGGTAAACAAATATAAAGCAAGGAATAATTGGCTAATTATGCACTTTAAATGTTCTATAAAATAAGATTCGCATAAGTATTCTAATATCATTATTTGTGCAAAAATATTTCTAAGAGTATATTTGTGTTTAGTACAGTATTATATGAGAATATTCTGGTTTGTAAACTAGGACTGAGATACATGGAGCTGGCCACCACACCTCACATAGGCTGCGGTTTAGCCTATGAAGAATTATCTTTATCCTCGTTGCCAATTGTTGTCATGGAACCCACCTTTACCTTTACACTAAGCCAGGACAGAGTATTGTCTCAGATGTTTATATGCATATTGTACTTGTGTCTATGCGGTTGGTTATTTTAAGCTGTTTGAACTGTGTCAAGGAAGGGCTGGTTGAGTGGTTTTGAATGTTGGTCTTCTGATCATGAGAATATGTATTCAAAACTTTGGTAAGCCATATACATTGTTTCTATCATCATCAAGTCATTTAGTCCTGGGACGGTTGCAAGCACAGGATTCTGTCTTTTCATTTCTGTCTGTCACCTGCGACCATCTTCAGCCAGCATAAGTCTTCACATTCATGACTCTGCTTGCTTGTGTGACAAAAATATTTCTTGGTCTGTCCCCTTACTCTCTTACCTTGTGTTTTGTCTTTCTAGAATTTCTTCACTGGTCCCTCAAGACGTAGATTGATGCTCAGCCGGGCCAGTCATTGCCGGCAACTTTCTTTCCTCTCCGACTTTTGTAACACACTTTTTTATATTCCATTCAGTCCAGCTCCCTTTATTCATCTTTCAGTAGCACAACATCTCAAAAGCTTCCAAGTATATCTTCTCTCTTCTATTTATTGTCCATGTTTTAGAACCATACAATGCCATAGACCAGACATATTTATGGACAAGATTGTTTTCTGTAGTGTCATATTAATGCTACCTGATATCAGAACTCTCTATTTCTCTCTAACTACTTTCTTTGTCAGCACAATTCTGATCCTAATTTCTCTTTGGCGTCACATGTCTTCTGTTATGATTTGAGTTAATTTCTCAATTATTCTCCCTTTGATGGTTACCTTCCCTTTCATTGGTTCATTGGCTATGATCATTGTTTTGGTCTTTTAAAATTTTTTTTCATAATGTAGGCTTTTACTGCTTTGCAGAATTTATTGAGAAGTGTTTGTAGATCTTCCTCTGTCTCTCCTATAATGGTTTGGTCATCAGCCAACTTTATTGCCTCCAACATCACCATTTATCTTTACTTCCAGATTCCATTTCTTCATAGCCTGGGCCATCCATCATCTCTGATCATGCATTGAACAGTCCAGGTGAAAGTGGACATATTGCCTCACTCTTTTCCTTATAGGTATTGGATCTATGGTTCCTTCTCAAAGTTATGTGATGACCCTGTGATTGGTGAATAGGTTTAGCATCACAGGTCCAATGAAGAACCTAGCCTTCACAGTGCATGCTGACTGCAGGAAAAAGCAGCCATTATATCTCTGCCATATAAATCCTCTCGCAGTAGAAACAAATGCTGCAGTGGTAGTTTATCAAAAAGAAACCTTACGTTATAAGCATACTGGATTGAAACCCATAAGGGAAGAGAAGTATGGGGAAACAAAATACACCTTGAGAAGAATGGTGGAAATTATATTTGGACAGCAGGATAATTTGATGCCAAGCTAAAGTACATAGCCCACACCATAAATCAGAGGAGGCCATCAGTCCAACATGAACCAGAAGGATAATGTTACCGTCTTCAAAGAATAGCCTTTGCATGTTCCGTGATGTCTTTAAAGATTTGCCATGATGATTTTCTTCACATTAAGTCATGGCATATTTGATAAAGAGATGTTGACTTTAATAACGCTAAAAAATAAGAAGAGCTTAATTCTTAAAAACTATGACAGCAACAAATAAGAAATGAAATCTGATTTTGCCTTTCTTCCATTCAGTTATTTATTTCAGAGTTTCCCAAATAGGGGTCTGAAGAACTGTAGCTAGCGTAGGGATTTCACGAGCAATTGTGATTGAAGCAAGATTTGACTAGTTTACCTTCAGTAAGTTTTTATCATCAGGGACAAAAGTCAATAGAACAAATGAGTTTTGACCCCTGTTCTAAATTGAAAAGATTATAATTTAAACCCTGTTCAATTCAGTTGAGAGGACAGTCTGGGCTAGTGGTTAAGTGACACGGCTCACAAGCCGAAGCTGCTGAGTTTGATCCCCATCACAGCACCAGCCATTCCCCCGGGGAAGCAAACCCTTAGAAAATGCAGGAGGAAGCAGACTCTTACATAAAATGTATGCTGAAGTTGGATGCACTGGGCCGACATGCGTTAAATAAAAACCACAGTGCAATGCACACAGCCTTGGGGATTAAAAAAATGAGGCGACGTAAAAATAAAAAATCAGTTCAATTCAAAGTCCATCACATAGGTCATTGTTATGGTCCTAGGCTACTATTCCTGCCTCTTTTCAGGTGTAACTATTTAATCGTAGTTTCCTATTGCATTCTCTTCTCCACATATTTTTAGGTCTACCTTTCTTTCCCTGAGGATTCCATGCGAGAGCTACCTTGCTATGTATGGCGGTGCCTTCCTCATCCTATTTCCTTTCCAGTTCCATTTTCTTTGCTTTATTTTTTTGTTACAGTGATGTTGTTGACTTCTTTCCCGCAGGTCTCCAACTCATTCCTCACATGTCCTGTTACTCTAAGCCCATTATCCTTTGCAGGCATCTGTTAACGGAGGACTTAACCTTTCTTGTATCGCTTCGGTTGTTCTCCATGTTTCCGGTCCATGCAGCAGCACTGACTTGACACAGTATTCTAACTTTGGTAAAAATCTTTATTTCTTTGGATCTCCATATGTTATTTAGAGTCAGGAATGTCACTCTTGTCTTTTCAATTTCTGCTCTTTTCATCTGCATTTGTACCTCCATGAATTTCCAATTGTGCTGTTCAAAAAAGTTAAATCATCCATTTCTTTTAATGGTCTAATTACCTCAATTTTATCTTGTATTTGGCAATGACTGTACGACAAAAGTACCAGATCATCTGAGTAATCCAGATCCTCCAATTATGTTCATAGTGTCCACTGAATATCTGTTCTCTTACCATCATTTGTTGCCTTCATTATCCTATCTATAGGTAATAAGAACAAGAGTGGCATGAGTGGGGGCTGTCTCACCCCTGTCCACACTCCAAAGCTATCAGTCAATGTTCTTTCATGCACAACTCTACTTACTGTATTTTTACACACATTCTGTATGAGGGTTATGTAATTCTCTGATATTCCATAGTGTCTCAACTGTTGTGAAATGAGTTTCGATCCACACCATTATAGTCCTTTTTGTAGTCTATAAAATTAAGACTGTGTAATGAGGATCTATTGTAGATCGGAGAGCATCACCAACCGGTTGCTGCAGATTGTTGAGACCCAGCTTGGAATGGGATTTGTTCGTCACACAGCAGACGATCAACATTTCAATACACTCCCCTGAACATCCGAGTGGTTCTCAGGTTGTACATAATAGGTTAATTGTTATTCTTCCTGGAATGTTGTGACAGGCGACTATGGGAGGTTGCGGGTAAATCTAGCAACATCACCATGTAAATGCCATGGGGAGAAAGACTAACGTCTGGTCAGGCAAAATATACTGATCAGACATGCTAGTAAGGGTCAGGCAAAATATACTGGCCAAGACCCCCCCACCTCCTCGTAGCCCTCCCTGAAAATGGGCTGTTTTCATGGCAGCCTGGCTAACGAGGTGAAGGATCGATGTAATCCCTGTAGTAATGAGAGACATGTAGATGAAGCCAAACATAGCACAAACGCCTGGAGGACCCTAGTTCACCATCATCAGCACACTCGGGATGTGAGGAAAGCTGCTGCAACCCGCCAATTAATGTCCTTTTCAGGGGGCACATAAGAGAGACCTACTCATCGTTGGCATCCAAAACAACATGTAAAAGCCATTGTAAATTGATTTAGGATTCACTAAAAGCTGGTACAGGTAAACCAAATGCAGAGTTGGATCAACTCCATGATCTGAAGTGACAGGTAAATGATAAATGTGGGTTTCATTTTGATTCTGTTGCCGTGGTGCAACAGCTTCGATTTATTGTTACAGCTTGAGGGCCAACCATTTTTTCTCAAATTTTAAAACCATGTGGACGGCAGTGTCCTTTGAATCTAAGCTACTGTCGGACGTGACGAGCAAACATAAGAAAAATACAATTTTATATTTTTATGAATTGAAACTGAAATATTTATGAAAACATTTCAAAAGACAAAGTATACATTAACCAAACAAAAATATATTAAAATGTGAAACAATTTTTTAAATATTCACTTCTAAAAACTGCTATATCATTTGTTTTTATTGTCAAAGTAATTATATGTCGCGGTGCCATACAACTTTAGCCATCTTCGCAGGAGACTGAGGATGAGGTGGAGAGATGGCATAATGGAGAGCCTGGGTACAACATGGTACACCAAGGCAAAAGAGCGTAATGAGTTTACTCCACATTTGGCTACCTGGCATCAGGAATATGTGCCTGATTGAATACCAGGATTTTGAGACTGAGAAATTATATTATAATAGTAATACATTTATCAATCTTAATAATGCATGATCACACAGTGTAGAGGTATGGGTGTCTTCTTTCTACAAGCTTTTATTTAACTTGACATGACCATTGTCAGTTTGCATCAACTCATATTTTAATCAATTTCCCCATAACCTAGGGCTGAAATTTTGTACACTAGCTCTACTAGTATGACATGTTAATTTATCAAACTTACACTCCTGTAGTTAAAAAAAAAAAATATCTTGGTATAAATATAATAAAAATATATAAATTTAATAAAAATATATAAATATAATAAAAATATATAAATATAATAAAAATAATAGCTTTTGATTAGTGCAATGGTGGAGCACTTGCTTTTCACAGCAAATGTACAGAGTTCAACTACCACAACCTTCATTCTCCAGTTGACCCAACTGTAAATGGGTACCTGGAATACGACTAGGGAAGTAAAAGGCAGCAAGGAAAGGAACTGGCCACCTTACCTCATACAAGCTGTGGCTTAGTATACTATAGTCTCTAAGAAATTCATTCCCCAACAGTTGCACAGCTACTTTGAGACAGATCTTGACTTTAGTATAAAATAAATGTTTATACCAAAAACATTTACTTGCCTTAACATTAGCTGTGCTGACCAGCATAAATATGTTGAATATCTCATACCTGCCATCTTTCTGAAGCTAAAATGTGTATGTCTAACCATTAAAAACACAAAAACTAAAACTGTTTATTCAAAATCTTTACAAGTTTAAAGTCCACAAAATTCTTCTCATACTATGATCAACTGATGCTATGCTTCTAGCATATTTTTGGTCTGCATAAGTGGGGCAGTCCTGCAGGATACGATCAGGTGTATGCTATGAAAGAGTCCACAAACAACATAGAGAGATTGATTAAACATAAACCTACACACAAAACCCATGCGTCTCTAAAAATGTATTTCACTCTTTTGATTTTAATGTACTTTATCTGTAGTAAAATCTGCACATGTCTGCACTTTCAAAATATTGTTTTAATAAACAACACATATAGGTAATGGTTCAGTGACAGCACCAAGACAAAAATGAAACGATACTAAGGTAAGGTCATAAGACCTTTGTCAGAAATAAAGAATGAAAACAACTAACTATTTCATAACTGGCATACCAAAGAAGAGCGACAAAACTGATAGTGGGATTACAAAATTACAGTTATGAGGAAACACTCAGAAAAACTGGTCTACAGTGTCTATAAAAGAGAAGAACTCAAGGTGACTTAATACAGGTTTATAAGATAATCACAGGAAAGGTTAAATTAGACTATAATAAGTTTTTCAAAATACAACCACCAACGAGAACAAGAGGGCACAGATACAAATTAACTAAAGAAAGGTCCAGATTGGATATTAGAAAATATTTTTTTAGTCAGAGAGTGGTGAATGCTTGGAATGCATTGCTCCAGGACGTATCGGAGGCAGAGACAGTTAATGCATTTAAGAATAGATTGGATGTGCATAGCTTTTAGAGCAGGGTAATGCACAAATAATTGGTTGTATACAGACTCTGATGAGTCTTCTAAACCAGTATAAAAATGTTAAGTTAAGTTAAGTCTTACACTATTCTGGCATAGCCTAGTATGGCGGTGAATGTAGGCTGTTCATTTTACTCCAGGACTTGTTTTTTGTTGTGATTTGTTAGTTGTTTATGTTTGTTCTTTGTCCTTGATGAAGACCTTGTAATCGTAACGTAGGTTTCTTTCTGTTTTTGTCCTGGTGCGGCTACTGGACCATAACCTATTTGTGTTTTTATCTACTTTTAACCTTTAGTACCACTATAGTTTTTATCTTATTTATTTTCATGTTCAGGAATAAGTAACATAAAAAAATTATGTTTTTAATGTTCGCGACAATAGCAATAATACTTGCAAAAATGTATTATAGATTCAGACATTGATAAATTGACCAGAAAACAAAATACAAGAATATAGTGATAATTTTATAACTACAAACCAATTATAAAAAAATGTAGAATTTTATTTAAGGGAACGCTAATCTGGCATATTCTCCAAAAGGCCATCGTTAGGACTGAGCAAATAAGTTCAGTTTGCTGCAGTAATAAAACAATTTCAATTGAAAATATAGATAGTGGAAGCAACAAGAACTTTATATGAATGTACATGAGCAGGACACAGAAAATGAGAATAAATAATAAACAAAAATACCTGATAAAGATTAATGCTCAAATAATTTAACAAGTGAAGAGTTTTTACATATTTTGGAAGTAAAATAGACAAAAATGGAGGAACAAAGCAAGATGTTAATGCTGGAATTAACAAAGCTACATTCTCAAAAGAAAATAAGATTAGGTAGTTCAACAATAATGTAAATTTAGTTTCACAGTATAGTTCTGAAACATGGCATGCAACTGAAAAGAGTTTCACATCCAGACTTCAAATTTTGCCAACTAATGTCTTAAATTGCATACTTAGTATTAGACGATCAGATGTAACAAAAACAGATTTGTTGCAAAGAACATAACAACCAATACATCCTGATATTGTGTAGAGAAAATGAGAAAAATAGGATGTATCTTGAGAAAGAAGTCTAACAGTATAACCAGATATGGACTGGATAAGAACCAACAGATAACATGATCAATGATGTCAAAGAACTCTGGATCAAAGAACAGTAGAAGAAGGAGCCACTGCAACTGGGAAGTCTGGGTAGGGTACAAAGAGTTGTTATTTCACTTGTACCCAACCCCGAGATTGATTACGCAACACATAAATATGCGACTCATAGCTGGCTGTTTGCAAGACCAAGATTCTATTCTGCCTCCAAGCTACGGTCTTGGAGACAGGTTGCTCTAGTGTAGCCTGGCTAAGAGAATAGGGGGGGGGGGGGGGTGTGACACAGTGGGATGGCAAAAATTTCTAGCCGAAATCAAATGTGTCGAGCCGAAAGTAGCAGATATTGCAGCCTCGCTGTAAATTATGACACTATGTCACAAGGTCCTTTTCAGGACAAATGCCAAAGTAGAAGAAGAGTATAACCAGATATCCTGAAAATGAAATCCTTGAAGAGGGACGAAGTTCCGTTCAGTTCATCCCATAACCCATCAAGTCGTTGGAGCCCACTCGAAGACACTCCCACGTCATTTCTCTCTGTCCGCTGCAGTCAGTTGTGCCTCACCGGGACGAAGGTTCGACCACTCAGTGATGTTGTCTGCTCATCTCTTCCCTGGACATCCCCGCCCTCTCTTTCCTGGTACGGAACCATGCAGTATCGAATTTGTAATTCCGCTGGACCTCATGATGTGCCCAAACCAAGCCCTCTTGTGCTGTGAACAGATCATCAAAAGGACCAATTGTGTTTTCCACTCTTCACGGATTTCAACATTCGTGACACAATCCTTATATGTAACATTTAAGAGTCTTCTAAAGCACCTCATTTCCATTGCATGTATTCTGCACTGGATGTCCGCAGTAATGGTCCAAGTCTCGCAGGCATACAGAAATATTGAGAGCACCAATGAGCGCATTAGGCTAACTTTTATGCTGAGGGGGAGCCGCTTATCTTGCCATACGGGTTTCAAATGCGTAAACGCACTGTTGTCTATGCTATTCTGTCAACTATCTCAGGCTGCGAGCCCTCGTCACTGATCAGTGATCCTAGTTACTTGAACTGGTATACAGCTTCGAGTTCCTGACCATTTGCTTTTTTCACAGATGTAAACCCTTCCGTGTTAGTCATCAGCTTTGTTTTTTCTGCATTTATCCTCATGCCATAGCTCTGCTATGTCCAATCTACTAATCAGCTCCTGGAGTTCCGTTTCCATGCCTGCTAGACCATCTATATCATCTGCAAATCATAGATTTGTAATTGTCTTGTCACCTATTCTGACTGTACCAACATGTCCTTTCAGGGCCGCTTCAATTGTTCTTTCCAAGAATACATTGAAGAGTTTTGGAGAGAGTATACAACCCTGTCTCACCCCAACATACATTGAAGAGTTTTGGAGAGAGTATACAACCCTGTCTCACCCCAACATACATTGAAGAGTGTTGGAAAGTGTATACAACCCTGTCTCACCCCAACAGACGTGAGGAACCATTTGCCTAGTATTCCGTCTACAGAAACTGCACAATGCCTTCTCATAAAGGTTCTCAATTACCTTCACAATATTACTATTGATCTTGTAATGCTTCATTGTTGTTCATAGTGCTGCATGCCATACTCTGTCGAACGCCTTTTTGAAATTGATGAAGACATGATATATGTGTTGTTGATTCTCCAAGTATTTCAGAGGAAATGGTTTTAAAAAAATTGGAGGGGTTGAAAGTGAATAAATGTCCAGGTCAAGATGGTATTCATCCAAAATTGCTGTATGAAATTAGAGACCAACTATCAAAACCATTGGCTATATTATGTTCTCAATCACTTACAAAAGGGATTGTTCCAAGGGATTGGAAAGATGCAGGAGTGATCCCCTTATTCAAAAAAGGCAAAAAATCAGATCCAGCAAATTATAGACCAGTGAGTTTAACGAGCATAGTCTGTAAATTGTTAGAGTCAATAATCAAAGAAAACATTGTAGTGCATTTAGACAAATTTAATCTAATTAGAAATAGTCAGCATGGGTTTACTAGAGGGAGATCATGCTTAACAAATCTATTAGAATTCACGGAGGAGGTTACTAAAATCATAGATAAAGGGGAGCCAGTGGATGATATTTATCTAGACTTTGCAAAGGCCTTTGATAGAGTACCTCATCGAAGATTATTTCGAAAGTTAAAATCACATGGAATAGGCGGGGAAGCCAAATGGATTGAAAATTGGTTAACGGGAAGAAGGCAAAGGGTGGGTATAAATAAGGAGTACTCTGAGTGGTGTGAAGTGAAAAGTGGAGTGCCACAGGGCTCGGTTTTGGGACCAATTTTGTTCTTGTTATATATAAATGATTTGGACATTGATATGAGATCCATGATTGCAAAATTTGCTGATGACACAAAACTATGCAGTAGTGTCTCATCTAAAGCAGAAGTGGATATATTGATGTCGGATTTAGATAAAATTCAAGAATGGTCTGTAAGCTGGCAAATGGAGTTTAATGTAGATAAATGTACAGTCATCCACATGGGTAGATCCAATATGGAACATAATTACAGAATGGGAGAAAACAATATTAGAAGTATAGATAAAAGGGACCTAGGGGTTATAATAGATCATACAGGAAAGGTGAGTGAGCAAGTTAAGGTAGCAGTGAAAAAGGCAAATGCAATGTTAGTGATGATAAAAAGAAATATTAAACATAGGAGCAAGGAAGTGATCGTCAAACTGTATAAAGCTTTAGTTAGACCTAGATTGGAGTACTGTGTACAGGTGTGGAGTCCTTATCATAGAGGGGACATAAACATGCTAGAAAGAATACAAAAAAGAACGACAAAGATGATAGTGGGATTCCAGAATTACAGTTATGAGGAACGACTCAGAAAAACCGGCCTACAGTGTCTCGAAGAGAGAAGAATTCGTGGTGACTTAATACAGGCTTATAAGATGATCAGAGGAATCGATAAATTAGACTATAACAAGTTTTTTAAAATACAGCCACCTACAATAACACGAGGGCATAGCTACAAGCTGACTAAAGAGAGGTCCAGGTTAAGTTAATATCCGCAGATTAAATATCTGTTCAATGGTACTTCTTCCAGCTCAAAACCCTGCTTGCTCTTCAGCAATGATATTCTCTGCCTGTGGTTTTAATCTGTTGAGGATTATTCTTAACAGAACTTTGCTAGGATGACAATTGAGCATAATTGTTCTATAGTTCTGACACATCTTTAGGCTCCCTGATTTAGGCAGCGGTAAAACTACTTATTTCGTCCAGATGGTTGGCCACTCTCCTGTCTGCCAAATTCTGTTACAGATGTATATCAGAGCTTCAATTATTACCTCACCTCCCACTTGTAGGAGCTCTACTGGGATATATATGTCCACACCCATAGCTTTCCCCTTTTTTAGCATCTTCACCGCTTCAGTTACTTCCTCTCATTATCAGTTGATTCTCCTCTAACATATTCATTTAGAGGGTGAATGCATTTCGTGGGTCATCTCGACCCTCAAGCTTATATAATTCAGAGCAGTACTGTGTCCAACAAGCCCGAATGCCTTGTGCTTCTGTGAAACATTTCCCTCTCTTATCTTGAATCAGTTTTGCAACCTTGTATAGGTCTTACTAGGTCCTTGACTATTTTATATGCACCATGGCCTCGTTTCTTCCCAAATTTTGTTCAATATCTGAGCACTGAGCAGTTATCCATTCTACTGTGGCCTTTTTTATCTTGGCCTTTATGTTTCCATTTATTTCTCTGTATTTTGTAATCCCATCCAGGGTAATCTTCGACCTCTTCATTAATCGTCTCTTGTCACATAACTCGAGTATTTCATTTATAATCCATGCCTTCTTCTTTACCGTTCGCTTCCCTAAGACCTCAGTTGCCGTGGCTATCAATGCCAAATTCAGGATCTCAGTTATCATCTCAATATCTGTCTCTTCTTTAAGAACCAAGACGGGTGAGAATCTTCCTCCCATCATCGCTCCACAAGCCTCCACTATCTTTGCGTGCTTTAACTTCTCAAGGTCAAATCTTAGTCTAGTTATCTCTCTGTTCACAACTTTCTTAAGTCAGAGACGCATGGTCATCATCACTAAGTTGTGGTCGCTCCCTATATCGGCTCCTGCAAAACTCCTCATCCATGTGCTATTGATGCTGGATCTGAATCGCTTCTGGACCAGAATGTAGTCTATCTGACTATGCAATGCATTATTTGGGCTGTGCCGTATCCACTGTCTCAACATTTTGTTTGGTCCTAACGTATTCGCCACCAGTAACTAATTGTAATGAGCAAATTCCAGGAGTCTCAAAGTGACTGCTACAGTCATATGTTCCCAAAGAACTAACAGAGATAAGGTATAAGAAAGATGTGTATCTATGTTGAAGAAATATAATCACAAAGTCTGAGCATTGTTTAGCCTGTGATAGGGCCTCTACATATTTTTGTGTTTTGTTGAATGTCCATGTTTGGCTCTCACAAGAGAATATGTGTAAGACAATGATATTGATCATTCAAACCCATTGCTGGTTCTACTATTAGGCCAACTTGGCAGGCACTTAGAGCGGAGGCACCAATGTGCACAACGAGGAGTGTGTCAATATGTAGGGAGAATGAGAAACCAGAATAATGAACAGAAATGCGAGAAAAAAAACCCAGTTCATACTAACAATAAAACAAAATTGTTCAGAACTGACAGCAGAATACACAACAATATAGACATTTGAAATGTGGGATAAAATAAGTGCACATGTGTATGCATAATTGATTCAAAGTTTTTGATGCTGAAGATCTATACCGTAAGCCTATAGAAATAGTTTGAAGATTTCCAAAGTCTGTGCCATCAAAAATGAGCACTTTCTCTTAATACTACATAAAAATGCATAGATTTATGTGCTGGTCTAATTTGTTCATTGCTCTAAGGATCCTTCACACACATCCAGTGTCAATGGCAAGTGGTGAACAAAACTCAAAATTACAAAAAAATTATCTACATTAAAAAATGTTGCAAATGAGACTAGTTAACTTGGCAACAATATCAATTGAACTTGAACTGGCATCCTCACTTGATCTGATTGAATTAGTGACAACATTTTATAAGCAAAAAAAAACATGTTTAATGAGATTTTGATGTGGTGTTGAGCGTTGTATCGCCCTCGTAGGAGATATGCGCTCTCCCGGCTGGTTTTCTATTTCAAAATGGTTTGTGTGCCAAAATATTTTCTTCCTATTTGAGAAAAATAATTTTAAAATGAATTGGTTAGATAATCTTGCAAATTTAAATACATTTTTGCTTTTCATTTTGTTTTCTACACAATATCTGCTTTTAATAAGCAAAGTTGACATCGGTTTTGGTGAGCGCATATACTTCGAATTCTCTAGGTTCCAAAATAGACCAGCCCTGGCCATGTTCCGATTACCTCTTTCTGAAAGACTAATCAATGAAATGGGAAATCAAGAATAACACACACACAAAAAGAACAGTAAAACATGATTTGATTGGTCAAAGCTTAAAGTAAACAATTATGAAACAGCAAATTTATTCAAAATAAATAAAGAGCCCCAATGTCAGTCCCCAGGGACCCTAGCTAAGAGGGAAATAATTGTACCTCAGCACCTTAACACATATGTTGTTAAAGATAACTAAGGAGGTTAATGTAAGGGGGTTGGTGTCTTCACCATTGTAAAACAACATGGTGCTAAAACTGCAATTACAAGAACATATGCTGTCTTTGACACAAGCACCCACAAGGAGGCTTGTTACAGGGCAAGGTCATATGTTTTTGTTGGTATTAAGAACAAAGAATAACAATAATTAGATTCATAATTTGCAAAGTGTTTTATTTACTACATAAAGACATCAATTTTCAAGGAGTCTCATTATGAAAACTTATCAGTACTTCTTCACACTATATCTACTCACAGTTAGTAATTAAGAATTATATTTCCTTCAGAATGTATGTGAAATGAAATGTTTGATTAAGGTCATTGGTGTTACCAGGAAAGACAAACTGCGAAATGAAGACATTTGAAGTATTGTCAGCCCTGTGCAGAGTACATTTCCAGGAAACAAATAAGCTGGTTTGATCATCTCATAAGAATGCACTGATCATCTTCCACTGATGGCTTACAATGCTGGTCTGATAGATTTGACTACAGGGTAAGACGGTGGCCTCGGGGTAGGTGGATAGATGACTTTTGCTGAATAGAAGACAGTGTGATTGTGTAAATGACACATATTCCCAACAACAAATCCAATGACCTTGGAGCAGGACAGACGATTTAAGCTCCCCACGCTGCACAACGGTATAAGTGGAAAGAAAACTCAGAAGATAGGACGTTGAACCACATCGCCAGCAGTATGGTAGCCACAAGGCGAAAACAGACCGCGGGTAGACCTCCAATGCATTGGCCTGATGCTCTTCCACTTAAATACAACATCTACAATATATTTCAAATTGAAGTTCATTATCCACAGGACTTTCATAGTTCAGGACAGAGATCAATGGAGATGAATTTGGGACCCGCAGCGGCACAACCTCGGCTGAGGATCGGGTCATCAGATAATTAAGTAGCAATTTATGGTTACAGCTGTTACAAGTAACAAATTAATATCGTAACACTAGAATAACAAGTTCCTGGGGTCCCTTACTAAAGAGGAAAGAATAGGCCCACTGTATGTCTGTACGTGTTGCAAAAGGCAATTAAAGAGAGCTGCGCATAAGGTTAGCAATCTCTACATGTAATACAAAATTGGTACAGAAATAAGCAATGCAAAAGCACACAAAGAGCTTTGGTGGGGCAGGTTTCTATAAAATTGTCAACTGTAGTGGTGGTCTTACTCTGGCAGGAGGGAAAAAAGGGACAAGGAAGAATCTGCTTAGACCCTTATGTTGGTGCCAGTGCACCATATTGGGAAGGAATGTATAGTTCCATTTCACCCTTTTAAAAAAAAAATACAAGAAAATAGCAGATATTGCTGTTGGGGATGAAGTGTTATCAACATAATTTTATTAGGTCTACCTTATTTGTGAGATGGAGCCACCAATTACATTTTTGGGGAAAATTGACTTTGAATTTGGGGTGCTTGTGTATTTTGACCATTTATGGCATTTTTGGCAAAAGTGGAAACTTTTAGAATGTTGGCATAAATGCCTTGTTCAGTTCGATACTGTATTCATGTTATTCTGGGACCTAGTTTCCTTCCCGCTTGGTCTTTCCAGTAGCTAGGAGACCAATAAGTACCGCAGAAAAGGCAGCCACGATGATGCAATGTACAAATAGAATGACCTGCTTGGCCAAAATTGCCTGAAAAATAGAAATGAAATATAATTTAAATTTTTTTGTATTAAAAAATAGTGGATGACTGAACAGTTAAATACCAGTCTTTGTCAAAAGTGACATGAGTTCGAAACCCTGACAATGCATGGGTCTTTTTCTATCATGCATAAAATACAAACCTAACCTGCACAATACATGGTGATTGTAAATGGTAAGAAACCTTCATTGCTTAGCCTTTGAAATCCTAGAAATCAGAATCAATGGCGCAAAGATACATTTTTTTCAAATATTAGTTATGCAAAGATGTATCTAGTTAAAATTGTAACTATAAAACTGAAAATATATGAGTCTGTCTTGCAAAAACTGTCGAACAGTGAAGTCTGTCGAACAGTGAAGTCTGTCGAGCAGTGAAGTCTGTCGAACAGTGAAGTCAACCAACGTGAAATTTACACAGCTCATTCTGTCTGGAATTTCTAGGCCAATGCAACTATTTTCAGCTGGCTGCATTGTTCCTTTAACAAGTTAATTAACAATAACGAAGTTAAACTATTTGCAGTGCACATATCCTTTCAGTATACTGAATAGTGCCTTTCTTTAATCATAACACTCAAGGTCAGATACTCAAAATTAAAGTACCAGTTCATCTTTGGAACTAATCAATATAAGGGGAGGTTAGTCGTTTTACCCTAGACAACGCGAATGTTGGGAAATGTTGCCAAATCATATTCTAGAAGTATAAACAATGACCTAGTCATGTGCTCCACCCGTGAGCTATCAGTTTCACAACTTTCGCCATGCCGAAGATGGATGTGTTGGACTGAAAGGTGCAAATATCGCAGTCAAGCTGTAAACTAGCGACTCAACGCATTTCATTCTCTGGACTACATCCTCCTACCTTCAAAGCCCTGTTTAGTACTTGGTAGAAGGAGATTGAGAACGATCGCAGAAGAAGAACAACTTTCGTTCTTTCACTTCATTGCAATGTTGTTCTGATGGAGTTTTCTAATTAAGTATATATTTCGTAAGAGCAATTTTCATAATGCCATCAACAATTCAAATGCTAATTGAAATTATTTTTTTTAAAGTCAAACACTAAAAATCATAGCTATCAGCTAAACTTACTACAAGTTGCTATATCAACTTAAAATTACTACCAAATTGTGGGTTTTAAAATATTATGTTATTTCCAAGGCAAAACTTGGTAGTGAAGTTTTAGTCATCATCATGTAGCAGGTCCTTTGCAGAACATCACTCTCACAACAGCCGATTTGTAAGACTCTCGATATCTAGTCAGAACTCCCACACCTGTCACTGCCATCTTCAGAACTTTTGTGATGTCTTGTGTTCATCTTCTCCTCTTTCTGCCTCTGCTTCACTTTCCAGGCACCATACCCTCCAATATCGTTCTCTCCAGGTCATTATGGCGTTTGATGTACCCAAAATGTTTTAGGTTTCTGGACAAGATATTTTTTACCAACCAATTTTTCTCGATATCCATTTTTGGGGGGATATCTGCTATTTTAGTATATTATAAAAATAACACAGAGTGCTCAACAGTTGGACAAAATAAGTAAAATAAAGTAGCAATAGTCTTAACAATTAAAATAATTCCCACCATACTTTAGCCAATGCCTATCTATCACTTGTTTGTCATCATGTCTTCAACTTCTATGAAGTGACTTCAATGTTTTTCTTAGTGGTCCTGTGCTTCTAAAGGGGCAGATGCCCCTGTGCATGTCCCAGCTCTAGTATGAGCTGGATATAGCCGGGAGATAGATTGCCTGCTTAGCAAGATAGGCTTGAGCAGCTGAATACTCCGCTGTGTTGGGATAGTCGCTTACAGAGGGTGGTTAACCGATGCGTAAGTTCATCTTAATAAACACTAGAGCAATGTAGAGAATGAAAAACTTCTTTGAATTCACATAATGGAATCCTGGTATTCAATCAGGGAAATAAGTGCCTGATGCCAGGTGGACAAAGGTTATCTTTTTGTTCTGTTTGGCCCTTAGAAGGTATTGTTCTGTGTCTTTCGTTTTGAACTCATACTTGAGTACTGGTAGTAAGTGTATGGGTAGTTTCTTTCTTGCGGCTTTATTTGACTTGGAGTAGTTGTAGCTTTGGGGTGTCCAGCCTCCAAACTTTTCTTTGTTGACATTTAGGACATGCGCTTTGCTTTTTTTAAAGCTGGTAACTGCTGATCTGTCATTATATGAAGTCTTACTACAGGATGTTTCTCATCATCGCCTATAGGACATATAACAACATCAATGGTTGACTTTTATATAACAATTTCTTTGTCTTCATTAGCTGAAGTCCTGAATCAATGGCTGACAAAGCTAGTTAAAGATGAAGTCAAGACAGCTGGAGTTTGATAGGTGAAATTCAAGAAGACGACCCAAGATAGAACTAGGTGGAGTGATTTTATTGTGACATTGTGCTCCAAGGGAAACAAGATGGATACAGTCAAGTAAGCTAATGTCAAGTTTCCTTTTTTGTGTTCTAATTTTGATAAATTGTTAGTTAATAATAACAAAATCGAGTTGAACAAAAATTAAAAAAAAATTATAACATTTTCGCCATTCCGTATGTCAAACAGGGGACGGCGTTGGCTAGTGGTTAAGTAACACAGCTCACAATCTAAAGGTGTTGGGTTCACTCCTCAATCACAGCACCAGCTGTTACCCCGGAGAAGCAAATTCTTAGAAAATGGAGGAGGAAGATCCTTCCATAAAATGCATGCTGAAGTCGGATGCACTGGGCTGACCGACACAAAATAAAAACATAGTGCAATGCACACCACCTTGGGGAATAGAGAAATAAGGCAAACACACACAAAAAATCTCAGTTCTGGAACCTTTTACATCCATCATTGCTTCCAGGTTAAATTGATTAACAATTTGCAATTACTCATCTTTGATCGTAATCGGACTTGCTAGGGCTTTTGGGAAGTTGACCATGATTTTACTCTTTTCTGCATTCATTTGCATATTTTGTTTGCATTTTATTAATCCGCAGTGCCATTGCAACCTCAATTCATTTTTACAAAATAAAAATACAAAAGAGCAATTCAAATAAATTGTCTTGTACTTACTCCTGAGCTCTCCTGTGTTGTTAACTGTTTCTGGCTATCTCCAGAACTCAATTCATATGCTTCACTCCGTTCTGTCAATAGAAGATAAAGTAAAGATCTCGTTAACACGCAACAGCAGTGTGGCACATTGGGAATATGTTGTTGGGCGTATATTTTTCTTGACCAACAGCACACTAGGTGTGATGTGGTAAACATCACGCCGGCCGCCTTTAATTTCCTAGATTATTTTGGTACAAAATTGTTTAGGCTGGGTTGACCCCAGGTGCCATTGTGAGATAAAAAATACCCGCACCAATTGGGGACTAAATCCTGATCATTCGGCTCAGAAGCCAATACACTATCCACTATAATACCTTGCTTCCCATCAATAAGAGAATGCTGATTATTTACAAAAGCTGATCTAAAAGACAAGAAAAGTTCAAATAGAGCTTGACATAACAGTGGCAACAGACACCTAATAATAACAAGAAAATTTCAAACAAAATTTCCGCAAATAAAAATAACAAGCCATAATAAAACAAATCTAAAGATATGAGAAATAAAGGTAAAGGTAGTCATATAGCAGACATTGCTGTCGAGGATCAAGTGTTATAGACTTTATTGAATGAGGCCACAACTTATTTATGATGTGTGGTTGCCAGTTTCCTTCCTTGATGTCTTATTTTTTCTAACAGTAAGCCAGGTAACCACTTACAGCTGGAGGGTGCCAGTAATAGAAGTTGAACCTCTTACCGTTGCAGCAAAAAGTGAGTGCCTGTCATCAGATAACATGATGCCAACATCCTTTTCAGGAAGAATGTGGACTAAGAAGAAGATAACACGACAGCAAATACTATACTAAAAAGTCTAGGGCCTGGCATATAATATTGTCTAAAACAATTTCTGACTGGGAAGGCCACAGACGATTCTCATTCATGCAGTACTCGCATCATCATGAAATTGATAGACAGCTTTAATGAATCTGCTGGAACAGCCAAATTTTGCCATGATTTGCCAAAGCCCTTTACTACTGACAGTGTCAAAGGTCATGAACATATCAACAACTGCTGTGTCTAGGTTAAATTGCAGGTCTGGGCATGCATTTCCGCTGATGTAGGCGAGCTCCTTACATCACACAGGTTTGCAACCTTTTTGAGTTGTGACACAATTTTATAGAAGCAAAGCGACCACAATACATTTTTGAAAAGGCTTTTTAATATGGTAAAAGAAAACAAATAGATGTTTTCAATATAATTTAATTAATAATAATTTTAACTTACAACATATTTAATGCAATGATTGAAATTGTAACTAATTAACAAGCTTCCAAATTCACGGTTGAGTTTTCGTTAATGCCAACATCATGTCATTCCCAACAATCATTCTCGATCTGCTTCTAAGTTTTGGTTTTCAAATGAAGAATTGAGATGATGAAATCTAGATTGCATGATTTCTTGACTACACAATCGAGTGATCTGATTGGTGGTAGAAACATATGATTTATTATATTTTGCAGAATTCGCTTTTTCAAACAAATCTCTATGCAGGACACAATTTGCATGTTTATAATGCAAAAATCTCAAATACCTTAAAGTTAAATGTGTACAAAATGGCTACCGTTAGCATCAATACATCATCTGTAATGCCATAGAACAGATCGACATACATCAGATATGGTTTCCATGGGAATGAAATCACTGGCAGTCACAACCGCATCTCTCATAGCATCAAGTGCACATTCTTCCACAACGTAGGGGTTTGTATTGGCCAAGTACACACAGTTGTGGCGATTTGAGTTCCATTCAATTTAAAATTTGCCTAATCAGACCAAAAAATAAAATCAGTAAAGTTGTCATTGTTGCCCACGTTCACAAACCACTGACAACATTCGATACACCTATCTGGGTCATTCTTATTCATAGTGTGAAGAAGCCTAGGAATGTAGGGCTTACACTTTGATTGCATTAAAATACGATGGTCACTTGATTTGCTTACACCTGACTCACGCGCCACTTGTTGAATGGGCTTCTGTGGGGATCTTGTGAACGTCTGCAACATCATCTCTGCACTTCCATCTGCCGTTTTCTTTCTTTTCCATCCCTTCTTCATTCAAATGACACACAGTTCCTTTCCTCTCAAACTTATGAGTGATCTCGTAATTGTTAAAACGTAAGTGTGACGCAGTATCGAATTCTGTCCTCCATCATCTCTGCAGCTCAATCATATTCTCACATTTCCCAAAAAATTCACTTACGTTGCTCAAAAGAAAATTTGTTTACCTCTACCATTTTGTCTGTACATTTATGCCCTCCGCCTGAAAACTAATAACTGCAGAATTACTACATGAGCTCACACACACTCAATGTCATTACACCGCCAAATAGAAACAGTTTGTTGTTGTTGTTTAATTGCCCACAATGAGTAAGTTTACTCTTTTGTGAGTCCTGAAAAGAACATTAAGTGGCAGGTTGTAGTAGATTTCCTCACATCCCGAGCATGCTGGCGAAGGTAGACCGCGGCCTTCCAGGCGGTTGTGCTATGCTTGGCTTCATCTGTGTGGTGCACACTACTACGGGGATCACATTGATCCACATCTCATCAGCCAGGCTGCATTGAAAACAGCCTGTTTCCAGGGAACGCTACATGGAAGAGAAATTGTGGTCTTTGTCAGTGTATTGTGCCTGACTGGACTAGCATTTCAGTTCTCCCCAAACAGTTCAAACAGGTTATTTTTAAAAAGGTTCTCTGATATTAACGTTCAAATTAGGCGACATCGTGGGCTAGTGGTTAACTGACACGGCTCACAATCCGAAGGTGCTGGGTTCGATCCCCATCACATCACTAGGGAAGCAAACCCTTTGAAAATGCAGGAGGAAGCAGACACTTACATAAAATGCATACTGCAGTCGGATGCACTGGGCAGACAGGCACAAAATAAAAACAGTAGTGCAATGCACACTGCCTTGGGGAATAGAGAAATAAGGCAAACACACAAACATTTTTTTTCAAATAGTGAAAACCTTATTTTGAAACCCTGTATACATATATATATATATATATATATATATATATATATATATATATATATGAAGTTGTTAAATAAACTTTATCCATAGCACTCAATGAAGAAATCATGTGTACCTATCCTTCGTCCAAAACACGTAATAGCTTCCAACAGCAACTCAACAAATATTTGCCAGGCTACATAGGCTCCCAGGATGTAGACCAGGTAATATGGTACATCTGCCTTTCCCAGCAAAACTCCAAAGAAAATGTTTACAACTAAAGGAGAAGAAAGCAAATAAAAGTGAAAAATGCATGCACATAAAAATGACACATTGGTCAGGAAACTTTATATAAATCTTAAAAATCATTTGGAGCACTCATTTGTGAAATACACGTACATATTAACTTTACAGGCTATATGTTTTTCATACTGTGTTTTTAATTTAATTCAGTTAGCAATCAATCAAATTCTTTTAGCCCCCTTTGGAACAGGGTTTTTTTCAACAAAAACACACCAAGTGCTCCTGCCCTGAGTTAATTATTCCAGCTCTCTCCACATGCTCTTTACTTAACTTCTATTTCCTGGTTTAGAAGACTCTAAAGGGTCTGTATACAACCAGTATCTTCTACTCCACTTGATCTAAAAATAGCTATGCGCATCCAATCTATTCTTTAATGCATTAAGTCACCCTACCCACTATTTTTTGTGGCAATGCATTACATGCATTCATCACTCTCACTAAACAAACATTTCCTAATATCTGATCTGGACCTTTCTTCCATTAATTTGAAGTTGTGCCCTGTTATTCTTGTAGCCAGCTGTACTTTGAAAAACTTATTATAGTCAAATTTATGCTTTCTCTTGATTTTCTTATAGACCTTTATTTAAATCCCCTCAAATTGTTCTATTTTCTAGACATTAGACCAGTTTTTCTTCCACATAACTATAATTCTGAAATCTCACTATGTTTTGTTTTTCTTCTTTGTATCCTTTCCAGCATGTTCATTTCCCCTCTACAATAAGTGGAGGCAGGGACAGTTAATGCATTTAAGAATAGATTGGATGCGCATAGCTTTAAAATCAAGGAAATGTAAATGAAACTGGTTGTATACAGACTTTGCAGAGTCTTCTAAACCAGCATAAAGATGTTGAGTTAAGATTCCACACCTAAACACAGTACTCCAAATCTAGGTCTTCTTCTGCGTTCGTTCTCAATCTCCTGCTACTAAGTCCTGAACAGGGCTATCCAAGTAGCAGGATGTAGTTCGGAGAACAGCATGCTTTGTGTTGCTAGTTTACAGTTTGACTGTGATATTTGCCCCTTTCGGTCTGACACATCCATTTTTGGCAGAAGTCTAGTTCTATTCTAGATAATGCTTTATACAGTTTGACTATCACTTCCTTCACTATATGCCTTGTGCCTATTCATGCTGCTCAAAATACCCACCTCCTAGGATGTGAGCTGATGTACCAACAAACCAATGTGCCCAGTTAAAGATTGGTCTCTTGGATGTTCCTGGGTGGCATCTGAAAATTGCCATAACTGGCTGGAGACGGATAAAACATTGGGAATGAATTAAATTTTGATTCTAAATTTATTTAAATCCTGTCACAAACAGCTACAGTAACAGACACATCCAGGAAGCCTTAGCATTAAATATATTTCGCAAAGTAGTGGCAGGAAATATCAACTTAATTGCTTTATGTACATATGTGGTTAAGACGCTACTCAAAATCCAAATATGCATAGGTTCGGATTCAGCCAGGCGGACCCCATACGAAAAATAAAGCATATTTTTTAAATTCATGCATAAGTTGGATTCACTGAGCCATTAAGTGCAAAAGACAGTACCTTAGAAAACAAGACGAATGAAAAACTATTTTTTAAAAATCATAAATTTATACATTTTCTTACACCGCAAAAAGCATGGGACTACCACTGCGGTTGGTTCATCCCTTGCAGGAAGGAAGTCAACCATTTAATTTTGTTGCTCTGTGGTGGTGATTTCTGTGGTACTTTGTTTTACATGATGATGTTGTTAGTTTCACGCAGACACAATTAAAGGACTTCGTTTTAATCTACATATTTTGTTCTTTCTTTTCTTCTTCTTCAGTATACCCTGTAGTCTTTAATAAAGGGATCCTCAGCATATGGGAAGTCCTGTCATGCCTCTCCTCCCACCTTACTGGTGAGAATTTTAGGGTTTCAATGGGGTGAGGGTGGCAATTATGTTTCAATTTAATCTATAGAGTAATTAGTTATGAATTATCAATATTTCAATAAAAACTAATTTAAAAAAAATTATTATTTTGTTAATGGCTTAAAATCCATCAACATTTTCCATTTGCTATTAAATTTGTACTAAATAAAAACTGTTTATTCTTTTCAGGGAGCACGTGGCCAAATGCTTTTGATGCTTGCCTGCCAACTAGGAGGGCAATGGATCTAATCCCCAGTAAGACATTTGTTGTTTTTATGTTGGGGGTTTAATAATCGAACATAGCCAGTACACGACTGGCGACAGCAGTAGCGAAGTGGCCTGTAGTCCTCAGCCTAAAAACACCTCGACTACCCAAGCAACAGGAAAATATTTGTATGACAGTTTTTTTTATACCTTGTCCAGCTAATAACAGAGGAAAGCACATGCAAAATGGAGATCATTACGAGAATTGCAATGCCAAAAATACATTCAACAGAATGAGACTTACACTTTTGTCCAAGAAGATATCTCAGAAACTAAAAATGGGAATGGTTAAATGTAATGTGCATTCATTTTTATTGTATGGAGTAGAAACCTTGACCCCGACAAAGGTAATGGAATTAAAGCCTTTGAGTTGTGGCTTTTCAGAAGACTTGGACAAGTTTTTTTGGAAATATAGGAAAACAAATAGTGAGGTCCTGGAACAACTCAAGGTAGAGAAGATACTTCTGAAGGAAATAATAAGCTGGAAAACAAAATATTTTGGTCATGTCAAGAAACATGACAGTCTGCTGAAGATTATATTGGAGGAAAGAGTGGAGCGCAAGAGATCTAGAGGGCAGCAGAGGTACAGATGGGAAGACAACATCACAATGTGGTCGGGACACAATCTGACTGAGTGTACGGACCTGGCACAGGACAGAGACAGCTGGAGATCCATTACAGTAATCCTTCAATGCGCAGACGGCACAAGATGATGATGATGATTCAATTTGTAAAAAACTATGAAAATAATCCAAATAAATCTATGCATACTAATATAGAAAAAATATAAAATTTTCAATAATTTATGCATATTTTTGGAATGCACCTTTTATAGGCAAACAACATTGGAAAGGGGAAATCCCATTCTGACATGTGGTGAAAGGGTGCAATAAGGGTTGAAGACCCCTTTATTAATATATAATCGAAAGTGTTTCCTTCAAATCAACTAGGACGTCTCCCTCTCGATGAAGGGCACAGTACAAAGTGTTGGCATACTTTCTATCCTAAAAAGATTATTATATTTATAATGGGGACGGCATGAGCTAGTGGTTAAGTGATATAGCTCACAATCTAAAGGTTCTGGGTTCGTTCCCCAAACACAGCACCGGCTGTTACCCCAGGGAAGCAAACTCTTAGAAAATGCAGGAGGAAGCAGACCCTAACATAAAATGCATGACGAAGTTGGATGCACTGGGCTGATAGGCTCAAAATAAAAACACAGTGCAACGCATACTGCCTAGGGGAATTAACAAATAAGGCAAACATTAAAAAAATAAAAATATTTACAATAATTTTAAAGGGCAGTAGTTCTATTACTTCATTAAATTAAAGGGGTCCCACAATCCCAGCTCATTTTGTGATCTTTGAAATCGTTCGTGCATCCTGGCTGACACCTCTACAATCCTGCTCTACTCCGCTCTGTCTGTGGTTGTTTTTTGTGCCCCTTCGGGTTGGAATTAGTTTATTCGTGGATGTTGTCTTTTAACTATTTTCTCAGACATCCTGCCATCTATTGCTTTTTACTGTGCCGCATAGTATCATATTTGCAAAGAAATTGGACCTAAAAACGTGCCCACATCAGGTCAGCTTTCATCTTTTGATCGTTGAGAGAAGGTCATCGCAAAGGCCACTTACATTCTCATTTTTTCGTCACATTTCATCGTTTGCGATAAAGCCTTTGGAGGTAACATTTATTGATCTTATAAAGCATCTCATGTCCAGGGAATGGATTCTTCTATCTGGAGATCTGTTGTAATGGTCTATGTTTCAAAGGCGGAGAGGAATATTTTTTTAAAAACCAATGAGCGCATTAGTCTAATGGAGAGTGAGAATCATTTATCTACAACAAGGGAATAAATTCAATGAAAATATGTTTTTAATTCCTGTGCATCAAAGTTCACAGAAGTAGGAAGGATAAAAATATACTCACATTCATAATAGTCAGGATCATAACAATGATACCAATGATTGGGTGGCCAATTAGAAATCGTCTGTCGTCTAGAATCTAGAAAAGAGAAACAACAACAAAAAAGTGTTTACTTGTGCAACTTATGCTTGGATACTTCACATAAGATCATAGGCATCTCAGTCTCTATAGACTATGTGTCTGACGCCCTGTAAGTTTTGTCCAGCTCTGTCTCCTGTATTTCGACACTGTCTGCTATGGCAGTAAAGCCCAATCTGTGAGTCACAGTCCCTGCCACTGATTGAACAACTATACTGAGGAGGTTGGCTTGCCTGTCTGTTCCTTGATTTTTTCAGTCTTTCTCTTTTCTCTGCAGCCAGAAGAACTCTACGAGTGTCAGCAGCCACTAAGCTCCTTCCAACTGACTGTCTCCAAATAGTTCGATCCCGAGACATTTCTTCCCACCCCTCGGATAGGATGTCGCATGGCATGATGTCCCTCTTGCATACGTCCTTGAATCTTTTAATACAACATAAGATAATCAGAAGTAATTAGCAGACATGGACAGAACATCTGCCCACCACCGCCAATCAAACTGTTCAAAATTAAAAAAAAACACAATTAAACGTTCTCCATTCTTGCACCCTTGTCCATTGCACTCTTCCTCCATCATAATGTGTTGATAAAATTAATCCATAATGTGTTGATAAAATTGCATCATAATGTATAGATAAAATTAATCCATAATGTGTTGATAAAATTGCATCATAATGTATAGATAAAATTAATCCATAATGTGTTGATAAAATTGCATCATAATGTATAGATAAAATTAATCCATAATGTGTTGATAAAATTGCATCATAATGTATAGATAAAATTAATCCATAATGTGTTGATAAAATTGCATCATAATGTATAGATAAAATTAATCCATAATGTGTTGATAAAATTGCATCATAATGTATAGATAAAATTAATCCATAATGTGTTGATAAAATTGCATCATAATGTATAGATACAATTAATCCATAATGTGTTGATAAAATTGCATCATAATGTATAGATAAAATTAATCCATAATGTATTGATAAAATTACATCATAATGTATTGATAAAATTGCACCACAATGTATTGATACAATTTTACATCAGATTTTAAACATAAAATGGGAAGAACAAAATCTCATAGGTCTCATCTAGGATTTGATCCATGCAACTTTAGCACCCTAGATGAGTATCAGACATCTAGCACTCTGGACTAGGATCTTACCCTATGACCAGCGTGCCGTTTGAAAAAAATAAAGTTTAGGAAATAAAAGTGTCTAGTGTTCAGTTTCCTTTGATTATGCAGGAAGAAAGAAAAAGATTTCATTTTGTACAATAATGATCTCGCTTTATTTATTACAAACAATTAGATGTAATTTTGTTGGTGCTTAGGCCTATGGCCAGGAAATAAACAAATTGCAACTGTTTCCAGATCTCAACTATTTATTGCCGTTATAAATGAAATGTATTGATCAGATTTTAAATAAATAATTAGAAGAATGAGAAAAACAAAAAATATAAAACACGTCCAGGATTTGAACCCTTGATCAAGGATTAGTCGCACCGTAAACGAAAATCACGGGATTCGGTCAACCAATCAAATCACCCCTGCAGATTTGGAATATACAGTGATTAGCAAGAATTAATAGTACGATAATAATTACAGATATGTGGCAATGAATGCAGCAATAAATACTGCAGCTGAAGATTAAAGGTGAAGGCTCGACTTCATCACTAAGGGTTTCCCATATGGCTCTGTCTCTCTCCACAGAACATCCACAAAGCACAAACTCCATAGATCCAACGATGAACCCAGGGATCTCCTGAAAAATACCATCATAAAGCGACCGTCACAGCTCGAATTCGAATCCCGACTGTCTGAACATGAGGCAAATGGCTTGACCACTCCGCCACAGAGACCCCCAGCTGAAGATTAAGAACAGAAAGTAGAAACAGATAGGACACATGAAATACATTTTTTACTTACAGTGCTGTAGCCTTTCACTTCAATGAAGATGATGATGAAGCCTGCGGCAGTTGTCAAGAAGACTAGGATCATACATATTCTGTGTAACTGTTATAAAATAATGATTAAAAGTGTTTGGGAAACAAGTAAGAAAATAAAAAGGTAAATTCTGCTTAGTTGGTTTGTAAACAAAACAATAATAGCGATTGCAAAGTCAAGTATATTTTTGACTGAGTGCTTAAAATGAGGGATTAAAATGAGTGATTTAAAATGAGTGATTAACTTAACGTCTTTATACTGGTTTAGAAGACACTACAGAGTCTGTATACAACCAGTTTCTTGAAGGGTGGTTTTTACTGATGTACGAACCAATATTAATAGACTCAAACACTAGAGCTAAGTAAACCCGCAGCCAGTTAGGCACCATCTATAGCTGTTCTTAACAAACCCCCTGAGGAAATGTACAAACAGCTTGGGTAGATTTTTAATTAGAATTTTGTCCAGGCAGCAGCCGTAAAGCCTACTCTTTTCGATTTCCTACTGCCAAGGGATTTTTAATGTACTTAACACTGAACACAGGAGTTAAATCTCACTACCCAGAGATCAGGGGAATTTTTACCAGAAGATCCACGTGAAAAATAATCCTGGTCTCCACCATGATTCAAACACGCGACATCAGCACCCGAGTCGGACACCTTACCTCGAGACCACTGAGTCCCCCTAAAAAATGCATTAAAATTAATGATTAAAATATTCTTGACTTTGCAATTTCTGTTAGTTTTGGGCAAGTCAGTAAATAGCTCACAATTGAAATGGTTATTTAAAACAAAATTCAATGAGATACGATTTTTTACATTTATTACTACAATTACATTACCCCTTATTTCTCAGCATAATTTCCACCAACATTGATACACTTATCTCATAATGTTTTTAAGTGCGTCAAAGCCTGCAGTATAGAAGTCTTTGGTCTGCTATCTCAGCCACATTTTCCCTTTCTGTTCAACCTCTTCGTCATTCACGAAACGTCTTCCACCAAGGTGAGTTCATGCATTATGCTGAAGGCTGTGCCACACAAACACCCTATTATAGTTGTTACACTGTCTATCGCTAATGACATTCTGACAAATGATGGCAAGGGGGTAATGACATTCTGACCTTTAGTTTAAGGGTGCATGGGGAAACACAAATTGAAGACCAGCAAAATAAAGTGTTGGTGGGGTAGGGGGTTGGTTGTTTCTCTTCTCAACTGAATGTACAAACTTGGTTTTTATGTTATCCCCATCTTCTGTTATAAAAGTCATTATGGTACCATCCCCATCTTCTCTGATAAACATTGTTATGGTATCTCCATCTTTCCAAATAAAAATTGTTATGGTATCTCCATCTTTCCAAATAAAAATTGTTATGGCATCTCCATCTTTCCTAATCAAAATTGTTATGTTAAACCCATCTTCCCTGATACAAATTATTATGTTATTCATATCCTCCCTGAATAAAAATGATTATGTTTTTCCAATCTTCCATGATAAAATTTATGTTATTCCCATCTTTCATGATAAAAATTGTTGTTATTCCCATCTTTCCTGATGAAAATCATAATGGTATTCCATCTATCGTGATAAAAATCACTATGTTATCCATATTTTCCACCATGTGGTAGCTTTGGAATTAGGCTGCATCTTGGTAGCCTAGAGAGAATAGGAATAAAATTGTGAAGGAACCCAAGGTGAAAAATGTGCTGTGCTGAAACTAGACCTGCAGGGCCAAGTTATTGCTGCTCACTAAGACACAATGTAACAAAACATCCTATTCAAGATGAAGAAGGAAGAGGAAGATAAAGAGGAAAGAAGACAAAGGAGGAGGAGAAGAAGAAGAATCGGAAAAGGAAGAGGGGAAAAAAGAAGAAGAAGAATAAGAAGTAAAATAATAATAAGAAAATGAAGAAGCAGAAGAAGAACACAAGCAAGAAGAGGAAGAAAAAGGCAAGCATCTTATACAGCACCATTCATCAACTACATTTAATATATGTCCCTCAGCTCGGGTAATCCCTGTAACAAGCTTGGCAGCTTTCATTAGAAAATTATAAGAAATTAATCGCTACTCACTTGAAACCAAACTTTTTCAGAACACAGCAGACCAGTCCATGCAGGTTTGTAGTATCTGGCAAGTACGATGCCAATGCTAGCAAAAAATATCCATGCTACGATCATCAGACTGCCTGTGTGACAAAAGTTGTGAAGATTTATATGCTAAAATGATTATTTAACATCTTTATAATGGTTTTAAAAGACTTAACAGTCTATATCCGCTCTACAGTCTAATGGTTTTAAAAGACTTAACAGTCTATATCCGGCCTACAGTGTATAGAAGAGAGAAGAATTCGTGGTGACAATACAGGTTAATAAGATGATCAGAGGAATGGATAAGTTAGACTATAACCAGTTTTTTAAAATACAGCCACCCACAATAACAAGAGGGCATAGCTACAAGCTGACTAAAGAGAGGTCCAGATTAGATATTAGGAAATATTTTTTTAGTCAGAGAGTGGTGACTGCTTGGAATGCATTGCCAGAGAAGGTAGTGGAGGCAGGGAGAGTTAATGCATTTAAGAATAAATTGGTTGCGCATAGCTTTTAGAGCAAGGTGATGTAAATGTAACTGGTTGTATACAGACTCTGCAGGGTCTTCTAAACCAGTATAAAGACGTTAAGTTAAGTTTTAAGTTATATACAACCAGTTTCTTGGAAGGTGGTTTTTACGTATGTGTGAGTCCATCTTAATAGACTCAAACACTAGAGCTATGTAGACCCACATCCAGTTAGGCGCCATCTATAGCTGCTCTTAACAAATCACTTGGGGAAAGGTACAAATAACTTGGGTACATTTTTAACTTGAATTGTGTCCGGACAACGACCGTTAGGCCTACTCTTTTTGATTTCCAACTTCCAAGGAATTTTTAACGTGCTTGACACTGAACACGGGAGCCTGATCCACATGATGTTGTTTCCTTGGGAGCCTTACTGGGAAGAAAAGAATAGATACAGTGCACATTTGTACATGTTGTAGAAGATGACTAGAGGGTATTATCCATGGAGCTGGCAACCTCATTTGACCTCATTGTGTAAAACTTAATGTTACTGAAGTCACTACATCAAAAGCACATGTAGAGGTGGCTCTATATGTCAGCTGGAGTGACCAAGAGATGATATTGATTATAAAATGTGTTCTGTAGTAAAACAAATGTTATTTGTTGAGACTAAAGTGTAGTGTGTTGAGAACAAAGTGTAATTTGTTGAGAATAAAGTGTAATTTATTGAGACAAAGGTGTGATGTATTGATGATAAAGTGTAATGTATTGATAATAAAGTCAACCTGTTATAAATAGCGTGTAATGTGTTGAGAATAAAGTGTAATTTGTAGAGAACAAAATATAATTTGCTGAGAATAAAGTGTAAATTGTTGAGAATCAAGTGTGATGTATTGAGAATAAAGTCGCTGTAATGAGAATAAAGTGTAAATTGTTGAGAATAAAGTGTGATGTATTGAGAATAAAGTGTTATGTATTGAGAATAAAGTGTGATGTATTGAGAATCAAGTGTGATGTATTGAGAATAAAGTCGCTGTAATGAGAATAAAGTGTAAATTGTTGAGAATAAAGTGTGATGTATTGAGAATAAAGTGTTATGTATTGAGAATAAAGTGTGATGTATTGAGAATAAAGTGTGATGTATTGAGAATAAAGTGTGATGTATTGGGAATAAAGTGTGATGTATTGAGAATAAAGTGTGATGTATTGAGAATAAAGTGTGATGTATTGAGAATAAAGTGTGATGTATTGAGAATAAAGTGTGATGTATTGAGAATAAAGTCGCTGTGTTGAGAATAAAGTCGTTGAGTTAAGAATCAAGTGTGTTGTATTGACAATAAAGTGTGGTATGTTGCCAATCAAGTGTGATGTCAATAAAGTGTGATGTATTAAGAATAAAGTCAATGAGATGAGAATAAAACGTGATGTATTGAGAATAAAGTTTGATGAATTGAGAATAAAGTCACTGAGATGAGTATAAAGTTGTTGTGTTGAGAATGAAGTGTTTTATGTTTAGAATAAAGTGTGATGTGTTGAGAAAAAGTGTTTTGTTTAGAATAAAGTGTGATGTGTTGAGAAAAAGTATGATGCGTTGAGAATAAAGTGTGTTTTTGTTGAGAATAAAGTGTTTTATGTTTAGAATAAAGTGTTATGTGTTGAGAATAAAGTGTGTTATGTTTAGAATAAAGTGTGATGTGTTGAGAATAAAGTGGGTTATTTTTAGAATAAAGTTTGATGTGTTGAGAATAAAGTGTGTTATGTTTAGAATAAAGTGTGTTATGTTTAGAATTGACGGCACAGATACACATTTTTTTAAAGTCCAGAATAGTTACAAGGAAATATTTTTTTAGTCAGAGATTGATGAGTACATGAAATGCATTGCCATAGGAAATAGTGGAGGCAAGGTAATTTAATGCATTCTAGAATAGATTGGATGTGCATAGCTATTTTTAGATCAAGTTAATTAAAAGAAACTGGTTGTATACAGACTCAACAGTCTTCTAAACCAGTTTCTTCTTCTTCCTCGTTCGTCTTCAGAACTCAACTTCAATGACTCTAACGTCAACCCAAAACTCTGTACACTTCCGCATAGCTTCTCGAGGATGGACATTGCCAAATGCTACCTTCTTTGTCGGTTTCCAGTGGACAGAACTGCAAAATATGTTCTGCCTTCATGGGAGCTGTGCCACAGGCACAAAGGTCCGCAGTGCCAATCTTGAACTTGTTGTACTAATGACATCCAAGTCTGTTGTGACCTATGCATAGCAGGAGAATTATAATCTAGTCTCACCCAGAGAGCCAATGGTAGGCATCGTTTTCTATGTGGCCAGGGTGTTCTTTTTTCCATTTTGCACCATATGTTGCCTTGATGAATGCTTTAGTCTCCTTCTATGTGATCTCTGTATCACTCTGCTGCAGCATTCCCTTCTCTCTGGTGAGTCTGCCTGCCTCCTTGTTGCCTGGAATGTTGCAGTGGGTCAGCATTCACTGGATCATGCTTTTCCTGAAGCACTGGGACAGGCGTCCGAGCGAGCCCGCTAGAGCACAGAGTTCACCCCTGTGTCGGCCTCCGAGCGCCATTAACACTGTGAGGGCATCTGTGAAAATGACCACTTGCTTTTCTGCCTGCTCCCTATGGTTAACAAGGGCCTCAGCCGCCCACTCCAGGGCACTGGCCTCAACACCGAAGCCGCCACAGTGTCTCCCAGTGTAAAATGCTGCTTAGCATACTTTGCCCTCCAGTTCCATAGTGATGCTTCCTCCCCCATCCCCAATGGCATCCCCGGCTGAGCCATCTGTACAGGCGTGCGTCCAGGCTACAGGTGGAAACCCTTGGTTGATGCAATTTGCAACCATGTGCCTTCTTCGTTCCCTTGTTTGTGACCCCCCATTTATGATGTTGGGGACACTGCATACAAGACCAGGGAAAGGCCCTCCTCTCCAGAGGCAGCGAACGGAGCACACTGGCACTGGTTTTACCTTTTCGTTTAAAAGTGCACCATTGTTTTTAATCTTTTCTTTTGCCTGGACTAAAACTTTTCCTTTTTAGCCTGCCATGTCCCAGCCCCTTTAGTCTGTGATGCATTGGGTGGTCCATGATTATTTAGAATTTTCCCACTTGCTGTAGGATTGCTGAAGCCCAGTCATAGCTTCCAGGTCTTTTAACTTAACTTAACGTCTTTATACTGGTTTAGAAGCCTCCGCAGAGTCTGTATACAACCAGTTTCATTTACATTACCTTGCACTAAAAGCTATGCGCATCCCATTTATTCTTAAATGCGTAAACTGTCCCTGCCTCCACTACGTCCCCTGGCAATGCAATCCAAGCATTCACCATTCTCAGACTAAAAAAATATTTCCTAATATCTAATCTGGACCTCTCTTTAGTTAATTTGTAGTTTTGTCCTCTTGTTCTTGGGGGTGACTGTATTTAAAAAAAACATGCTATAGTCTAATTTATCCATTCCTTTGATCATCTTATAAACCTGTATTAAATCATCTCAAATTCTTCTCTCTTCTAGACACTGTAGGTCGGTTTTTCTGAGTCTTTCCTCATAACTTCAATTCTAGAATCCCACTATCAGCTTTGTCACTCTTTTTGTATTCTTTCCAGCATGTTTATATCCCCTCTATGATAAGAACTCCAGACTTGTACACGGTACTCCAATCTAGGTCTAACTAATGCTTTATACATTTTGGCTATCACTTCCTTGCTCCTATGTTTAATATTTCTTTTTATCATCCCTAACATTGCAATTGCCTTTTTCACTGCTAACTGAACTTGTTCACTCACCTTACCTGTATGATCTATTATAACCCCTAGGTCCCTTTCATCTATCTTTCTAATATTATTCTCTCCAATTCTGTAATTATGTTCCATATTGGATCTACCCATGTGGATGATTGTACATTTATCTACATTAAACTCCATTTGCCAGCTTACAGGCCATTCTTGAATTTTATCGAAATCCGAGCTCAATATATCCACTTCTGCTTTAGATGAGACACTATTTTATTTGGGTTCCTGTTATGATATTCTAAACCAGTAAAAACACTTCAAGTTAAGTCATTAAAAACTCTAATGACATGGATTGAAAATAACAAAGATCACAAAGATGGCACGTGAAAGAGCATAATATTTATCTGTGTCGTCTAGTGGATTGTGGCAACAGATGAAATGAGAGGGGAAATATGTTGTCACAAAACTCACCATGTGCCTTAACGAGGGGATACTCCAGTTTGCTTGAACTGATTTCAATCATGTCACTGGCTCTCACCTGTCTGCCTGAGACGTAGCGATTAATGTTGCCATGGTACATGATGGTTGGTTGGTTTGATGCACCTGTGAGAAAAGTCAAACTGTCAATCTTATACAGCAGGACAGTGGTGCACAGCCGTTTTATCCGTGCGACTGCATTGATGTACTGTTTTATTTTATCATGTAAACAACATAAAACAAAACCTGACGTATGAGTTGGGGAAGGAATAAAAAGCAAGGAAGGGAACTGGCCACCCGCCTCCCATAGGCTGTGGCTTAGTCCATGAAGAGTTATCTTAATCCCCTACGACAATTGTTGTCATGGGACTGACCTTTACCTTTGCCAATAAACAAAACAATGCCCATAATGATATTTTATTACCAATGTGTAAATAAGCATTATTTTTGTACATTCACTAATAACATACATTAAGCCATTGAGTACATCAAATGTTTAATAGCTTCTTCTTCAGAACATATGTCCATTACCACACTACAGACCTGCAGGCAGGTTGTGAGAAACAACGAAAGATAGGAATGAGTAAATCAGTGGGATGCATTACACACAGGCCAAATGTATTTTAGACACAAAGCAAAACGTGATCCCTAGGACCTAGTCAAGAAATTGAAAAAGAGACCAGACAGAGTTTGATCTTCCAGCTGAGAACAGGCCTTACCTCTCTCAACACACATCTGAATAGAATAGACTTGCTGTGTTAATCTAATTGCAGCCCGGTTTTATTTGTTTTTTTGTTTGAGAGTTTATCTTGTTTAGGGCTTGAGATGGCCGTACTACATCTTCCATCAGATGTTTTGAAGGTACACAAAAACAGCAAGCTAGGAAACAGCTGAACAGAGGGGTCTTGGAAAACACAGGAAGGGACGTCTACAGAGATTTAGCAAGCCTGAATGCAAATGACAGTATCAATCTACTCATAAGCAGGGGTCAGAGCACTGTCTTCCGGTTGAGAACCCAACACATCTCACTCAACAAGACCCTACACAGAACTCAACCACAACACACCCTAAGAGTGCCAGCTGTGTACACATCTATACGAAAAGGATGATCATCATCTCTTTGAGTGCTCTTTGCTCAACGATGTTAGGAATATGCTTTATCTCTGAGGCCAGTTAAATTGAACACTTTGTATGGCCCTAAGCAGCAACTAACAAACACATACAAATACCATTATATGTCATTGGGCCAAAGGGCGAGAGCCTGAATAATGCTGGATTGGTCACAACAACAACATAGACTTTATTATGTTATTTTCAGTGGTATGATAAATAAGTATGCTAATACTTACTGATAGTGGCAATTCCACTTGCAAATAGCAATGTCCATAAACTATTTGCATCAACACGTCCATCAGATGATTCCGCAATAGGTTTTTGGAGAACACAAGTAAGTATACCATCTTCACGTTTTTGGGATAACAGCGTTACATTCTAATGAATTAAAGAAAAGAATAGACAGTTTCAGTTACAAGCAGCTTGTCATTCTTCTTCGTTGTTGTTCTATTGAAGATAACTAGACGAAATAATAAAACTGGCTTTTCGTGTCACAATGTATGCTCTAAAATAATTTAATATATTTCTCTAATAAAATTATAGATTTGTCTTCTACTGTCGTCACCATGTAGCTTATGGAAGGCTGCGTAACAGCGCTTGGAATCGGAGGAGTATTAGTCTTGATACAAAACTCAGTCTACCGAGCTGTAGAGCTCCCTGCGCTTCTGTATCCAGTGAGACATAGACTGTGTACAGCAGGCATGCTAAGAAAATAAATCACTTCCCTACAAGCTGCCTTCGTAGATTGTTCAAAATAGAGTGGCAGGATAGGGTACCAGACACCGAGATCCTCAAGAAGGCAAAAATGCAGAAGATACACACCCTGTTGCAGAAGACACAGATTAGGTTGGCCGGCCACGTCGTGCACATGCCAGACAACCACATCCACAAACAACTAATGTATGGTGGGCTGGTCGGTGGCCAAAAGAAGCACTTCAAAGACTCCCTCAAAGTATCTCTGACACGCATCAACATTGATGCAAACTCATGGGAATGCCTCGCACAGGACTGCAAGGCATGGCGTTAAACCACAATCAGAGGCATCTCTATTGCTGAGAAACGCAGGACCTTCGAAGCACAGAAAAAAACACACTTTGCAAAAAGACAAAACAAATAAAACGCGAATGTCCAATTCTGACCTTAAATACTACTAATGTGGAAGGGGTTTCCGTGCCAAAATTGGGACTATATGCCAACTCTAGACTCACTGGTGATGGTGCAACACAACATGTCTGATTGCTGAAGATGGCTATTATTATTATTATTATGTTCTGATTTATTTCTCTCAATAACAAAATATATTTATCTGAAAAAAAAAACCATCTTATCTCAATAACAATATCTATTTCTCTCAACAACATTTATTTCTCTAAACAACAACATTTATTTTTCCCAACAACAATATATATATTTTCCAACAACAAAATCTATTTCTCTCCACATCATCTATTTCTCTCAATAACATCTATTTTTATCAATATCTATATCTCTCAACATCATATATTTCTCTCAACAATATCCATTTGTCAAGATCATCTATTCCTATCTAAAACATCTATTTCTATAAAAAAAATAAACAATGCTAATTTCTCTCAACAACATCTCTGTCTCTCAACATGTATTTCTCTCAACATCAGCTATTTCTCTCAACATCAGCTATTTCTCTCAACAACATCTATTTCTCTCAACATCTATTTCTCTCAACACCATCATTTATTTACTGGTCTCAAGTGGAAGAGGACACTAATGTCTGCTCAGGCAAAGCTTACTTATATGGTAGTCAGGGTCAGGAGCTTCAGAACACTCTGATCAAGACTCCACTTCACTTTCAAGCACTTATTCCTGGAAACAGGCTGTTTCATAACAAGTTGGGATCGACGTGACCCCAGTGGTAGCGAGCATCGCGTCAATGAAGCCAATAATAGCATAACAGAGGGGACAGCATGGGCTAGTGGTTAAGTGACATGGCTCACAACCAGAAGGTGCTGAGTTCGATCCCCATCACAGCACCAGCCATTACCCCGGGGAAGAAAACCCTTAGAAAATGCAGGACGAAGCAGACCCTTGCATAAATGCATGCTGAAGTTGGATGCACTGGGCCGACAGGCGCAAAATAAAAACCACAGTGTAACGCACACCGCTTTGGGAATTAGAACAATAAGGCAAGAGCAAAAAAAAAACATTGCACAACAGCCTGGAGGACCCTGGATGACCTTCATCAGTATACTTGGGATGTGAGGAAAGCTACTGCAACAAGTCACTTAACGACCTCTTCAGAGCACACAATAAAGTGAACCTACTCATTGCAGGCATTAAACAACAACAACAACAGCAACTAGTCTGAAAGCCTGCATCAATGCAGCTAGGCCCCCCATAAAGTGCTGGTTTCTGTGGGTGCGTGTTATATGTGAAGAAACTTGGGAGGAAGAATTAACGTCTGGTCAGGCAAAACATACTGATCAGACATGTTAGTCAGGGTCAGGCAAAATATACTGGCCAACACCCTCATCTCGACTTCCCTGTAGTCCTCCCTAGAAACGAGCTGTTTTCATGGCAGCCTAACTAGGTGAGGCATTGACGTGATCCCCATAGTAGTGAGCAACACACAAATGAAGCCAAGCATAACACAACTTTCTGGAGGACCCTGGTCTACCTTTATCAGCACGCTCGGGATGTGAGGAAAGCTACAATAAACCACCGTTTAACGTACTTTTCATGGCGCACAAAAAAGTAAATCTACTCATTGTGGGCATTGAACAACAACACAATGAAACTGCTAGCAACCTTTCTTAACATGCACAACCTTCCTCAGAACTCTTGTGCAACATGAATAGTAGTATGCAGTTCCCTTAGTTTTTCTCTATCGATAATAAGCCAGCAGAGCCGCCAGATGAACAACGCTTTTACTTACCAAGTCTGAATACATTATTGGTTGTGCGTGTAATGGTGTCTTGGCGCTGAATGGTACAATTTGTGTTCCATTAACGTCTGAGGCACATCCAAGTACATCATCGCTGCCCTGAAATGGATAGAGAGTTGTTAACATACTGGCAATACCTTAGTAAAAGATATGTTTGCCAACCGAAATGTAGAATATGACAGAAGCAACAGGAGTTTAATGATTAATCATATCTCCTCTTCTCGCACCTCTTGCCAGCCTCACTTCCCCCACCTATCTTGTTCCCCCCTCCCCCATCCATTATAATTTTGTCTACAATCAAAAACTTACATTCTAATATATCCCATTGATAACAGTTCAAAGGCAGAAGCTGTTTGCATTTTGAGATTCCAAGAACACTTCTGTTTCCTTATTATTAAAGGTTCAATGGAAGCAACTGAGCTGACTGCAAAGGACGTCTGATATGTCGCATGGGAGACTATGCTCTACTAAATGACGTCAGTACTACGCAATGCTGACAATTTACGAAAGTTAAGTTGTGAGAGTAAACCACAATAATTTTAACACATTTGACACTGGCCCAGCACAAAAGATATATAAGATTTTCCCATTAAGACCAAACCTAGCATTTGATGTTTAGGATCGTGGAAAGTGCATTTCTGATTTCCCAATTCATTAAAGGATCACAGCTACCCACGCAAGGGGATCTGGGTCATGTTTACGGTCAGAAAATCACCGTTGCATGACGCGATAACGACCCTGCCATGAACCGACCAGCGGGAGAAAACGGTTTAACAGCAGCCGTGAAATCCGTAAAATATTCAAGAACCCATCTCTTAGGGCTACGACTCACAATATCATCATGCACAAACAAAATACTCAAACATCTGCGGGAACACAACATCCTCCAAAAAAACAACTCGTCCGCACAAAATAGAAGGACAAGCAAGCCAAAAAACAAAAGGGGAAAAAGAGGAGGAATAAGAAAATTTAGAAAAATCCACACGGTACTCGGCACTACAAAGACAGCCACAAATATCACACCGACACATACGATAAGGAGTACTCGTCAAACTCTCCCTCCTCGCGAGGCAGCGGAGTATAGGGTTCCCTCTCTGGATCCCACATGGACCTTGGTCAACACACCCTCCGTCCAGGCAACACAGTTGCGCACAAAGTATGAGACTAAAGATAGGCCTAAAATAGGGTGCTATAGAGGATGTAGTCAAAGGGGAGAGTTTAGGTCAGAGAAGTGGGAATTAAGTAGTGGAAAACCAAACATTAAAATGATGCAGCAAAAACAAAAAGTGGAAAAACAACAAAATTACAAACTAAAATGTTTTTATGCAAATGTGAGAAGCATTGTAAATAAAAGAGAAGAATTGGAACTGTATATAGAGGAAGAAAAACCAGATATAATAGGGTTAACAGAATCATGGGCATATGAAGACATTGCAGATGGTGAATTTGAAATAGAGGGATATACAATGTTAAGGAAGGATAGGGTAGTTGGAGACAAGGCTAAGGGGGGTGGTGTTTTATTATACTGTATAAAATTATGTTAATATAACTAGCAGAGAGGATTTATCATGTGGTAACAAAAATGAAAGTGTATGGGGTGAAATAGAAAGTGGGGGTGAAAAAACAGTGATTGGAGTATGCTATAGATGTCCATCAAGTCAAAAGGAGGAAGATGAGGAGCTGATTTGTAGCATAGTAAAGGCAAGTGATAGGAATTTATTATTAATGGGGGATTTCAACTTTCCAGAAATAAAATGGGATATGGCAGAAGCACTTGTAGAGTCAAAACCTTTTGTTAAGTGCATAACTGAAAATTTTTTAATTCAACATGTTGTAGCAGCCACCAGAGGCAAAAACATACTCGACCTAGTTTTTACTGCAGAGGAAAATATGATTGAAAACGTTACCGTAGGGGAACTGTTTGGCTCAAGTGACCATCAAATCATCCGATGGGATCTTATTGCAGGGAAAGAAGTGAACATAAACACGCAAACATATGACTACTCTAAGACAGATGTTAAGAGGATGAAAGAGGCAGCGAACCACATAATCTGGAAAGATATTGTCAGAGGAACAGATGTTGAACATGAGTGGGTGAGTTTTAAAGCAGTTCTCGAAACGCTAAAAGAGGAATGTGTTCCATATAGGGAAGTAAACCCCAAGCGTAAAAAGTGGATAATTAGATTTGTAGTGAAATGTAGAAGAGCAAAAAATAAAGCATGGAAAAAATATATAGAGGCAGGTAAATCAAAAGAAACATATTTAAAATATTTGGACAAGCAGAACATATCTCAGAAAGCAAATAAAACAGCAAAAATAGACTTCGAAAAGAAACTTGCTCAGAGGATCAAGACTGATAGTAAAAGCTTCTTCTCTTATGTTAGAAATAAACAAAGATCAAAGGACAAAGTAGGCCCTCTCATAGACAGCACAGGAAAAAAAATAAGTGAAAATAGGGAGGCAGCAAATCTACTCAATCACTACTTTGGCACAGTGTACACAAAAGAGGACTGCTCCAAGATCCCAGAGCCTGTAGATATTTTTCAAAGAGACATGGATACAGCAGGATTAGGATCAATCTGTATTACAGAGGAAATGGTTTTTAAAAGATTGGAGGGGTTGAGAGTGGATAAATGTCCAGGTCAAGATGGTATTCATCTAAAATTGCTGTTTGAAATTAGAGACCAATTAGCAAAACCATTGGCTATATTATGTTCTCAATCACTTGCACAAGGGATTGTTCCACGGGATTGTAAAGATGCGGGAGTGATCCCCTTATTCAAAAAGGGCAAAAAGGCAGATCCAGCAAACTATAGACCTGTGAGCTTAACGAGCATAGTCTGTAAATTGTTAGAGTCAATAATCAAAGAAAACATTGTAATGCATTTAGACAAATTTAATCTAATTAGAAATAGTCAGCATGGGTTTACCAGAGGGAGATCATGCTTAACAAATCTATTAGAATTCATGGAGGAGGTTACCAAAATGTTAGATAAAGGGGAGCCAGTGGATGTTATTTATCTGGATTTTGCAAAGGCCTTTGATAGAGTACCTCATCAAAGATTATTTCGAAAATTAAAATCACATGGAATAGGTGGGGAAGTTGCCAAATGGATTGAAAATTGGTTAACGGGAAGAAGGCAAAGGGTGGGTATAAATAAGGAGTACTCTGAGTGGTGTGAAGTGAAAAGTGGAGTGCCACAGGGCTCGGTTTTGGGACCAATTTTATTATTGATATATATAAATGATTTGGACATAGGTATGGGATCCATTATTGCAAAATTTGCTGATGATACGAAACTATGCAGTAGTGTCTCATCTAAAGCGTAAGTGGATATATTGATGTCGGATTTAGATAAAATTCGAGAATGGTCTGTAAGCTGGCAAATGGAGTTTAATGTAGATAAATGTACAGTCATCCACATGGGTAGATCCAATATGGAACATAATTACAGAATGGGAAAGAACAATATTAGAAAGATAGATAAAGAAAGGGACTTAGGGGTTATAATAGATCATACATGTAAGGTGAGGGAGCAAGTTCAGGTAGCAGTAAAAAAGGCAAATGCAATGTTAGGGATGATAAAAAGAAATATTAAACATAGGAGCAAGGAAGTGATAGTCAAACTGTATAAAGCATTTGTTAGACCTAGATTGGAGTACTGTGTACAGGTGTGGAGTCCTTATCAGAGAGGGGATATAGACATGCTGGAGAGAATACAAAAAAGAGCGACAAAGCTGATAGTGGGATTCCAGAATTACAGTTATGAAGAAAGATTAAAAAGAACTGGCCTTCAGTGTCTAGAAGAGAGAAGAATTCGTGGTGACTTAATACAGGTGTATAAGATGATCAGAGGAATGGATAAAGTGGACTATAACAAGTTTTTTAAAGTACAACCACCAACAAGGACAAGAGGGCACAGCTACAAGTTGACTAAGGAGAGGTCCAGATTAGATATTAGGAAGTATTTCTTTAGCCAGAGAGTAGTGAATGCTTGGAATGCATTGCCAAGTGAGGTGGTGGAGGCTGGGACGGTCAATGCATTTAAGAACAGATTGGATGCGAACAGCTTCTAGAGGAAGGTGTTGTAAATGGAACTGGTTGTATACAGACTCTGCAGAGTCTTCTAAACCAGTATAAAGACGTTAAGTTAAGTTAAGTTAACAGACAGTAGTATTGAGGATAAAGTGTTTGAGACTTTATTCTACTCATCTCATGACATATTTTTTATGCGAGGGACAGTCATTAAGTAACAGCAATTTTATTATAAACTTAATGGAAGAGTATGTACTATGAAAAATCTTATTTCAGGACACAAAATAATTCTTTTCCAATACTCAATGTAGGGATTATGATGATCGAGCAGCATGTACAAAATAGTCTACAGCATGGCCGCCCCATTGCCGAATGCACCGTCGAAGAACAACAAGGAGTTATGTTTGTTTTTTTGTGGTCAGAGGGTGTGTAACTTTCTGAATTCTATAGAAAAATGAAGGTTCAGCATGGAGATAGTTATTTGAGCCAGGAGAGAGTGAATGAATAGGAAGAAAGAGTTGAAAACGTAAGACAAAACATCATTGATGAACCGCTGCATCAGAGACCAGCAAAAGTGGTTACTGAGACAATGAAGCAGCAGATCGACCCGTGGCAACAGGTTATTGATAATATAGCCGTAGATTTCAATATGAGTCACACGCTGAATTTAGAACAGGATGAAGATATGATTGAAACGCCGGTGACTTCTCTCTAAGGGGTATTGCTGCTGCACGGCAATGTTCACCCACATACGGCCTTGCATACAGCAGATACAGTTTGAGGTCTTGAAATATCCAACATACAATCTTGTGTTGGCACCATCAGACTTTCACTTGTTTGGACCCTTGATGTTAGAGGTTTGCAGATGACAATGTGTTTATTGAGCCAGTGCAAAATTGGTTAAAGATCACACCACAAAAACTTTTTGTTTTCTAGAGGGCATCCACAAGCTAGTGGACAGGTGGACAAAGGGTATTGCCATACATGGGAACTATGTAGACAAATAAGACAACAAATTTCTGGTTTTAATTCCTGAAAGAATGTTATTAATAAAATTGCTGTTACTTAAAAACTGTTGTTGTAGAACGTGATCAGCATTAAGGCAGCATTTGACAAATTGCAATTTTGGCTCCTGCCATACAAGGACATATGTTTCTTCTTTTTCTTCTTCTTCTTATTTGATCACTGATGCCCATTAATGTTCACGATGGAGACTGCGTTTCAAGTCTTCGGCGGTCCCCTACGGCTTTTCGACCAAGGCCATTACTCCGGGCCAAGATGCCTCTCTTTAGTCTGCATAAGTGGGGCTGTCCTGTAGGACTCACAGGAATTGCATGTGATAGTGTTTCTAAGATCCATTCCATGGAGGTGGGGTTTGCGTCTGCAATGTCCCGTTCTAAGTCTGAAGATCTTTGTCTGCCTATCTCTTCTAAGTTTGTCTATGCTGTCAATTTCTGGTTTGTATTCTTTTTGCTGGTCTCTTCATTTCGTCCTTATGGATCGTTTGATGAGTGTCTTTGCTTCTTTATAGTTCTGTAGATGGCGAGTCTGCGTGCCGCCACATTCGGCTTTTACAAGCTCATCTGCCTTATCCTTTTCCAAGGATTCCACAGTGGGCCGGAATCCACTATAGGACTGGATCTGTTTTTTAAGACAGCAATCCGATATTAAATTTTATTTTGTGTGAGCGTCTATCTTGTTTGGGACTTAAGATGACTTGGAGTCCGCTCCTGGAATCTGTTAGAATGACAGTATTCCTTGTTGTTGTGTTTTGGCTGAAAAGAATCCTCGTTGCTACATATACAGCTGTTACTTCAGCTCTAAATTGGTTAAGGGCTCTCCTGCTGGTTAGGAGTGGTTTTCTATGTTGCCATTGGAGTATGCGATGTAGAAAGGACATCTTCAAACTGTTATCAATATCTAGCTGGGGCCTCTTCCAAAACATTAACAGCCTCTCCAGGCCAGTGTGTATTTTCATATGACTAAAATATCTAGCTTTTTTGTTCTTGTGACTTTGTTTATAAGCCATGTCTCTTTTATACTCAATGTTTGCAGAATTTATCTGTCTTCTTATCTGCCCAGGGGAGAAAGACTAACGTCTGGTCAGGCAAAATATACTGGCCAAGACCCTCAACTCGGCTTCCTCATAACCCTCCCTGGAAATGGCTGTTTTCATGGCAGCCTGGCTAACAAGGATTGATGTGATCCCCATAGTAGTGAAAAACACGCAGATAAAGCCAAGCATAGCACAACAACCTGGAGGACCCCGGTCCACTTTCACCAGTACGCTCTGGATGTGAGGAAAGCTACTGCAACCAGCCACTTAATGTCATTTTCATGTCACACAAAAGAGTAAACCTACTCATTGTGGGCATTCGAAACAAAAACAACTAATATGGCTACGATATTTTCAATATCGTTCTATAACATGTTATTTGCAAAGATGTTATCTGTTGTGTAATTTATTTTGTTCAATGTCCATGTCTCATAACAATATGTTGACACAGATAAAAGACAGGTCCTTAGCATTTAGATTTTTGTCTTCTTGGTTGTTCCCTGCTTTAAATCATTGTACTAGGGTTCAACTCTTTATGAGGTGAAAGTGGTCTATTCCCTGCTTGTATTTTCTTCCTTAACAGTAAACTATAAACTCATTTTCAGCTGGGTTGACTAGTGAGTGTAAATAACAGGGATCAAATGCAGAAGCAGAGGATGGATCAACTTCTTTGCTGCTCAGTTGCAGAACAAAATAATTCACAAACAATGTTCAATTGTACATTCTTCTTCTTTGTCATTCGTCCTCAAACTCCCACCACCAAGCCCTGATCAGGGCTTTGCAAGTAGCAGGATGTAGTTCAGATAGCGGAATGCGTTGTATTGACTATGATATTTGCATCTTTCGGTCCGACACATCTGATTTCAGGTGCCATTTTTGGGTACTGGGTTAACCTTCGCTCTTCGATCCCTTCTCTTTAACCAGTCTGTTCTGTTGCAGTCTCCAGGATCACCATGTGGAGAATGGTCTAGGCAGCTCTGGTTCACTGGCCCTGACACTAGCAGTCAGCTTTGGGGCGTTGACCACTGCAGCTCATGCACTGCTCAGCATCTTGATCCATTCAATGGTACTATAAAGTGTATTCAAAAACCGATATTTAACATTCATATACCTTGCTGGAACAGAAACAAGAATGGCCAAAACGCCTTCATCTGGGACAATGGGCAATATACATATGAACTAACACCTATGGAAGAAAACATAAACACCTAAAAAAGAGAGCAGAACATATAAACAAATATAACAACTATACTGTATGTGGACCACATTATTGTAAAACTTTACCATAATACTGTCAGTTGAGAATGCTACTGCTATCCAAGCTCCAGAGCTTGGTGACGCACTAAAAGACAGAGTGTAGACTGCATTAGTCCCATTTGTGTACCAGTACACAGCAAAGTCACACAAAGAACCCTGGCAATCTAAGAAACATCCTAAAGTTGATGCACATCCTGTTGGTTTAGAAACCTTACCAGCTGGCTGTAAACATTCAAAAGGATATTATTATATATTCTGTGAAAAATGCTTAAATATAACACAAGACATATGATTTGGTTACAAGGCACGAGAAAGATCACGTAGACACAAAATGGTTACATGCGGCCACGTCTAGCCACACAAATGTGAAGCTGTTGCCAGTTTCATTAGCGATGAGTAACTACTGCTGCTGATACTAAATAAAATGGCAGTAAATTGTTCTTTCAATCTTGTCACTCTTCTCCCTTGGGGTTTTGATGTCTTCTTGGCAGACCTGGTTTTCCTAGCATCAATACAAATCTGCTGCAGGCACAGAATGGCTGTGCAGGTCATGTAGTCCGCGTGCCAGATCATTGGCTGCCAAAAATACTCTTTCATTGTGAAATTCAGAATGGTAAATGCTTCCGTGATGGCAAAAATAAGCGAATCAAAGACGTGCTTTAGTCTTCACTAAACATCTTCAGCATAATACTCAACACATGAAAAGCTGATGAACAGGACTGAACTTCTTGTCGCACATCTCTTCGTGAAGGTGCAGCGTCACACAAGGGATGCATAAAAGTAGCAAGTGAACGGTGGAGACAGGCTAGAAAAGCCCGTGAAATGAAGCTGTCAAAACAACAGGTGTATATTGCCTACCTACAATGTCCAATGATTTTCCAGACCCACATCGAGGTCCTCAGTCATCTTTGAACCCATCCATTGATTGAACATATTCCACACAGATGAACAGAGAAAGTGGCATTTATTAAATATGATAGACGAACAACAAACAGTAGAAGTTGTCTATAAGATGGGATATATGATCCTATGCCCAGCCTTCGTTTTTCACCTTTTACAACATTTCTGACAGGCTACCATGTTATGTGTGCCAAATTTAAACTTGGTAAGGCTCTGAACTATATAAAGCTCGAAGGCCTGTTGCTAATGAATTAGACCAGAAGGCAAGCTAAGAAGAAGTGATGTCTGTGGGAAGATGTACAAGTGGATCGACCACTACCTCAAACAAAGAACGGCCAGAGTCCAAGTACAAGGGCAGATGAGCAAAAAGGTGACACTCGAGCAGGGAGTACCCCAAGGGGGAGTATTGTCACCCACACTCTTCCTGGTATATATAAACGATATTTAGAGAATATACCAAGAAGAGTCCATAGCTCAATGTTTGCAGACGATCTGGCTATGTGGACCTCTGAAAAGAATCTCACCATAGCAAGAAATCGGATGCAAACGGCCCTAACATCGCTGGAATAGTGGGCGAACTCATGGCTGGTCAAAATAAACGAGGAGAAAACCACGTGCACAATATTCTCGCTCTCATTAAAACCCCAAAGTACCAAATTAAGCCTAAATGGCAAAATCCTGCAGCCAAACGACAACCCAACCTATCTGGGAGTCACATTTGATCGGCGCATGACATGGAAAAGTCAGATTGAGAGAAACCGAATGAAAGCCAGAGAAAGAATGGCGATCATGAGGAAACTTGCTGGCACAAGCTGGGGAGCAGACGAAGGCATACTAAAGAAACTGTACACTGGAAGAGTGAGACCAGTTCTCGAGTATGGCATTGCGGCATGGACAACAGCAGCGAAGGCGAACTTCGATAAAGTTAACAAACTTCAAAACCAAGCCATGAGAATTATAACAGGTGGTATGAAGTCAACGCCAATTGTAGAACTTGAAAAGATTACAAAACTGCAATCCATGACCGATAGAAGAGACTGCAGAGCCCAGCTGCAGTCAGAGAAACTCCGAAGACTGACGGACCATCAAATGTACCAGAGACTAAACAATTTGGGAAATGGGAAACTAAAGCGGAGAAACTTTGCAGAAATAGCCAAAGCAAAGATGCACGAAGATCCCATAAACGCACTAACAACACCAAAACCCATCACTACTGTACGAAAACCTACTTGGAGGCAGGATATATTTCCAGAGGTGGTAGAAAATATACCAGGTATTGCAAACAAAAACTGCCAGAGTGAAAAAGAAAGGAGAGACACTACCCTAAGCTTCATAACGAAAAGCTACCCAAGCATGGACTGGACCCATGCATACACCGACGGTTCTGTAACAAACACTACACAGAACGGAGGGGCAGGAGCATTCCTGAACCTACCAAATGGCAGAAAAATAACACTGTCATTCGCTACTGGTAAGTACACAAGCAATTTCAGAGCAGAGGCAGAGGCACTGAGGGCGGCAGTGGAAGAAATGGTAACACACAGTGAAAATGAGAGCCATATAGTCCTGCTGACAGATGCTCTCGAAGTAGTCACAGCGCTAAAAAGCCAGAAAAACACTGAGCTTAATGACTTAAGAGCAGCACTCTGCAAACTGTGCCAGCAGTCCGCACCAAAAAGGGTAGTGGTACAGTGGGTCCCATCACACTGCAACATCCAAGGCAACGAGGAGGCAGACAGACTGGCAAAAGAAGGTGCAAGGCTACCACAAACAGATACCAGTATGACGTACGAAGAGTCAAAACGGCTTATCAAAGCCAGGTACATGTCCAAATGGGAAACCGAACATACTGGTTACACCAAAAAAAATGATGCCTATTACCAGTTGAACCGAAGAGAGCAGGTCGTTGTCTTCAGACTTCGCACTGGCCACAACAGACTGAGGTACCACCTTTTCAACAAATTGAAGATAGGGTGTACCGACGAATGCCCGTGCGGTACTGGTAAAATGACCACTGAACATCTGCTGCAGAACTGCCCGACATACGAGGATCAGAGAGAGCAGATGTGGCCATTGCCAGTGGAACTGCAAGACAAGCTCTATGGTAGTGGCGAGAGTCTCAGGATGACCGCCGCTTTTTTCGAGAAAATAATGGTTACTGTCTGACTGTGTACGCAGAAGAAGAAGAAGAAGACCAGAAGGTCTCACAAAACCTGAAAACGTGTGATTATATTCCCTGTTAATCTCTAAAAGCAAGGCATTTAAAGTGAAAAATTCAAATTATTGTCAAATTAACCCATTCACTAATTACATATTTATCATTTAGTTGTCTTGATCTTAAAAATTATATATTTATATATATATATATATATATATATATATATATATATATATATATATATTTATATAAATATATATATATACACACATATATATATATATTTTTTTTCTTTCTTAGTCGCTCCTACCGTGTGGTGAAGAGGTTATATATATATATGCGGATTGTGGGGTCTCTGCGGATTGTTAGACCCTAAATTATAACTTATTTAGCCGATGGCTAAATTCGACACTTACAGTTACTGTTATGTCCTCACCTTTTGGACACCGGTAACAAATGAACACACCACAGAATGTAACAAGCTAGCAACTGAAGGACTGCAGCAAAACTGAATATCATACGCCCTACATGACTTCCGTCGGAGATTGTGCAGCCAATACATGAGACCCCTTACACAAAGCCAGTACCAAAGCACATATGTGCTCTTGTAGAAGTGCTTTCTGTGACACATTGTTTTACATGATGAGGATACACAACCCTGTTTGTCTCCCTTTTGTGGTATGCAAGGAGTGTTCACTTGGCCTATGTTATTCTCATAAGCAAGAGACTCAGGATCCCCACAGGGTAAACATAAATTTACATGAGCATTACAATGGTTAGTACTTTAACAAACACAACAATACATTGATGGCTGTACTTACAGTTATCTGGGGTGCACCTGTAATAAATTAAACAAAGTTTGTAAAACATTTGACAATAATTGTTAAGTTATGTAATGTTTCGTTATGTTAAACTGTGCCTTGTTATACTAAGTTAAGGCATATGTTATTTTATGCTCACAATCATCAAGTTCCCTGCTGGTTGGCGTTAGCGATCATGGACCTCCATTTCCTTTATCACGTATGTCATTTACCAGTTCCGCAGTTGATCGTTTCCCATGCCATACCATCAAGCTGGCCAATATTTTTTTTCCTTTTGCCTCCCTCTGCAGTGCGATTCTACCCGTTGTTATCAAGGGTTCAAACCTGCCTCTTCTCATGACATACCCGAGAAAGAATGACTGCCTTGTCCTGATTTAAGCCACAAGCTGTCATTGTATCAATACCTCTCAGGAACCCCATTATTAGCAATCTTTGCAGCCCACTGAATTTTCAACATTTTTTTGTAAAACCACATTTCCATTTCCTCCAATTATCCCTGCAAGTGCCTGCTGATTGTCCATGACTCACTGATGTATGTGTGTGGTTCCACATAGCATCCAAGAACTCTTTTCTTTAATTCCAGTGATAAACTTTTGTTGTACAAGATGCCCCTCATACTCTGTAAGACTGATTTTGGAATGTTAAGTAAAGTTCTGCTATGTTATTGTATATTATGTTATGGTATGGTATATTATGTTATATTACTTACTTTACTTACTTCTCCTCGCACTTCTGCTGTTAAGAGACGTGAGGAGTTACAGTTGCTGTCCTTTGGCCAAGTGTTTTGTGCTTGTTGTTGTAAACCCATGTTGGTGATGGTTTTCTGTTATGTCATTTATTCACCTTACATTGGTGTTTTACATACAAGCAAGAGAGGCAGAGGCAGACCAAAAAGGCGATGGCACCAATATATCAAGGGATGCTTGACTGATTGCGCGCTCGACTCGCTCAAGTGTTTGTATGGTTTTCTGCTGTTTGCTAGTTCCTGTTCGGATTATAATTGACAACTCCTTCACCAGGTGGTATCAAGGACTTTATTATGTGGAATTTATGTGATTTTCATCGGTTATGCTGTTTGCTATACTGCATCTTGCTGCGGCTGTGCCCGTCTTAAGCCGTGGGAAACCAGTCCATGATGGAGTTCAACATTCCGGTTTACTGCACTCCATAATTCAGCCAAAGTTATCATTACTTCAGGACCTTCCAACTTGGACTGAAGCCGCCTTCCTCTGCGGAGGTTACACAATACGTCTCCCAACCCTGTATTCTTAGTACAGCAAGAGTCATGCTGACCCATTGGTGAACACAATCCAGAGGCCTCAGGGGCAGACCGCAAAATAACGGAGTCAAAACACAAACAAAGAAAGCCTGACACAAACATTGATCAAACACACACTCCTCGCTGTCTTCTTCCCAAGGCAGCGGAGTACTCGACTCCACCTGGGGAGTCTGTAGGGATTTTTGTGGACACACTACGCATGAACAAGCTTCAGCAGTTGGACATGGTAGTGGTCGTTCGACGCAATGGGCCTTAGATGCCAATGCGAACATTATTATTTGGGCATAATTTGGAGCAGGATAAAAATTTGGCAAGAGATCGAGTTTCTTTCCATGAGCTGTGATGGGAGCGACGTTTTGCAAAGGACATGCTACCTGATGATGACATAGGGGATCTTATTGTAAGCATCCAGCTGATCAGATTGTATTCTCATGAGATGCCCGAACCATCATATTTTATGTTGTGACATATATCCAGTACAAGGGATAGGTCTCATCATATTGATAAAGTAATCATTTTATATTGTTGCATACCTTGCCATACCCAGGGAACTCATGTGATGAGTTGGCTGTGAAGTCTTTGTGCGTCCTGCTCTTTAGGAGCGGCACGCCAACTCTGAGTCTTCGAGATGGAGTTTCACCTTGTGATCTGAGCATGGTGGGGATGCTAACGCGCCAGCTGGAATGGTTCTGTGCAAGTAACTCTTCGAAGGTGACATCAATGTTGAAGCTTTTCAGAGACACTTTCAAGGAGTGTCTATAGAGTTTCTTCCTTCCACATATATACAGCACATAGAACTGACGGTCTGTCTTGTGATTTTCTCATCAACATATATATTGTTGTTGTTGTTTAATGGGGATTTTGTGGTGAAGTGGTTAAGCCGTCAGCCTTGTGATCAGGTCGTGTGGGTTCGACTTCGGACTCCGCCGACTTTTTCACGGGTGCTTGATGCAGTGGGTCCCCTGCATCTCGTAGTCGCCCCCTAGTCATCTTGTCCTTGACTTGCCACTGGAGTCGGGCAGCTCGAGACAAGAGAATGAGGATAAAAAGTAGCGCAGTTAGTCCTTACTAAAATAGCGCTAGCAAAATAAGTTATGCCATCATCATCTACGATGGATGGCTGTCTTTGCCTTTTTTGTTTAATGTCCACAACGAGTAAGTTTACTCTTTTTCTGCACCCTAAAAAGTACACTAAGTGGCGTGTTGTAGTAGCTTTCCTAACATCCCAAGCCTTCTGATGAAGGTAGGATGCAGTCCTCCAGGTGGTTGTACTTTGCAGGGCTCTTTCTGCATGACGCTTACTACAACGGGAATCACGTCGATCCCCATCTCATCAGCCAGACTGCCTTAAAAACAGCTTGTTTCCAGGGAACGCTTCATGGAGGAGAGATAGTGGTCTTGGCCAGTCTATTGTGTGGGACCTTGAGGTGATGTCCTGTTCGGTATGTTGTGCCTGACTGGACTAACGACTCAGTTCCCCAACGACATATATAGATAGAGACAACATTTCTTTAGTACTGCATCTTTAATAATTATATTTGCTTACCTGCGTCTATGGGGATATTTACTGTCACTTTAACTGGTGAAATATACGTGTTAGCTTCATGATAATCAATGTCAGCTTCTCTTGCAGTATCTGTGAAATGCAGAAATTAGGAATGATATTACGGTTATTTCATTTCATCACCCCATAAAATTAATGTTGTTAATAATTCATCCAAGTTTGAGTGAATGCAAGGGACAGTCATTAAGTAATGGGAATTTTATTATAAAATGCATGGGAGAGTATGTACTATGTACAACAGAAACACTATTTCAGGACACAAAATTGCTCTTTAGCAATATTTCATTTAAAGATTGTAGCGATCGAGCAGTATGCGCATGCGCAGTAAAGGACACAACATGGCTGCTCCACTGTCGACTAGCATCATGGAAGAACAACGAGAGAGTTTTAGTGTTTTGTTGCAAGAGTGTGGGAAACCTTCTGAAATCTGCACAAGAATAACCGTTTTAGTATAAAGTTAGTTGTTTGAGTTAGAGGAGTGTATAAATGGGTAGAAAGATTTTTAAAAGGAAGACAAAACGTCATTGATGAACTGTGGCTTGGGAGACCAGCAAGTATGGCAAATGACATGTGACAAAAAGAAGATCCAGCAGCTAGTCCATGGCAATGCAAGTCACTGTTGATGAAATAGCTGTAGATTTCAACTTGAGTCACAGTGCTCGGCACAAAATTATCCATGATTAGTTTAATCGAAGAATCAACATCATTGCAAACGGTTTAACCCATACGTGCTCTGTTCTTCTCCATATTTTCGGAGAATCTGAGAACAATGCTCGAACTTCGTAGCACCGGCGAGGATCCTGTAATATATTTTGAAGTTTGCCCGGGCAGTGGCCTATTCTGTTCGATTTCCAACTGCCAACACATTTTTATTGTGCGCTGCACTGCACACGGGCATCCTGGTCTCCATCGTGAAATGAACCCGCGACCTCTAGCACTCGAGGCCGACATCTTACTTCAAGACCACTCAGTCCCCTGTCCCCTGAGTTACCTATGAAAACCTTGGCTATAAAAAAGTGTGTATCAGATGGGTCCCAAGGCAGCTGGCAATAAGGTAGTAGAGACGTTTGTATTGAGCTCAGTGTGTCCAACTCAGTATTGCCTTACGGTGAATATACCCGATGTCCTATTTTAAGGCTGTAACATGTTTGAATGGACGAATGCAGGACTCTCACTATCGAGCCCCAGTGGAATATGGAGGTGGTAGACCACCAGGGCTATGGTATCAGCTTGACATTGTGGTGCACTGAGTGTACTCAACTGAGTACTACAATGTGTTAAGTGTGCCCAACTCAGTGCTGTACAAGCTGAATGTGCCCAACTCAGTGCTGTACAAGATGAATGTGCCCAACTCAGTGCTGTACAAGATGAATGTGCCCAACTCAGTGCTGTACAAGATGAATGTGCCCAACTCAGTGCTGTACAAGCTGAATGTGCCCAACTCAGTGCTGTACAAGCTGAATGTGCCCAACTCAGTGATGTACAAGCTGAATGTGCTCAACTCAGTGCTGTACAAGCTGAATGTGCCCAACTCAATGCTGTACAAGCTGAATGTGCCCAACTCAGTATTACGCTGTGAGGAACAGAGCCCCATGCCTTATTCAAGGCTCTATATGTAGGTGAAGGGAGTAAGCCCACAAGCACTCCTCAGAACTATTTAGCTCGGTACACCACATTGCATATCATCGGCAGAAATGACACAAGCTGTTCTTACCTCACACTCTGTTTCATTTGACTCTGTCTAACAATCACGTTCTTACACAACTTTCACACTCGCCCGCAGGGAGAGGCCCTTCCATTGCATTATGGCTGCGTTGACCTCTGATAGAACCCTAACTAGCATAGGTACATACATACGCACACACACATCAAAGTATTGATTAATATGTCGTGATATCACCGGAAAGGCTGTGTCCCAGGGTTGAAAAGGACATCCCTCAGTCAGTAGAATACAAAGAGGCAAACACTTTACCAAAATTTAAAAAAGATAAAATATAAAAAAACCTATTATTGGCAGCATCACACTTCCCCAGTGATCGGGAATGAGTCGGATAGATTTCTGGTTTCTGCCTTGTGTGGGTATGAAAACCACAGGAACCACCATCGCAATTATGTAGAAACCTCAAGAGACAGTGGCTCAGGTAAGCTGACCAATATTAATAACAATAATAATTTGCCTTTTCTTTCTTGCCAGGTGAAAGTAAGTTGTGCTTCGAAAAAAAGGGATGTAACTACAGTGTATGACGATAACGAATGTGACGCGCAATAGTAATAACAATCATAATAACATTAAGACTAGAAGAAGCTTAAGTTAAAGTGAGCTAGGTTTACAAAACTGGTTGACACAACAAGATGTCAAGTGAAGGAAAATAATTTGTTTAAATATCTATAAAATAGAAAATAATGGTTACAACTAAAGAAAGAATACTAAAAGAATATAAGATGAACTATGAAGGTAGAGGGAATAATATTAAAACACAAAGAAAAATATTGATACATTATCATTAACAAAGATTAACATAGGTTCCACCATAACAGATGACGGAATATACATATCAGTAATCAAGAACAGAAAAAAAACCACTTTCAAAATATTAGAAACATAATGATGAAAAAATCCCTGACAATGAAAGTAAGAGAAAGAGTCTTGGAATGCTAAATGAAACCAATATTTGTTTTATGGATGCAAGTCCGGGACAAATAATACATTAAGAGGAAAATTATTGCAGTAACAGAAAAAGTATACCTGGAAAGACTGCAACTGAGACATTGAATAACTAAAAAGAACTAACGATTTATTACAAGAAAACAATATCATGACATCCTTCTAATTAAAATTAAAAAGAATACAGATATGGTTCTTTGGACACCTACTCATGAAAGAGGGCCTGGGAAGCCTTTAGACAACAGGAAAGATCAAGGAAAAGTGTGGCTGGGAAAGATAAACGAATAATATAGGATTGCTTGATTGCATGACAAACCGGGTGGGGTAGTGGAGATCATTGGAAGTGTTGAATTAATCAAAGACCAGATGTTTGTGGCAGGAATTGATTGTCGATTCTTTTCGGTATAACACTTGGTGATAGCAGAATGCAGTGGCCTTTCTTCTCCAAATAAGGTATCACAGAATCGAAAAAAGAATATTTTTATATTGCATCACTTCTAAACACAGGGGTTATTACGAACAATATTTCAAAGAGTTAGTTAGACCAAAAAGGTTGCACTTGACTCATATATAGTAATATATAGTTATACACATTTTGGGAGGAATCAGCAACGGCATATTTTTTCCTCTACTAAAACAAGCTACAGAATGTATGGAAAAATTCAGAGTAAAATATGCTTGTTATACTTACTGATAGAGGCAGCTCCTTTAGCAAAGAACAGTGTCCATGGATCGCTTACATTCACACGTCCAGTTGATCCACCAATCGGTCGTTGAATTGTACAGGACAGCACGCCATTTTCAATGTTGCTGGTTGACAGTACAACTTCCTGGTGGTTGAAGTGAAAATGCTTTTCATTTGCATGTCATTAGTTTACCAACATATGCTTATTTGGTATTAATGATGTCCGAAAAGTGCAGCAGATAGCCTAACTTAAAGGTATTACTGAAAAAATCGCTGATTGAAGAATTGGAAATTACTTTGTGACACAAGCCAATGGAAATGAATCGCAGGTGTACATCACAGGCACGAAAACAGTGATGCGTGACAGTTAAGAATCAACGTCAATCAATGTACTCCGTACAGACCCAGACCCGCTCAGTCCCTCTCACCACATAGCGAATAGTGTAAATACTGATGGTTTTATAGTTCACTCGCTGTATACAATACTGCTGAGTCCAATCAGGAACCCGTCTCTGCTGGAACCGCGAATAATTTTAAAATATTATAATATGTGTATTGGCGTGTAAAGTAATATTAATATATTGAAAGCTCTGTAGCCTGTTGCACTGACTGCTTTTATTGCATCTGTATGTTTGATTGTATGTGTCATACTGGAACAAGGTCAATTTACAGGCATAAGAGAGGACAATTACAACTTGTCTGAGATAATTCATCAGCCTCAACCGAGAGACACAATTTGAGATAATGACTTCAAAATATTGTTATAACTTCTCTCCTTGTCAAATTTATATAATCATTTCTTTAACATACTTCTGTCTGAGGATCTGTTTATCCAATACCACCTATATATATATATATATATATATATATATATATATATATATATATATATATATATATATATATATATATATATATTTACGGTGGGTTGGCTCTGCCTCAGCCTCATTAAACTGATACTCCAGTAGATGAAGTACGTCAAGGACAGAGCTCACATCTTCAATAATATAGTTATCCCTGCAATGGTAAATGGGTGTGAGGTTTGGAGTCTACGCAGACGAAGAGAAGCTCAGAATTATTGAAATAGCAATGGAGCGTAGAATACTAAATATCTCCATAAAAGACCTTATCCGAAACACCGACATCCTCGACCACACTGAGTTCCGGGATGTCGTAGACTCTACATTTGTCTTTTTTCTCCGTCCAGGGTATTTTGAGAATCTTCCTGTGACATTTTGACTTGAAGAATTCGATTTTTTGTCTAGAAGTTTTGGTAAAAACACAGGTTCTCAAGACCTTTGCTTTTGTCATTTTGTTAGTGCTCTGCCATATTTTCTTCAGGCTATTCAGTTTCTGCATTGCCATGGCTATTCTGCTTCTGATTTCTTTCGAGCAGTCCCAATTCTTGTCAATTCTGGAGCCCATATATTTAAAATGCGTGACCTGATCTATTTCCTCACCATCTACTGTAAATTTATATTGACATTGTATTTTGTCAGTGGTCATTATCTTTGTTTTGTTTATAAACAGGTTTTGATCTTTATTGTGTCCATTTACAGACAAATTAACTGATCTAGTCCTTCTACACTTCTTGATAGTATCCCTGTGTTGTCGGAGTATGATAACTCTAGAAGCTTGTACCCGCCAATCGCACATGTATCAAAACTGTCAATGTTCTCGTCTTCTCTAACATTTTTCATTATACATTCCACATAGATGTTGTATATATAAGGTGAGAGGATACATCCCTGTCTTACTCCATTTTGTACTGCAAACCAATCTGATGTTTGCCCAGATACTCGAACAGTGGCTCGTTGATTTTGGTATAAAGTTTCAATGAGATGTATAATGTGCACAGGAAACCCCATTTCCTTTATGAAGTTCCACAGATTTTGATGTTTTACCGTATCGAAGGCTTTGGTGTAATCAATGAAACATGTGTACAGGTCTACATTAAACTCTCTACATTTTTCGTAGAAATTTCTCATATTGAATATGTGGTTACTGGTCCCGCTGTCTTTCTAAAACCTGCTAGGACCACGTGAATTTCAGATTCAAATCTTTTCTGTATCCTTCTTAATAGGATCCACAAGAGTATCTTGCTAGCGTGGTTGATTAGCGCGATAGTTCGGTAGTTTGTTCATAGCTTTAGATTGCCTTTTTGGGGGAGGAGAATATACATTGATTGCTTCCATGCTTCTAACCAATCTGCGCTGTGCCATATCTGTTTACACAGCTTGTGATAAACTCAAGCACTTGTCTCTGCTTGGATGTTATCACATTCTGGGGACTTTCCTTTTTTCAGGTCATTAATTGCCGAGCGTACATCCTCCAATGTTGGTTCAGGTTCTTCCTCATCTTTTGGTAGCATTATAACTGAGCGCTTTGTGCTAAATTCATACATGGTTCTGCAGTACTCTCTTCAAATATTCAGTGTGTCTTTGGTTTCTGTTAATGTGTAATTCTCTTTGTCAATGGTGACATGCGGAACAGGACAGAATTCCCATTGTCAGTGTTCTTATCGCCTTAAAGACATCTCTCTCCCTGCCTTGTTGCTGTAGATTTTATATGTTCTGTCAAGTGTCCACTATGTATCTTCTTTTATCTTTTATTATTTCTCTTCTAATTTTTCTTGTGCAGTTTGTATATTTTTTTTTTTTTTTGGTTCCCTGACTTCCCATTTGCTTTAATTGTTTCCTTTCTTCAATGAGTTTCAGTGTTTCATCTGATATATAGCTCCGTTTCTTGTGTGACATCCTAGGAATCATTTCTTTTGCTGTCGAGAATAAAATATCCATTGCGTGTGATGTCAACTCCTCAGATTTCATCTCTTGATGTACTGCAAGCAGCGCCTCATATTTGTTTTCTACTTGATATTGTATTCAGTCAGTATTGCTGTTTTATATATATATATATATATATATATATATATATATATATATATATATATATATATATATATATATATATATATATATATATAAATATATATTCCCAGTTGGTGATATCTATCTGGCAACTTTTCAGTTAGTCCCTCAGACTGCTTTTAAAACGTTTCTTTGGATACCCTTTCTCGCGCCATCCCTCACTCAGCTCGCCGTAGAGTAGCTTTTATGGGAACTGTTCGTCTGTCATACGGATGAGGTGTCCGGCCCATCCTAGTTGTGCTTTTTCTAGCAGTGCATGGATGCTGGGCGTGTCAACCCTCGAGGTAAGTTCGATACTAGTGACAGGATCTTGCCATCGAATATGGAATATTCGACTCAGGCAACCTGTATTGAGGTGGTTTATCCTCCTTGCATGTCCAGAGAATACAGTCCAGCTTTCGCAGGCGTAGAGTAGGGAGAGAATGATGGTGGTACGGTAGACTTTCAGTTTAGTGTTGACAATGATACCACAACGTGTCCAGACCATCGAGCGCATTCTACCAAAGACTATACTGACCTTTGCTATTCTGCTTGCCACCTCATCATCGAGGCTGACAGATTTCGACAGCGTGCTGCCCAGATACGTGAATTTATCTACGACACTCAGCGTCTGCCCGCTGACTGTAGTCTTTGGTTTTGTGTACGACATGCTTGGCGCTGGTTGATACATGACCTGTTTTCTTGGCATTTATGGTCAGGTCAAAATTGTCGCATGTGGCAGAGAACCGGTCCATTCCCACCTGCATGTTCAGTTCTGAGTTGCTGTTCAGAGCGCAGTTGTCAGCAAACACACGTTCCCAGAGTGTGTTGCCTAACACTTTGGTTTTGGCCTTCTTTCTTCTGGGATTGAGTATTTTGCCATCCGTGCGGTACTTTATGGGTATGCGAAGCTCCAGCGATCTGGAGGCGTCTGTCATCGTGGTTGCGAACATCGTGCTGAACAGGGTCGGGGTTCCATCAAGCTGCAAGATAAAGTCGGCACTGCCATGTCCCAGCTGTGGCATAAGCCACGTAGTAGTATGTACAGGAATGTTTCACCATTTATCTTCAAATTATTTTAAACTGTCCTATATATATATATATATATATATATATATATATATATATATATATATATATATATATATATATATATATATATATATATCTTGATCTTGATGACCCGTTCTTCAGGGCAGCTGCTAGTCTCAACTTCGTCTCCAGCGGACCCTGTCTTGGGTCACCGAAGTCCAGTGCGTGATAAGTACTCCCCTAGAAGCATCTCGGATGTTGCAACATGCAGCAAGGCAGTCTGACCAACGCATTGGAAGGCTTCCCAGCAGTCTCTTCTAGCATCGGGGGTACCAGACTGTCATCGCTGTGCTCCATCGACCATCGTTTTATATTTAAGATACTTCAATTACAATACACACAATACATACTACAATTGAATGACCTTTTTGCCATGCATAATTTGGCTTACCGTGCTATAATACAGAGTTGGCTTGGAATGAGCAGGTGTCAGAGCACTGAAGGCAACAAATGCCCCACTGGGATCTGAGGCACACCCCAGTGCATCATCGTTACCCTGAAAGTGAAGAGTGGCTGATGAGAAGATTCACATGACATAAAAGATGAAATGACTTTATGTTATAGTATGTAAAGTAATAAGTCAGCAGACATTGCCATTGTGAACAAAGTGTTAAAGAATTCATTATGCCAGCCTAGTAAAAGTGCGATGACCCGTTCTCTTTCTTCCCATCCTGCTGACTAAATTATTTGGTCGGTCATCTTCTACCCTGGAGTAACCGAGTCTGCCAGAAAGAACGTCAGGTTATTCTATCTGCCGTTTAACTCTTTGACCAAATTCCAGTCTATTCTTCGATCTCTTATAGATTGTCTTATGTTGGCATCCCAGCTGAGTTTGGCCTCATGGTCTGATTTCTTGACGCTTTGATTCACTTGCCTGATGTGGTTTGCAATCTTCTTTTGATTCTACAGACATCGTCAAACCATCCAAGATGAGATTACTCCACTCGAGTTTGCCAGAGTTGGACTTCGAGATCATGTTGAATTGTTTGTTTGTCAGATTTGGACTTCGAGATCATGTTGTATTGTTTGTTTGCCAGAGTTGGACTTCGAGATCATGTTGTATTGTTTGTTTGCCAGAGTTGGACTTCGAGATCATGTTGAATTGTTTGTTTGTCAGATTTGGACTTCGAGATCATGTTGTATTGTTTGTTTGTCAGAGTTGGACTTCGAGATCATGTTGTATTGTTTGTTTGCCAGAGTTGGACTTCGAGATCATGTTGTATTGTTTGTTTGTCAGAGTTGGACTTCGAGATCATGTTGTATTGTTTGTTTGTCAGAGTTGGACTTCGAGATCATGTTGTATTGTTTGTTTGTCAGAGTTAGACTTCGAGATCATGTTGTATTGTTTGTTTGTCAGAGTTGGACTTCGAGATCATGTTGTATTGTTTGTTTGCCAGAGTTGGACTTCGAGTTCATGTTGTATTGTTTGTTTGTCAGAGTTGGACTTCGAGATCATGTTGTATTGTTTGTTTGTCAGAGTTGGACTTCGAGATCATGTTGTATTGTTTGTTTGCGAACCGTATCTATCACTGTTATCTAGACATACTTCTTTAGATATCTCATTTCCCAGGCTTGCAGCCCTCTTCTCTGAGTTGTGATTGTTTCACAGGCTTGCAGCCGTCTTCTCTGAGTTGTGGTCATTGTTTCACAGGCTTGCAGCCGTCTTCTCTGAGTTGTGGTCATTACCCATGATTCTCATCCGCAAGTCAATACTGCTAAATAGTGGCAATCCATCTTTGTTTTCCTACTTGTTTATTTGGCTGAAAAATCTTATATTTTAAGGCGAAAAGCGCCACGAAAAACAGTCTACCAGGTGCTGCTCTTCGAGTAGCCACCTTTTCTTGATTCCCTCCCTTTCCCCTACAGCAACCTTTTCTTTTCTCTAACAGTGTCAAGGTAATTGAACTGCTTGACCCATTTAAGAGACAATTTACCCAGCATAATAACTTAACTTAACCTTTTTATACTGGTTTGGAAGACTCTACAGAATAAGTATATAACCAGTTTCTTGGAGGGTGGCTTAATTGATGTCACAGTCCATCTTAATAGACTCAAACACTAGAGCTAAGTAGACCTGCAGCTAGTTAATCACCATCTATAGCTGCTCTTAACAAACCACCTGGGGAAAGGTACAAATAACTTGGGAAGAACTGTCAAGAAATTCTTAACGTGCTCCTCGCTGAAAACGGGAGTTTGATCTCACTTCCATGGGATCAGGGGAATTTTTGCCATAAGATCGACTTGAATAAAAAATCCCTGTGTTCACGTGATTCGAACCAGCGATCTCCCGCACCAGAGGTGGACACCTTACCTCAAGGCCACTTAGTCCCCATGTGGTTATGTATCTTCACTTTCCTCGAAACCATCGTGGTTTTTGTTTTTGAAGTGGTAATGGTCATCCCTAGATTTTCCTGCTCTTCTTTCAAGATTTGAAGGTCAGTCAGAGTTGTGTCTCATCATTGGCAAAGGCAAGCTCAGATTTATAGACTGGTTTCATTTACCAGTACACAATAAGTGCTACAAGGGATTGTAGAAACAATCAACCACAAAAATGGAGAATCTATAACGTATACGCTCACTTAGATCACCTCTTCGAGGACGTAAATTGGGAGTTTATGTCGGACTTGTCAGAGTCGCAGAGCAAAAAGTGTCTCATTGCAGGTGACTTTAATGCTAGGTCAAAGAAGTGGGGAAATGCCACTGAGAACAGGCAATGGGTCGCCTTGAGCCAGGCAGTAGTCCACACAAACCTCACTGTCGTGAATGACGGACGTCCAACTAGAACAGCATCTCGAACGGGAGATATGGACGGGGTCATCGACCTGGCAATTATATCCAGTGATGTTGCTCCATCCACACGCTGGGACGTATTAGGGGCACAAGAGAGCGACCACCTGACGTGTGTCGTACTTATACCCAGAGGAACAGACACCGGAAAGCCAAACAGGTGTTCAGATACACGTACGAACAGGATAATGTAGTGAACAAGCTGCGCCAGGCGATCGGACTCAGGACCACTAGATCCCCATTTGTCCAACCACCCTGGTGGAATCAAGCTGTTGATACGGCCTGGGGAGAAAAGGAGGCGACATAAAAGGATTGGTGTAAAGCCAACAAGAGAGCTGGTAATAATGGCGATGCGTTGAACGAGAAGTAGGAGGTAAAACGCAAAGCTATCAATTCTTTTAAAGCGTTAGCTAGGGAGTCCAAAAGCGAGCGATGGGAGGAGCTCATCACAGGAGTGGGTAATGATAATACCCTCCAGAAGTTCTGGCACATCACAGGAGTGGGTAATGATAACACCCTCCAGAAGTTCTGGCACATCACAGGAGTGGGTAATGATAACACCCTCCAGACGTTCTGGCACATGCATCGAAAGATGAATGGAAAGATTACAAGCCAGCTTATCTCAAACATTCAAGACACCACAGGAAGGCTCCTGAAGACAGATGAAGAGAACGGTCTGAGTTTTTTCAGTCGATATGTTGCCCAGACTGACGAAGGCGACAGAGATGCCGGTCAGGAAACTCGGAAAGGAATCTTAGACGCAGCCACCAGGGAAGAGGCTTATGTAGACCTTATCACCGAGGCAGAGGTCGTACATAGCCTACGTAAAAGCAAAAACACTGCCCCAGGTCCTAATGGAGTACAGTATTGCCACATCAAGCAGTTGGATGAGACAGAGATAAGAAATATGGAGAAGGAGTTAAACCACACTATAGAGAAGTCATCTGTGCCTGAGGACTGGCTTCATAGCTATCTGTGCTCACTGCCTAAACCGGGTAAGGACTCCACGCTTCTCAGCAGCTATCGAACAATTATCAAACAGAATGCATATGGAAAATTGCTCGAGAAGATAGTGGCCAGGAAAATAATAGCCTACCTTGAACCGGAGCAGATTCTACCCGACACGCTGGGCAGCTATACAACAGCGAAGGAGAACTGGGTTAACGCTGGAACTTTTGCGAAGCATGTGTATGAGGGATTTCAGTCAAAGCAAGAAAGTCGAGGTGGCACTCGACCTAGAAGACGCATACAACCGTGTCGATTTTGGGATATTAATTAACTGTCTGAAGCAGTGTGGTTTAATATGGGTCTCTCCTCTCACCGGTGCTGTTCAAGATCTACACAGTAAAAGTGGCCAATATTCAACCAATACGGACAGGGCGAACGTTAACATTTGCCGATGACATCCTAACACACATGACTGGCTCAGACAGGCAAGAGTTTGTCAAAGACATTCAGGAAACCTTGCAAGTAATCTCACAGTGGTGCGGCGACTCAAGCTCAAAGATCAATTCGAACAAGGCCTGCATGATGTGGTGCTCTTTGAATAATTCCGTAGTAAAGGTCAAACTCCCGGGGATCACTTTTGATGGTTGCACCATTGACAGGTGTAACAGATTGAAATACCTCGGAGTGACATTTGATCGCAGTCTTTCCTATAATTGCAATGTTGACCACATCGTACAAAGATGCAAGAGAGGGTTAGGAGCACTCAAGACCATGGCTGCCGCCAACTTGGAACAACGCCTCCTGTTCATCCTATTTCGTCAGGTGTGTTGTCTGTCCTCGATAATGGACTAGGTATCCTCACACTATCAAGAACACAGTGTGAAAGATTGGAACGCCTCCAGAATGAGGGTATGCAACTGGTTCTGGGCTGCACAAGAGATACCCCGATTGTGATGATGGGTATCAAGATGTTGGGATTGTTGTCGGTGACATCCGGACATAAACTGGCAAAGTCAAATCCTATATGCGTGTCACCACAGACACGCGGCATCTTCTGCACAGTAGTTTCTCAGACATCGATGGATCAAGAATTAAAAGAGGGTCGTCATGCATGGCACAGGCAGAGACTGCAATCGGACACATCACTCTAGCTGAGACGACACCCAATGGGGAAGAATTGGTCCACAATGGTGATAGAATGATAGAGTACCAAAAAGTCAACATAACCTTAACAAGAAATGCAGAGAATGAAGCAACTGGAGTGCAGAGCATGAGGTAAATCAGCTGATAACTGAGAACACACAGGAGAGTGATGCCGTCATATGCGCCAACGGATCAGTGCTGCGCAGTGGGACATCAGGCTGGGGTTTCTCGTCTAGAGTGAGAGGAGAGAACGGTGCTGAGCTCAGTAGGGCATACATGTCAACAACCTCCATTATGAGAATGGAGACGGAAGCAGTGACCTCAGCACTTAAATGGATATCTCATTCTTCTATAACAAGGACAGCCATCGTGATAGACGCACAAGCCGTACTTCAGAAGGTACAGAAGGGATGGCTTAGGTACAAGTGGATAGCAGCTGTTGATGCCTCAAATCTCAAGTGGTTGACATGGACCTACTGTCCTGCTCATGTCGGAGTTCAGGGCAATGAAAGAGCTGACATCATGGCTTCACAAGCTCCCATTATGGGCACATTAGCGATGGATAGAAGTGACATTTTGAAATCAATCAATGACCGCCTGTTAGATGAGGATACCGCAATAGATGAAGCAGTAATCCACAGACTGTAATGTTTTGACATTAAACGAGGTTTGAGCGAAGTATAGCGCATGAGAGGACGGAGCAGGAGAGTGTACAACCAGCGAGAAACAGGGACCATCAGCATCCTTACCTTACGCCTTTTGATGCGAGGGACTGAGCACCTATGGGTATGCCCGGAGTGCAATGACGTCGATTCTTAGAAACAGAAAGTGCTTTTTGGACATCTCCTTAAAGATTTTGATGACATTATTCAAACAACAAAGTCAGACTTCTTTGTTGGGAACCAAGCCGGAAGTTTAAGTGGAAGGCAGTCATTTAAGAGATAGACAACGTTTTAAGTGGATGGATAATATAAAGAGATGAATTGGGTAAATCCTGTGAGATTGCACAGTTACGGCAAGAGTTAGAGTACACTGGAGATCCATTGCTGTCGACCGTTGAAGCGCAGATTGTACTTACATCGAACTGAACTGCATGGGCAACAATAGTAATAATAGTTGCCCATCGCAAACAAAAATGGGGACAGCATCAGGCCTGTGCTGCAAGATGAGTTCTCATATTGAGACAAATCCTAGAGACTGCAAACTTTATCCAACCCGGTGCACTCATGCGAGAAGTTAGCTGTGGTGTTGTCGTGCTTTTTCTGGCAGCAATCCTATTCTGAGCTTCGTGATGTTGTTTCGCTCTGCGACCTGAGCAGCTTTGGTGATATTATTGTGCCAGGTGCAACAGTTCTGTACAAGCAACTCCCAGGAGATGACATCAATGTTGAAGCTTTGATAAGCTTTCAAGGAGTCTCTGTAGCATTTGATCTGCCCCCGTAATTAGCGTCTGTAAGTTTCTGTAAGTCTAGATATCCTTGTCACCTTGCCTGCCCTTATTTACAGTTGGGGGATCACTGGCTTATCAAAGTCAAAGTGATGAATTACAACTGTGTGAGATCAAATCCTGCAAGTTTCAATCAACCCCTGGTCTCAAAGAGGAAAGACCAGAGTGCTACATCCTGAGTTACATTGAGCCATCTTGCCACTGATCCAATGTAGGTTGGAACGAGAGAGTGCGGTTGACGACCACTATCATCCAAATACAGCGCAAGTTACATCTACAAGACAGAAGATTGGTGGTGCGTGCTGAGGCCAAGGAAGGAAGCCGGTCCCTTTACCCTGGAAGACATGTGCTCTTACCCCTTTGGCACTTAGTTGATGTAGCAAGTTTTAGATGCAGAGTAAGAAAGGAAAATATAAAGACAGTAGTGTCACAAGAGAGCCTGCCCAAGTTGAACAAAAATGGCTGAAAAAATGTCTCACTGAACCGATTTCATTGCACCTGAGTGTCCTTATATTGTGTTCAGACCCCTATATTACTGAAAGTGCCAATGACAGAGCACGAAATCGATATCTCCCGCAGCGGATATTGTCAGATTTCGATATACATTTGTAAAGACTGAGAAGTGGGTGAACCATGACAAAGAATCCATGACATGCTCGTCCATCAAATCAAGCGTGAGCGGACTGAGCCTGGTAGATTTTGTTTGTTAGCTGAGGTTACAAAATGTTGGTCACACACACTCCTCATTGTCTCATCGTGGAGGAATTGTTATACTTCATTATGCCAGGTCTTCAATTTTATGAGTCCTTCAGCAGGAAATGTCATAGTGAAGGGAGTGTTAAACTTCATTATATCAGGTCTTCAATTTGATGCTTCCTTCAGCAGAGACTAACGTAGTGGTTAATTATTTTCTTCTTTCTTCTATTACTTTTGCTTTGAGGCGCCCCAGAGAGCATAGGCTGTACCCTAGCTTGCACTTTCTGTCTGAGACCTTAACCCAGATTTTACCTATGTGACTAAGGAGGAATATGTTCCATTCTTTGTTCCTCCAGTATGGGCACAACCACAATTCCTTGTCTTTCCATTGGCACGTTCCTTTCTTACCAGACCTGCTGGAATACCTTAGCTATACACTATATCCTCTCCACCTTGGACAGCAATATCACGGTGTACTGTCATCTCCTGTGTCCTTGTTGTTAGGGCATCTCCAAATGGCCTCCTAGACTTAGTACTCTAGGATTGCTCTATTCACTTAACTTTTAACGTTATTGTTACATACGAAATTGTCAGGGCCTGTTGCAATGATGCAACTTCAGTGAAATGTTTCTATCAGCTTGCCTTTATCTCATTTATAAGTTAGCTGCCCATCGCAATCAATGCTGGCGACATCAATAGACAATTTTATCATGATGATGTAACTTGCGTTTTATTTGGATTATGACGAGGAAGCAACTGCGCTGATCATCAACCTCATTATCTGGTCCCAAGCTACCTTGTATCAGTAGCAAGACATAAGTCGAGACAACTGGAGATAACTTAGGATGAATGCTCTCTGGTCCCATCTCCAACTAAACCAGGAGTCTCATAGTTATTCATCTTATAGTTATTGACGATTGGCTTTCCATCTTTCTCGTTTATTATTGTGTAAGGATTGCCATTCTTATCCCTGCTTCGCCTAGCACGAACCTTCAGCTCACACGTTTCCATGTCTGGTGTCTCCTCGTGTGATTTCAGAATTTCAGCCCTTGCTCTATGTCATGTCTGTTTATAACAATAGTGAGGTCAGTAACAGGATTGCTTAGACGAGCTTAGCTTTTGGGCTTCAGGTAAATGTTTAGAACCAACAAGGCATCAGTGTTGCCACTAAGATAAATGATATGGAAAGATAGACTTGGTAAAGTCTTTGGTCCAACATGTCATTCCAGGACAAATAACCAGAATAAATGAAAACAACTTGCAGCAGGTATGCAATCTGTCTTAATTAATAGCAGGACTTGATTATGTTTTTCTTTTTGGAATGTGTTGAATGTCACCATTTATTTTTTAAATGTAGGATTTTCAAAGTGTATTGAAACGACAGAAATCAACGTGTATTGAAACGAAAGAAGTCAAGTTCATGAAAGATAAAGATTTGGTTATTCAAGAGCATATATAACATTACAAAGAAAGAAATCATGGACAAACTGGAAAGTTTGTAAAAAAGCATACATTTTGTTATTTATCTGAAAGATATTATCTGTTTGTAATTATAAATGATAGAGACAGGATGACAAGTTTATGATTGAAGTTTATGGTTTTTTTAATTTGCATACTTACAATAATATTTTTTAAAATGATGACAAAAAAGAATAAAAAGAACGATTTGTTCTCCTTAAATTAGAAATATAATTTATGAAAAACAGCAGAAGAAGACTAGAACACCACAAACAAATACAGTGTTAACTTTACCATGCTACTGTCGTTTGAGAAGGCAATTGCTATCCATGCTCCAGAGCTTTGAATCACATTGGAAGACAAAGTATAGATTGCATTATTTCCTCTTGGAATCCAGGAAACAGCGAAGGAACATGTCTCTCCCTGGCAATCTGAGAAACATCCGACAGTAGTTCCACATCCAGCAACTTTTGTAACTGTTCCAGACTGCTGGAGAAAATTACATTTGATGATATCAGAAGTGTATCGTTCATTTATTTACATAATTTTACTTCAGGATATACACAATGTTGTTGTGTTTCTTATGAATGAATATATTCATATTGCTTGTTTGTCTTCTGCAGCAGAATACCATGCTCAATTCAGACTTGACACATTTCAGTCTACTCAACTGTAAATAGGCATCTGACTTACATTTGGGGAACACAGCAGGGAATTGGTTACACAGCTTAAGAAAAAGATGTGATCTAATTAAGTGAAGTTTCTGACGTTTCACAAAATAAATATATATTTATTGTGTCCAGTTTTTGCTCTTTTTTCCGAAACAAGCTCAATGCTAGGTACTGACTTCACGACTTCGTTGTGTGCTCCTGCGAAAATGAGTTATTTCTTCTTTTATTCTGTCTTATATTTGGAGTAAAATTGACAGACCATTCGTTCAAAGCAAAAACGTTATTGTCGCACTCAACAGATCATTTGATTCATATGAAAATCGAGGTGTACCATGTCATTAGTTTGAGAGGCTTCAGCTCTATTAGGGTTAGGCACACTTTTAACTGTTTTAGGCTTCGGTGAGCCGTCCATCTGTGGCATTATAAATGTTGTTGCGTCGCGCAAGGGAGTCGGGCCAACGTGTTGGTGGTCGTTTCTTGTCTCTGGGGTACCATATTGCTGTCGCTGTGCTCCAATGATCTTCCATTCTTCGATGTAAATGAGCACTATTGACACCGAGAGGGCGTCTGTGAAAATGACAACTTGTTTGTCTGCCTGCTCTTTATGGTCTATAAGAGTTTCAGCAGCTTGTCTCCGGCACTGGCTTCGGCAACGAAGTTGCTACAGCGTCTCCCAGTGGCAAATGCTCCTGAGTATACTTCGCTTTTTAGTTTTATAGTGATGTCTCCTCCTCCATTTCCAATCGTATCTTTGGCTGAGCCATCCGTATAGGCGAGTGTCCAGATTGTTAGTGGACATTTTTGGTTGATATAATTTGTAACTATTTTTTTTTCTGTTCCTCTATTTGTGACCTTTTGTCTTCGATGTGGGGATATTGCAATGGTGCTTCATAATAAACGTTTACCTTGCCAGTCAAAATTTTAAAAACTATTTTATTAAAAAAGATATGTGGCGTATCGCTGCGAAGTGTTGAACCTACGGAATGCTGACGCAGATAGACTCTACGTTACCCAACGAGCGATGGAGCAAAACACATTGATCAATCAAACCTTTCAGCTCCCCTGGGGTATAGATCTTCAGCAAATACTCAACATGTCTTCTTATTCATTTAAGCTCTGTCTCCATTCCGAGACCAATTCCGAAACGCAGAGATCAGATACCAAACTTCCTTCTCTGACATCATAGATGTCCCGCTGTTACGAAAATATAAACGGGCCGACGATCTGGTGCACATGCTGGATAATAGATGGACACGTAGAGTGACGTTCTGGTGGCCCTACAACTTCAGACGCTTTCGCAGGGTACAGAGGTTGAGGTGAAGATATGGCACGAAGGAGACCCTAGATCCAACATGGTACTTCAAAGCAAACAAGCAAAATGAGTTTACTCAAAATTTGGCTACCTGGCATCAGACATACGTGAGATTTAATACCACAATAGAGAGAGAGATTATGGAGAAAAAACACATAACGACCCCGTTTATTTCCGATGTTGAGGCTGGAATTATAATTAAGTGTGTTAAAAGAATATTTGTTGCAAACAAAACGAAGGTAAAACAAAAGATGCAACTGTATACATGACTTACAGGTTTTGGGGAGGTGGTGGTTGCCTGTGTAGGATCTGTAATACATTAAACATTATGTTACGATACTAAAATGCTGTGACACTAAACAGTACATATTCTTCAATAAATCTGCCAATCAATCAATCAATAAACGTAAGGGTCAGGTAAAACATACTGATTATATATGTAAGGGTCAGGTAAAACATACTGATTAGATATGTAAGGGTCTGGTAAAACATACTGATTAGATATGTAAGGATCAGGTAAAACATACTGATTAGATATGTAAGGGTCAGGTAAAACATACTGATTAGATATGTGAGGGTCTGGTAAAACATACTGATTATATATGTAAGGGTCCGGTAAAACATACTGATTAGATATGTAAGGGTCAGGTAAAACATACTGAACAGATATGTAAGGGTCTGGTAAAACATACTGAACAGATATGTAAGGGTCAGGTAAAACATACTGATTAGATATGTAAGGCTCAGGTAAAACATACTGATGAGATATGTAAGGCTTAGGTAAAACATACTGATCAATCCATCTATCCCTCCGTGACCCCTTTGCTTGGAAGTTGGACCGTCGGGTATTGTAAGCTCGTTAGAGAGATGATCAGTGAGAATTTTAAGAAGCTAACCGAACCATCGCACCGCCTGTCTAAGCATGTACTTGACATATTGGACGAAATCAACACTTTTGCGAATAACCTGGTTCCTCAATCTATCTCTCATAAATACGCAGGAAGCCATTAGCAGACATCTCCTTTTGCCTGTGAAGATACTGCTCTTCCATCACTTGGAACATGACCCATGATTGGCCCCTGTAACGTAACTAAATAGTAAATCTGACTCTTCTTCTTATTTTGTCCTGCTGCTCTTGCCATACGATGTCGCAGAGAGGTGGGATGAGTAGAGTTATTGTTATCGCCAAGTGGGAGGCTTGTCCTGTCGTTAGAGACACCCTCGATCAATCGACGTTGTGGTCTGCCTATACTCGTGGACCGGAAATCTGCATATGATATACTCTTGACGCAGGCTGGCCATAATCAAAGGCAAAGGCCGCTGTCCATTGTAGACGGTGATGACATAATTTATTTTCCTGGCGCTATTTTTAGTAAGGATTAACTGAGCTACTTTTTATCCTCACTCTCTCGTCTCGAGCCACCCGCCCCTAGTGGCAAGTCAAGGACAAGACGACTAGGGGGCGACTACGAGATGCAGGGGACTCCGCATCAAGTACCCGTGAAAAACCCACACCACGAGGCCGACGGCTTAACCACTTCGCTACGGAATCCTCAGGCTGGTCATAATGCTTTCTAAATGACCAAATCATTTGATTTGTTGAGAGTCAATGTAGGCACCAACTGGGTTTGTCTCTATTATCTGCCTCAGCGTGGTGTTACGAATGCGGTCACAGATTGTCTTTTCAGCTGCACTTTTCACACAGCGCATCTCACAGCTCTGGAGTTTACTCTTTTGGGTTGCCAGTAATGACCAAGATTGACATTGGTAACACAATCTAGGAATAAATACTAAATAGAGACATCAGTTTTTGCTTAATGCATTATTGATAATTGTGCTGCTTACCATTAATCGATATGTCTGTGTAGTTATTGACTGTCGCTTGAGAGGGTGAAACATGTCTGTTGTAAGAACCATGGTAATTAATGTCAGCTTGTCCTGTAGCATCTGCGAAAGGTAAAAATTAGAATGATATTATTTCATTGTTTCGCTACAAAATGTTAAGGTATTTGCAAAATAGTTATGTACAATTCAGTTTAAATTATTCATTTTAATATTTTACAGAATGAGCATAGTGCACTCACGGCTGACGACCATTTGGTCTCATTGGAAAAAGTTAACCTGAAACCACTGAAGCGGCATTGTACATAATGACTTTGCAGAAGATGACATGACGACATTCAATATAGCTGGAATTTGGAGAAGAGGTGGAGATGTATGGGACACATTTTTTAGAACAAAGTTAGCAAAAACAAGCAAACATATACTGGACTGAAACACGCATGTGGAGGTTAAAGGTGAGGGTTTACCAAAGAACACACAGGGAATAATAAAGAAAGATTAAGCGAGATTAACAGGCATTCAGTAGGTGATGCTGAAACAGGCAGCCCGGTAATCATTGCAGAGCAAAATAGGTAAAGTATGTTAAAGTTGTCTTACATGACGTGGCTGCCAGCGTCATGCACAAACCTCTTTAGAAGCATTTCACAGTAAGATGTGCCCAACGGCCATGGAATGCTTCCCACATGGACACATGTCATCTGTCCCAATCATTATTTTGTTGTGAAGAGAACCATTGAGTCTGTTATGCCCAGTTCCCTGTCTGAAGATGATGACTAGCACTTCTCTAGTTAAATCATAATAGCTGTCCTCTTTTCGGAAGTGGGGGTGTTGATCAGCCTACTTTCCCCAAAGTTGGCTTTAACTATGGTCTTCGTCTCATTATACGTAATGCTCAGGTCTATTTGTGGGGATGTTCTTCCGCGCTTTTCTAGTTACTCTGAAGCTTCATTGCCTTTAATATTGCAGTGGGATGGGATCCACTGTACAACCAATCTTTGGTGTTCTGCTGAGAGCTGTGTAGGTAGTAGATACATTGCTCGAGATCTTCATCTTTATGTTGTTTTAGCACTGCTGATACTGACGAGACATCAGCGAGGAAACTACTCGTATGTTTTTTTGGTGGACATCTTCATCTTTGATTACAAGCTCAGCTGCGGTCTTCAGTGCCTGGGCTTCTGCACGGAAGTTATTGAAGTATGTTCCCGTTGCTAATGCTCGAGTTTTTTCTTCTTTGTTCCTTAGTCTGTAATAGATCGCTCCACCTCCATTTGGATGTTGCTATGTTAGCTGAGCCATATGTATATACACGTATCTGTGTCTTTGACTAATAAATGCTGCGTCAAAGCAAAGGGGACCAAATAGAGATACATTAACGCGTTTAAATACCTGAGAACGTACATTACATCAGATAGAAGATGCAATTACAAAATAAAATGCAGAATAGCACAATCAGAATTGGTTTTCCACACCATGAAGGAAATATCGTGTAATAAAATCTTGCCACTGGAACTATGAAAGGAAGTTTTTAGATGCTACGTGGAATCAGTACTAACATATGGCAGTGAATCACGGACAATCAGCAAGCAAGCGCGGCATATGTCTTTGGAAGCAACGGAGATGTGGTCTTACAGACGAATGCTGTGGATCCCATGGACTGCAAGAAAGACTAATGAAACGGTACCCAAAGAGGCACAAACACAAAGACAACTCATTGCAAAGATTAGAACCAAGCAGTCATTCTTTTGTGGGCATGTTATGAGAAGAGGCAGTTTAGAGCACGTTTTAACAATGGAAAAGATAGAAGGAAAAAGAGACAGAGGAAGGCAAACAGAGAAGATGTTGAACAGTCTGAGAGAAAGACGCGGACCACAATCAAAAACAGAGTTAGTAAACGACACATGTGAAAGAAGTAAATGGAGGTCTATGATCGCCATCTGATGATGTTGATTCGCTCCTAAGGTATTCTTCAGTTATAAATTTCATTTCTAAATCTGAATTTCCTTCTGTCCGATTGCCTCCAGGGTTACTGCCATCTCAGGGAATTTTGCTTTTTTTTCCAGAGTGGAAATTGGTATGTTTGATTTAGAACTTTAGCAACAAATTGAAGATAGGTGGCACTGACGAATGCCCGTGTGGTACCGGGAAAATGACCGCTGAGCATTTGCTGCAAAACTGCCCGTCATTCGAGGATCAGAGAGAGCAGATGTGGCCATCACCAGTGGCAACACTAGACAAGTTCTATGGCAGTGTCGACAGCCTCAGGATGACCGCTGCTTTTTTCGAAAAAATAAAGGTTGATGTCTGACTGCGTACGATGAAGATCTTTAGCTACTGTCTGGTTTATGATTTAGTCTGTCTCCATCTCCCCACTCTATCTATCCAGTTATATATTTGGTGATACCTCATTTGTTTGAACTTCTTCCCTGTTGGAGGTATTTTGGTCTCTGCGCGTAGTAGTACTTTCGATTCTTGTGTATATTCCCCATTGCATTTTTGTTGTTGTTCTCATAGTTCCACGTATGTTACGCTTACCTTGGTTTTGGGATGTATTCATTTAAAAAAAAGTTATTTTGTTGTTGCTGTGAGCCATGCTGCTATTCTGTTTTCTAGCAGTGGTATCACAAAACCTGTGTACAACTTCTTTAGGATGTTCGTATCAGCTCCCCATGTTGAGCTCGATATCTTTCTCAGTATGGCCATTCTGTTCTTAGCTTTGTTGATGGCTTTCTGGATCTCGTTTTTGTCAATGTTCACCTCAGGTTAATTGTTATTTCTAGATAAGTTGTACTTTCGTCTAGGGAAAGAGTCTGGCCATTTACTTTTAGGATCACTTCATGTGTTCTATAGTATCAATACTATTCTGATTTGATGGTTGCACCATTGACAGGTGTGACAGGTTGAAATACCTCGGAGTGACATTTGATCGCAGGCTCTTCTATAATTGCCATGTTGACCATATCGTATAAAGATGTAAGCGAGGGTTAGGAGCACTCAAGACCATGGCCAACCTGGAAAAACGCCTTCTTTTCATCCTATTTCGACATGTCATGTTGTCTGCTATCGATTACGAACTAGTCATCCTCACACTATCAAGAACAGTGTGAGCGGTTGGAGCGCTTTCAGAAGGAAGGTATGCCACTGGTTCTGGGCAGCACTAGAGATACCCCGATTGTGATGACTAGGTACATGTTGGAATTGTTATCGGTGACATCCAGACATAAACTGGCACATTTCAAAACCTATATGCGTGTCAGCACAGACACGCACACCCTCTGTACAATAGTATCTCAGACATCAAGGGATGAAGAATCAAGAGAGGGGCGTCATGGATGACAAAGGCAGAGACAAATTTCGGACACGTCACTCCAGCTGAGAAGATAGCCAAGGGTGAAGAATGGGTCCACACTGGTGATAGAATGATAGAGTACCAGAGAGTCATCATAACCTTAGGCAAGGAATGCAGAGAATGGAGCAACCGGTGAGCAGAGCACGGGGTGAATCAGCTTATAAATTAGAACACGCAGGAGAGTCATGCCGTCATATACACCGAGGGATTAGTGCTGCGCAGTGGGACATCAGGCTGGGGCTTTTCGGCTAGAGTGTGAGGACAGGTCGTTGCTGAGCGCTGTAGGGCATACATGTCAATGACCTTCAGTTTGCGAATGGAGACGGAAACAGTGACTTCAGCACTGAAATTAATATCTGAGACTTTATAACAAGGGCAGTCATCGTGGCAGACGCGGAAGCCGTACTTCAGAAAGTACAGAATGGATCGCTTAGGTACGAGTGGATAGCAGCTGTTAAGGCCTCAAACCTCCAAGGGTTGAAATGGATATACTGTCCTGCTCATGTCGGTGTTCATGGCAATGAAAGAGCTGACATCATGGCTTCACAAGCTCCCATTATTGGCACATTAGTGATGGATAGAAGTGACATTTTGAAATCAATCAATGACCGCCTGTTAGATGAGGACACCGCAATAGATGAAGTAGCAATCCACAGACAGCAAAGTTTCGACATTAAACGAGGTTATAACGGAGTATAGCGCATGAGATAACGGAGCAGGAGAGTGTACAACCAGCGAGCTACAGGGACCATCAGCAGCCATACCCTGCGCCATTTGCTGAGAGAGAGACTGAGCACCTATGGGTATTCCTGATGTGCAGTGACGTCGATTCTTAGAAACCGCACAGAACAGAATTATTATGACACAGTCACCGATCCGATAGGTACCTCATGTAATCGGTACTCAAGACCATACAATAGACAATAGTACTCTTAGGCGACCATGGCCCGTCGCGTCTAATTAAAATGTCCATGGCTATGTCTGATGGCCGCGTCCCAGTCGGCCTGCAGTTATGTTGGGGAGGTGGCGAGGTGTTTTAGCCAGGTGTTGCGAGGGCGCCACCGAGGACTTATCCAGGATGAGCACGACCTCTTCCCGTTTCTAGCACTCACACTCTAGACCATCGGCTGCTAAAAATAACATTTTATTGTGAGATGTAGAACGGTAAACACTTCCATTGTTGTTAACAAATAGCGATGCAAAAACACGCTAACAAGCCTTTGGCTTAATATCCGACACTTCAGCTCATGTGATAAATTCATGAAAGGGGAAGCTGATCAATGGATACATGTTTGAAAAGCCAGAGCAATTAAGACTTCACATCAGGTGAACATGTCCTGCCCACACTGTCCAAGGTCTTTCCTTACCCGTATCGGGCACCCTAGTCACATTCGAACTGAACGAATATATTCCAAATTGATGAACAGAAAAAGTGGGTTTGATCATCTCTGATAGACAAACAACAAAGGTGTCTCATCTGAAGCAGAGGTGGATGTATTGAGGTTGGGCTTAGATCAAATTCAGGAATTGTCTGAGAGCTGACAGATGGAATTTAAACGTAGATAAATGTACAGTCATCGACATGGGTAGATCCAACATGGAACGTAATTACAGAATGAGAGAGAAGAATATTACAAAGATAGAAAGTAAAGTCACCTAGGGGTTATAATAGATCAAAAAGGTAAGGGGATTGAGCAAATTCAAGTAACAGTGAAAAAGGCAAATGCAATGTTAGGTATTATAACAAGAACATTAAACAAAGTAGTAAGTAAGTGATTGTCAAACTATATAAAACATTAGTAAGATCTAGATTCAAGTATTTTGTAAAGGTGTGGAGTCCTTATTGTAGACGGGATATAAACATGCTGGAAAGGATACAAAGAAGAGCGGCAAAACTTATAGTTGGATTACCGAATTGTATCTATGAGAATATCTAAGAAAAATGGGCCGACAATGTCTAAAGAAGAGAAGAATTCAAGGGGATTAACAGATTTATAATATAATCAAGGGAAGGATAAATTAGACTATAAGAAGTTTTTCAAAGCACATCCGGCTACAAGAACAACAGGGCATAGCTACAAATTAATTAGGGAAAGGTCCACATTAGATATTAGGAAATATTTTGCTAGACAGAGAGGGATGAATGGTTGAAATGCATTGCCACATAAATAGTGGGGGCAGTGTCAATTTGCATTCAAGAATAGATTGGATGCACATAGCTATTATTAGATCAAGCGGAGTAGACGAAACTGGTTGTACACAGCGACATACTCCGCAGTCTACTAAACCAGTATACGGAAGTTAAGGATATTTGAAAGAAACAGAACAGCTGTCCTTTCCTCATAAATAGGAAGCCGCTAAACTGAAAATATAAATTCAGAGTGAATGATGTCTGCTACACTTACTGATAGTGGCACTTCCATGTGCAAATAGCAGTATCCATGAACTGCTTACATTCACACGTCCATTTGTTGATCCATCAATTGGTCGTTGAAATGTACAAGACAGGACACCATTTTCGATTCTGCTGGTTGAAAGTACGACTTCCTGTTGTGGAGTAAAGGAAAGCACTTTTCTGTAGTACATTATAAGCTTACTAAAGCAGGCTTAAATGGTCTGACAGTTGATGGAGAGATCTGCAGACAGCCATTGTATTATGAAAATGATGTATTACTGAACGCAATGTCGCTATTGGAATTTCCGTTGATCGAAAACATTATGTAATGTAAGTCAACGGAAAGACAATGGTATATATTCCTTGGCACTTTTAACTGTCCATCATCAGACGGTTTTGTTTTGATAGATACATAATATACATAACACACATAACATACATAACCTACATAACATACATACATACATACATACATACATACATACATACATACATACATACATTCATACATATATACATATATACATACATACATATGGGGACGGCATGGGCTAATGGTTAAGTAACACGGCTGACAACAAGAAGGTGCTGGGTTTGATCCCCATCACAGCACCGGCCGTTACCCCGGAGACGCAAACCCTTAGAAAATGCCGGAGGAAGCAGACCACTACATTAAAAAAATCATGCTGAAGTCGAATGCACTGGGCCGACAGGCGCAAAATAAAAACTACAGTGCAACGGACACCGCATTGGTGATTAGAAAAATAAGATAAACGCAAAAAAAAAAATGTTAATACATACATACATATAAAATGTTCGCTTAGGCATCAGTGCCGCATGTTTCGCCGATGATTGACAACTGCCATGACCACATACTGCAGCATAAAATACGTTCCAAGTTGCAATTCTTGTTGAACTTCCAATATCCGGAAATAAAGTTCTGGCCCCTTGTGGTTTCATGGTAAGTGTTTCGACCGAGGTCCCGCCGGACTTTTTGAAGGGAGCTCAGCACTCCGCTGCGTTGTGACGGGGCCCCGTGTTAGCGATGTGTCCTGGACATATTGCTAATCGGGCAGGGCTCAATCTTTCCAGAATGATGTGTTAGTTAATTATTGACCATGTTGTCAGCAAAAAGAGATAAGGCTGCCGATCTTGTGAAGTTCAGCCGTGTGAACTCATCATCATCATCATGTAGCATGGACTTTGCAGAACGTCACTCTCATGACAGCCTGTCTGTAGGAAAATCAATCTTTCGCCAGTCTTCCGGCCTGCTCCAAGGTCAAATCCAACGTCTCATTGATGTCCTGAGTCCATCGTCTTCTCGATCGGCTAAAGCCTCTCTTCCCAGTGACCATGCCTTCTATAACCACTCTCTCCAGTCCTTTGTGTCGTTTGACGTGTCCAAAAAACCTCAGTTTTTGGGTCATTACGTCGTTTATAAGCCAATTCTCCTCTACATTCAGGTCTTGCTTGATGGATTTGTTTGTTTCTTTCTTTGTCCACAGGATTTTCAGGACTCTTTTGTAGCACTGTTTCAAAAGCACCAATCTTCGCTCTTATCTTTGTAATCGTCCATGTTTAACATGCATAGGTTGCCACCGGAAAAATGCATGTTCTAAGGATCTTTAGTTTTAGTTTCTTATTTGCTTTATGCTATAGGTTCTGCATACTACTTATCTTCTGCATTGCCTAGTCAGCCGCTGTCTTTCTTAATTTGGACAGTCTCCATTGTTGGTAAGTATTGATCCCAGATATTACAAATGTGCAACATTTTCAACCTCTTCGCCAGCCATCTCCTTTTTAGGTTGGAGTTTTGTCTTATCTTGTCATTTTCTTAGTTTTCTTTTTATTCAGGTAGAGATTCTGGGCTTCACTATGTTTCTGGAATGATGTAATTATTTGTTCTAGGCCCATGGCGCTGTTCGAGAGTAAATCGTATTTCCGGTGTCATCTTTCCCCCTATTGTGAAAGGACCTTGTGAACTGGCTCGTGATATATATATATATATGTTTTAATTAAAGTAAATGTCATTTTTCTCATGCATGTTTAATCTTACTGTATCATTATATAATGTTGGCATGGAATGTCTGGGTGTCCGAGCACTGAAGACAACAATTGCCCCGTTCCCACCTGTAGCACACCCCTGAACATCATCGTTTTCCTGAAAACACATAAGAGCAATAACCACATGAAAATAGTAAAAAGTCAGACAATCTGAAACATTAAATTTATATAGAGGAATCATTGTAAAATTCAAGAAAGTCCCTTAGCTTGGGTTGTCTTTAGAGGAGGTAGAATGTTCCTTCGTGTACTATTTGTCTGGCTTTTGATATTTTCAATCCATGCCTCGGTAGTGTTTCTTCAGAACCATCAATACATCAATATATATTTTATCTAGTCTCTCTCTACCTTTGAAACACCGTCAGTTGTTACATGCTCGAGCAGCGTTTAGATTTGGAAGCATATCATTAAACCACTGAACTATCTGGATGATATATATATATATATATATATATATATATATATATATATATATATATATATATATATGTATATATATATACATATATATATATATCATGCATGACAATAATCCTACATTTATCTTTACTAGGCTTCTGAAAATATATGTGATTATATTAGGTACAGACTGTATGGCGATGAAAGAATCGTGAGACACACTGTTTGGTTTGATAGAACAGATATGATTATATTAGGTACAGACTGTATGGTGATGAAAGAATCGTGAGACACACTGTCTAGTTTGATAGAACATATGTGATTATCTAGCGTACAGACTGTATGGTGATGAAAGAATCGTGAGACACACTGTCTAGTTTGATAGAACAGATCCGATTATGTAACGTACAGACTGTATGGCGATGAAAGAATTATTTTGGCGCACTGTTTAGTCTGATAGAACAGATGTGAATTATGTAACGTACAGACCGTATGGGGATGAAAGAATTATCGAGGCGCACTGTCTAGTCTGATAGAACAGATGCGATTATGTAACGTACAGATTGTATGGCGATGAAAGAATTATTGGCGCGCACTGTCTAGTCTGATAGAACAGATGCGAATTATGCAACGTACAGACCGTATGGGAATGACAGAATTATTGGGGCGCACTGTCTAGTCTGATAGAACAGATGCGATTTATGTAACTTGCAGACCGTATCGGAATGAAAGAAGTTTGAGACAAATCGCTGTGCTTACCAAAGTAATAGACGTGATTATGTTGTGGATAAACTGTATGGCGGCAACAAACAGCGCGGGACATACTATAAACATTTTGTAAATTATTTTGTTGTTGTCAGATGTCACGATGATAACAACAAAGAAGATGATGATGAAATAGACAAGAAGAAATACTTATCCCTCATTAAATTAACAACTTAGACACATGAAATATAAAAAGATGAAAAATAAAAAAGAGGCCACACAAACAGACTGTTAACTTTACCATTATATTGTCATTCGAGAAAGCAACTGCTATCCACGCCCCAGGATTTGGGGCCACGATGGAAGACAAAGAATAGACTGCATTGCTCCCATTTGTATTCCAGGAAACTATAAAAGTACATGTAGAATTCCGGCAATCTGAGAAACAGCCATGCGTTGATCCACAGTCAGCAACTTTTGAAATATTCTGTAATAAAATAAGGACATTCCGTAGAACGATTTGTTTTAACATAGTATAACATATTATCAATAAAGCGGTACCGTGTTGAACAGAGTAGGACCACTGTAACCTGTCAAGGACGTTGTCAAAGAGGGTTTGTATTAGGATAACATTCACATTATGTAAAACCATTAATATTGAATCGGCTAATGCTAGGATACGGGTTTCCTGTAGATGCCATGGTGACTATAGCATCATTTTAAGCGAAAATGCGTTGATTTGGTTTCAGCAAGGTATTGCCGTTTTAGGAATTGAATCCATTACAAACCGGTGTGCTAAGTCGGATGCACTAAGCCGTAGGCCACAAAACACAGTACATAGCAAACCACCCTAGAAAACACGCTGAGCGCAAATTTTAAATACATGTTATTTTAAACAGTATAGACATCACTGAATAACGGGTAGACTAATACATTTTCATTTACATTCCATAGAGAAAGTTGTAGAAGTTTAAAATTCAATTTGGTTTCTTGCACTCTTGAATGGCGTCTTCTCATGTGTCTTTCCCTGCTCATCCCATGATTGATTTCAAGCTCTTGCCTTCTGTGGATTGTCAGTTCATTGAGCATATAGACATCCTCTAGCAAATGGCCGATGATTGACTCAAAAACTTTAGCTATCACTTTATAATGTCCTCATTATGCAAAAAATATTATTAAACAAAATGTATTGAAAATTTTTTCATGTAATTTTTTATAATTACAAAAAAAAATATATATATTATTTTATTTATTTATTTTTTATTAATTTTTTATATTTATGGTTACAAAATAATATGGGCCTAACACCATATTTTCTATTTCCTATGCGCCGCATGGCGTGACATAATTGTTTTTTAAATAATGTCCCCACATTAGCTTGCCGTGACTACCAACATGACCAGGATAGTAGATTCGCACAATGCAATGAAGGTGTGAGGTCTCGAAGTTGTGTATCTGTTCATTCATTGCCGTGAACCCCAGCGTGAGCAGGACTGTAGATTCACACAAACCCCTTAAGATGCGAGACCTCTGTTTTCTATCAGTTGATTCAATGCCGTAAAATCGAGCGTAACAAGAACAACCGATTCACACAAACCCCTAAATACGCTAGGTCATTAAGTTTTCTATCAGTTGATTCAATGCCGTAAAATCGAGCGTAACAAGAACAACCGATTCACACAAACCCCTAAATACGCTAGGTCATTGAGTTTTCTATCATTTGATTCAATGCAGTGAACCACAGAATGACAAGAACAGTAGATTCACACAAACCCCAGAAGATGTCCTCCATCTATATTTGCTATATGCTCCTCTGTTGTCATAAATCCCAGCAGGACCAAGACAGGTAGTTCTTTTTCGGCTTTCGTTCTGAAGAAGACATCATGACGTTGAGTCATAGTTTACAGCGAAGCTGCGATATCAGCACCCTTCGATACGATTTATCCTGTTTCAGCTGGGGTCATGTGGTACCGGGTTTGTCTTCCTATTACCTTTATTATTCGCTTAACCAGAATACACTAGCGCAGACTGTTTCGAGGGCCGCCGCTGACTGCTGCTAGCTCATTCACTGTGCTACATCTTCGGTCCTGTGTAGTTGATTAGCACAAACCACTACAGTGTGAGGCCTGTATATTTTATATTACTTCATCCATTCACCTGACCTAAGCATGCCCAGGACAGCACATCCACACACACCTTCAAATGTGTTTGGTGTGACCTTCATTGACCACGTATTCTTTTTTTGCCGTCCAGAGCAAAGATTGAGATATACAAGTATTGCCAATATTAATGCGGCCCCATATTGGGTTGCTTCAACTGTCTATATCTTCTTTTCAGATAAGCGGTAGGGATCAAGATGCTGAGCAGCGCATAAGCTGCAGTGGTCAGCGACCCATAGCTGGCTGCTAGCATCAGGGCCAGCGAACCATAGCAAGACCCTTCTACACCTCCACGCGATGATCATGGATAACAGGCTGCAGTAGGGCAGGCTGGCTAAGGAGAAGGGATCGAAGAGGGAATGCTAACCCGGTTCTCACAAAGTACTTGCTGAAGTCGGATGTGTTGGATCGAAAGGTGCAAATATCAATGCCAAGCTGTAAAACTACGACACAACGCATTCCGTTCTCTGGACTACATTCTGCTGCTTGAGCCCTTTCGGGGTTTGGTGGTGGGAGATTGAGAACGAACGAAGAAGAAGAAGAAGATAAGCGGTAAAAAAGTCAGTTGAGGTTTTTCTGCTAAAGAGAGAGAGAGAGAGAGAGAGAGAGAGAGAGAGAGAGAGAGAGAGAGACAGGATCGTTGCTGAGATATTTAACAATAATTTCCAGCATCAGAATGGGGACGAGGAAGTTGCTTTGGCTCTGCGTGGCTAAGTGGGATCTCTTTAATGAGAGCCATAACCGTTCCTGACTCAATCCTTGCTTCTAAAGGTATATTAGAGCCGGCTATTGCATGCGTGTATATTGAGCATAAAGGCTTTTGGAAACGTGAGCCTTTTCTGTCCGGCTGAAATTACTGGAATGAAAGAGCTGAACATTGGCAATGGATAGAGGTGACATTTTGAAGTGGATCAACGACTGATGAAGACACAGCAGGGTTTTGAAATTATACATTTGTCTAGCAGAGATGGGGGCGTTAGAGGACACAGCAAGAGAGTGTACAACGAGCGAGCTATATGAAACATCAGTTTCGACACTCTTTGCTATTTGCTGAGAGTGACTACCAATGGATCTGCCTGGAGTGCAATGACGTTGGTTCTTAACAGAACAAAACATAATTCCTTTGTCAAAAGATTGGTGTTCTGCATGTTCTCATAGACAACGACGTTGTCTCACAATAACTTCTGGGGAGGAACGTCTGGTCAGGCAAAACATACTGGTCCGACATGTTAGGGTCAGGCAAAACATACTGATCAGACAGGTTAGTCAGGGTCAGGCAAAACATACTGGTCCGACATGTTAGTCAGGGTCAGGCAAAACATACTGATCAGAAAGGTTAGTCAGGGTTAGGGAAAATATACTGATCAGACATGTTAGCCAGGGTAAGACAAAACATACTGACCAAAACCCACACCTCGACTTCCCTGTAGTTCTCCCTTGGATCGGGCTGTTCTTCTTGCCAGTCTGGATAAATAGGTGGGGGATCAACGTGATCCCCGTAGTAGTGAGCTTCACACAAATGAAGTCAAGCATAGTACAACCGCCTGGAAGCCCCGGTCAACCTTTATGAGGACGCTAGTGATGAGAGGAAAGCTACTGTAATCTGCCACTAAACGTCCTTTTCAGGACGCACTAAAAAGTAAACTCATTGTGGACATTCACAACAACAATAACACTAACAAAAACAACAACATCAACAACAACACAATAACAGCAACAACAATACAACATTTTCTCACTGTCCGCTAAACTAAATGATGAAAATGCATTTGCGCTGACTTTCCAAACATGAAGATTATTTGCGCTGACTTTCCAAACATGAACATTATTTGGGCTGACTTTCCAAACATGAACATTATTTGTGCTGACTTTCCAAACGTGAACATTATTTGCGCTGACTTTCCAAACATGAACATTATTTGCGCACGGGAACATTAACTTTGGGAACTTGACTAAGTAAAAAATACAGTACATTTGGGCCAACTTTATGTTACTAGTGTCAGACATTATCCCTATCCAAAACACAAGATATAAATTTGTTGAGCGATAATCGAGTGAGAAGAATTAGTCCACACAAGTGATATAATTACAGATTACCACAGAGGTTTCAAACCAGCAAGAAATTATGTGGATTTACTGTCCTCCTCTTTCTGGTGTTCCTGACAGCGAAGGCTGACCTCCTGGCTTCATAATCAACTTTAGCGGTACGCTAGATATTTTAGTTAGGGTGGCCATTTTTAAGTCTACCAATGGCCGCCTGAATTATCGTGACATCGCAACAGATGAATTAAAAATTCACAAATAGCAGAGCTTTGATATTAAACGAGGTTCCAACGGAGTGGGGCACCTGGAAGGATAGAACATCAGTGTTTTCAACCAACCAAAGGAACCATCGGTATCCACACCCCAGCCACATGCTGAGAGAGACTGAGAACTTACGAGCTTGTCCGGAGTGCAGTGAAATCAACTCTTATGAACAGAACATAACAGGAAATAAAAGTTACATTGTGTGAAATTAAAGTGGAACACAGCCCTACGTAATATCTATAAATACAGAATAAAATGGTTTGGACATATGAAAAAAGTAGCTTCAAAATTCCACGTCACACAAGTCTATAAAATCAGCCAGCAGATTATTTAAGCATAAGGAAAACTAGCAGAAAGATGGAAAGTCAATGTTAAAGAAGCGTTACGGAGCTTGGATTAAACATAACAAAGGTCACAGAGATGGCATACTAAAGAAGACTGCACCCAACAAGGTCATTAGTAGAAACAGGAGATGAAGACATTAAAACAGGAGAACAGGTACCAACATCACTAGGACAAATAGGCAGATAGACAAAAATGGAACTACTTCCTTTCCTGAACAGGTGGTACGACTAAAACTAGAATGGTTCGGTCATCTCAGGAGAATGGAACATGATGGACTTAGCTTTTTGGAGTGGTTAGTCTCTTAGTTTCATCAGTGGATTCCGAGGATTATACATCCTTGACTGCTGTAAAAGACGACTAAAATGAGTTGTTTGGGCAGCTAGTGATTCCATTATTTAAAGCAAATAACTACCAAAGAAAAGCTCGCACAGTGCGTTGTGCAGTTTTCCCAAAAGGAGGCTAAATGTAGTTGTAAAGTAAAGTAAAGTAAAGTAAAGTAACCTGTTGCATTACTGCCGTAGGGGTGTGAGGTGTTAGCGATCTCACATTTCAAAGGCTCAGCTATATGAGGGCGGTAGCCATCTCCTCTACCTCGGCGCTTTTACTTCCCGGACTGAACCGGTACCCATTTAAGGCTGGGTCGACCCGGGAGCCATTGCGGGAATGAACTGAGGAATGAACCCAGGACCACTCAGATGCGAAGCCAGCGCGCTAACCACTGCGCTACGCGGCTCCAATGTAGTTGTACTGGTGTAATAATGGACAAGAAGACATAAAGACGTCCCTTAGTAGACACTGCCAACGTGAACAAAGTATTAGAGACCCACACTACACGATGTCTTAACTATTATGGGGGGATAGTTCCTCAGTAGGTAGGTTAGTTCGCAGGCAGATTAGGCGACAATGGCCCATCGCGTCAACCGTCTATGAGCACAATGCGTGGCTGAGTCCTTGGCTGCGTGCAATGAGGATTATGTCTTCCCGATTTGACCTAACCAGGTTGTGCGTAAACGGCCGTGGGGATAGACTATGAAAGAGAGGTTCCAAATGGGAAGCCATATGTCTAAATAGGGCAAAACAGCGACGGTTTAACAAAGTGAATGTGCTTTCGAGGCATGTCTGTCGTTTGAGACACAATTATACCAGTGAATTGCAAGAATGCTTCGCTGGCTGTACCTGAGCAAAGCTTCTATGCACTTCTGGTCGTTCTGTAGTGTAGTTCAGGTTTCCGAACCGTTAGCAGGATAGGACAGCATAAGTTATGTAAATCAGTAATTTGGTTTTCAGTGAACGCTTCTGCTGATTTAAGACTCGGTGCAGGGCGAGCATAGGGGTATCATTCAGGGTCAACTCTTCAAAGGATGTCTGGGTGGTTGCGTGTATCGACGATGTGTTTATTGTCCAGGTAATTGAAATCCTCAGTGAAGTCAACATAGTTGTCTTCGATAATAATTCCTGTCTTTGTGAAGTTGCAGCTAAAGTTTTGAATCTTGGTATTCACCCATGAAATGTGGATGCCTAATCTAGATGCAAGGTCTCGTTATAGGCAGTTTCAATGTGGACGAAATGTCAGAGACCAACTGCACAATGTATCAAATTTTGTGAGTGTGGCATATTTTGGTAGACATTGTCAATGTACATATAGATAGAAACTCTTTATATTGGGTCCTACTATTTATGCTCTCCAGTAATCACATTTTTACTTACTTTCCGAGTCCTGGGCAAAGACGTCAGATATGTTTCCTATGTTCAGCCAGTTTAGATCATTCCCACTGAACGTGTCATCGATATTGTATGTTTCCTGAAGGGTTAGAAAGATCATCAGGCGCACTAGGTCATGAGCTGCTCCACAGTCACACGTCTCATCATCTCTGTATCGCTATCTGTTTAAGCTCTTCCTGCATCGTGATAAGCAGTCGGAAGTATTTATTGACTTCCTTATTGCATAAGAAAGAGGTGTTAAAGTGCAGGTTGCTCTGGCAGCTTGATACAAGGGACCTGCACCCGTTCATTCGATTTTTCGATGCGGCCTCTTCTGGGACTAGTCTGCAGGGGCTGCCGTGACTGTAAAAATAATGTTTCCTAGGTTTCAATCTTGTGCACTGCATCTGATGTCAAAACATATTTTTCTGTCATAACTTTGCAGATGCATCTAGACGTCTCTCTTGTCCTACTCTAATCTCATTTTCATCATGATGCAATCACTGATTCGCTGTGTGGGTCATGTGGTTTGCATGCCAGACTATCGGTTGCCAAAATTAATCCTCTATGGCGAGATGCAGAATGGCAAACGCTCCAAATGAGCCCAAAAAAAGCTTTAAAGACACTAAAAACGTCTTTAAAAGCCTTTAGCATAAACCTCGAAACATGGGAAGATGCTGCAAAAAAAACAGTACAACCTGGCGTACAGCTCTCCGCAGTGGAGCAGTGTCATACGAGGCTTCTAAAAAGACTTCAGCAGAACAACGGAGAAAGGCCAGAAAAGCCCGTGAAATATCAGTCTCGCGAAGCGAACTTTCCATGCCCTCACTGCCTTCGAGTATACAGATCCTAAATCAGACTTGTCAGCCATCTCCACATACATCCACAACCCGGAAGTACAGAATACTCGACTGGAAGGACTGGCTAAAATGAAAATGGAAAAGGCCTCATAACGCATGATGGACGAACAAAAAAAATAATCTCGTTACATTGTATCTAAGTGGGGATGGACAGAAAACACCATCAGGACAAACAAGACAATATAGCCAGACGTTTTCTAAAGCACGGCAACAGTCAATAGGACAGAAGATTGAGGAGAGAAACCGAGACTGAGTAGGACACCCACTCAGAAAGAGGTCGGACAGTATAATCAGACATGCACGTGATTGAAACACACAGGGAAATAGATGAGTGAGAAGGCTAAGAAACACCTGGCCACGGACGATCGATGGTACCTGCAACGGAACTTAAATGATGGCAGAGAAAAGGAAGAGAAAGAAAGCATATTTTACGGCCGTGTGTTCCAAGAAGTGCAATGCAAATACATGATGATGAAGATGACGATGCGATGAAATGGAAACCGCAGAAGGATTGGGTGGTGGGGGCACACGAATACCTGAAGAAGAACAGTTGAATGGCAGCAAGACAAACAGAATCTCATGTGTAGAGACTGACATGTAACAAAGGCTTAGGCTGTACCTACCTGTCCATGCACTTGAGCCACAGTAACTAGAATCCAGAGAATCGACACAATCGCTTGCCAAAAAGACATTTTCGTTGTGTGCTGTGAAATGGACAAACACAATTATTTAGAGAATTGGTAAGTCTGATGGTTGTATGTTCATTATGTATTATTCTTGTGGTGATCCACAGAAAAATTGAGATAATCCCTTTATTGTTAACGAATCTTGTAAGCAGCTGGCCTAGTGGTTTGAATGTCGACCTTCTGACTCCTAAGGTATGTCTTCAAATCCTAGGAAAGGTATTGATGCATTATTGTTTTTATCAGAGGTCAAATAACAAACAAGCATCTACTATGTGCGGCTACTGCAGAAGCAATCGGGCTTCATTCCTCTGTCTTTTAAATCCTACCACAGAAAATACAATACACGTGGTAATTATCAGATTTTGTTTTCAACATCACTTAATAAAGACTTGAGGTAACCGAACCCCACTTATTTGTGACATTATCAAATTTTGACCGTCAGTACCGCTCCGCTTGAGGTAACCGAACCCCACTTGTTTGTGACATTATCAAATTTTGACCGTCAGTACCGCTCCATATTCGCTTTATTTTTAATTTAAGCTTTTATTTACCTTACAGATTTCAAGTGATAATCTCTACATATAAGTTATCAGGTCTTAATGAATCGAAGTTCGTGAATCGAAACATACACGCTATCAGGTATCAATGGTTATGATATCTACAGTTCGTGGCAGGTTAGAGTGAACACTATGTTGTAGCTAAGATATGCTGACAATAATTGGCTCTGACTTTTGGATTGATGGTATTTTTATCAAAATCAAATAGGCAGTCAATGAAAACATATTCAGCTTCATGTGAATCATAGATCTCGAAATAATACACATAATGTCACCAAATCTTGACCTGCCCATATCTATTTATTAAAGTTTCTGTCGCTTATCTTTTCTTCCGAATAGAGCAGCCAGCCCCATGCCCAAGACTACCCCTATCCTCCACCCCGACCCTTTCCCCCTTTTGTCGTCTCCTGCAAAATACCTGACAAGTTAGAATATATTGCTCTTATTTCTGGACCCAATAACACATGACCGATTAATTCAACATACAACATTGCAAATGAGAATGCCTTCTGAACAGAAACGCTATTAAAAGTAGTGGCAGATCAATATGAATAGAAAATGAAGATCTGTGGGGTGCGTAGATATACATAGATGCTCGGTCGCTGCCCTCGTAGCTACGTTACATGTTATGCGTCATAAGGGAATGAATAGGGTCCCGCTTTCACGATATAGGGCATAAAAGGGAATATGGTGTTGGACCCATATTTGTTTTTTAACCAACGGCACACTATGGATGATGTCTTAGTCTTAGTTGACCTGTACTTCTACAGGAGCATAAGCCCCCATGTGCAGGTCCCATCTCTGATGTGAGCTTGATGTAGCCAGTAGGTTTTCCTGCTTAGCGGGCTAGGCTCGAGCAGCTTATTACTCCACTATGGAGAGTGGTTCACTGATGTGCGAGTCCATCTTAATAGAGTCAAACCTTAAAGCAAAGTAGACCCGCGTCCTGTTAGTCGCCATCTATGCTGCTCTTAACAAACCACCTAACGATGGCCGGTCTGGTTAGCATTACCCTGGTCGTTTTTCCATCCTAGAATTGTTCTGGTACCCAATTTTTGAGGTTGAATCGATCCCTGAACGGTTTGTGAATAATAAATAAATTCTGCATTAACTGGGGCTTGCAGTAACTTTGAAAGGCTGGGAATGTAGTCGCACTAACCACTGCGCCACTGCGGCTTGATTTTTCAGCAAAGATTGTATTATCCAATCCACCACGTCTCCTGGTAGTGGCACAGTAGGGTTGTGCAGAACAACGGCAAAGAAACAATGATACAAGTAGATTGATGCGGAGAGTAGGAGAGAGGAAGAGAGAGAAAGGGACAGAGGGTGTGTGAGTGAAAGTACTGCTGAGAGAAAGAAATACAGAGAGAAAGAGTGAATAGTAGGGAAAGTGAGTAAAAGAAACATATAGTGTAAGAGACACAAATGAGAGAGCACGAGAGAATAAAGAGAAAGAAAAAAGATAGAAAAAGTCAGAGGAATAAAGAGACAGAATGAGACAGAAAAGGAGAGAGAGAGAGAGAGAGACAGTGAGACAAGAAAAGATTGAGCGTCAAAGAGAGAATGAGAAAGGCAGAAACGATAACAGAACGAGAGTAAGAAAAGGTTTTAGACAATAAGAGAGAGAATTCAAAGAAACAAAGAAAGAGGGAATAAAGTTAATGTCCGACACTCGGAGATTTTGGACAAAGAAATATTGGACAACTTTCGATGCAACGAATAGTAAAACAAAGTAAGGTTGCTAGGGGTGATGATAATCAAGAAAAGTATCTATCTGTACCCAGAAAACAGACAATGAACAAACAGAAAAGAAAGAAACCGAAGTGATACGCACATTGAATTGGAACAACAGACAAACATATTTTTGTTATTGTTGTTTGTTCGTCTTATTTCTCAATTCGCCAATGCCGTGTGCTTTGCACTGTGGTTTTTATTTTTTAAAATGTTTTTGGCGTTCGCCTTATTTCTCTAATCCTCAAGGCGGTGTGCGTTGCACTGTGGTTTTTATTTTGCGCCTGTCAGCCCAGTGCATCCGACTTCAGCATTCATTTTATGTAAGGGCCTGCTTCCTCCAGCATTTTCTAAGGGTTTGCTTCCAGTGGTAATAACGGTGCTGTGATGGGGATCGAACCCAGCACCTTCTGGTTGTGAGCCGTGTCACTTAACCACTAGCCCATGCCGACCCCACGTTTTTATTTTGCGCCTGTCAGCCCAGTGAATTCGACTTCAGCATTCATTTTATGTAAGGGCCTGCTTCCTCCAGCATTTTCTAAGGGTTTGCTTCCAGTGGTAACACCGGTGCTGTGATGGGGATCGAACCCAGCACCTTCTGGTTGTGAGCCGTGTCACCTAACCACTAGCCCATGCCGACCCCAGGTTTTTATTTTGCGCCTGTCAGCCCAGTGCATCCGACTTCAGCATTCATTTTATGTAAGGGCCTGCTTCCTCCAGCATTTTCTAAGGGTTTGCTTCCAGTGGTAACACCGGTGCTGTGATGGGGATCGAACCCAGCACCTTCTGGTTGTGAGCCGTGTCACCTAACCACTAGCCCATGCCGACCCCAGGTTTTTATTTTGCGCCTGTCAGCCCAGTGCATCCGACTTCAGCATTCATTTTATGTAAGGGCCTGCTTCCTCCAGCATTTTCTAAGGGTTTGCTTCCAGTGGTAACACCGGTGCTGTGATGGGGATCGAACCCAGCACCTTCTGGTTGTGAGCCGTGTCACCTAACCACTAGCCCATGCCGACCCCACGTTTTTATTTTGCGCCTGTCGGCCCAGTGTATCCGACTTCAGCATGCATTTTATGTAAGGGCCTGCTTCCTCCTGTATTTTCTAAGGGTTTGCTTCCCCGGGATAACGGTCGGTCATGTGATGGGAAAGGAACCCAGCACCTTCGGATTGTGAGCAGTGTTACTTATTTCACTAGCACACGCCGTCCCCGGACCAACAGATGACGAAAGCTCCTTAAAACAAGAGAGGTAAGTTCAGGTAGCCGGGCTGCCACACTTACTCAAAAACCACCCCTTGTATAGTTATTTGGTTGTATGGCTGTTTGGTTGTTTGGTTGTATAGTTGTTTGGTTGTCTGGTTGTTTGGTTGTTTGGTTGTATGATTGTTTGGTTGTTTGGTTATATGGTTGTATGGTTGTATAGTTGTTTGGTTGTCTGGTTGTTTGGTTGTTTGGTTGTTTGGTTGTATGGTTGTATGGTTGTATAGTTGTTTGGTTGTCTGGTTGTTTGGTTGTTTGGTTGTCTGGTTGTTTGGTTGTATGGTTGTATGGTTGTTTCGTTGTTTTGTTGTATGGTTGTATGGTTGTATAGTTGTTTGGTTCTCTGGTTGTTTGGTTGTATGGTTGTATGGTTGTTTGGTTGTTTTGTTGTATGGTTGTATGATTGTATAGTTGTTTGGTTGTCTGGTTGTTTGGTTGTTTGGTTGTATGGTTGTATGGTTGTTTGGTTGTTTTGTTGTATGGTTGTATGGTTGTATGGTTGTTTGGTTGTATGGTTGTATAGTTGTTTGGTTGTTTGGTTGTATGGTTGTTTGGTTGTTTGGTTGTATGGTTGTCTGGTTGTATGGTTGCATAGTTGTTTTGTTGTCTGGTTGTTTGGTTGTATGGTTGTTTGGTTGTATGGTTGTATAGTTGTTTTGTTGTCTGGTTGTTTGGTTGTATGGTTGTTTGGTTGTATGGTTGTTTGGTTGTATGGTTGTTTGGTTGTATGGTTGTTTGTTTATATGGTTGTTTGTTTATATGGTTGTTTGGTTGTATGGTTGTTTGTTTATATGGTTGTTTGGTTGTATGGTTGTTTGTTTATATGGTTGTTTGTTTGTATGGTTGTGCAAAAGAATATTCTTTACTGAAAACAGCAAAATGATGACCTCGTGACCAATATTTGATTGGTCCAATGTTCATGTATTAGACTATATGACCCTTTCATTTTGTCGACTTCACGGTACCAGCTGGCATATGCGTGAGATATGTACTCAGATTTTCCGGGAAGCTGATTTTAAATTAGAAAACGTATCGAACTTCGACCTTAACGTGTATGTTTGTTATCGTTTCTTCAAGATACAGTTTAAATGGGGGTGCAATAGTGATGGTGCAATAGTGATGGTGCAATGGTGATGGGTAGATTGGGGTTTTGTGTTATTATAATAATAACAACTTTCGTAATTATTAACGTCAACGCCGGAGGACAGAAGTCGGATTGTTGAAATGGGTGAGAAATGGGCGAGTTGATAAGGAGAGACTTTCGGGGGGCGGATGGTTGAGAGAGGCGTGTTGAAGTTGGGGAAGGGGAAGAGATTAACGAGTTGGAAAGAGATTGGTGGGAAGAGATGGTCGGGTTTAGGATAGGAAAAGGTTGGGGAGTTGACAGGTGGCGGGGGGATTTAAGAGATTGCTGGTTTGGGAGGAAGAGAACGGCCGGTTGAAAAGAGAAGACAAAGCTGGAGTGATGGATGGAATGAGGGGTGAAGAGATGGCGATTTAGAGGACAGATTGTGTGTGCAAAGGGATGTGACGCAGGTGTACGGTTTAAAAAATTAACTTCTGTCATAATTATTCCTGGCAATGCTGGGTAGCCCAGCCAGTAACATTATAAATATTGTCAGAACCGCACATTATGCGGAATACATAAAGACCAAACATAGCATGGTTTGGTCTTCTCAAAGAGTGCAAACAGATCAACCCCCGCACACATAAAACACAAACCGATCTGGTTACAACGCCAGAGAAAGACTACGTGTCAGAAGGATAGATGACAACATAAATCCTACAACAAAACAGGTTTATTGCGACTTGCGTAAGACAGTTGGTCTAAGAGAAGTAACTTCATAGAAATGGATATCAGTGGACGGTATAGTAAAGTAACGAATTACTAAGGAGAAGAAATTGGTTTGTACGTCTTTCTACATCTCTTTCTCTCCCCCCCCCCCCTCTCTCTCTTTCTCTCTCTCTCTCTCTTGCTTTCTCTTTCTCTCTCGATAAATATATATATCTTTCTCTTTCTATCACCCATGGGTGCATAGGCCATCAGCCAACCCTCGCCAAGCAGCTCTGTCCTGCGCAATATTTTCCACTTCCTTCCAGCTTTTTTCAGTTTTCTTTACTTCCGACTCCAGATCTCGTCTCAATGTATTCCTTTATCTGCCTATGCCTCTCCTTCTCTGGGGGTTCCATGACACTAATTGGCTGGTGATACTGACCTGGGGTTTTCTTAATGTATGACACATTCTTTTTTTTAATTTTTTTATTTTACGTGTTTGCCTAACTAGTTTCTACTGGCGGAGACGCACCTAATCCACGCCAGACCGTAGTCATTTGGGCGATATTAAGACGCATAAACCAGTGCTTGGATGTATGTGTGCGTCTGTCCATCTCCATCATCATCAGGTGCCTTGCCGGTTGGCGTTGACGATCATTAACCTCCATCCGCTTCTATCACGTGTGTCGTTTACAAACTCTGTTGTTGATTGTCGACCGTGCCATTCTCTCAAGGTGTTCTTCTTCTTCTTCTTCGTACGCAGTCAGACAGTAACCATTATTTTTTCGAAAAAAGCGGCGGTCATCCTGAGGCTGTCGACACTGCCATAGAGCTTGTCTTGCAGTTCCACTGGTGATCGCCACATCTGCTCTCTCTGATCCTCGTATGTCGGGCAGTTCTGCAGCAGATGTTCAGCAGTCATTTTACCGGTACCGCACGGGCATTCGTCGGTACCACCTATCTTTAATTTGTTGAATAGGTGGTACCTCAGTCTATTGTGGCCAGTGCGAAGTCTGAAGACAACGACCTGCTCTCTTCTGTTCAACTGGTAATAGGCATCGTTTTTGGTGTAACCAGTATGTTCGGTTTCCCATTTGGTCATGTATCTGGCTTTGATAAGCCGTTTTGACTCTTCGTACGTCATACTAGTATCTGTTTGTGGTAATCTTGCACCTTCTTTTGCCAGTCTGTCTGCCTCCTCGTTGCCTTGGATGTTGCAGTGTGATGGGACCCACTGTACCACTACCCTTTTTGGTGCGGACTGCTGGCACAGTTGGCAGAGTGCTGCTCTTAAGTCATTAAGCTCAGTGTTTTTCTGGCTTTTTAGCGCTGTGACTACGGCGAGAGCATCTGTAAGCAGGACTATATGGCTTTCATTTTCTTTGTGTGTCTCTCAGGGTGTTCAATATCTTCTCCCTTAACATTTCTCTGTCGCTCTTTCCTGCTATCTTTCCCCAACTTGCTCCAACCCGTCTCTTCTCATAACATGACCGAAATAGATGACTTCCTTATTCTGAACTTTGTAATGAGTTGTCGTTGTGTTTGTACCTCTTCGAGTACTTCAGTAGTCTCCCTTGCAGTCCATGGGATCTGCATAATTCTTCTGTAAAGTCACATCTCCGTTGCTTCCAAAGATATACGCCCCTGCTTACTGATTGTTTATAATTCACTGCCATACGTCAGTACTGATTCCACGTAACACCCAAGGACTAGCTTTCACAGTTCCAGCGATAAGGTGTTGTTGCACAAGATTCCCTTAGTCAATTCTGCAATTTAATTTCATAATTGAATCTTCCATCTGATGCTTTGTATGTGCCCAGGTATTTAAACGCGTTAACCTGTCTCAATTCGGTCCCCTTCACTTTGACACAGGATTTTGGAGAACCCGGTTTCTTGGTCACTACCATTACCTCTGATGTATATATATATACATACATAAATAAATAAATATATAAATATACAACCATACACATTAAAATACACATACATACATATGCACATAAATACACATACACACATACATACACACATACATATATATATATATATATATGCGTATATGTATATCTTCATCATAAATTACCGTCTGCGCATCGGAGGTTTAAGGTAATGGATGTCCACCTGTCTCTTTCCGTACCTGGTCGGTAAATTCAGTAAAACTGTAACCCGACCACATCTTGATTTCATCTGTCCATCTGTATCTCTACCGCACTCTGTCACTCTGGCCTTCTACTCTTATCTCCAACATATCTTTCAGCGTGTCGATTAATATGACCAAAATATTTAGTTTTTCTGCTTTTCATTTTCTCCAGAAGTATATTCTCCCCAATGACTTTTCCCGGAATCTCACTATTTGCTTTCCTATCTTCCCAAGAAACTCGTCCAAGTCTTCTGAAGACCGCTCAAATACTCTTCTCATTGTTCTTGGCCGGGTTCAGGTTTCTACTCCAAACAATAAAACTGAATGCACTGAAAAACTGAGCTAATAATTCTTATTGGTAAGGTCTGAGATATCTGCTTGAACAAAAGTATATGTATTTAAATACAGACTCTCTATTCGTTCCTGTTTGTACAAATGTTCTTGCCTGCATTAAATGATACAAATAAACGCATCATAGTAACATAACCAGCGTCATGTTGTTGTTGTTGTTGAATGCCCACAATGAGTAAGATTATTCTTTTGTGTACCCTAAAAAACAGGACGTTAAGTGATGTGTTGTCGTAGATTTCCTCACATCCCGAGCGTGCTGATGAGTGTGGACAGTGGTCCTCCAGACAATTGTGCTATGGTTGGCTTTATCTGCGTGTCGCTCACTACTATGGCGATCACGTTGATCCCTCACCACGTTAACTATGCTACCACGAAAATAGTCCGTTTCCAGGGAGTATATTTTGCCTGACCATGACTAACATGTTTGATCAGTATATTGGGCCTGACCCTGACTAACATGTCTGATCCGTATGTTGGGCCTGACACTTACTACAATGTCTGATCAGTATGTTGTACCTGACCCTTACCAGCATGTTGATCAGTATGTTCTGCCTGACCCTTACTAGCATGTCTGATCAGTATGTTGTGCCTGACCCTTACTACCATGTCTGATCAGTATGTTTTGCCTGACCCTGACTAACATGTCTGATCAGTATGTTGTGCCTGACCCTTACTAGCATGTCTGATCAGTATGTTGTGCCTGACCCTGACTAACATTTCTGATCAATATGTTGTGCCTGAGCGAACGTTAGTCTTCCCTTTCGTTGCAGCTTGAACAAACAAGAATCACCAATCAGAACAAGCACAATGCACGAATTGTTTCAGATAACCATAGCCAACCCCATTAATCACCCAAATAAATGTGTTCAGGTAGACACGATAGATCAGACCAGATTCCAATTTAAAAACTAAAAAAAAAAAATGCGGAAAGAGTGTACACTCCTTTTAAAATAACTCATAGCTTATTTGCTCCGACCAAACAATGTATGTGCAGAAAATTAGCAGATCAAGGCAAATATTGGCTTGAGCCGGCGAGAATATGGCAAGTGCAATTGGGTACGTTTGTAACAGTCTTTTTTACATTCAAATGTATGTGTTCATGTATGTACGTGTATGTGTGTGTTTGTATGTAAGTGTATGTGTGTGAACGTATGTATGTGTGTGTTTGTATGTGTGTGTATGTATGTGTGTATGTATGTATGTATGTGTATTTATGTGCATATGTATGTATGTGTATTTTAATGTGTATGGTTGCATGTGTATTTGTGTTTGTATATATGTTTTCATGTATGTATATATACACGTATGTGTGTATATATATATATATATATATATATATATATATATATATATATATATATATATATATATATATATATATATATATATATATATATATATATATATGGCTTGACAGATTTTAGAGTGGCTCACCACTCTATCAACAAATTCACCAATCAGTATGGCCGGACTACAGCCATGCAATTTATGTCAACAAACTCATATTAAGCACTCGTCTACATTTATTTCTACGTAATAATGCGTAACAAACCAAGAAATGTTGTGGTACTTACAAAATGTTAGCCTATTTCTTCTTAAGAAAAAAATGCACTGCTGTCAGAGACATGTGTTTGTACCCTTGAACATGCTTGGTCGTTTTAGCAAAAAATGTACCATTTATTCGATGACTTTAGTAAGTTTAAATTAGTACTTTAGATTCACCATCATAAGTTAGCTTATGTACAATCTATTTTCACTGTAATATCATTATTAATTGTGCGAGAGTCGTTATGTAGTAACCACTAAAAACGTAATTAACGATTAATTACTGATTTTTTTAATTGTTCAGCACAAATGTTTATTCCTCATTGAGGAGCAGACGACCGCTTTTGTCAAGCCCTGTAATTCATTCATAGGCGTCTCAGTCTTTCAGTAGCCTCTCAGGGCACGTCTGAGCACTCAATATGGAGACACTGGGCTGTCGAAACTGCAGAATCCCCATCTCGGCTTCGCTGGTGTAGTTAGAATGAATACAAAGCATGACAATTTGGCAAAAGAGTTCGCAATGAGTTGGCAATTTTGATACCATCCGCCAAAGGTGCTACCACTCCGTATTGTATGTCTGGGTTTACTCCCGTAGCCCTACTCTCCCCCAAGGTTTCCACAAGGCAGTGGAGTCGTTTCCCTCAGATGCTAGTTACTCGAGACATCCGATGATACTCTCATCATACCAAGACAAGCCAGCACTCTCTGGGACTTGTGGGTTTAAAACCAGAGTTCATCTTCTCCTAGGAGAACTGTCTGAACAGAGCTTCGTCTAGTCGGATTTAGAGTCAGTTTACCTACTATTAAATTGGCTGCCAACCAAGACTAATGAGCCTAATTTGCCGGCCCAGTTATACCGCCGGGTACTCGGTCGCGACCCACAGCTGGCTCTGTAAGAAACAGGGGGCCCTTGAAGGTGGTGCTGGAGAAACAATAATGTAGGAGAAGACATTGTCTTGGAAACTCTTGAACTGCAAGCCGAACAGTGAATCCAGCGGCGATCTCTACATCTGGAAAGGAGAGGCTATTGTAGCAGACCCCACTGTTTGCCTTGGCCGTTATTCTAACTTAGAACATTCTCACACTCATCCACATCATCATGACCATACTCAGTAAATGACATATCAAACAGCAGGTGGCATATTTATTATATCATACTCATATCATACAATGAGTAGAGAAATTACAAACACAATTTAATACATATCTTAACTAAACATTCAACTAAAACGGGAATTGTAAGCATTAGCTATTGATGGAATTCCCAACTATCTAAAAACCCAGTTCTATTGCCTTGCAATTACATCACACACACATCGCCTTAACTGCGTCTTCAACACACCTTATCAAATACTCTTCCGTACTGAAATCCCCTCAGGCGGGCGATCTCGACATAACTCGTTCACAATGTGTCATTGCTTACAAACACACTTTCAGATTATCTATTAATGCAAAACTCACACACCTATTTGAGCGCTCCTGTTCTATCACCAACATTCGTCCAACCGTCTATCAATCGCTCCTCTATCTAAGTCGGTGAGTTAAACATAATATCTACATTCAGTCTCTCTCTCTCTCTCACTCTCCTCCATACAGCCTTTCTCTCTAGCCTCTCTCTATCCAGCCTCCCTCTCTCCAGCCTCCCGAGCTAAACTTTGTCTCGAGTTATATTTCCTCAAGCAAGGCCAGAGCTTGACCAATCGATCTCAGGTGATGGTCATCTTCAATCCAATTGGACCGAAACACTTTGCACACCTGTCCCTCCATTTCTCTCGCAGCAAGCCCCGCTGCCAATTTCGTCTGTCAATCAATCTCCCCCTACCAAAATCGGAAGGCCAGTGGTCAGTTTCGATCTGTCCACATTCCTTAACCCAACTCTGTTCTCCTTTGCTGAGACGGTGAGTGACCTTGACATGCATTCAGGTAGTTTTAAGCTTTAACATGTTCAGGCATCCTAAACTCCCCTTGCTCCGGCGGGAACTGTTATATTACCTCCCTAAACTACAGACCGAAACATGGATGGTCATTTTTTTCATCTGGCAAATGACCACCATTTTCGTCTCCACTATCCAAAATGTAAACCTTACTCCTGTTTATAACTCTACTCAAATTGTACCTGCCTTAAAAAGAAAACACTGTCACACCATTTTCGTCTCCACTATCCATAATGTAAACACCACTCATGTTTACAACTTCACTCACATCGTACATGCATAAAAAGATGTTATTTGATACATATAAAATTTTTGTAATACATACACAATCAATATAAGCAGAAGAAAAACACTGTGGCTGGTCGTTTTTACAACACAAGCCACCACTTTTACATCGTTTTGCAGTAAAATACACCCAAGTCTGTCCCTGCGGGACCTTTAACTCATCAAAACATAAACACCTTAAGGAATTCTCCTTACTCATTGAGGTCAACATACCTCGCCCTGTTCCCGTGCCTTCCTCTAACGACACGAACCTTCATTGTTACACTCAACCAGTTCAGGTCAATTTTCTCCGGCGGTCTCAGTACACGCCTGGCCGACAATTCCCTTATTACTAACTCCTGTGAGGCCACGAATTTACGTAGTGTATCCTCTGGCTAGTTATCATTGTCTCTCTTGACAGCTATCCCCTCTCAAAGAAAACAGCAACATTCTTTATGTTTCCCACAAAAACGATATTTGACAACATATGTCATAGTCAATATTACAACTTCTGATCAATATAGTCTTCTCTGCAAAGACACCACATACATGTGATAAAATATACACTATAACAAGTCAGTAACATCTACTTTTACAACACTAAGTCCCATTAAGTCGGCCAGCTCAGTGTTCCAACATGCTATGTCTTGTTCTGGAACTCGTGATGACCTCTGTTTGCGGAGGCCTACAGTCTGGATGAGATATACTGCTCTGTAGATCGCCTTTATAACCTGTATCAAATACCTGTAAACATGATGATTCAACAACAAAAAAACCCAACAAAACACAAGACAAATGCATTGCATACAATGTCGAAACCCAAAACCAAAATATTTGCACGCATACTTATGATATCAATATTTCAGTCAGCAAGTATCACACTTTGGTACTGTCAGGATATGTAATCATGTTTAAACAACAACAAAATAAAGAAAAATCAATGCATACTATATCGACCATACAACCCACTAAAAATGCAAGTAATACCATTAGTCAAAACCCAAACACCAAACACAAATGTCAAAATATTTGCACGCATACTCATGATTTCAGTATTTCAGTCCGTAAGTATCACACCTTGATACTTATGTGAGGACACATAATCATGTTTAAACAAACCAACAACAATCAATTAAAGTGCAAGTAATACGCTTGTCAAAATATTTGCACACAAACATGATCAAATGCCATCAACCTTCACTCCTGCTCGTGTCCCACAGATGAGCACCTGTTAATGCCCCCTTTAAAAGATACTAAACTATGACTAAGTTCTAAGTTAATCCGATACTAAACTATGTCACTAAACTATGACTAAGTTCTAAGTTAATCCGATACTAAACTATGTCACTAAACTATGACTAAGTTCTAACTTAATCAGATACTAAACTATGTCACTAAACTATGACTAAGTTGTAACTTAAAAAGATACTAAGCTATGTCTGAGTCAAAAGTCAAAAACCGAATTGTCCACCTGTCGAATTACGTCATGCGGTAACTCTACTAGTCACGATGCAGTCTTTGTTAAAGTTGGCTAGCCCCTTTAACTGCTGACGGTCTTTGTCACGAGGAATCCAAACCAAGTGTTATGATCTAACTAATTCACCGCTGTTTCCCCAAATTCCCCGCATCAAAGCTACCTGGTCAGATTTTGACCGAAACATCGCGTCCACGTGTTACCCTGTGTCGTGTAATCATTACCTGGCGCATCCTTCTATCCTGCGTCTCTTGTCCGTTCTGTCCGTTTCTCTGGTCGGAAATGTCCCTTTGATCTCGGTCAGTCTTCGTTTCAGACTGACCGTCCGCTCATTGTCTGGCGTATACTTCAGACAACGAATTCAAAGGAATTTTTAACATCTGGTCATTCCTCCATCTCTATACCCTACCCCCTAATTATCCAAATCTCCGTTTCCCAAGGATTAACGGTACATGAAACAAATGTTATGCAAATGCATACATTAACTGGAGTTTCACATGATAGCCTTACATCTGTACTACCATCTGTGTAAGTACTCCACACGACTTTACCTAATTCCCTTTCTGAATTCCATGTTTTTGGCTAGCGTCAGTAAACATTGTATCAACCGTTCCTTATCACTTCTGCTTATTTTAACCAGACTATGCGCTGCCCCATCAGCTGTCTCTGATTGCTGCGCGATTTCCTCCTGTAAAACGCCCATCGTCTGGTCTGTTTGTTTCACGGTTGTTTGGTTCGTATCCACCGGTTCTCTGGTAGTGTTACGTACACTTACATCGTCCGCTACTTCAGCCTTCCGTCCATCTGTATTCACTATTTGTGGGAAAGACCTTTCACACTGTTCGTTTGACTGTTGGCTTATTTCGAACTGAGATCTTTTCTTCTTTGCTTCGATGACTGGTTCGCCGTCCTGCCTGTGGTTACACTGTCTTTCCCTTTTCTTCGTTTTCCTTAGAAACTCTGTTCCTCCTTCGTTGGCTGCTGTTGGTGCGCCCGTTTCGCATTCCAACTGTGCGTCATTCCCACTTCCTTCCTCGGTGGCCGAAGGGTTGTCCCTTCTTTCGGTCTGTTCAACAACTTCTCCCGCATGGCTAGGCTCTGCCACCATTCCTCCTTCTCTCATTTCCTATTTATCTGACGAATCTCCGACTATTTCCTTGTTCGATTCTTCGTCGACTTTAACTAATGTTCTACCAGGCTTGACCACAAGTTCCTGGTAATCTTGGCCCCTTTCAGCACGCCCGACCATGTTAATCGACGTAATACCCTCTTCCTGAATTCTCGGCATACACTGTCCGATGCTGTTACTTTTCATCTGGGCCTCTGAGCGAACGTTTGTCTCGTTTGTATTGCGTAACCTGCCCTCCGTCCCTAACTTTTCTGGATACACAAAACCTGTATCTCTTTCTTTCCGTCCATCCGCCTCGTGCTCAAAGTCTTTTTGATAGCTCCTGTCCTGCCTCTCCATCTGTAACAGTGCAAAAGGCCTCTTGTGGGCTAAGAATCTGCCCGATTCAAACTTTTGCCCAACCATTCCTCCTCTTCTCACTTCACTTGGCCTCTCCACCTGGATAAAACTGCTACGCTTTTCGCCACCTCTTTCCAGTCATCCACACACGTCCGTCCTGAGATTTCCACCTCTGTCCCTCCACCGATCAGAATGTGAAAGTTGGACGGGCTTTCTACTCACTTTCCTACCACTCTGTCCCCTTCCAAAATACTGGGCCGTGTTTACTTCTGTGATTTCTTGATTTCTTCTCTCCTTCCTAGCTGGGTTGAAAGCTTCGTTTTCAAACTGTTGCAACAGCTGTCGCAGCTTCCATTGGAGGTCTTTTTCCTGTCTTTCCAGCCGAATAACTCTGCCTGTTAGTTCTCTTAGCTGGTTTTGTAGTTGTCTTTTGTCCAACTTATCGCTGCCTGTAGCTCGTGCCATGAAAGGCTTGTTTTTGACAAACAGTCCTCTTCTCCAGACAACGTTCGTATTCCGAAATATATTTGGGCATCCTATAGACAAATGTCCAAAAGCTAGACAATGATAACATTGTTTAACATTGTCCAACCTCGACATATTGAATAAACCCGTCTGGACCCCCCCCAAAAATTTACAAGACTGTCAAGTACGCACAAAAGTCTTGTCAATAATACAACAATGGGTGGAAGAAAAATGTCACACTTACCAGTCAGATGATTGGAAAAGCTGTCTATGGTAACTAACACCCTAACCACTAGCTACTCCTCTATTCCTAACTACACACACAAGTTATATATAACTGCGACACTTGTGTTAAACAGGCAATTCAAGATCTATAGCTACACACACTATATTTATAAAACTATAACTATCCGTGGTCACTGGCACCAAAATAATAATAATGTGTAGCAGATCCCACTGTTTGCCTTGGCCGTTATTCTAACTTAGAACATTCTCACACTCATCCACATCATCATGACCATACTCAGTAAATGACATATCAAACAGCAGGTGGCATATTTATTATATCATACTCATATCATACAATGAGTAGAAAAATTACAAACACAATTTAATACATATCTTAACTAAACATTCAACTAAAACGGGAATTGTAAGCATTAGCTATTGATGGAATTCCCAACTATCTAAAAACCCAGTTCTATTGCCTTGCAAATTACATCACCCACACATCGCCTTAACTGCGTCTTCAACACACCGTATCAAATACTCTTCCGTACTGAAATCCCCTCAGGCGGGCGATCTCGACATAACTCGTTCACAATGTGTCATTGCTTACAAACACACTTTCAGATTATCTATTAATGCAAAACTCACACACCTATTTGAGCGCTCCTGTTCTATCACCAACATTCGTCCAACCGTCTATCAATCGCTCCTCTATCTAAGTCGGTGAGTTAAACATAATATCTACATTCAGTCTCTCTCTCTCTCTCACTCTCCTCCATACAGCCTCTCTCTCTAGCCTCTCTCTATCCAGCCTCCCTCTCTCCAGCCTCCCGAGCTAAACTTTGTCTCGAGTTATATTTCCTCAAGCAAGGCCAGAGCTTGACCAATCGATCTCAGGTGATGGTCATCTTCAATCCAATTGGACCGAAACACTTTGCACACCTGTCACTCCATTTCTCTCGCAGCAAGCCCCGCTGCCAATTTCGTCTGTCAATCAATCTCCCCCTACCAAAATCGGAAGGCCAGAGGTCAGTTTCTATCTGTCCACATTCCTTAACCCAACTCTGTTCTCCTTTGCTGAGACGGTGAGCGACCTTGACATGCATTCAGGTAGTTTTAAGCTTTAATATGTTCAGGCATCCTAAACTCCCCTTGCTCCGGCGGGAACTGTTACACTATATCAGACGCTTCACTTTCCTTTAACGAGCAGGACGTCCAGCCCAGAATTCGCTATCCGTGGTATATATATATATATATATATATATATATATATATATATATATATATATATATATATATATATATATTTATGTATATCACATATGCAGGCTTATTCATGTTTGGGTCACAGAAAAATAGAACGATACACACATGACTACTAGCACCGTATGTGTATACATGTCCCAGCCAAATCACCTATATTTCTTTAGCAACTTAAGCCCAATAGACCAGAACACAGTTTTCAGTTTGCCAAATGACATATTTTGTATTTGTATTCATGCTTCTGTTTCCTTAGGCAGAGTTCGTTGCGCTGCATGTTGTGACTTAACGACCGAGTGCATTTTACTTTCAGCACAATGATGATGTATTGGTTCACTTCCAGTGGGATACGACATTGCTGTGTCATAGATCCGAATACAAGATAGTTAGGGTTGTAAGCCAGACCACTAACCGCATCGCTACGCACCCTTATCATTTAGAAAGCATTTAGGAGTGCCTCGAGAGAAAAGAAAAACATACGCAAGTTAAAGAATAACATTATGGCCGGTGTACAAATCAAGTGTTAAATAGTTTGCTACCACAGAATATACTGTGCCGTGAACTCTTGTTGCGGGGGGAGGGGGGGGGGTCTATATACACAGTACAAGACTTCAATGTTGATGATACGGTTATCCAGTGGGCGGGTACACAATGTGTAGTGTAGGTTTTTGTAGGATTGTCCAGTGTGCCCATATAAAACGACCACAGGAACAAACCTCAGACACGAAATGGGCTAAGAAAAGTTATCACCCATGACGGAATGTTACGAGACACGCTCCAGTTTTGTTGGTAAATGGCTTGGCTTCGTTCGTTCTCAATCTCCTGCTACCAAGCCCTGAAAAGGACTGCAAATATCATAATTAAAATGAAGAAAAAAATAAATGAAACTTCGGACTGTTTTATTTATGCCTGCTTTCGCTCTTTTATTAAACTAATATCATCATCCATATTTATGTTTTTGGAGTTTTTATTTACAAGGTTTGCCATTCTGTTATGGCCTATCGTTGACCTCAAATAGTTCGTGATCAATTTTAGTTTCGAGAAACTTCTTTCGCAAGCCGCAACTGATGCACACATGTTTGTTTTTGTAATTGAAGACACAGAAATAGGTTTACAGTGGCTCAGTAAAGTCCCATTTCACAATGAACCTCTGCATTTCTAAAGTTGTCCATTTATCTGGATCAGCTAGGAGTTTTGTGCAACCTACAGTGACGTCATAGTGGTTAAATTTCTTTAACGATATTATCGTCTGAAAAATATGTGTATATTTTCGTCAGGTTTGTAACAAGGGAATAACGTTCTTTTTCTGTTGAATATAGGAAAGTATTTGGTTGAATAACTGTGAAGAGGGAAACAATTTCACCAATGGCCTTAGATCGATGACCTACCTGATAAAATAGGTTAAGGCGTTCGAACATTTTTAAGAAATAATAAATATGTTGCACATTTTGAATATCTGGGATCATTACTGAACAACAATGTAGATTGTACAAAGAAAGTAAGAAGACGACTGACTATGGCAATGAAGAAGATAAGAAGTATGCAGAACCTATGGTATAATACAAACAAAGAAATAAAACTAAAGATCCTAAGAACATGCATTTTTCCTGAGGCAATCTATGGATGTGAAACATGGACAATTACAAAAGCAATAAGAGTGAAGATCTGTGCTTTTGAAATACAGTGGAAGAGTCCTGAAAATCCCGTGGACAAAGAAAGAAACAAATAAATCCATCCGGCAAGACCTGAATGTAGAAGGGAATTGACTCATAAATGACCTAATGACCCGAAAACTGAGGTTTTCTGGACACGTCAAACGACACAACGGACTGGAGAGAGTGGTTATGGAGGACATGGGCACTGGGAAGAGAGGCAGGGGCCGACCAAGAAGACGATGGACCCAGAACACCAAGGAGACGCTGGATTTGATCTTGGCGTAGGCCGGAAGAGTGTCGAAAGATAGATTTTCCTACAGACAGGCTGTCATGAGGGCGACGTTCTGAAAATTACATGCTACATGATGATGATGATGAATAAAAAGGCCGACCATGTATTTACTGTAAGCATTCCATCAGGCAAATGGAAAGAACAGTAACACCAACTTTTTGATCGGCCATCATCGTCAGGACTGCAAAAGCTACTACAGCTATTATCCCATTTATCACAAAAAACATGTTCTTCTCATGTCAGTTTCGCATCCCACACCCCACTTCCCCGAAGCATAAGGCGAGCACTACATCTGACCACATAACAGGACGTCTTTACCAATGCAATTAGATCCACACATGCAGAAATGATTTCCTTAGCCATGTATATCACATGATGAGGTTGCTAATCCCAAGAACACCCCTCTAGATACTCCTCTCAGATATTCTTGGAAGGTTATAGTGTAATATTATGTCCTCAACATATTCCCCTCGCGTGAACCAACACTATATATGGATAGTCGACGTAGTTGTAGAGAACATGTTAAATATATATATGCTGGGCTTGAACATTTTTTGTGTGACTCATCAGTCAGAGACACATTTTACCAGTCTGCATGGTTGGAGTACAGTCTGGCAATTTATGTTAACAAATTCAAACTAGACACTCATTCACTTTTATTTGTAAATAACAATGCGAATCAAACCAAAATATAGTATATTACTTGAACAATATTAGCCTATTTCTTGTTAAGATAAAAAATGCACTGATGTCAGATGCATGGCGTCTGTGTCCTTCAACATGCTTGATAGTTTTAGCACTGAAGTACCACTCATCGATGGCTTTAGTAGGTTTAAATTGTGGTAGTGGAGGTCCATTTAGATCCACCTTCTTAAGCTTGCTGATGTACAATCTATTTTAACCGTAATATAATTAATAAACGGGGGAGAGTCGTTATGTAGAAATGATTTTAAACGTAATTAACGATTAAAACCTTTTTTTTTTTTTTACTCGTCAAGCAAAATTTTTGCTCGTCAAAGATGAACAGACATTGGCGTTTTTCAAGCCCTGTATGTGTGTGTGTAAATATATATATATATTTATATATATATATATATATATATATATATATATATATATATATATATATATATATATATATATATATATATGCATCTTGAACTTTAGCACCTAACTTCGTCCCAGAAATAACATTATTGTTAATACACACAATAAAACAATGACTTCCAGTTGACTTAGCGACTTTAAATAATTGATGTTGATTAAGGCGACTGTGAGTGTTTGAGAGTTAAAATGAAATTAACAGTTTAATTCACAGCACTACAATAATCATTCTGTATCTTCATCTTCTTTTCCGTTTTTCCTCAAATCAAGGTCGCGGTTTCTTTTGTAAAGGCCATCGTTGTTTGTAAACTTTGCTTGTTATCTCCAAATAGCTTTTGTCTCCTACCGGTCTCGCGAGGACAGTATTGCTCTATCTCTCTCTTCATTCGCGAACATGTAGCTGTATATGATACGACGCATGTTCGTGGTATGTTCTTTATATGATACGACGCATGTTCGTGGTATGTTCTTTATATGATACGACGCATGTTCGTGGTATGTTCTTTATATGATACGACGCATGTTCGTGGTATGTTCTTTATATGATACGACGCATGTTCGTGGTATGTTCTTTATATGATACGACGCATGTTCGTGGTATGTTCTTTATATGATACGACGCATGTTCGTGATATGTTCTTTATATGATACGACGCATGTTCGTGGTATGTTCCACACATATATATTCATTTAATACAGAAAACTACTTCAGAACAATACTGCATTAAAGTGAGAGAACGAAACTGAAAGTTTGCGGGCGGAGCACACTGTCAACACGTCCCAACACGCGTGTTATCCAGGGTCACAGGACTTACCTTCCATTACACTGATCAGTTCCAAACATAGACTAGTCTCGTGGCTTTAAATATCGTACCTTGAGCGACACACTAATTAATGGTACGATATAGCAAAAGAATACATTCCCTGCTAACAGTGTAACTTCGTGAACATTAATTTACTGAGGAAGGGAACTGCACAAAAGGTAAACATTGGTGCGTTAACTTAGAAGTTTCAGACAGTATGAGCTGTGCAAATGTTACGTTACTAAAGCTTACCGTTCGAGAGTTTGTTTGCAGGACGGACAAACATGTACATTTTATTATCTGTATATATATATATATATATATATATATATATATATATATATATATATATATATATATATATATATATATTCCATTAGCTTGCATAAAAGCCAGTACATACAACACAACATTCTATATGAAGACACAAATCAACATAAGAAAATGAAAACGCTCCCTCACTTGGCACATGGAACAGAAGAAAAGAAAACTCGTTATCCTGAGTATCAGAGAAGCCTAAGTCAAACATACACCTTAATCGTGTCTGAACCCATAACAGTCAGTTCTGATTCACCGACGTGATAACAGGGATCAAGAATAGGTCGAATTTCAGCAAATTGGCCGAAGTACATACAAGTGTCGCTTTTGAGCAAACGTCATATGAATAGGGAACTATGACGTTAAATGTCCCATCCCCGTGTTGAATCCAGGGCTTCTAACGTTATAACAGTAGCCGACGTTAAAAAACGTTTTGACCCCAAAATAGCTCAACGGGGACACGACAAACGAAAAAAGCACTAACAAAACAGCGAATATCAGTATAACATATTTCAACAATATTTCCAAATTATAACTTGTCAGAAATGATATTGTCCTTTATTAGAAATTGCAGAGAAATGACTGTGTAATCTTTCATAATGTTATTACCTGAATATTTAACACTGCTTTTTATTTAATATTTTTCGATTTATATTTTACACTGTTATTTGCTATTTTAAACTGTTATTCGCTGAATATTTTATTATGTTATTCAATAAATATTTTACTCGGTTATACCATGAATATTGTACACTGCTATTTATTCTATATTTTATGAAGTCGTGTGGGATATCAGTGTGGTGTGCAATGGTGTGTTTTGCGCTCGGCATCGCAACCCAGGGATGTCGGGGTCGGCTAGTCCTTCTTTTGAGGGGCAAAAAGTGAAATGAGTAGCCTGCCGATAAAGCGAACACACAAGTCAACCTCACCTCCAAGTGGTGCACATTGGGAAACTATGGCCGCGAGGCTGTAGGCAAACGAGGCAATGGCTCGCCTGGGGAGATGGGCTCGTCCAGGTCAGATGCAGATGTTGGCCCGCACCGGCTTGGAGAGAAGATGGGCTCCGCCAAGAGAAAACCGCCCAAGATTCACACATGAGGACACAACCACAATCAAACATACCGGCTCGGTCGCAGCCCGGGTTAACAATGACCGCGCCTGCCGTCCCACACCAGGTCGGAGGCGAGAAGTGTGCTACTGGTAGAACCATCAAACTGAGGAAAGACAAGCTCACAATAGGTAAGTGGAATGTTAGAACACTGAACCCATGTGGCAAAATCAATGAGCTAACGCACGAGATGGAGAACCTCCGGTGGAACATCCTTGGTATATGCGAGGCTCGATGGAAAAGCTTTAGAGAGTTTACCACGGAGGAGGGCCACAAGTTCTGCTTCAGTGGCAGGGAGGACAAACATTTACATGGAGTGGGGATACTGGTGCATAAAGACACAGCCAGATGCTTATTGGGTTGCCGCCCAATATCTAGCCGTTTTATCATCTTACGGCTAAAGGCAGCACCGTTTAATATTACCATAATACAGTGCTACGCACCCACTGCAGACTACGAAGATTGTGAAATAGAGGCATTATATGATCAACTTCAAAGTCTGATACACGAAACGCAAAAAAAAGACATATTGGTGGTCCAGGGGATTGGAATGCAAAAAATGGAAAAGATGCAGTCCACGACTGGAGGAGAACATGTGGCCCATACGGAAATAAAGAAAACAATGACCGGGGCCTCAGACTCCTAAAATTTGCAAGATACAACCAGCTGTTGGAGGCAAATACGTTTGCGTTAAACAAGCCGTCGAGACGCTGGACATGGCATAACCCAAGCAATGAAGTGCACAGCCAGATTGACTATATTCTGGTCCAGAGGAGGTTACGATCGAGCATCAACACCGACAAAACGAGAAGTTTCGCCGGAGCTGATATAGGAAGCGACCACGATCTGGTTATGATGACCATGCGTCTGCGATTCAAGGGAGTCGCAAAGAAGGATGTGACCAGGCTAAAGTTTGACCTGGACAAACTAATGGACCCAAAAATTACCGAAGTGTTCCAAGCAAGGGTGGGAGAGAGATTTACACCACTGTTGGCTCTCAGAGAGGGACTGGATACAGTTACAGAGTCTCTTAACACAGCTCTCATAGATACCTCAACAGAGATCATGGGATGCCACCAAACAAAAAAGAAGCCATGGGTGTCCAAAGACATTCCAGACCTTTGTGATAAAAGAAGGTCACTGAAAAAACACAATCACCAACCGGAGGAGGTCGGCAGTTATAAAGAGGTCAAGAAAGCCATGCAACAAAAGATGAGAGAGGCGAAAGAAGCGTGGATATGTGAGCAATGCACAAACATCGAAGAGGGACTAAATAGAAATGATGCTAAAGGAGCATACACAGTTGTCAAAGAACTGGTAGCACCAAGACAAAGCAGGAACCTTATGATCCATGATAAAAGCGGCAAGTGCCTTATTGAGGAAAATGACGTACTGGACAGAGTACTGTTCCGAGACATATAACTATGAAGGGCGAAACGAACCTGAGAAAACAACCCCCCCCCCCTCCCCCACACCAACAAATATAAAGGATAACCAACTGATAACGAAGGAAGAGTTAATTGCAGCGGTAAAGACATTGAGAAGAGGGAAGGCGGCCGGCGTGGATAATATACCAGCAGAGCTCTTACAAGCAAGTGGAGAGGTAGTGGTTGAAGGCCTGACACACATCTGCAACAAAATATGGGCGACAAGAAACTTGCCAGACTTATGGACGAAATCAATAGTTATACCGATACATAAGTCTGGAAACATAAAGCTGTGCGAAAATTACAGAACAATAAGCCTCATCAGCCACCCTAGCAAAGTCATGCTTAGATTAATCCTCGACCGATTGAAACCCCAAGCAGAGAACATCATTGCCGAGGAGCAAGCTGGGTTCAGACAGGAAAGAAGCACTACAGAACATATATTTAATTTAAGGCTGCTAAACGAGAAATATCTTGAACAGCAGCAAACACTGTATTATGTGTTTGTGGATTATAAGAACGCGTTTGATAGGGTATGGCATAAAGGGCTTTGTGCAGCCATGAGGAAGTATAATATCAACGGAAATATTATAACGGTCCTTGAACACCTGTATGACAAGGCGTCTAGCGCAGTTCTTGTGAATGGGAGGCGAGGGGTCTGATTCCGCACATCAGTTGGTGTGAGACAGGGGTGTACACTCTCTCCAACTCTTTTCAATATATTTCTTGAAGGAATGAGAGAGTCACTTGGAGGTCACGTTGGTACTGTCAAGATAGGGGGCCGAACGATTATCAACCTTCGTTTTGCAGATGATATTGACGGGTTGGCGGGTTCAGAAGCAGAACTCCAGGAATGGGTCAGAAGGCTCGATGAAACAACTATTGACTATGGTATGGAGATAACGCTGGAAAGACAAAATTAATGACCAACAACGCTATGGGCTTCAACAGCAGGATAAAAGCTAACGGTCAGGACCTCGAAGTGGTTGACCGTTTTAAATATCTTGGGTCGATTGTCAGTGAGTGAAGTGTTGGCCAGAATAGCACAGACAATAGCGGCGCTTGCACGGCTTAGTAAAATCTGGCAAGATAAACGGTTAGCACTTTGCACGAATATCAGATTAATGCGTACACTGGTCCTGTCAATATTCCTCTATGCGTGTGAGACATTGACAGTTACAGCTGACCTTCAATGAAGGATACAGGCCTTGGAGATGAGATGTTTCTGAAAACTTTTAAACGTCATGTACAAAGATCGAGTTACAAATGAGGAAATGCGAGATAAAATTACAACAGCAATAGGGCCTTTTGAAGACCTCTTGGTAATTGTCAAAAGAAGAAAACTCACTTAGTACCGTCACATATCGAGATCAAATGGTCTTGCAAATACAATCCTCCACGGAAAGGTGCAAGGCAGACGACGAAGAGGCTGGACCAAAAAAGAGATGGGAGGATAACATAAAAGAATGGACCAATCTCCGACCAGAAGAGTCACAGGCAGCGGCTTCTGACAGAGAGGGGTGGCGTGGGGTTGTGAGGATGTCTATATGTGTACCCCAACCACCTCACCGGTTACGGGATGACCTGACCTGACCTGGTGTCGTGTGGGAAGAAAACTAACGTCTGCTTAGGCAAAATATACTGATCAAACTGTTAGTCAGGGTCAGGCAAAATATACTGATCAAACTGTTAGTCAGGGTCAGGCAAAATATACTGATCAGACTCTTAGTCAGGGTCAGGCAAAATATACTGATCAGACTCTTAGTCAAGGTCAGGCAAAATATACTGATCAGACTCTTAGTCAGGGTCAGGCAAAATATATTGATCAGACTCTTAGGATCAGGCAAAATATGCTGATTAGACTGTTAGTCAGGATCTGGCAAAATATGCTGATCAGACTGTTAGTCAGGATCAGGCAAAATATGCTGATCAGACTGTTAGTCATGGTCAGGCAAAATATACTGATCAGACTCTTAGTCAGGGTCAGGCAAAATATACTGGTCAATATACCCACATCGACGTCTTCATGGTCCTTCATGAAAAGGGGCTGTTTTTCTTGGCTAAAGTGGTGGTCAATCGACGTGATTCCTTTAGCGACACGAAGATGATGACAAGCATAGCACAACCACCTGGAAGACGCCGGTCTCCCTCATCAGCATGCTCGGAAAGTGAGGAAAGCTATTACAACCTGTCACTTAACCCTCTTTTTCTGGCGCCCAAAAAATAGACTTACTGACTGTAGGTATTCACAATAACAATTACATACTCTCATTTGTTGTATATTTTACACCATTGTGTGTTTTAAATTTTACACTGTTATTCGAGGAACATTTTACATCTCCATTTGTTTGATAATTTGCACTGTTATTTGCTGAATATTTTACACCATTATTTAGTTGACACTGTTATTCGCTGAATATTTTTTACTTTAATTCGCTAAACATATTTCGTAGTTTTTTTGTGGTTTTAGTTTGTCCAAATTCGGGTAAAAACCTGTTTAGGTGGAGATTTCTGGCTACGTCCTGTGCTGATCTAATGTAAAAATGTTGTTTTTTTCCAATTTGTATTTAAACTGTTATGAAGTGTAAACCTAGTTCGATCTAAACATTTCTTTAGGTTCGTTTACTTCCGAAATTTAGTTACACAATGTAAAATAACAAAACAACGTAGGAAAACATTATCTCTTTCATACCTGGCACAGGAAACGGAAAATTGAAATCTCGTTACCTTGAAGATTGGAGAAATACAAGTCATACTTACACCTTAGACATGTGAGAAACAATAACAGTCACTGCTGGTTCATCGAGGCTCAAACAAGGACCTAGAACAGAAGGACCATCACGTAGTGGACCGAAGTACACACGTGTGTCGTTTTTGAGCAAACGTGACAGATAAAGAACACCTGAATACTTTTGACAATGCCTGAAATAATATGAAGATTACAACAAAAAAGACAGAGACAATAAAAATCAGTAGAATAGAGAAGAATCTAAATATCTAGGGGAAAAGCACACAAGTTAAACAGGCGAGAGAATTACAGTACTTGAGTGACCTATTCCCACAAGATGGAAGAATGGATAGAGAATTGGAATCAAGAATACAGAAAGCAAATTCGGTATCTTATCAGATTTACCCATTATTAAGTCATAAACACATCCCAGTGGAGACAAAGAGATAATTGATAAACACAATTTTTAAACAAGCTCAATGCTATGAAGACTCGCGAAAAAAGGGAGATAAATCACGATTTACGTCTCCAAAACCTGGACACTACTCAAACATGACATGTCAAGACTGGAGGCCTTACACATGCGGCGGCGGGGTGTTCTCGGCATCCGATGGCATGACTACATCCGCAATGTGAAGGTCTCTGCTAAAACAAGCCCCCTCCCAATCTCAGAAACATTTGACCGCCGCTGAGTTTCTTTGTTCGATCATGTTGTACGGCTGGACCCGAAAACCCCGGCCCACAAGATACTACACAAGTCGTTCATTGGCGCCAAAAGTCTTCCCCTGACCGGCTGGAGGCGCAGAAGATGCCGTTACTGTACAGTATGGCTCCTGCAGGTAGCAACCTCCACCTCCGCTTTGGTCAAGGCCTGGAGCTACGCCGCAGCAGTGGGTCATGGATGTGGGCGACCGACGAATATTTTTATTATTATTATTAAACAAGCGCATGAGCGGCAGCGGTCAGCGACCCATAGCTGACTGCTAATATCAGGGCCAGAGAACCAGAGCTGCCAAGACTCTTCTACACCTCCATGTTGTGATCCTGGATAACAGGCTGCAACAGAGCAGACTGGCTAAGGAGAAGTGATCGAAGAGTGAATTGCTAACCAGGTACTAACAAAATGATTATTGAAGTCGGATGTGTTGGACTGAAAGATGCAAACATCGCAGTCAAGCTGTAAACTACGACACAACGCATTCCGTTCTCTGGACTACATTCTGCTACTTAGGCCCGTGTCGGGGTTTGGTAGCGAGAGATTGAGAACGAACAAAGCCAAGTCATTTTTGTTATTCGAAATGAGGTATTTGAGAAAAGCTGTTCTGCCGAAAAGCTGGACGGAGTACGAAATAAAAACATCAGACAGAAGGTGGGTGTAACATGGAAATACAAAGAATATAATTATTTGGACAACTTACAAAAACACAACAAAAAAACGCAGCCAAAATTACAAACTGCTTGAATCTACAACACCAGACACAAGTTTGCAGATCAAGAGGGAGACCAATAAAAAGATGGATAGATTCTGTAAGTGTGACACTAAAGAAACATGGATCTCAACAACATCTAGCACAAGAAAAACAACGACACTTCGTTGCGTCGTCTACCGACAACATTGGAAAGATGATGATGATATGACGTCAGAGAATTGGGGAGTCGGTGATTAAATGTCAACTGTGGTAAGCCGGTGCCCTTTACTGGGGAGGATAGAATAGTATCCGCTAGACATTTGTGCGTGTCATAAAATACAACTGTTGAGAGTTTTATATGGGGATAGCAATGACCTCATCGTGTTGTACACGATGCCAAAGAAACAAACACTGGAAAAGTTTATCAAGTTATTTGGAACAGGCTTCCTGCTGGATAACAATTGTAGTCTTATAGAAGATATTGTTGTCGGGGATGAAGTGTTCGAGACTTAATAATACCAGACTTCAGTTTTTTGTTTGTTATGAGGTAATTTAACATCTTTATACTAGTTTAGAAGACTCTGCAGAGTCTGTATACAACCAGTTTCATTTACATTCACTTCATCAAAAATAAGTATGCGCAAGCAATCTATTCTTGAATGCATTGATTGACCCTGCCTCCACTATTTGCTGTGGCAATGCATTCCAAGCATGTACCGCTCCCTGTCTAAACACAGCATTTTCTGGTATTTAATCTGGACCTTTCTTTAATTAATTTGAGGTTGTTCCTTCTTGCTCTTGTAGACTTAAATGAGCTACATATGAGCCACATTTCCACTTTCTCCTGCTAATTATAGTCAGGGTAAAGACTTATGATAAGCCCCTTGTATACACGAAAATCAAATTAACGTACATTGGTCCTGTCAATATTCCTCTATGCTCGTGAGACATTTACAACTACCGCTGATCTGCATCGGATGATACAGCCTTTGGAGATGATATGTTTCCGAAGACTTATAAACGTACAAAGATCGAGTTAACAATGAGGAAATACAAGGAAGAATTACAACAACAATAGTACCTTTTGAAGACTTCTTGACAACTGTCAAAAGAAGGAAACTCTCTTGGTAGGGTCACACTTGAGATCAAACGGTCTTGCAAATACGATCTTGCACAGAAAGGTGCAAGGCAGACGTCGGAGAGATTGTCCCAAAAAGAGGTGGGAGGACAACATAAAAGAATGGACCAATCTCTGACCAGAGGATGCGCAGACAGTGTCCGCTGACAGAGACGGGTGGCGTGGTATTGTGAGGATGTCTTCATGTGTGCATCAACGACCTCATCTGTTCAGGATGACTAAACTTGTCCTGACCTGATGTTGTCTTTGGTACAAGGTAGTATATTCCACTTTCAAGAAGCGGCCTTGCTTAGTTATGTCCTCAAGTCCTCAAAGGGAAGTTTGTCCCCCTTGAGAGTTTGCATTGCAGATATTGTTTTCTTTTCTTTGTTCGCCTTATTTCTATAATCCCCACGGCGGTGTAAGTTTTAATGTTTTTATTTTATCCCCTGTCGGTCCAGTTCGTCCGACTTCGGCTTGCATTTTATGCAAGAGTAGGCTCCCCTCCTTCATTTGTAAAGGTTTACTTCACCGGGGTAATGACCGATGATGTGATTGTGGAGCGAACCCACCACCTTCGGATTGTGAGCCCGTTTCACTTAACCATTAGCCCACACAGTCCCCATGTTGTATATAATGATGACTACCTTCTGACAATCAGAATTGTTGTTCATAAATCATATTCACCGTTTTTACTTGATTTGTGGTCGGTTAAATTGTTGTTCATAAATCATATTCGCCGTTTTTACTTGCTTTGTGGTCGGGTCGGTAAAATAAGTCCTTTGCGACTGTGAATAGAGACAGACTAGCAATCGTGAATGTAACATGCTATATTTTCTGTTCCTTGTCATTTGGAGTTTACTACATATTATCTTTATTATTCAACATTGTTTACACTGTGTAATGAAAATAACTTGACAAGAACTTTCAAAAAATGTCGAATTAAAAAAATAAACATAAACTTTAAAAAAAAAATTAAATGGAGCAGCGGGGTATCGATCCCCGTACCTCTCACATGCTAAGCGAGCGCTCTACCACTTGAGCTACAGCCCCGTTAATTAGCTACGCTAATAAATGTAAAAACTTTATCCTCGACTGAAAAGTTGGAGCAGTCCTGTCGAACGTACACTAGAGTACCATGTGACAATCACCAATGTCTTTCGATGTATTCTGCATTAAAGGAAAGGGAGGCTCAAGTTGACTGCTGCATTTGTTAGAGCCAATGAAATTGGAAATCTTGAGAAGAAGTAGAAAAACAAGAGGAAACAGAATAAAGAAGATGATGATGATACAGTAAAGAAGAAAAAAGCAGTAAAGAAGACGAAAAAAATCATTCGAAAAAAAGAGATAGAAGAAGAAGACGGAATAATAATAATAATAAAAATAATAATAAGAAGAAGAAGAAGAAGAAGAAGGAAACAAGAAGAAGTAGAATAGGAAAGAAGAAGAAGAAACACAAGACAAAGAAGTAGAAGGAGAAGGAAGAAGAAGATGAAGAGAAAGAAAAATAATGAAGAAATTGATGATGAAGGAGAATGAGGAAGAGGCGGAAGAAGAAGAAGATGAAGAAGAAGAAGAAAAAAGACCCATCCGCTCACCAACCACCCAAAAAATAATAAACCTACAAACTAAGTGATTACAATATCAACGAATTTGCTAAACTTGTCTTATTTAGTAACTTAACTAGCTTAACGTCTTTATACTGGTTTAGAAGACTCTGCAGAGTCTGTATACAACCAGTTCCAATTACATCACCTTGCTCTACAAGCTGTACGCATCCAATCTATTCTTAAATGCATTAACCGTCCCAGCCTCCACCACCTCACTTGGCAATGCATTCCAAGCATTCACAACTCTCTGGCTAAAAAAATACTTCCTAATATCTAATCTGGACCTCTCCTTAGTCAACTTGTAGCTGTGCCCTCTTGTTCTTGTTGGTGGTTGTATTTTTAAAAAAACGTGTTATAGTCTACTTTATCCATTCCTCTGATCATCTTATACACCTGTATTAAGTCACCACGAATTCTTCTCTCTTCTAGACACTGTAGGCCGGTTGTTTTTAATCTTTCCTCATAACTGTAATTCTGGAATCCCACTATCAGCTTTGTCACTCTTTTTTTGTATTCTCTCCAGCATGTTTATATCCCCTCTATGATAAGGACTCCACACCTGTACACAGTACATCCCAATCTAGGTCTAACTAATGCTTTATACAGTTTGACTATCACCTCCTTGCTCCTATGTTTAATATTTCTTTATATCATCCCTAACATTGCATTTGCCTTTTTTACTGCCCTGCTGCAGCCTGTTATCCAGGATCACCGCGTGGAGGTGTAGAAGGGTCTTAGCAGCTCTGATTCGCTGGCCCTAACGCTATCAGTCAGCTATGAGTCGCTGACCGTTGCAGCTCAGCGTCTTGATCCCAAGTCTGGTCCATCTGATGTCAGGCGAATTTTTTTTGGTGACAATTTGATGTCGCCATCGACTGTTAGATGCCTCCAGATTTTAGAAACGTTTAGATAGAAGAGATTGTGCGTCTTAGAATAACAGAAATACTGTTCATTCTGACTAATTTCGTCTACTTCTTTTCGCTTACTATGTTTCGACTTCCAGCACTTCGTATAGTAAGGGATCACTAGAGCAATTCGCACAGTGTGCATCGTGCACAGTGGCATTCACCGCCACCGATATTTCCGTAAGCCATGTTTTCCTTTGTCGACGTTTGGCCTTGAATCCGTTGCATCTATATAGAATTGCGTGTTGTGGGAGGTGTGTGTGTTGTGTGTGTGTCTGTGTGTGTGTGTGTATGTGTGGTAGTCTTGTTACGTGACCAAACCATTTTAGTTGCTGTCTTTTGATGTTGTCTAATACTTGTGGTATTCCAACGAGTCTTCTGATATTATCGTTTCTGATCCTGTCTCTCCTTGTACATTCATTATTCTTCGCAGGCATTTAAATTCTGCTGTTACTATTTGTCGTTTTTCAATTGATGTTAGTGTCCAGTTTTGACATTTGGTAACATAGTGTAGAGACGAAGTTCGTGTGGTAAAATATGCATTTTTAAAGTAGACAACAGGTTATAAGAGAAACAGGCAAAATTCAGTCAGGGAACATCGTGCACAGATCATATAGCTACTCTTTGCATCATAGTAGAACACATAATTGAATTACAAACGTCCCTACAGGTATATTTTATAGACTACAAAAAAAGATTTGACAGTTAGATCGACACACTCTGTGGCTACTGCTGAGACACTATGGAATACCAGAGAAGTACATAACACTCTTTCAGAGTATGTACTAAGACACATTTAGTAGAGTGATAAATGAAGGGGCACTGATTGACAGCTTCGGCATGCAGTTGACATTTGGAGATGGTATCTGAAATGAATTTCTACCTTGACTCCGACGTAGAAAACAAATAACAACACCGCCGTTGATTTATTTGCCATTACTGTTTACGCAGACGTCTCCTGGGGGGCACCACTCGCGGATCTATTTGAGATTTGTCTGTTCGTTTATTGATTTCAATTTAGATGTGTGCATTTGTTGCTGGGCAGAGATCGGCATATGAGATTTTAAAAAAGCTGTAGTGCAAGAATGTCGATTACTTTGGAGCTCTGGATTAATAGATTCGCTGTGTCGCTCAAAGTAAAGCACTGCGTCACCTGGTGACAATTGCCCTGATGTCTGGGTAGTAAAATCGGAATCCGGTGTTTAGTTGGAAATCGAAAAGAGTAGGATTAACGGCTACTGTCCGGACAAAATTCAAATTAAAAATCTACCTAAGTTGTTTGTACCTTTCCCCAGGTCGCTTGTTAAGAGCATCTATAGATGGTGCCTAACTGGCTGCGGATCTACCTAGCTTTAGTGTTTGAGTCTATTAAGATTGGCTTGCACGTCGGTGAAAACCACACTCCAAGAAATTGGTTGTATATCGATCTAAACCAGTATAAAGCTGGTAAGTTAAGTTGGTTCACAATAAGGCTGCTGACTCCATCCACAGCCATTTGTGATTACCATTTAAGACGTTATTCTGGGGGAGGGGCTTGTCCTCTTACCAGGCGCGGTAGCTGGGTGATGGATAACTGAATAACCTCTAGATTTATACGTGTGCTGCCAGTATTGAATATAAATCATCCCTGTATGCAAGTTGTATAGACCATGAATAGGCGTTTGACGGTGTGGGTAGAAGAACTATATGGCAACTGTTAAGGCACTGTGGGAAACCAAAGACGTACACAACCCTCATCCAGAATATGTGCAAGGACACAGTTAGTAGAGTGGTACATGATTGACTGACTGGTACTGACTGACAGCTTTAGTGTGCAAACAGCAGTGAGACAGGGATGCCTGCTCTCACCTTTTCTGTTCTTGTTGGCTTTAGATTGGATAATGAAAGAATCGATTGTCATAATTAATTGGATAACCTGAGTTACACATATGATTCCTGCCACTCGAGGTAGGTAATGGATTAATGGAAAGACTATTTCTTAGAGCTAAGGGGTACGGATATTGGTTAAGAAAAACAAACCGATTAAGCTAACGGGTTAAGCTAATAGGTTTCAATATGGATAGTAACCTGCAATCTGAACTGACAAAACGTCGCCGAGCTTTGCTGTGTAGCTTTCTCGCCCATTAACACGTTCCTAGATGGTTGTCAAGACATGAACCATAGATTATCTCTATCTCTCTTCACAACCACTGTGCTCACTGCGATGTACTAAGGTGCTGAATCACGAACACTAACAAAATCACTGGAGGACAAATTGAGAGTGACTCAGACCTCTCTAAACAGATGTTTGATCGGAATCACTGTCTGGAACCAACGAATGCAAAATCTCCATAATTATGACATACCACGATTGTCCTTGGTGATCTTCGTCTTCTTCTTCATCGTACGCAGTCAGACATCACCCTTTATTTTTTCGAAAAAGCAGCGGTCATCCTGAGGCTGTCGACACTGCCATAGAGCTTGTCTAGTGTTGCCACTGGTGATGGCCACATCTGCTTTCTCTGGTCCTCGTATGTCGGGCAGTTTTGCAGCATATGTTCAGCGGTCATTTTCCCGGTGCCGCACGTGTATTCGTCAGTGCCACCTATCTTCAATTTATTGAATAGGTGGTACCTCAGTCTATTGTGGCCAGTGCAAAGTCTGAAGACCCCTACCTGCTCTCTTCTGTTCAACTGGTAATAGGCATCGTTTTTTTGTGTAGTCCTTGATGAACAATGCGGCAGAGACACTGCCAAACTCTGATGGACAGGTAAATGTCCAGACCCTCCTTAATGCAGCTGCGACAGAAACCTCTGATGAAGTCAAATTCAGTTTAGTTCAGTTCAGTTCAGTTCATTCTGTGACATCTTGAGATCGTTGGCGACGAAACGATGATCGATGGAGCACTTAGCAGAAATCTAGTACCCCCAAGGGCGATGTTCGATGGATCACTTAGTAGCAATCTAGTACCCCCAAGGGCGATGTTCGATGGAGCACTTAGCAACAATTGAGTCACCCCAAGGGAAAAAGAGACCGCGGGAAAGACCGCCAATGAGTTGGTCAGACTACCTTGCTGTGCACAATAACATCCGATACGCCTCTGGAGGAGACCATAACACGCACTGGACTTCCGTGGCCCAAGACAGGATCCACTGGAGACGAAGTTGGAACCCGCAGCTACGCTGAAAAGCGGGTGATCAATATCGAAATCAATAATATGAGGGGAGGACGGCAAAGTCCCAGGTACTAGTCTTTAATACAGATGAGGTAGTCAATGACGGGGCGAGCAACATTACGATGGAGGAGCTGAAAATGAATGTCGGTAGAGCAGCTGTACATAGTCGTACAACGCCAGAAATGGGAACAAAATGTTAATGGGAACTGAATGTCAACTGTTATTCCTGAAGATTGTCCAGACAGCCTGGCAACACAATACTGTATCAAAGGATTAGGAGGTAGCCATCGTTATACCATTTTCAAAAAGGGAAACAACCGACAAAGTAAAAGTTATAGAGACATTTCCATATATAACGTCTCAGCAGAACCTGTTCTATGATACGGAAGCAGATAAGAAAAAAACGTCTGACAGGACCGGAAATGGGTAACACCCAGTGTGATTCTAGAGCAAACTGAAGAACGAACGTTGAGATCTTATCTTCACACATAGGCAACTCAATCAAGAAGCTGTTAAGTGTTTCAATGAAATCTACCTTTGGTTTACTTTTTACCTGGAAAAGGCATCGGATAACTTTCCCTGGAGAATACTCTCGGAATGCCTGGAAGGAAAGAACAGCTTCTCGCCAATAATTTGCGCCAAACTATTTAAAAAGCTTGCAGAATCTTCATTAGGCCATGGAACAAAACGTCAGAGTAGTTCAAAACCACAAGTGGCATTAGGCAAAGTCGACATTACACCGCCATCTCTTTTCATACTTGTCAGGGATGATATTATCAAACACTAAAAAGAGAGGGCCAAAATATACTCAATATGGTACTGTAAGATAAAAGCAGACTTTATTTTGGATCTCTCGTTTGTTGATAACGTGGTTTTGGCCTTAATTAAATAGGAAACACATATACAAACAAACCTTCTAATCTGGAAAGTTAAGATGAAGAAGAAAGGGAAACCAATTGCAGTTAAAAAAACACAAACTATCGTGATCTCATGAGAAGACACGAGACATCAAGTTATGGTGGATGAACAGACTCTGAAACGGGTCAACCAGTTCAAATAACTTGTCGTGTCCAGTTTGACTTGACATGTCGGTAATTTTTTCTCGGTATGACCGCTGCTGCACGTACATAAAGAATTGGAAAAATTACTATACTGCAAAAGTGTCACACTGGAACGTATTACAAACAGATCAAACATGCATTAATGCGCAGGCTCAGTTTTAAGGATCCCCCCCCCCAAAAAAGCATTTCTCCGCCTTATTGATTCTCTTCTCGCCGAATTTCATGGTCGAGGTCATACTGTTGACATCAAGTTACAAGACAGCAAAGGTATAACACAAATACGTCCACATTACAAACAGATAGGCACGCTGACTAGTTTCAAGGCTCTGAACGAAACATCAAAAAAAAGAGGCACAAGTAACAAGTAAAGACAAGATCTGAAAAAACATAACAACCTAGAAAACAAACGGTATGCATGTAGACATAAATAGACACTGAACAGGAACCTAGAAAACAAATGGTATGCATGTAGACATAAATAGACACTGAACAGGAACCTAGAAAACAAACGGTATGCATGTAGACATAAATAGACACTGAACATGAACCTAGAAAACAAATGGTATGCATGTAGACATAAATAGACACAGAACAGGAACCTAGAAAACAAATAATATGCCCGCAGACATATATAGACACAGGACAAGAAACTAGGCAACAAATGGTATGCACACAAACATGAATAGACGCAGGACAAGAAACTAAGCAACAAATGGTATACACACAAACATGAACAGACACAGGACGAGAAACTAAACAACAAATGGTATACACACAAACATGAACAGACACAGGACGAGAAACTAAACAACAAATGGTATACACACAAACATGAACAGACACAGGACGAGAAACTAAACAACAAATGGTATACACACAAACATGAACAGACACAGGACGAGAAACTAAACAACAAATGGTATGCACACAAACATGAATAGAACATGAACAAAAGCTTAGAAAACGTATGGTATGCACGCTTATTGTTAGAAAATGTGGAAATACAGAGCTCAAACTTACCACGTTAACAGTCCGATCCATCGACATTATCAATAATGGGTTAGTTTAATCAATGACCGATCACACAGTTTAAATGGCTGCTCTTTATAAATTGACAAGGAGTTTATTGATATTTCTAAACTGTAAAGGTCGTTCGATATTGGACATAGGCACACAGATGGCGCATTCTTCACAACTGCAAGGTCATACGCACTTTAACGTCTTGGATGACAAATTTGTTTGTGATCTAGGCCCTATGTACAAAAAAATGTAGCAGCCCTTTTTAATAAACAAATTCAAGTTTCTTTTCAATATAGTGTTTACCAATTTCTGATATTCCTTATCTGTGTTATACCTTTGTTGTCGTGTACGTTAATGCCAACAGTTTGACATCGCCTTCGTTAAAGTCGGCGGGAAGAAAATAAATTAGGCGGGGAAATATTTATTTGGGGATCCTTAACACTGAGAAAGAAGTATGGAGGGGGGAATAATAATGTTCGCTTAGGCGTCAGTGCAGTGGCTCTCTGCATCGTTAGACTACTGTCATGGACTCGTGCTGTAGCGTGTTGCCGGGTCTCGTCTAGAGCTGAGGGGAATCTACCAACTGTCGGAATTTTGAGACGCTGGGGCGACCCATCCATCGCCGATAGGTAGTGCCTGACAAAGATTTGAGAAGGAGCTTGTGAGCTGAGACGTCCTGATCCTGCCACCAGACAACATGACCGAAGATAGAAAGGGGGCGTCAGACCAGACTTTCCATAATGAGGGTTGGGGCTGGGGCTGGGGGTTAAGGGTGGTGGGATTTGTCTTCGTGGTGATCTCATCAGTGCGAACAAAGTCGTTCCAGCGAATTCCGAGAGAATGTGTCACTGGTTGCACATATCTTCGTCTTCTGATTCTTTCGTTCTCAACCTCCCGCTACCAGGCCATGAAAAAGGCTTTGTAAGTAGCAGGATGTAGTCCGGAGAACGGAATGCGTTGTGTCGTGGTTTACAAGCTTGACTGCGATATTTGCACATTTCGGGCTCACACATCCGACTTCAGAAAGCATTTTTGAGTACTGGGTTGCCTTCCTTATTTGATCCCTTCGACAGTCTGCTCTATTGCAACCTGTTATCCAGGGTCATCTTGTAGAGGCGTAGAAGGGTCTTGGCAGCGCTGGTTGGCAGATCCTGACGGTAGCAGTCATGTGCATATGAAAAGCATCAAGTCTTGAGGGAATATACGCTATGTAATAAATTGGGCGAGTAAATACGACACTTGTCTTGAAATGTTAAGTGCCACAGCAACATGTTTAGTCGCAACTGCGACCTGGCGTTCAGAAGCTAACTGCGTGTTAGAGATTCTCAACAAAAAGACAACGAGAGCAGGGATAGAAATGAATATCTCCAAAACTGAAGTCATGCAAAACTGTTACGTCCATTGTGATGCAATCATCCGTGACATGAAAAAGAATTTGGAAGAAGTCGAGCAATACTGATACCTCCTATACATGCAGGATAATTTAGAAACAGAACTAACAATGCGTTACGACGCAGACTAGGCGGCCTTCTTGTCCATCGTGACAGTCCTGGTAGGTTCCCAGGAGCGGATCCTACGTGTTTCTCTCTTCAACTCTCAGAAATGTGCGATACTACTGAAACATGGACACTTACAAAAGAAACGGAGAAAAAACTGCGAATGACTCATGCCGTTCTTGAGAGACGCATAGTCGACCTTACTTTCTACAACAAGCGCGCGCAGAATCTCTACAATTCCGGCATACGGCAAGTTTCATCGGTGAGCGATGCAGTTGTTCAGGCAAACACGGCAAAACATAGGTGGGCAAGCTAAGTACTCAGACGAAAGGATGAACGTTGGAGCCCCACGACAGAAGTCTGGCTTCCTCGAGGCGGAAAAACACCTCGAAGTAGACCTCCAATGCTTTAGTAAGACTTAATTATACTGCATTCTTCTTCTTCTTCGAACGCTGCCATACTTCGTCTTGAATTTGTTTAAAGAAAGCAGCTATCATCTCGAGGCTGTCGACACTGCCATTGAGCTTGTCTAGTGTTGGCACTGGTGATGGCTACATGTGCTTTACATGTCCTCGTATGGCGGGTAAATTGCATCAGATGTTCAGGGGTCATTTTCGCAGTACCACAGGTGCATTCGTCAGTAGCGCCTATATTCAGTTTATTGAATAGATGGTACGTACCTCAGTCTGTTGTGGCCTGTGCGGAGTCTGAAGACCACCACCTGCACTTTTAGGTTCAATTGGTAATAAGCATAATTTGTGTGTGTAGCCAGTATACTCTGATTTCTGTTTGTATCTGGCCCTAATGCACTTTTTTGGACTATTTGTAAGTCACACTTGAATCTTGTTGTTGTAACCGTCCACCTTCTTTCGTCAGTCTGTCTGACTTCTCGCTGCCTTAAATGTTACAACACTTTTGGTTGTGGACCGCTGTCATAGTTGACAGAGTACTGATCTTAGGTCATTTAGTTCGGTATTTTTCTTCGCTGTAAACACGGATAGGGTATCGGTAAAAACGACTACCTGGCTTTCATTGCTTTCGCCTGTCAGCATATAAGGTTATACAGCTGTGGGTCCCAACTTCTTTTCCATTGTCTTCAGTCTTGGGCCACAGTGGACTGGGGGGGGGGGGGGGTGTGGGGAGGAGAGGGGAATAAGTTTCCCGTCTGCTAAATCGTGGATGTTGATTCTGAGTTTGAAGGAGTTGGTCCAGCGTGTTGTTTGTCTTTTCCGTAGTCGATTTTTGTATCATTAGTGCCAGACTCCTGTCGCTGTGCTCCAACATCAGTTCTCTGAAGCAGGTGGCCAGCCCTGAGATGTTTTTCATTATTTACGTGGGTAACTGTTTCCTTCACCAATGACATTTGCCGTACGTCAGTGTTAAAGCTTCTTTCACCAATGGCATTTGCTGTACGTCGGTGTTATAGCTTCCTTCACCAATGACATTTGCCGTACGTCGGTGTTATAGCTTCCTTCACCAATGACATTTGCCGTACGCCGGTGTTATGAAGACCTTCCATACGTTGGTTGTGGAGCGTAAGGTCGACCCTGCATCTCTCTCTACGGGTACTTGCACCACTGTGAATTTGAACTCCATTTCTATTGCAGCGTGACTAAGTTTCTGCAACGTAACACATTGCACAGGGAACATTGTAGTTGAAGAGGGAGGCGCACAGGCTATGGTCGTGGACAATGGTCTAGTGCCGTCTTTATGGACTAGAATGACGCCTTGTGTCCGCGACGCAAAAAAAAGGCAAAGGCCGCCGTCCATCGTAGACGATGATGACATAATTTATTATGCTGGCGCTATTTTTAGAAAGGATTAACTGCGCTACTTTTTTACCCTCGCTCTCTCTTATCGAGCCGCCCGACCCCAGTGGCAAGTCAAGGACAAGACGACTAGGGGGCGACTACGAGATGCAGGGACGAGACGAGGTCTTGTTAATTCTGGGCTTCAGTCTTTTTACATGTTCATCATGTGTCCCAAGTATTAATAATCTTCCACGTAATTCAGATTATAACCATCGAAGATGACTGGGTCATTGGTAGCGAAACGGTTACGCGTGACGTTAGTCTTGGATGTGTTCATCTCGAGGCCCGCTCTTCGCATAGCTACCATCATATTCCATTGATTTACGTTAAGCGTATTGTTATTTCGATAACAAGATCCGATTTGGCTTTGATTGCCAGCATAATAGTGGTGCATTATTGATTAATGACGGGTCTAAACTTGACATTTGGTACATTAAAACCAAATAATTGTTTCGACATGTATCCCATAGGTGGGATCCTGCTGCGGAACAAACATTGCCGACGATTAAAGTCGCCAGCAGCTGGCTTGGTACCATCATTAATACACTGCAATCATTTTATCGAGTATTGTAGGGACGGTGTTGGCTAGTGGTTAAATAACACGGCTCACAATCAGCAGGTGCTGGGTTCGATCCCCATCACAGCTCCAGCCGTTACCCCGGAGTAGCAAACCCTTAGAAAATGCAGGAGGAAGCAGACCCTTACATAAAATACATGCCGAAGTAGGATGCACTGGTCCGACAAAATAAAAAATCCAATAAAAACCGTAGTGCGAAGCAGGCCGCCCTGAAGAATTGAGAAATAAGCAAAAAAAAAGAGAAAAAAATAGCTAGTATTCCCACTTGCTGAGTTTCACAGGAAAGATTTAAAGCGTTGTGGAATAAAGGCCGCTGGCATGTGAAGTCGATTACAAGCAACGTTTTTGTTTCACTCCTGATAGAAGAAACAACAAAGTATCGCTTACTTGAGTTTCGAACTCGCACCCCTGTGGTCAGGAAACTAGTCTCCTAACAGACTAGCCACCCGTTCCTAGTTGAAAAGATACAATTAAATACAAATGTGTAAGTGCACTTTTGTGTGCGCGTAAGTGCATGAGGGCGTGTGTATGTGTATGTTGTTGTTTCGAATGCCCACAATGAGTAGGTTTACTCTTTTTTGCGCCCTCAAAAAGACGTTTAGTGGCGGGTTGCAGTGGCTTTCATCACATCCCCAGCGTGCTGATGAAGGTGGACCGCGATCTTCCAGGTGGTTGTGCTATGCTTGGCTTTATCTGCATGGCGCTCACTACTTCGGGGATGCTACTCCTCAATAAAAATGTCTAGAAAACAAGGGAACGCTAAATGGAAGAAAGATAGTGGTCTTAGTCAGTATATTGTGCCTGATACTTTCGCGGTGTCCCTGTTAGTATGCTGTGCCTGACACTGACGCGGTGTCCCTGTTAGTATGTTGTGCCTGACACTGACGCGGTGTCCCTGTTAGTATGTTGTGCATGACACTGACGCGGTGTCCCTGTCAGTATGCTGTGCCTGACACTGACGCGGTGTCCCTGTCAGTATGCTGTGCCTGACACTGACGCGGTGTCCCTGTCAGTATGCTGTGCCTGACACTGACACGGTGTCCCTGTCAGTATGTCCCTGTCAGTATGTTGTGCCTGACACTGACGCGGTGTCCCTATCAGTATGTTGTGCCTGACACTGACGCGGTGTCCCTGTCAGTATGTTGTGCCTGACCGTACGAGCGTCTCAGTCCCCTCAAGCGTTTGATATAATATTATGTAAGGTGAGCGGCAGTTATTTCGTGACCAGGGTCCTTTACAATGTAGTTACGCCACTGGAGTTACGCTTGTTAATAAATACATTTATGGTATTCAAACATAAAAATCTGAAAATTCCCTTCCAGAACCTGCTGGCATTTATTTGTCCTCTTCCTGTCCCTATAAAGCACTGGTTGGTTCTGAATAAATTAGAATACGTGGGGGAAAAAACATTAATACAGGTTGTAGTTACCTGGAATAAAATACACATTTATGAGTTCAACAACAGCGATTCCGTTCATGGAGAAGATTAAATGATACGGAAAACACACATAGGAGATTCGGTGGCTTAAGTGTTGTGGGCTGGGCTTACAATTCCATGGTACCCGGTCCGAATCAAGTTGAATTTAGTTTTAAGATGTCCCATATCGTGGATTTTTCATGATAGGACCGTTGCTTCAGATGACCAATTTGTAAATGGGTACCTAACGATATTATGTGAACATTTTTCTGCTCTGTCTTTGGCACTTAACGTCTTTATACTGTTTCAAAAGACTATGCAGAGTCGGCATCCGGACAGGGAGAGATCACCTCACCCTGGGGGCTACTCTTCCCCTTCTCTCCCCTCTTACCTCACTCTGTTTCATTTGACTCTGTCCTACAGTCACACTCTTGCACAACTTTCACACGCGCCCTCGTGGTAAAGCCCTTCCATTGCACTTTGGTTGGGCTAGCTTCTGAGGGCGCACAAACCTAGCATAGGTACATACAGACGCACACATGCATCCAAGCACTGGTTTATGCGTCCTGATATCGCCCAATGGACTACGGTGGAAAATGGCGCTCCTCCGCCAGTAGAAACTAGTGAGGCAAACATCTAAGCAAAAAAACAAACAAACTATGCAAAGTCTGGATACAATCAGTTTCTTTTACTTCACTTAACGTAACAAATAACAATGAACGAATTGACTCTACTACTTCCTATGTCTCCGACTAACAAAATATGTCCTATAATTTAATATGGACTTTCATTAAATAATTTGTAGGTGTGCCGTCTTGTTTTTGTAGACAGCTGTACTTTAATAAATTAGTTATAGTCTAATTAATTCCTTGCCTTGATTATCTTATAAATCTGTACAAAATCATTTAGATTGCTTCTCTTTTTCTGGTTTTTCTGAGTCATAACTATTATTTAGAAATTCCACTATCAGTTTTGTCGCTCAACAATGAAAGGTGCTGAGCACATATGGGGGCGTCCAGGTGAAATGTTGTAAGTTCTATGAACCGTGTTTCATTAGTTTTACATACGTGCTGATGTTCGTCCATTACATCTTACGAAGACCAATCTCTCTCTATTTAGCAGTGTGGACAGTCTTTTCTATTGTTATGCCCGCTGAAATGGGTGACGTATGCGATCATTTGAATTAAAGTGGAGCAGAACTGTGCCATTTGTCAACCTTACTCTCTCGTCCTGGGCTACCTTTAGCCAGTGGCAAGACATTACCAACACAACTGGAGATAACAGGATGCAGATATTTTTCTCAAAGCTTACTCCCGAAGCCTTTCCTGTAAACAGGTATCCCACAAGGCAGCGGGGGAGGGGGGGGGGGGGGTTGACATCTTTCATTGTGCATCTTCAATTTCTCAGGACCGCAAGAGGTCCCAGGGACACCACTCAGCGTGTGAGTGATGTGTCGGGCATCTCTTTCGGGTGACGTGTTCTAGTCCATTATAGTCCCGTGTCTACATTTCACAGCCACACCAAAACCGACACTCTCTGCAGCTAGTGTAAATGCGGCCAATCTCGTGAAGCTCAGCGCGTGAACTACGCCGCGAAAATACAACAGGAGTTTAACCGTAGTACTAATTTATATAGCTGATGTCCATGCCAGGATACAAGTGTAAGTCGTCAACAAGTTGGAACTCCAGGCAAATCCGTGGCTTTGCGGCTTCGATAATGAACTAAAACACCAAAGCAATGTTAGACGCGAAGCCAGTAGGGCGCCATATTTTCTGCCATTTTAAAAGAAAAACATGTTGTCGAGAATGACTAAAAGGAATTGTGTGTGAGGTTAATATTACTGTTGTTTTAGACGTCATAGCTCAGCTAGATAAACTTAAAAAACAACTGACAAATAGTGTATTTATATGTTTATATGTGTGCTACCACTGTGCTAATAATGCAGTCTGTTTAAGAGAATATGGATTGCAGTGGAAAGGTAAAAGTGACCCTCCCCCCCCCCCCCAAAACAGCCAGCTGAAAACAGATATGTTGGGCCGAACGAGGCATATATCGTACCCTCACTGTAGACGGAGACACAAGCTCACAACGTGCTTTTCAGGACTAACTAAGAAGAAAAAGAAGAAGATGATGATGATGATGATATGAAAATGAAGAAGAAGAAGAAGACTTTATCTTTATTCAAAGGCCACGTGAGAACAATAGCAAAGTGTAAAATGAAATGTCTAACATAGATCGTCGCTGAAAAACAAAAGTAACAAGAGAAGAAATAACGACATTGGAAATATGGTCATAGCTATAACCTGTGCTGAACACATTTCCAGACATAAAATACGATGGCTCGGTTGCCTAATGAGAATGCAGTCTGATCAGCTGTCCTTACACACTTTTAAAACAAGAGGTTCTGGCTACAAGGCACGAGGGAGACCGAGAAGAAGATGGATATATACAATAAGAGTAAATCTTCAATGACTCGAGTTTACGTCGACCAGAGTCCCACACTTGGCCCCGGAAAGACAACGAAAGCGTGTCTGTACTAGAGCGTGGACAATCGACATAAATTGAATTATTGTTGTTTTTAAAAAGCTTTTAACTTGACATTACTTCACAATGGTGTGTCCTTTTTCCACTTGTGTTTATAATTGACATGAATACAATTACACAGTTGGCTAACCCTCATGATGAGTCCTTCAATGAATTGTTGTTTGCTGATGTTATTTTACCAAAATGGAGAAGACCTACAATACCCTCTTAACTATCTCCATTTCGCTTGTAACGAACATGACATGAAGACCAACACAGGCAATGCAGAGACTATGTTGATTTCACGTGAAAAAGTGCAATAAAGTTTCCACATGGGTATCAAGCAAGTATAGGAGTCCAAATACCTAGGTAGTATATTCAATTATGACAGCAAAGTGCACACAGAGATTGCACATAGAATTCAGAAAGCCAACAGTGTCCACTATCAAATTGCACCGATTTTGAAAACATCCTTTTTTCAACTAAGTAGAGGCTGATAAATGCACTATTTATTGCTACCTTGTGTTACTAATGTTAATGTTGGTCCTTGATAGCAACACATGCGGGTAAGATTCAGAACTGTTAGATTCTCTGTGTGGGTAGTGCAACAGGAAAGACAATCCGAGACCGAATCCGCAACACTACGCTGAAGTAGACAGTGGGGGCAAGCGTAGTTAGGGCCTACATTGACTCTCAACAAACCAAATGATTTGGTCATTGAGTCAGAATACATTATGACCAGCCTGCCCCAAGAGCATATGTAGGTCTCTGGTCCACGAGCAAGAAGCAGTTCATGATGGATTGACCGTGTCACTGCCACTCTCAGGAAGTTACAACCTAACGACAGTATAAACCTCCCACCTGGCGATAACAAGAAATCTACGCATCTCTATACTCTGTGACGTCGAATGGCAAGGGAGGTAAGGCCATTAGAAGGGAGAGATAATCATTTCAGAGTCGATGGCAATCCTTCAAGCATTAGACGTCAGTGATCATTGCAGACCTTATTGTATCCAAATATCTCTCGACATGGACACCATTATCACGTCATATGTTGTCAAAATAGTTCTGCAGTGGATCCCTGGACACTCAAACAGACTCAGCAATGGCAATGCAAACAGCTTAGCAAAGAACGGATCAATTCAAGAATAGCAACAAATAGCAAAACACAGATCCTCCTAGAAACGCTTCTCTCACACTAAGATCCTCATAGAAACGCTTTTCTCACACTAAGATCCTCATAGAAACGCTTCTCTCACACTAAGATCCTCCTAGAAACGCTTCTCTCACACTAAGATCCTCATAGAAACGCTTCTCTCACACTAAGATCCTCATAGAAACGCTTCTCTCACACTAAGATCCTCCTAGAAACGCTTCTCTCACACTAAGATCCTCCTAGAAACGCTTCTCTCACACTAAGATCCTCATAGAAACGCTTCTCTCACACTAAGATCCTCCGAGAAACGCTTCTCTCACACTAAGATCCTCCTAGAAACGCTTCTCTCACACTAAGATCCTCCTAGAAACGCTTCTCTCACACTATGATCCTCCTAGAAACGCTTCTCTCACACTAAGATCCTCATAGAAACGCTTCTCTCACACTAAGATCCTCATAGAAACGCTTCTCTCACACTAAGATCCTCATAGAAACGCTTCTCTCACACTAAGATCCTCATAGAAACGCTTCTCTCACACTAAGATCCTCATAGAAACGCTTCTCTCACACTAAGATCCTCATAGAAACGCTTCTCTCACACTAAGATCCTCATAGAAACGCTTCTCTCACACTAAGATCCTCCTAGAAACGCTTCTCTCACACAAAGATCCTCCTAGAAACGCTTCTCTCACACAAAGATCCTCCTAGAAACGCTTCTCTCACACTAAGATCCTCATAGAAAATATCCTCACAGTCACACAAAAAACCTCCTATACACTCTCCTCTCACACAAAGATCCCCCTAGACACTCTCCTCACACAAAGATCCTCAAAGACACTCTCCTCTCACACAAAAAACCTCATAGACACCCTCCTCTCACACAAAGATCCTTCTAGACACCCTCCTCTCACAAAGATCCCCCTAGACACTCTCCTCTCACACAAAGATCCTCAAAGACACTCTCCTCTCACACAAAAAACCTCATAGACACCCTCCTCTCACACAAAGATCCTCCTAGACACCCTCCTCTCACAAAGATCCCCCTAGACACTCTCCTATCACACAAAGATCCCCCTAGACACTCTCCTCAAACAAAGATCCCACTAGACACCCTCCTCTCACACAAAGAACCTCCTAGACACTCTCCTCTCACACAAAGAACCTCCTAGACACCCTCCTCTCACACAAAAACACCTCCTAGACACTCTCCTCACACAAAGATCCCCCTAGACACCCTCCTCTCACACAAAGATCATCCTAGACACCCTCCTCTCACACAAAAACACCTCCTAGACACCCTCCTCTCACACAAAAACACCTCCTAGACACTCTCCTCACACAAAGATCCCCCTAGACACCCTCCTCTCACACAAAGATCCTCCTAGACACTCTCCTCTCACACAAAGAACCTCCTAGACACCCTCCACTCACACAAAAACACCTCCTAGATACCCTCCTCTCACACAAAAACACCTCCTAGACACTCTCCTCACACAAAGATCCCCCTAGACACCCTCCTCTCACACAAAGATCCTCCTAGACACTCTCCTCACACAAAGATCCCCCTAGACACCCTCCTCTCACACAAAGATCCTCCTAGACACTCTCCTCTCACACAAAGAACCTCCTAGACACCCTCCTCTCACACAAAAATACCCCCTAGACACCCTCCTCTCACACAAAGATCCTCCTAGACACTCTCCTATCAGACAAAGATCCCACGACACTCTCCTCTAACACAGATCCCCTAGACACTCTCCTCTCACACAGATACCCCTAGACACCCTCCTCCGACACAAAAACACCCCCTAGACACTCTCTTCTCACACTAAAAACCTTCTAGACACTCTTCTCTCACACAGACCCCCCTAGACACCCTCCTAACACACAAAGATCCCCCTAGACACTCTCCTCCCACACAAAAAAAAAACCCTCGACACTCTCCTAACACACAAAGATCCCCCTAGAGACTCTCCTCCCACACAAAAACACCCCATAGACACTCTCCTCTCACACAAAAAACCTCCTAGACACTCTCCTCTCACACAGATCCCCCTAGACACTCTCCTCTCACACAAAAAACCTCCTAGACACTCTCCTCACAGTCACACAAAAACACCTCCTAGACACTCTCCTCTCACACAGATCCCCCTAGACACTCTCCTCTTACACAGATCTCCCTAGACACTCTCCTCTTACACAAAGATCCTCCTAGACACTCTCCTCTCACACAAAGAACCTCCTAGACACTCTCCTCTCACACAAAGAACCTCCTAGACACCTTCCTCTCACACAAAGATCCTCCTAACACTCTCCTATCACACAAATATCCTCCTAGACACTCTCCTCACACAAAGATCCCCCTAGACACCCTCCTCTCACACAAAGATCCTCCTAGACACTCTCCTATCACACAAATATCCTTCTAGACACTCTCCTCTTACACAGATCCCCCTAGACACCCTCCTCTCACACAAATATCCTCCTAGACACCCTCCTCTCACACAAATATCCTCCTAGACACTCTCCTATCACACAAATAGCCTCATAGACACTCTCCTCTAACACAAAGATCCCCCTAGACACTCTCCTCTCACACAAAGATCCTCCTAAACACTCTCCTATCACACAAAGATCTCACGACACTCTCCTCTAACACAGATCCCCTAGACACTCTCCTCTCACACAGATCCCCCTAGACACCCTCCTCCCACACAAAAACACCCCCTAGACACTCTCCTGTCACACAAAGATCCCCATAGACACTCTCCTCCCACACAAAAAACCTCATAGACACTCTAATCTTACACAGATCCCCCTAGACACTCTCCTCTCACACAAAAAACCTCCTAGACACTCCCCTCACAGTCACACAAAAACACCTCCTAGACACTCTCCTCTCACACAAAGATCCCCCTAGACACTCTCCTCCCACACAAAAACACCACATAGACACTCCTCTCACACAAAAAACCTCCTAGACACTCTCCTCTCACACAGATCCCCCTAGACACTCTCCTCTCACACAGATCTCCCTAGACACTCTCCTCTCACACAAATATCTTCCTAGACACTCTCCTCACACAAAGATCCCCCTAGACACTCTCCTCTCACACAGATCCCCCTAGACACTCTCCTCTCACACAGATCCCCCTAGACACCCTCCTCTCACACAAAGATCCTCCTAGACACTCTCCTATCACACAAATAGCCTCCTAGACACTCTCCTCTCACACAAAGATCCCCCTAGACACTCTCCTATCACACAAAGATCCCACGACACTCTCCTCTAACACAGATCCCCTAGACACTCTCCTCTCACACAGATCCCCCTAGACACCCTCCTCCCACACAAAAACACCCCCTAGACACTCTCCTGTCACACAAAGATCCCCCTAGACACTCTCCTCCCACACAAAAACACCCCATAGACACTCTCCTATCGCACAGATCTTCCTAGATATTCTCCTCTCACACAAAAAACCTCATAGACACTCTAATCTCACACAGATCCCCCTAGACACTCTCCTCTCACACAAAAAACCTCCTAGACACTCTCACAGTCACACAAAAACACCTCCTAGACACTCTCCTCTCACACAAAGATCCCCCTAGACACTCTCCTCTCACACAAAAAACCTCCTAGACACTCTCCTCTCACACAGATCCCCCTAGACACTCTCTCACACAGATCCCCCTAGACACTCTCCTCTTACACAAAAAACCTCCTAGACACTCTTATCACAGTCACACAAAAACACCCCCTAGACACTCTCCTCTCACACAGATCCCCCTAGACACTTTCCTCTCACACAGATCCCCCTAAACACTCTCCTCTTACACAAAAAACATCCTAGACACTCTCTTCACAGTCACACAAAAACACCTCCTAGACACTCTCCTCTCACACAGATTCCCCTAGACACTCTCCTCTCACACAGATCCCCCTAGATACTCTCCTCTCACACAGATCCCCCTAGACACTCTCCTCTCACACAAAAGATCCCCCTAGACACTCTCCTCTCACACAAAAAAACTCCTAGACACTCTCCTCTCACACAGATCCCCCTAGACACTCTCCTCTCACACAGATCCCGCTAAACACTCTCCTCTCACACAGAAAAACTCCTAGACACTCTCCTCTCACACAGATCCCCCTAGACACCCTCCTCCCACACAAAAACACCCCCTAGACACTCTCCTGTCACACGAAGATCCCCCTAGACACTTTCCTCCCACACAAAAAACCTCATAGACACTCTAATCTTACACAGATCCCCCTAGACACTCTCCTCTCACACAAAAACCTCATAGACACTCCCCTCACAGTCACACAAAAACACCTCCTAGACACTCTCCTCTCACACAAAGATCCCCCTAGACACTCTCCTCCCACACAAAAACACCACATAGACACTCTCCTCTCACACAAAAAACCTCCTAGACACTCTCCTCTCACACAGATCCCCCTAGACACTCACCTCTCACACAAAAAACCTCCTAGACACTCTCCTCACAGTCACACAAAAACAATTCCTAGACATTCTCCTCTCACACAGATCCCCTAGACACTCTCCTCTCACACAGATCTTCCTAGACACTCTCCTCTCACACAAAGATCCTCCTAGACACTCTCCTCTCACACAAAGATCCTCCTAGACACTCTCCTCTCACACAAAGATCCTCCTAGACACTCTCCTCTCACACAAAGATCCTCCTAGACACTCTCCTCTCACACAAAGAACCTCCTATACACTCTCCTCTCACACAAAGAACCTCCTAGACACCCTCCTCTCACACAAAAACACCCCCTAGACACCCTCCTCTCACACAAAGATCCTCCTAGACACTCTCCTATCACACAAATATCCTCCTAGACACTCTCCTCATACGAAGATCCCCCTAGACACCCTCCTCTCACACAAAGATCCTCCTAGACACTCTCCTCTCACACAAAGATCCTCCTAGACACTCTCCTCTCACACAAAGATCCTCATAGACACTCTCTTCTCACACAAAGATCCTCCTAGACACTCTCCTCTCACACAAAGAACCTCCTAGACACTCTCCTCTCACACAAAGAACCTCCTAGACACCCTCCTCTCACACAAAAACACCCCCTAGACACCCTCCTCTCACACAAAGATCCTCCTAGACACTCTCCTATCACACAAATATCCTCCTAGACACTCTCCTCATACAAAGATCCCCCTAGACACCCTCCTCTCACACAAAGATCCTCCTAGACACTCTCCTCTCACACAGATCCCCCTAGACACCCTCCTCTCACACAAAGATCCTCCTAGACACTCTCCTATCACACAAATAGCCTCCTAGACACTCTCCTCTCACCCAAAGATCCCACTATACACTCTCCTCTCACACAAAGATCCTCCTAGACACTCTCCTATCACACAAAGATCCCACGACACTCTCCTCTAACACAGATCCCCTAGACACTCTCCTCTCACACAGATCCCCCTAGACACCCTCCTCCCACACAAAAACACCCCCTAGACACTCTCCTGTCACACAAAGATCCCCCTAGACACTCTCCTCCCACACAAAAACACCCCATAGACACTCTCCTCTCGCACAGATCTTCCTAGACACTCTCCTCTCACACAAAAAACCTCATAGACACTCTAATCTCACACAGATCCCCCTAGACACTGTCCTCTCACACAAAAAACCTCCTAGACACTCTCACAAAAACACCTCCTAGACACTCTCCTCTCACACAAAGATCCCCCTAGACACTCTCCTCTCACACAAAAAACCTCCTAGACACTCTCCTCTCACACAGATCCCCCTAGACACTCTCCTCTCACACAGATCCCTCTAGACACTCTCCTCTTACACAAAAAACCTCCTAGACACTCTTATCACAGTCACACAAAAACACCCCCTAGACACTCTCCTCTCACACAGATCCCCCTAGACACTTTCCTCTCACACAGATCCCCCTAGACACTTTCCTCTCACACAGATCCCCCTAGACACTCTCCTCTCACACAAAGATCCCCCTAGACACTCTCCTCTCACACAAAAAAACTCTTAGACACTCTCCTCTCACACAGATCCCCCTAGACACTCTCCTCTCACACAGATCCCCCTAGACACTCTCCTCTCACACAGAAAAACCACTAGACACTCTCCTCTCACACAGATCCCCCTAGACACTCTCCTTTCACACAAAAAACCTCCTAGACACTCTCCTCTCACACAAAAACACCCCCTAGACACTCTCCTCTCACATAGATCCCCCTAGACACTCTCCTCTCACACATAGATCCCTCTTGACACTCTCCTCTCACAGAAAAAACCTCCTAGACACCCTCCTCTCACACAAAAACACCCCCTAGACACTCTCCTCACACCAAAAAAATCCTCCTAGACACTCTCCTCTCACACATAGATCCCCCTAGACACTCTCCTCTCACAGAAAAAAACATCCTAGACACCCTCCTCTCACACAAAAACACCCCCTAGACACTCTCCTCACACAAAACAACCTCCTAGACACTCTCCTCTCACACAAAAAACCCACTAGACACTCTCCTCTCACACAAAGATCCTCTTAGAAACTCTCCTCACAGACACAAAAAACTTCACAGAAAACACACGACCAACAACCCACCCTGAGCAATACTGTGCTCAATCTGCTCCTCTGTTCTGCATTCCCTGACGAACAAAGAAATACAATTCAAAATGTGATTTAGGAACCAGCTCTGCACCAAATGACATCACTTAGTTGTGAACGAGCCGTAAACAAGAGCAGAAAGTAAACATCTATTTGTTGCAAGTATTTCGCCCTGCAAATTGTTCAATGATTGGACGTGATCATTGTTTGTTATTTTGTCCTGCAAATATCACAGCTTTTAATGTTACATTTGTTATTTATAAATCATTAAAAATATGCTCTTTCACTTGAGAAATCAATAATTGTTTTCATCTGTATCCCGTACACATGTTTCTTTGGTTATTAAAATCAATATAGTGCGCACATCTATCCTCTCTGTGTACATGTTTGCCTGTGAAACATGGACGTTAAATATTATATTGGGACTGAAAATACAGGCAGTGGAGATAAGGTGTTTCAGAAAGATCCTTACATTTATCATATCGAGATCAGATCACAAATTTCAGTGTAAGCATTTTATTCACAGAGTCCCTCTGGCCATATCCGGAGCTCCAATCAATTTTTAAATTACGAAAACTATGCTTGAATGAACCTGCGATACGTTCTTATGGTCTGTCTAATATGCAAATTCCTGTCAAGAGAAGGAGAGATCGCACTAAGATTCTCTGGACAGATATTTTGCAAGCGAACGGGCATGACATTGATTGAAACTGCAACGCACGAAATGGATTGGTTAGTTGGTTATTGAACCAGCGGTCTGTGGGCTCATGCCCTTTGTCCCAATGCCATATAGTGGTATCTGCAAGTGTTTGTGAGCTGTTATGTTATTAATTTTCAGACTACGAATGCCAATTCAGGTGGCTTTTTAGCAGTATTTGGTTTTACGGAGCAACTTGGAATGGCGTTTTAGGCTAAAACACTAAAAGCAAAGTTTAAAGAACAATTTAATTTTCGAAACTTAGTCCAATCTAACATTGTTAATGCCACTTCCTATGGATGAACTATTCAATTTAAAAGCCATTTGCGATTTATTTTTTCTCAGATAAAGAGGTTAAAATTTAAGACACTAGTTGATCAACCGGTTTGCTCTAGCACAATTTTTTTTTAAATAAAAAGGCTTCCAGTGATCATAAGCAAAGATTATCGGCAGAATAAACAGCTTATCTATTCATAGATTGAAAATAATCAATCGAGCAACGAAGAGGATAGTTCAGATTTTGCATACAGGGGTAGTAGGGATAATGACTGACAACAACGACGTTGAAGAGTGAACTTAAGCACTAGCCAGCTTTAGTTCTACTTTAGTTCTAGATTATCCTTCCTTTTGAAAAAGCAGAAAGCTAAAGAAAATGCCACCAGGAAAAGAGATTATAGATCTAGATAAGCGCATGCCAGTGTAGCAAATTTGTACATGAGATGTATTAATGTAATGGTTAAGATACGAAAATTATGATGCAATATGTTATGGTACCCTAACCACAACATTTATAGTTGTCCTTGCTGACTTTTTTCACAATGTCCCTTCAAAGATAAAAATGGACACTAAATCTTTATTTACTTACAGAAAATGACAAAATGTATATATGTTGTGTATAAATAGCTATTATATCGATGAGTGCTAATGTTAGGAGCTTCAGGCATATACAAGACTTGATATGTTATGGGAAGTTCAAACTTTCTTTTCTTCAAATTAATTTTAAAATAAATATATTACAATATATGTGGACTACAATTTATTCAATGTTCTTTATATACAGACAAAAAGGCGTTCTATTTGATAGCCCATAAAATTCTACATATTTGTATATGAGATAAATTAATGCTGTTTAAAATAAAAAATTATGATAAAATATGTAATGGTACCCTAGCCTCAAAATATTATTATACAACAGCTGGTGTAAAAACGTGGTTTTAGAATGCGTATACTAACAGATGTTTGTTTTATTTATTTGCATTGATTACCTCTTTTACTAGTAAATCATTATTTTCATAAAGCATCTAGTATTGACAATATAGTATCAACATAACTATGTTTCCTGAAAAAAAGTTTCAATTGCAAATATTTCATTGTGAATTGCATGTCTTGCTTCGTGAAGTCTCATTAGTGTTAATGAAAAGACTTCTAAGATTATTCTATTCTCCAGACTACTTAACTTCAGTTCAAGTAAGGTCCTCCCTTAACCGGTGATTTTGTTGGGATACGTATGAAGACACCCGCACAACCCCACGCCATCCCTCTCTGTCAACGTCTGCTGCCTGTGACTCCTCTGGTCAGAAAGGGTCCATTCTTTTATGTTGTCCTCTCAGATCATTTTGGGACGACCTCTTCGTCATTTGCCTTGCACTTTTTTTTGTGCAGGGTCGCATTTGCAAAACGATATGTGACCGTAACAAGTGCGTTTCCGTCTTTTGACCGTTGCCAAGAGGTCTTCAAAAGGCTCTTTTGCTGTTGTAATTCTATCTCCTATTTTCTCATTTGTAACCGATCTTTGTACGTGACGTTTAAAAGTCTTCGGAATCATTTCATCTCCAAGGCATTTATCCTATGCTGCAGGTCATCTGTAATTGTCCATGTCTCCCAAATATAGAGAAATATTGGCAGGACCAATGTACGCATTAATCTGATCTTCGTGCATATGTCTAACAGTTTGTCTTGCCAGATTTTGTTAAGCCGTGCAAGCGCCGCTATTGTCTGTGCTTATCTGATTAATGTCTCACATTTTGATCTTTCACCACTGACAATCGAATCAAGGTATTTAACACGATCGACCACTTCGAGTTCGGCACTATTGCAGACCCACGGATTATAATAGGTCAAATTTAGTAGAGTTTAGTTACACGAAGCACCATACTTTTCAATTCAAGCGTCTTCAATTCGCGTGGCAAACCTATGTCCATGTCATTCTCAGATCTAACACCGTACGTGGAAGATGGATTTATTGCAGTTGTCACACTTGACACGCTAGAAAATAAATTGTGTGCAGTTTTTGCAGGAAAGAAGAATTATACACAGCGTCCGACTGTGTGCTAAAAATCATGTTATGACTTTGTCTCTCACAGTTCGCCAAGATCGTTAGAGATGTCGCACATATAAGCAGGGCATTCCTGTTCGTACTGCCACATGGTTAGGGGGCAACTAACCCTAACCCTAACCAAAACGGAACATGCAGACACATGATAGATTCCTACATGTGTGTGTTTCTGTGGCGACATCGGAATAAAGTCCGTCAGTTAGACCCGTTCGACAATATTCTGAAGGACATCACATAATTTTGGCCTCATGTAGCTAGACACGTATAATTATTTCTGTACGGAAACCCATGTGGTCATTGAATGGTATACCATTTCAGAATGGGTGAATTAACGCACAAGAACACGATTGCACCCGACTGCCGCAGTAACTCCGACATACACAAGCGGATTGGTCTAGCGGCATCGGCGATGAACGATCTCCGCCATGTGTGGAAAAACAGTAGGCTCTCCATGGTCACAAAATTGCGCATCTACCGGTCGTGCGTGATCCCGGTCCTCGTGTATGGCTCCGAGACCTAGACCCTGAAAAAAGCGACACCTCGAGACTTGAGGCCTTTCATATGCAAAATCAGCATCACATCCTTGGCATTCGTTCGTTGGTACGACTTCGTCCGGAATGTAGATGCTTCTGCAAGGACACATCTCCTCCCTGTCTCGGTTATTCTGAAACGTCGCCGCATTTCCCTGTTCGATCATGTTGTCCGACTGGACAAGGAGATCCCAGCTCACCAGATTCTTCAAAAGACAGTCAACAGCGCTAACCGCCTCCACCCTGCTGGCTGGAAGCGCCGGAGAGGTCGTCCTCGAAACACATGGCTCCAACAGGTAGCAGCCTCCCCATATGCCTTAAAGGAGGCATGTCAGCATGCAGTTACAACTGGGCATGGTGGTGTTCATCCGACGCAACGGGCCTCAGACGCCTAAGCGAACATTATTATTATTATTACTTCGAGTTCCTGGCCATTGACTTTTACCACACTGTGTAAGCTCCCAGTCGATGTTCTTCATTAATTGTATCTTTTCCAGAGTGTAATCTTCCTACCATTGCCAAGAGCTGTTTCATCGTGCATTCTGACTCATTCCCAGAGCTCCGCTTCTATGTCCGCCAGCCCGCCAATGCCATCTGTCAAAGGAAGGTTGGTAATCAACATAAAACATTTTACTTTCTATGGTTTTCTTCTCGGGGTTTTCATGAAATGTATCCAATGCTTCCTTTCTTCTCGGGGTGTTCAGAAAATGTATCCAAATCTTCCTTTCTTCTTGTGGTGTTCAGCAAATGTATCCAATGCTTCCTTTCTTCTCAGGGTGTTCAGAAAATGAATTCAATGCTTCCTTTTTTCTCGGTGTGTTCAGCAAATGTATTCAATACTTTCTTTCTTCTCTGGGTGTTCAGCAATTGTATCCAATGCTTCCTTTCTTCTCGGGGTGTTCAGCAAATGTATCCAATGCTTCCTTTACTCTTTCAAGGTTATAACCTACAGTACGAGAATTGAGACGGAAGTAGTTTGTTTTTTGTTTTATTTGTTTTGTTTTGTTCGCCTTATTTCTCTATTCCCTAAGGCGGTGTGAGTTGCACTGTAGTTTTTATTTTTGCGCCTGTCGACCCAGTGCATCCGACTTCAGCATTCATTTTATGTAAAGGTCTGCTTCCTCTTGCATTTTCTAAGGGTTTGCTTCCCCGGTGTTCTTCTTCTTTGCGTTCAGGATCTCTTTGGTCATGCTATATCTGCAGGCCATTCGCCATGATGAAGTCTGTAGTCTTCATCAGGTCGGAGCGGCTGCGCCACAGCTTTTGTCTCAGCTACGCACGCACTGGCCAGGTCTGGCATCTCATTTCCCTATAGATTGGGCATTCTTGTAGAATATGCTCAGAGTTCTGGCATCCTGTTCCACATGGGCACTCATCGGTGTGTGAGATCTTCAGTCGGTACAGATATTCTAGTAGTTTGCAGTGTCCAGTTCTCAGGCGAAATAAGGTAGTTTGTTGATTTCTTTTGAGATAGTGAATTGGGTCTGGTGTAACTGCTTATGTTTTTGTCTTCTCTCCATTGGTGTGTATACTGATTTCTGATGATGTTCTTTATTTCTCTGAATGGTACTCGATGATTAAATTGTGCCTTTTTGCTGCCATCTTTTGCCAGAGCATCAGCTCTCTCGTTTCCCCTGATTCCGCAATGGGAAGGTAGCCACAGGAGCGCTATTGTTGAGGATCTCTGGAGTTTTCCCAGTTCTGATCTGATCTCCGATAACAGTGGTTCGTTGTTTGTTTTTTGTATTGTCTCTAATAGTTCTCCGCAATCCGTGAATACAGCTATTTTTGTTGGAGGTTGCCTTTCTGTTTGAAGTATTCTCAGTGCTCGCAGGAGGGCCATCGATTCTGCTCTAAAGTTTGTGGACAACTTTTCTGTTGGGAGGGCCTCTTCTGTTATATTTCCACTTTTGTGTCTTATGAATATGCCTCCTCCCCCGTTTCGGCCTGCCCCATCTGCTGAACCATCTGTGTACACCTGTGTCCATTCCTTGGTTATATATTTCTCCTCAATCATTGTTTGTGCTAAAATTTTCAGCTCATGGACACTGTGTTGGTCTTTTCTTCTTATTCCTGGGATCTCTGTACTTATTTCGATGTTGTTTATGTTGCAGCTTGGCTCTTCATAGTTGATTAGCATTTCTATTTCAGTAGGTTGGTTGGGAATTAGTTCTCCATATTTTTGGTGTAGGTGGTTTGATATATGAATGAAGCTGGTTCTCTTTAGCCTATTTTTAACTGGGTGTTTTAGTTTGATATGTATGGGATTATCAGGCATGCGTAGCATCTTTTCACTATGTGTCAGCACTCTTTCCTCTCGTCTAGTATTTAGGGGTCTTATATTTGTGTATGTTTCCATTTTCTGGATTGGTGTAGTCTTCATTCCTCCTGTTATTATCCTTAAGCCTGAATTTTGAATTTTGGTTAGGCGTTTTTTGTTTGTTTTTGATGCTGTGGTCCAGGCTGTCATGCCGTATTCAAGTACTGGCCTGACTGTTCCAGTGTATACATTTTTGAGGATGTTGTTATTTGCACCCCAGCTTGTTCCGACCAGCTTCCTCACGAGGGATAGTTTTCTGGTTGCTTTTTTGTTCTATCTCCTGTATGTGTTCCCTCCATGTGAGTCTCTTGTCCATTTTAACTCCGTGATACACAGGGGTATTTTCTTGTACAAGCTCTTTGCCATTTACAATAAGTTTTGTTACTTCCTTGGTGTTGGACAGTGAGAAGCATGTTGTAAATGTCTTTGAGATGTTAATCTGCAATCCCCAATCTGTAACCCATTTTTCAACAGTGTCCAGTGCTGTCTGCATTCTATTTTCAGCTGTTGGTAGTTTTTCTGCAGAACTTCACATTGCGAAGTCGTCAGCGTGTAGGGCACTGGATACTTTCTTTGGGAGTTTTCCCGCTATGTCGTTTATGAACAGGATTAAGAGCGTAGGAGAGATGACGCCTCCCTGGGCTTCCCCGGTGTAATGGCCGGTGCTGTGATGGGGATCGAACCCAGCACCTTCTAGTCGAGAGCCGTGTCACTTAACCACTAGCCCACGCCGTCCTCGTGAGATAGAAGTAGCGACAGCATCTCTCAGATGGAAACTACTTTAACATGCCCTGTCATCACGCCTGACTTCGGAAGATACAGAAGGACTGACACAGACCAGAGTGGATGTCAGCTGTAGAGGCATGGCACCTGAATAGGCTGGTGTGGGTCTAGTTCTCTGGTCATTCTTGGGTTCAAAGCAATGAAAGAGATGACATCCTGGCGTCACAGATAGCAATTACGGGTATACTAGATATGAATAGGAGTGACATTTTGAGGTCTGTCAATGACGGCATGTTAGATGAAGACACTGCAATATATAAATAAGCAATTCACACTGTAGTTCTTTGATATCGAACGAGGTTTGATCGGACTGTGCGAAAGAAAGAACGGAGCAGAAATGTGTACAACCAACGAGCTGCAAGAACCATCGGTATCCACAGTCATTGCCATTTACAGAGATAGACTGAGCACCTATGAGTATGTTAAGAGCACAGTTGAAGCGATTCGTAAGAGCAGAACAGTCATAGTCAAGTACCTCTGCGGCATCAGGATAAGCAAACTAGAGCGTATCACGTAGTTACGTTACAACAGATAAACCACCAAGAATATAAAGTAGACGCACCGCACCTATCAGTGTGTTAGTACACTAAAGAAACGGTAGATATTTTCAACAACTTAAAAAACTGTACTAGCTGCACAAATATTGTCTACGGCAGGAAGGACAACCAAATTTAATGAACGCGCAATGTATACCAGCAAATGGATTTTCCCCACAAGTTCTGGTTTGTTAATAGTATTTTCATACTAACTCTTTGTTACCAGACTCTTGTCATGTTACAAGAAATAAAATCAAAATTTGCGTAACATGGTGTTTGAGAAAAGCGGTCGCGGCCACAGAACTGGACAGAGTACGAAACGGAGTGAAACAAGATGGTGACAACATCGTGTTTGGATTACATGGAGAGGCAGAAAATAAAGTGGTACGGACACATGACAAGAATGCAACCAAATTTACCAGCTGTGCGGATCTACAACACCAGATAATAGGGCAAGGGGAAGACCAAGAAAATGATCGATAAACGTAAGTGAGATGCTGAAGAAATTCGGAACGACAACAGCATTTGCGACACATCTGATAGGGAAAAAAAACTACACGTCCCCACAGCGTCTAACGACATAAGTGGATAGAAGTAGAAGAAGATTCTGGTTTGTAAACCTTTAATCTCTTATATTACATGCATTCTCACATGACTGCCCTCTAAAATTGGCTATATCTATGTTTCAAAAATCCAAAATGATTATTGCAAGTTTTGAAGCATTGTGACCTTTCACCTCGATGAACTTAAATCACCTAACTGGTTCATTCCCATACAAGGAAATATGCAAACACAATACAGCTACATTGCAAATGCCTGGTGTAGTGTATAGCTTCACCCGCATGGAAAGATTGGATCATGTGTGTTGCTGTAACATTAACACTATTTTGCAAGAGAGTCTGCTCTTCTTCGCTGACACTGTCAACACATTGTTGCTTTTTCTGATCCTATTATAAATCTACGTTATTATATTTTGTTTCTGTGTGGGCCTTATTTTATGGACAGTTCTTATGGTCTAATAAGGCTGGCCTTACGTTGTTTGGTTTTTTTTTTGCCTTTTATGTCTTTCTTTTATGGCTTCCTTTTTATGTATTTATGTCTATCTTTTTATGTTTTCCTTTTATGTCTTTTTTGTAAATGTCTCTATTATCTTTCTTTTATGTCTTCTTTTTTGTCTTCCTTTTAAGTTTTTTATTTATGTCTTCTTTTGGTGTCTTTTATTTATATGTCCCTTTCATGTCTTTCTTTTACGCCTTTTATTTATATGCCCCTGTTATGTCTTTGTTTTATGCCTTCCATTTAAATGTCCCCTTTATGTCTTTGTTTTATGCCTTCCATTTATATGTCTCCTTTATGTCTTTGTTTTAAGCACCCTATTTATATGTCCCCTTCATGTCTTTGTTTTATGCCTCCGATTTATATGTCTCCGTTATTTCTTTGTTTTATGCCTTCTATTTATATGTCCCAGTTATGTCTTTGTTTTATGCCTTCTATTTATATGTCCCCTTTATGTCGTCTTTTATGTCTTCCTTTCATGTGTTTCTTTCATGTCTTCCTTTTATGTTCTTCTTGTATGTCTTTCTTTTATGTCGCGCAGTAGTTTGTTGGTGTCTTTGAAGTTGGATTGAGCCAGGTCTATCGTCCATATATCGTTCTTCCATAGGTTGAAGGAATAGCTACATCAGCTCTCTCGTTCGCTGTAACCACACAGTGGAAGTGTAGCCAATGAAGGACAACCGTTGATATCCTTTGGATAATGTTTAATTCTTGATTGAAGAATGCAACATATATTAAATAAATTCAACTATAACAATATTTCGTCGCATGATTGTTCGTTGTTCTATTCCAAATAAAACTTAAAACACCACTACCTCACCTCTTCCCGCCCTCAACAAAAGAAGACTGTATACATGCACTTGCAGTGGTGGTTTCAAAAACGATGACTTCAAATAATAAGATTACAAGATTGCTACATCTTACATTTTAGTCGACTTGTACGAGAAACTTGGAGGGTTACAGAGGTAGTTTTCTTGCCATCATGCGAATCACTAATGGTCATTCCACAGCGAAATTTAGAAATGTTCGAGATGAAAATGGCAAGTTCCGCCTCTGCATCGAAGGTTCACTACAAATGATCTTTAATATTCTCTGGCTCTAGTCTTGATGGTACACTCCCGACACACTGATATCTGTCCATTCTTGCTGCTGTCTTCCCATTAATAGAGCTGTCATCATCTTGTCCGTCTGCAGCCACCTCTCCCTCAGGTATTGTTTTCAGTAGTATTATTTTTAGTGGTCTCAAGATAAGGTGTTCGTCTCGGGTAATGGAGGTCGTGGGCGTGAATCATCCGATACATTTTTCCCCTGATCTCTGAGTAGTGAGATCAGTTGGAAATTTTAAAAAGTAGACCCGCTGCACGGGCTAAATTCAAGTTAAAAATCTATTCAAATTATTCTAAGGATTCGCGCCCCACAGAGAATATGTCGGAAAAAGGGGAATGTGTGGCCATAACAACAGGTCTTGGTTATGTGGTTAGCCGAGCGGCATAGATGGCGCCTGACAGTCTGCGGGTCTACCTTGCTCTAATTTACGCTCCCACCTCCACCGGTCTAAACAAATAGGCGTATATTCCAGGGGGTAACAGATGCTGGGATTGACCAGCCAAGTTACCAGTGGATTTTCTCGTTCCAAAAAATATGAAACAAAGGAGGTCGCATCTCCCCACGACGTCTAACGACATAAGTGGACTGAAGATAGATATATAGAGGGTTTTCAGCAGTGTTTCGTATCTCTTTACATTTACTAAATATTGTATGTCTAATTTGTATCTTCTTCAGTATCTATTTGTATCTATATCTCTTCCCATTTCCCATCTCTTCATGACATGTCTATTTGTTCACTTTTCTTGAGGTGGTGTTTACCTTTCTGTATATCCACATTTCAAAGGCTTCAACTTTATCCACAAGCCGATTGTCCATCGTCCATATCTCCGCACCATACAGCAAAGCAGATTATATATATATATGTATACTCGTAATACTTGGAATCCTCGAATTCAAACAGGTATGTTAATGTTGAGGTAGCCGCAGGCTTCAGCTATACGTATTAGGTATTTTAAACTTCCTGCGGCTTACTAGGCCTGGGGGAAAGGTACAAATAATTTGGGTACATTTTAAACTAGAATGTTGAATTTTTATCCTGACAGTGGCCGTTAAGTCTTCTCGTTTCTAACTGTCAAGAGATTTATATCGGGATTTGTTACCAGTAGATCCACGTGAAACAATTCCGTTCTCCAACGTGATTCGAACCCGCGAACTCCGGCACCGGTGGCGGACACCTTGCCTAAAGTTCACTAAGATATATTTCACATTAGATACGGTGTACGACAAGTTTATGTACTATATCTTTAACTGTTGAGAGACCTAGGTCCGAAATGGTATGACACAGCGAAAGATCGGACTGCATACAGGTAATTGTTGACTACCTCGCATACGACAAGCCTGTCGGACTGAAGTTGAGGATATTTTATTGTGTTGTGTCCTCAGCACTCTTCTTTATGGCAGTGAGACATGGTCTACCTACATGCACCTGGAGAGGCGGCTAAACAGCTATTACATGATGTGCCTGCGCAGGATCATGGGCTTTGTGTGGCAAGACAAAATTTCCAGTGCAGAGGTGTTGGCAAGAACAGGAACTGTTACAATCTTGTCCATGCTTAGTCGTTGAAGGCTCTGATGGCTGGGACACACTCGAAGGATGGATGATGGTACAATACCAAAATATCTTTTCTATGGGGAATTACAGTTAGGGAAAAGGTCTCGGGGCCTGCCACTACTTCGGTACAAGGATGTATGCAAGCGGGATATGAATAATGCAGGCATCGATTTGTAATCATTCGAACAGGACGCCATGGATAGTGTTACATGGATGGGCAAGATTAAGCATGGAATATAGACAGAGGAGGCACTGATTGCTTATAGGCTAAAGACTCAGCGTTTAAGAAGACACGCCACACCATGTGATGCCGCTAACGGTCCTGACTTTCCTTGCACACACTGTGGAAGACGCTTCTCTGCTCAGATTGGTCTTACGAGTCACATTCGTTACCGTCATGGACTGTAGTTACATCCTTTTTTTTCAAAGCACAATTACTTTTCTTCTGACAAGACGGAAAGAGCCAATGATATATAATATAAAACATCTGACGACTCTCTTTTCATTGAATTTGCTAATTATCTGGATGTCAATTTGTATTTCGCGTTATTAAATGTGTTAAACCATTCCTACTATCCTTTTCACCTCCATCTCGCATCTACCATTACATGTATGATCTGCCCAAAGTGCAAGATACTATTATGCATACGTTAAACTACCACATTAAACTGTCGCGCGAAACGTTTTGTGTGTGTGTGTGTGTGTAAAGTGTTTGCCTCTCTGCATTCTACTTATGGAGGCGCGCTCTTTTCCACCCGAGGCCGCAGTATTTTAGGTGATATCAGGACGTATTAACAAGTGCTTGGATGCGTGTGTGTGTCTGTATGTACATATGCTAGTTAGGGCGATCTCAGAGGTCCACCCAAGCAAAGTGCGATGGAAGGACCTCAACCTGAGGGCGGGTATGCAATTCGTGTAACAGTGTGTTTGTTGAACAGAGTAAAATGAATCAGAGTGTCAGGTAAGAAGAAGAGATGATCTTATTCCAATCTTTGCGCCAAACTGGTTAAGCATTGCTGATCTGATAGATTGAGGACGTAGCTGTTAGACCCAAAGCATTCTTATTCTTTAGCCCTTTGGTCAATCAACTGCAATTGGATTATACGCGACTTTGATTATGACATTGAGACATCGTCAATGGCATTACTTGGATGCTGTTTATGGAACTAGTAGTTATATCATTTATTTGTAAATGCTAATTATTCATATTTTTTTAGTAAGGCAAGATCAAGATAATCACATACAAAACTTTGCTATCAAGGATCAAGTGGTAGAGTCATCATTGTATTAGGCTTGAGCTTTGTATGAGGTGGCCAAATCCCGTCATGGTTGCCTTTAATTTAATTACTGCAAGTTTTGTACCCATATATTGCTGGGTTAACTGGAACGTGTTTTAACGGGGATCGAACTCGGTGACTTTACCGTGAGAAGTGAGAGGTTTCCTACTCGGCTCAAGATATGTGGTAAAGCGAGTAAATAGAGAGAAAGAGAGAGTGAGAGAGGGATTGTTAGAGTGAGAGATAGCGAGATCGGAATGAGTGAAGTATGGTTTAGGAAGATGGATACATAAATAAATAGTAGGATTCAAAGAAATGCTTGTATACGTGGATGGACGGATGGATGGACGAGCGAATGAGTGAGTGGATGGATGGATGATGGACGGACAGAATGATGGATGGATGGATATTTTTTCGGACTGATGGAGATGGACAGATATTTAGATATGTAGATATATTGGTATGTAGGCAGGATGGGGAAAGAAAAGTCAGTTGGTGGGTAGGTAGATAGGTAGGTACATAGGTAGGTAGGTAGACAGGTCTATAGGCAGGCAGACAGACAGACAACAAGCAGACAGACATATAGACAAACAGGCAGACAGATACGCGGGCGGACGGACAGTGACAGACGGACAGTGACAGACGGACACTGACAAACAGATAGGCAAGCAGACAGACAGATAGACAGACAGACAGGCATTCAGGCATTCAGGCATTCAGGCATACAGGCATACAGGCATACAGGCATACAGGCAGACAGGCAGACAGGCAGACAGACAGACAGACAGACAGACAGACAGACAGATAGATAGATAGATAGATAGATAGATAGATAGATAGATAGATAGATAGATAGATAGATAGATAGATAGATATATATATATATATATATGGATATAGATAGATAGATAGATAGATAGATAGATAGATAGATAGATAGATAGATAGATAGATAGATAGATAGATAGATAGATAGATAGATAGATAGATAGATAGATAGATAGATAGATAGATAGATAGATAGATAGATAGATAGATGTAATATACATCATTTAAACGATACAGCAATACACAAAACATTATTTACCTTCGAATGCTCACAGACTTTGAGGATCTTTCTTGAATCTTCGGTAAAATAGATTAATCACTGTGGTATTCTTGTTACCATATATCAGGTAGTGTTATCAAATGCCAGGTAGTGTATCTAGAAATTCGAACGAAGCGAACTACACTACCGTTAGCTAACGTGATTGAAACAAGAAATCCTAAGCAAAAAAGATCAAGCCGTGTTGCAAGTGTTCCCCAACAGTGAAGTATGTGTCGTCGTTGTGGCCTCCTTAAACATATATTACGTTCTGCGAAGCGTGCTGTTACAACAGCTTCAGGTAGGTAGATAGGGCGAGGCGCTCTTCTGTGTTTTTAGAAAACACGATCAGTTTGGAGATAGCACTCAGAACTAACTAGTAGTAGGTAGGATATGGTGGCCTACCGGTTTGTTAGAAGTTCACTTCGTCACGGGGTGACAAGTTCAAAATAAAAATCTAGCTTATACATCGCGTGATGACTTCGAGGAAAGTTGCATTTATTCCCCAATCATATAAACTCTTCAGGCAAATCACATGATAATTATATCAGTTGCCGTCTCCGCATCAAAGGCTGGCTGCTACGGACCTTCAACATCCACTGACTCTTACCTTGAGGGTACACTACAAAAGATCGTTCTCAGTCCATCTCTAGATGTTGTCTTCCAACTTACGGCATTGTCATCCACTTGCCTGTCCATCGACCACCTTTTCATCCAGTGTCAAACATCCAGCATTGTGTCGTGTCTCTTTACATGTCCAAAATATTATATTTGTCTAATTTGATTCTCTTTCAGTATTTCCTTTCCTATTCCCAATCTGGGGGCGCGTTAGTTCAGTTCATAGCGAGCAATTCGCTATTGTCTGTGGTAACAGTGTGTATCGGTTCGAATCCCATCTGGAGACTAACAAAAATCCGGGTCGTGATTTTAATCGGGACCGCTTCTCCAGTAAACACAGCTGTAAATTGGTACCTGACGCATGTTAGGCAAAGTAAAAACAGGAAGGAAGGGCACTGACCATCTTACCTCTACCAGGCTGCGGCTTGGTACAATGTCTTCAAAAACTCCATTTCCAATAGCGGTTAATTCTGCAGAATTTCTACTTTACCTTTTTATTCCCAATCTCTTCATAGCCTGTCTATTTGTTCGCTTTCCCTTCCATGAAACGTGACCCGTCCATATCCATATTCATATTTCTACGGCTTCAACTTGATCCACAAGCTGATTGTTCATCGTCCATGTTTCCGCACTATAGAGCAAAGACGAATATATATATACAACACCTGCTGATCCTCACTTTCAAGGCATTTGTTAATCGTGTAGATGTCAATATATGTTCTCATGCTGTCTTAGTACTAGTATTAGTCGACCTGTACTTCTACAGGGGCGGATGCCATTGTGAAGGTTCCAGTTCTGGCGGGAGCTGGATATAGCCGGGAGGAGGATTCTCTGCTTAGCTGGCTAGGCTCGAGCAGCGTATTACTCCGCTACGTTGGGACAAGTGCGCGGAGGGTGGTTAACCGATGTGGGAGACAATTTAATAGCGTCAAACAATAGAGCAAAGTAGACTCTCAGCCTGTTAGGCGCCATCAATGCTGCTCTTAACAAACCATATAGCCATGGCCGGTGCTGTGCATTGTCCCACAGTTAGTCGCCTAATTCGACATGCTCTCTGTAGGGAAATGGTGTTATTCGTGTCTTTGTCATACACAATCAACGGATCAATCGTAACATGCTGTTCAATATGTTTTTGACCATTCCTAATCGCTTCTTTGCCTCCATATCGAATCTATCATTATCAGTTATGTTTCAAGCTTGTCGATACTGCTATCAATGTGATAGTCCGGAACAAGAATGGGTGACTAAAGTCAATCCCTATTGAAAAGTTATTCCCTATATTCGGTATAGCACCCCTGGAGTAGAAAGAGCTTTGCTGTATAAGTTGGGAGATACGAATAGACCAACGATCCAAGACACCTAATTTACGGACACCATTTGCAGAGAACGAGATGAATGTCTAAACGGAGTTTCCTACAAGCAACACAACTCCTAAAGGGAGGCTCTGAGGAGCGAAGCATCGAGTAATGACATGACAACCAACAGACCCCATAGATACAGCTGCAGGAGTAGGCTGCACCAGGAACATCATTTATGGAGAACTCATTTGGAGGATCAGGATGTACAGATGCAGATTTCAGGATCAGAATTGGAAATACAAGAGGGCATTCCTGACGCTAAACAACATATGGAGATCCAGCGAGATCAAAATTCACACCACACTTAGAATATCCAATGCCAGTGTCAAGTTGTATGGAGCGAAGGCATGGAGAACGAATAAGGAAATACAACAAAGGCTCCAGTCCTTCGTTAACAGATGTCTACGAATGATAATGACAATAAAGTGGCAGGACATGGTGAGGAATGAAAGCCGATGGAAAAAGAGCCTACAACATCCATTGGAACAACAAATTAAGTAAAGAAATGGGGTTGGACAGGACATACGCTGCGGAGGGCACAATCCAACATAGCTAGACAGGCTTTTACGTGGAATCCTCAGGAAAAGAGAGAGAGAGCGCGAGAGAGGGTAGACAGAAAAATACGCGGAGAAGAGAATGTGAGAAGGAACATGGATAAAGGCAGAAAGAGCAGCCTAGAACCAGGAATTCTGGTGGGATATTGTTAAGTCAATGGCCTATGCATGGACAGGAACGACGGGCTTTGATTGATTAATTGATTGATTAATTGATTGAGAATATGGAGAACCTTAAATAGACTTCGGTCTGGGATCAGCCGATGCAGGAAAAACCTAATCAGATGTAACTAAAGCGACGATGATATATATGCATGCAGCCCATGTTCAAGGCTAGGAACATATCATGACCTGCGCAACTCATCTACACGCATGTACGCTGAATGACCAGCAGAGCTAAACGACGTATTGGTCAGTGTTACAGAACAATAGACTCTTCTGGCGTTATGAACACATAAAGTACGAGGTGCGCTCAAGTCAACCCGAGGTTTTTTTTGTTATGAAAAATATAACTTGTTCAAGTAGTCAAAATGCCGTTTATTTTTCGTTATAATCTTCTGCAATGTTTACTCATTTATTCCAGCGTTTAAGTAATGCTTGAAAATTTGCAGCCTAGAAATATTTGTCAGTATGTCTGAACTAATCCTAGACAGCTTGTTTCACTTGGTTAACAGTGCTGAAATGCTGACTTTACAAGAAATCTTTTACGGGATCAAACAGGTTGAAATCGCTTGGAGCGAGGTCTGTGCTGTAAAGTGAATGTGGCAATACCTTCCAGCCGAGATGCTGCAGATGGCACATAGTGCGGTGAGTCGTATGATCTAAAGCGTTATCTTACAGAAACAGGACGCCCTTTGTGATCAAACCCAGGGTTTTTTTCACAGAAGTTTACGCACATCACCCAAAATGCGTTTGTACTGTTTACTGTTGATAGTGGCACCACGGAGTCAAGAGATAAAGTGTTCCACAATCTGGATATTCACAGGAATGCGTTGAGAGCCACCAGGGTCGGGATCATCACTCACTGATGTGCGGCCTTCTCTTAAACGTTTACACTATTCATATGTCTTACTGAGTGTCTCATCACCGAATTGTGATTGCAGTCTACGGTAACTTCCTGCAGGTTTGAGGCCTTGTTTCACAAGAAACGTCATCACAACACGCTGTTCCATGCAAGCACTAACAGTTTTGTTCGCCATGTGGCTGTATCTGTCGCGTGACTGTCCCATTGAAAAGGAGCAATCTAGCAGTAATAGGTCACAGCTGCCTCTAACTAATGGTAGTAGTTCCAACACGCTATAATCCATTTAGCTGCTAGGTAGAACTAGAACTCAGTGCGATGTTCACTGTTGGTGTTGTGTTGTTGTTAATGCCCAAAATGGTTATGCTTATTCGTTTGTGCGCCTATAAAAAGGCGTTACGTGGCGGGTTCCAGAAGATGTTATCACATACCGAGCGTGCTGGTGAAGGTGGACCGGGTTCCTCCAAGCGGTTGTGCTATTCTTGTCTTCATCTGCTTGTCGATCTCTAACACAAGGATCATGTCGATCCTACACCTCGCGAGACAGAATGCCAAGAAGAACAGCCGCTTTCCAGGAAGAACTACATGGAAGTAACGTGACAGCCTTGGCCAGAATTATTCACCTGACACTGACAAACAAGTCCGATCAGTGTGTTTCACCTGATCGTGACTAACATTCCCGATCAATATGTTTCACCTGACCCTGACTAACCTTTTCTGATCAGTATGTTTCACCTGACCCTGACTAACATTGTCTGATCAGTATGTTTCACTTAGCCCTGACTAACATTATCTGATCAGTATGTTTCACCTGACCCTGACTAATAGTGTGTGTCAGTATGTTTCACTTGGCCCTGACTAACATTGTCTGATCAGTATGTTTCACTTGGCCCTGACTAACATTGTCTGATCAGTATGTTTCACTTGGCCCTGACTAATAGTATATGTCAGTATGTTTCACTTGGCCCTGACTAACATTTTCCGATCAGTGTGTTTCACCTGACCCTGACTAATATTGTCTGATCAGTGTGTTTCACTTGGCCCTGACTAATAGTGTGTGTCAGTGTGTTTCACTTGGCCCTGACTAACATTGTCCGATCAGTGTATTTCACCTGACCCTGACTTTTATTGTCAGATCAGTATGTTTCACCTGGCCCGGGCTAACATGTCCGATCAGTGTGTTTCGCCTGACCAGATGTTAGTCTTCTCGCCTCTCACTGTGGACTATCATAGTTTTTCTTCTCCAAAAGTTAATATCCCCACCCTCATCCCTGCATCTTGTGTTGACTGTCTACCAGTTCCTGCAACCAATGCTCACCGTTAGTCAACAATACAGTATCATTAGTATTACTGATATTGTCACAGTATTATTAGTAAAACTTATATTGGTTACAGTATCATTAGTATAACTGATATTGGTTACAGTATCATTAGTATAACTAATGTTGGTTACAGTATCATTAGTATAACTAATATTGGTTACAGTATCATTAGTATAACTAATGTTGGTTACAGTTTCATTAGTATAACTGATATTGGTTACAGTATCATTAAAATAACTGGTATTGTTTACAGTATCATTAGTATAACTGATATGGGTTACAGTATCATCAGTGTAGTGGATATTGATTACAGTATCATTTAGCATAAATATATATATTCTTCTTCTTCTTCTTTCGTTCGCTTTAAAATATTGTCTTTATCTGCAATGTTGTCTCTTGTATAAACTTCACTGTCTTTTGTAGTTCACACACAGGTACATAAAGTTTCTCTTCCAGTGTTGTTTCTATGGGCCAGTGAGATTTTCTCTTTATATCATATTCGGGGCAGTTTTGCAGTATGTGCTCTGCTGTCTGGGGCGCCTGTCCGCATGTACACATGGCTGAGTTGCCAATCTTCATTTTTGTGTACATGTGGCTGCGGAGTCGGTTGTGTCCTGTTCTAAGGCGCAACACAACAGTTTGCTCTTGTCTGTTCATGTTATGGTAATCGTCTGGTGTTACTGTTGGTGGCTTTCTGATTGATTTGATCATCCTTATCTTCTGTTGGTATGTAACTGGCACATCTGGTTGCTCGTCTGCAGCACCCTCCTTTGCCAGTCGGTCTGCTCTCTCGTTTCCTGGTATTCCACAATGAGAAGGTATCCACTGCATGACAATCTTGCGCTGGTTGCTCAGTTCAGACAGTAGAGCCTGTAGATCTGGCAGTTTCTCAAATTTAAGTGCTTGGAGTGCTGATTGTGCATCTGTAAGAAATACTACAGGTTGTGGACCGACATTGGTGTTCAACAGTTTCTCCGTTGCCACCTTGATTGCCTGTATTTCTGCATCATATATATGACAGAATTTCCCAGTTGGTACTTTGACTGTATCCCTAATGTTGTTTGGTTATTCTATGTACACTCCCGCTCCACCATTCTTTACTGAATTATGTGCTGACCCATCTGTGTATACTCTGATCCAGAGGTCTTGTGGGTATTCTTCATCCAGGAAATTGAGGATCACTATCCTACGTTGCACACTGTTCTGTTCATCATTTTCTAATATTCCTTTCACTTTTGTTTGAATGCATACTGATAGTCCTTGCTCCTCTCTCCAAGGGGTTTGTTCTGGCACAGACTTTAGGGGGATGTCAACTTCAGGTAGATCCATAATTTGCCTGCGAAGTCGTTTCGCCTGATGCATAAAACTACTTCTTTTCAGTCTTCCCATTGCTAAGTTTTGAAATCTGTCTTTCATTAGATGGCTCGGTATGCAGTGGAACTTTTCTGCCTGTGTTAATACCTTTGTGTCTCTGCGCTCTCTTAGTGATTGTATCCTTCCCATTTTCTCCATCTCCATAATAGGTGTTGATTTCATTGCTCCTGTAATGACCCTAAGTGCCTGATTTTGCACCTTATCCACCTCTTTTAGGGTAGTGTTTGCTGCGGGGCACCACACTGCTGACCCATATTCCAGATGTGGTCGTATACCTTGTTGGTAAAATTTGTTAAGTATTTTTCCACTAACACCCCATGTGGTTCCACTTAATTTTCTCAGGATAGCTAACTTCCTCCTGGCTTTTTTGGCTGCCTTGTTGACGCGTTCCCTCCATGTCAACCTATCATCAAATGTAACTCCAAGATAGGTGGGTTGTTTATCTTCTTTGAGGTGTTCTCCATTTATCTTGATAACTCCAGCTTTTTGTTTTGGGGAGAGGGTGAAAAGCGTAGTGCTACATTTTTCGGTGTTAATGTTTACACACCATCTGTTTGTCCATGAGGTCAAGGCATCAATAGCTCTTTGCAGCATTCTGGTGGCCACTGTTGCTTGCTCATTTACACACCATATTACCAAGTCATCTGCATACATTGCAACTTTTGTTCCTTGTGGTAGCTCAGCAATCAAGTCATTCATGAAGACTATGAAAAGAGAAGGGGAAAGAACTCCTCCTTGAGGCACACCATGACGCAGTAGAATTTTCTTACTCTTGAGACCATCTAGTTGGACTCTGGCTCTTCTGTTATGTAAGTATGATTTTATCCATTTGTACATCCTACCCATCACTCCATTATTTCTCAGTTTCTTTAAAAGTCCTTCTTTCCAAACCTTATCAAAAGCTTTCCTTAAGTCTATCCATGCTGCTAATACTAATTTCTTGTCCTGGAATGCGTCCTCTATCTCTTGTGAGAGGTATGTTGCTTGGTCTTCAGTGGAGTTGCATTTCCTAAATCCTGCCTGTTGTGGCACAAGAAGGTTTTCGCTCTCAAGATACCACTGGAGCCTTAGGTTGATAATACGTTCCATTGTTTTACATATGCAGCTTGTGAGGCTGATTGGTCTATAGATGGATGCCATGGAACTGCCTTTCCCTGGTTTTGAGAGTGGTATCATGATTGCTTCTCTCCAGGTCTGTGGGACTGTACCTGATGTCCAACAAATGTTGAAGATCTGAAGCAGCTTTGTTTTTGCTGCTGTTCCCAAGTTCTTGATCATCTCATTGGACACTCCGTCTGTTCCTGGCGACTTTCTCATTTTCAGTTTGGATATTGCAAACTCCAGTTCTTTGTATGTGATTGGTGTCTCCATAACTTCGGGCATGGCACCATCTTGCTCTGTATTTTGTCGTTCCACACGAACACTTCGTTATTTCTCTCTGTCTACTTCAATGTTGCTGTTGTTTCTCTCTGTCTACTTCAATGTTGCTGTTGTTTCTCTCTGTCTACTTCAATGTTGCTGTTGTTTCTCTCTGTCTACTTCAATGTTGCTGTTGTTTCTCTCTGTCTACCTCAATGTTGCTGTTGTTTCTCTCTGTCTACTTCAATGTTGCTGTTGTTTCTCTCTGTCTACTTCAATGTTGCTGTTGTTTCTCTCTGTCTACTTCAATGTTGCTGTTGTTTCTCTCTGTCTACTTCAATGTTGCTGTTGTTTCTCTCTGTCTACTTCAATGTTGCTGTTGTTTCTCTCTGTCTACTTCAATGGTGCTGTTGTTTCTCTCTGTCTACTTCAATGTTGCTGTTGTTTCTCTCTGTCTACTTCAATGTTGCTGTTGTTTCTCTCTGTCTACTTCAATGGTGCTGTTGTTTCTCTCTGTCTACTTCAATGGTGCTATCTTTTGCAAAAGAGTCCACAAAGTAATCAGCGGCTTGTTTGCCTGTGAGGATGTTTCCATCGTTGTTTAATGTAATTTTTGTGTTTCTCTGTGCACCCTCATCATTAAGTTGTTTTACCAACTTCCACAGTTTCCTGGTATCCTTTTCAAAGTTCCGAGACTCTGTTTTCTCCCTCCAACTTCTTCTTCTACCCTGCAACTTTTCCCTTTGAAATTTGGCCTTAGCATGTTGATATTTTTTGTGGTGTTCTTGACATGGACTAATCTCTGCTTGCTTTCTAGATGTTTCTACCTCGTTTTGCAGTAGTTCTAATTCCCTATTCCAGTATGGCCTATATTGTTTGCGGGCCCCTCAAGGTATTGTTTCATGGGCAGCCTGTAGTATGCATCTGCTGGAATTATCGACTACCTTATTTATGTCTTCATTTGTTGTTAGATTTCTAGTCAGCACACTAGACCGATGCTGGTACATTGACCAGTCTGTCTTCCTGTAATTCCACCGAGGCAGGGTACTACTTTCCTTGACATATTCATTTTCAATAGTTAGAAATACTGGTCTGTGGTCACTACCTCCAAGTTGTTTCCTGACAATGCGTGTAATGTTCCATTCCATGCATGGTGAGTGGAATGCCAAATCTGGTGTAGAAGTGGTGTGCCATGATCTTGAGTAGAAGGTCGGTGGGTCTGTTGGCTGGTTAATCAGGATGTCCATTATCATCCTGCCAGTTTTCTAGCTCCTCACCCTTCCTATCCATTTGATCATAGCCCTAGCTCTGTGAGTGGCTATTGAAGTCTCCACACACAATCAGTCATGATCATAGCCCCAGCTCTGTGAGTGGCTATTGAAGTCACCACACACAATCAGTCTTTCCTTTGTTGCAATCGTATTCAGTGCCAGTGGACGATCACTCGGACAGTAATAATTTAGAAAGTGGAATTCTGTACTTTCTGTCTTGAGATGCATCATCTGGTATTCTGCCCCCTCCATATATACTTCCTGCTGATAAGCATTGATGCTATTTCTCACAAGTGTCAGTATTCCACCCTTCTTCCTGTCTTGTCGGTCAGACCTATAGCACTGGTATCCTCTAATTTTGAAGGCTATATCTTTATTGAGATGCGTTTCTTGCAAGCAGCATACATTTACTTGCTCTTCATATAGAATATTCTCAAGCTCTAATTTGTTACTATAGCCATCTCTTTTGCTGTTGACACCTTCAGCATTCCAGTGCATTATTTTAAGTGTTCTTTCCTTTGTTTTTGGTTTTGTTTGGCCAGCAGCTTTATTCTCGTGCCTCCTGACTCCACTAGGCGTCCGAGAAGGACCTCCAGTAATAAAGTTTGGGCCCTTTCGAGACGGGGGACCCGGCACTGTTCCTGCCTGGTTGTCCACCATAGGCCGAGCGCCATAACGTTTTGCAGATATAGGCATACTCTCATGTTGCGAATTTGCGTGGCATCTTGATTTCTGTGGTGCGCCTTTTGGCTGGTTGACTCCGTCTTCAGCACCTTAATGTTGCTTGGGCATACTGTGGTCTTGCTCGAAAGGATGTGTGATGATGATGATATGAACTTATGGACCCATTTTTCAAGTATCCCTAAAGAGAGGCAGTCCAGTGTGTCCGTGTCCCAGGATCGTCACGTCCTGCCAGAAACGTAGCATATACATGTGAGTGGGGTATCTCCTTACTCCCCTTTAGTATTCTTGGCTCCTCTGCAGTGAGGGTACGCCTGGCATTCCCCGCCACCTCCCACATGGGAGGCTGTCACAAAGGGGCAGAGGTGCAATCTCTTCTGCGTCCATTGGGATGACTGATAGAAGACATAAGTAAAGAACGAGGCAAGAATGCATTTAACCCATGAAGTGGGGGTGGATTGGTTTAGCCCAGAGCGTGTACCACTCGCCAGTGGGTTCTGCAGCTCCACCTAAAGGGCTCCACCTGCTCCTCGGCCTCTTAGTCTGGCCCCTCTCCAAGGACCTGTCTGGCTTGGATGACCCTAACAGGAGTAAAACTCCCGCCGGCATAGCCCCCTGGATCACTGGGACACGCAAGCTCTGTAACCCCGTCAAGGTAGGCCTACATTTGGATACATATATAAATATATACATACATTGTTAACTATTCATTGCAAACCACAGCAGTGGGAATACACCCAGTTACGACAGTTGCGTGTTTGTTATCTGGCAGGCAGAGCGAAGACTAAAAGTATATACGTCCACTAACTATAAGGGCAACAATATTTTTGGGGTGTTTTTTGTGTGTGTGCTTGCCTTATTTCTCTGATCCCCAAGGCGGTGTATGTTGCACTACGGTTTTTATTTTTGCGCCTGTTGGCCCAGTGTATCCGATTTCGACATGAATTTTATGCAAGGAACTGCTTCCTCCGGCATTTTCTAAGGGTTTGCTTCCCCGGGGTAACGGTCGGTGCTGTGATGGGGATCGAACCCAGCACCTGCCGGTTGTAAGCCGTGTCACGTAACCACTAGCCCACGCCGTGCTCTCAACAATATTTAACTTCAGCGGAGCCGGCAGTTCAAATATATGGGAAGTGTTCTTTATGACGCAGAAACATTGACACTCAATATCAAGTCGGAAAAGAGTACCGAAGCCATAAAAATGTGTTTATATAGAGATATGGGTCGCATCAATTGGAAAGAGAAAAAAAGCAAACGTGGAGCGAGGTATTGAATACGTTTGGGGTGAAATGATAATTAATGATCGTAATCAAGGTTAGACAGGTAAGATAATTTGGGCATATAACAAGACACACGTTCTTGCTGAGGACAAGAGAGTAGGGTGGAAGGTACGGTATTCAACATAATCATTTTGGACAGATTAAAAAACCTGAAGTAGACAAAAAAAGCACAGAGAAGAACAGGCAGGGTTTTGCCAGGGAAGATCATGCACAGATCATATAGCTACGCTACGCATCATAGTGAAACAAAGCATTGCATGGAAATCATCCCTAAACGCACATTTTATAGACTATGAACAGGCGTTTGACAGTGTGGATCGAAGTACTCTATGGCAACTGTTAAGACACTATGGGATACGAGAGAAGTACACAACTCTCATCCAGAATATGTACAAAGACACAGTTAGTAGAGTGAAATATGAAGGAGTACTGAATAGCAGCTTCGAGATGCAAACAGTGGTGACGCCTGCTCTCAGCTTTCCTGTTCTTGTTGGCTTTTGATTGGATAATGACAACATCAATCGAAGGCAAAAGAACGGGTATTCAGTGGACACTATTGTCCCAATTAGAGGAAGTGGACTGCGCAGATGATCTTGTACTTTTGTCACACAGTCACAGGCAAGTGCAAGAGACACTAGATAAGGTGAATGAACACTCAGCCAGACTTGGACTGAATGTCAACATGAAGAAAATCAAGCTCCTTAAACTCAACACTAACAGCAAAGAACCAATCATGCTGGAGAGAGAGCAGTTGGAGGAACTGGATACCTGTACCTGTTTAGGTCGCACAAAAGACACGTCAGGAGGTACAGATGCAGAGGTAAAGGTCAGAGTTGGAAAGGCACGAGGGGTATTCCTGACACTAAACAATATTTGGAGATCCAGAGATATCAAGATTCACACCAAAATTAGAATATTCAATGAAAGTGTCAAGTCGGTGTTGCTGTATGGAACGGAGACATGGAGAACGACCAAGGTCATGCAACAAAGACTCCAGTCATTCGTTAACAGATACTTACCAAAGGTAATGTGCATAAAGTGGCAGGACATGGTGAGTAATGAAGACTTGTGGGAAAGGAGCCAACAACAGCTATTGGAACAACAAAATAAGCGAAGGAAAGGGCTGGATAGGACATACGCTGTGGAAGATACAGTATAACATAGCCAGACATGCTCTTACATTGAATCCTGAGGGAAAAAGAGAAAGAGAGAGGTAGACCCAAACATACGTGAAGAAGAGAATGTGAGAAGAAGCTAAAATGAAATAATGAGACCTGGAGAGAGGCAGAACAAGCAGCCCAGGACCGTGTTACACCCGGAGAGAGGCAGAACAAGCAGCCCAGGACCGTGTTACACCTGGAGAGAGGCAGGACAAGCAGCCCAGGACCGTGTTACACCCGGAGAGAGGCAGAACAAGCAGCCCAGGACCGTGTTACACCTGGAGAGAGGCAGGACAAGCAGCCCAGGACCGTGTTACACCTGGAGAGAGGCAGAACAAGCAGCCCAGGACCGTGTTACACCTGGAGAGAGGCAGAACAAGCAGCCCAGGACCGTGTTACACCTGGAGAGAGGCAGGACAAGCAGCCCAGGACCGTGTTACACCTGGAGAGAGGCAGGACAAGCAGCCCAGGACCGTGTTACACCTGGAGAGAGGCAGGACAAGCAGCCCAGGACCGTGTTACACCTGGAGAGAGGCAGGACAAGCAGCCCAGGACCGTGTTACACCTGGAGAGAGGCAGGACAAGCAGCCCAGGACCGTGTATGCTGGCGAGATGTTGTCGATGACCTGGAGAGAGGCAGAACAAGCAGCCCAGGACCGTGTATGCTGGCGAGATGTTGTCGATGACCTGGAGAGAGGCAGAACAAGCAGCCCAGGACCGTGTATGCTGGCGAGATGTTGTCGATGACCTGGAGAGAGGCAGAACAAGCAGCCCAGGACCGTGTACGCTGGCGAGATGTTGTCGATGACCTGGAGAGAGGCAGAACAAGCAGCCCAGGACCGTGTACGCTGGCGAGATGTTGTCGATGACCTGGAGAGAGGCAGGACAAGCAGCCCAGGACCGTGTACGCTGGCGAGATGTTGTCGATGACCTGGAGAGAGGCAGAACAAGCAGCCCAGGACCGTGTACGCTGGCGAGATGTTGTCGATGACCTGGAGAGAGGCAGAACAAGCAGCCCAGGACCGTGTACGCTGGCGAGATGTTGTCGATGACCTGGAGAGAGGCAGAACAAGCAGCCCAGGACCGTGTACGATGGCGAGATGTTGTCGATGACCTGGAGAGAGGCAGGACAAGCAGCCCAGGACCGTGTACGCTGGCGAGATGTTGTCGATGACCTGGAGGGGCAGAACAAGCAGCCCAGGACCGTGTACGCTGGCGAGATGTTGTCGATGACCTGGAGAGAGGCAGGACAAGCAGCCCAGGACCGTGTACGCTGGCGAGATGTTGTCGATGACCTGGAGAGAGGCAGGACAAGCAGCCCAGGACCGTGTACGCTGGCGAGATGTTGTCGATGACCTGGAGAGAGGCAGAACAAGCAGCCCAGGACCGTGTACGCTGGCGAGATGTTGTCGATGACCTGGAGAGAGGCAGAACAAGCAGCCCAGGACCGTGTACGCTGGCGAGATGTTGTCGATGACCTGGAGAGAGGCAGAACAAGCAGCCCAGGACCGTGTACGCTGGCGAGATGTTGTCGAGGGTCAAGGCACCGAGAGGAGCGGCGGACTTTGATTGATTGAACTTAACTTAACGTCTTTATACTGGTTTAGAAGACTTAAAGAGTATGTATACAACCAGCTTCTTGAAGGGTGGTTTAAACGATGTGCGAGATCATCAAGATTCAAACACTAGAGCCACGTAGACCCGCAGCCAGATAGGCGCCATCTATAGCTGTTCTTAACACACTACCTGGGGAAAGGTACACATAACTTGGGTAGAATGTTAACTTGAATTCTGTCCGGGAAGCTGCCGTTTATCCTACTCCTTTTTATTTCCAACTGCCAAGGAATTATACTGATCTAGAAGTCTTTACAGAGTCTGTATACAACCAGTTTCTTGGAGGGTGATTTAAACAATGTACGAGTCCATCTTAATAGACTCAAACACTAGAGCTAAGTAGACCCGCAGTCAGTTAGGCGCCAGTAATAGCTGCTCTTAACAAACCAACAGGGGAAAGGTAGAAGTAAGTTGGGTAGATTTTTAATTTGAATTTTGTCTGGGCAGTGGCCGTTAAGCCTACTCTTTTCGATTTCCACCTTCCAAAGGATTCTTAACGTGCGTGACACTGCACGCGGGTGGCCGATCTCTACTACAAAGAGATCCGGGAAAATACCATAAAGTATACGTGAAAAAATCTTGGTCTCCACGGTGATTTGAACCCTCGAACTCCAACACCCGAAGCCGATGTCTTACATCTTTGACCACTCAGTTCCCCCAGGTGGTCATTTGAAAATGGATACCTGTCCTACGGTTAGCAAAAGAAGGACAGCGAAGAAGAAACTGGCCACCCTGTCACCCTGTCGTATAATTATTTTTTGGTTAAAGCCTACACTCGGTTGTCCCAGAGCCATATGACGTCTGTTCATATCTGATAAGCGAAGAAATGAACCAACAACCAGTTTTCCGTGGGATCAGTTTACGTAAAAGAACTCCACGATAAAGCGGAGACAATGGTGACAGGACAAAAACTCAAAACTTAATAGCAAAGCCGATTCCATGAGTCAAATTTTAAAAATAGATATTCTTCAATAAGTTCATGCCGTGATCTTGCAGATATACCTGCTGTTATTCATTTGCCTATTCCCTGTGTTACTTTAGAAATTTATATTTACTTACCCCGACAAATCTTTTAAAGCCCCTGCTATTTATTTCATATGTTTCGTGAATAGCATTCGAAAAACTTCGTCGTCACTGAAGACATAATTAAAAACGTATGCAATATTTGTTCAAAACAAATATACGATTAACAGAATTCTACGAATCTATTTAATTTGTATTAAATGTTTTGTTAATGTTGACGGGTTGGCGGGTTCTGAAGCAGAACTCCAGGAATGGGTCAGAAGGCTCGATGAAACAGCTCTTGACTATGGTATGAAGATAAACGCTGGAAAGACAAAAATTAATGACCAACAACGCGGAGGGATTCAACAGTAGGATAAAAGCTAATGGTCAGAAACTCGAAGTGGTTGACCGTTTTAAATATCTTGGGTCGATTGTTAGTGATGAAGGATCAAAATGTGAGGTGTTGGCCAGAATAGCACAGACAATAGCGGCGCTTGCACGGCTTAACAAAATCTGGCAAGATAAACGGTTAGCACTATGCACGAAAATAAGATAAATGCGTACAATGGTCCTGTCAATATTCCTCTATGCTTGTGAGACATGGACAGTTACAGCTGACCATCAGCGAAGGATACCGGCCTTGGAGATGAGATGTTTCACAAGACCTTTAAACGTCACGTACAAAGATCGAGTTACAAATGAGGAAATACGAGATAAAATTACAACAGCAATAGGGCCTTTTGAAGACTTCTTGGCAACTGTCAAAAGAAGGAAACTCACTTGGTACGGTCACATATCGAGATCAAATGGTCTTGCAAATACGATCCTCCACGGAAAGGTGCAAGGCAGACAACGAAGAGGCCGTCCCAAAAAGAGGTGGGAGGACAACACAAAAGAATGGAACAATCTCCGACCAGAAGAGGCACAGGCGGCTGCTGCTGACATAGAAGGGTGGCGTGGTGTTGTGAGGATGTCTTCATGTGTGCCCCAACGACCTTACCGGTTGTGGGATTACCTTACCTGACCTGGCCTAATGTTATAGCATTATGAATTTCCATGTATTACAAATGGTATATGTAAAATTGTTTTTATATTTTCCGAAACACTACAAGGAAACGATTTTGTTCTCTAAGAAATAATAATTCACCTTACTTAAGTATCACAGTAAATGAAACAATATTAAGACACGTCCATTCTTGTAAATGCTTTTGGAATACGGAGACAATAATACATTCTTTGCTAAGCTGGCCCATTTAGGTAAAACAAATTGTAATAAAACAGCAAGTGATGTTCCAGGTAGCATAAGTCTACAGAACATCGAGTTACACACATCGCTCTTGAAAATCGAACATGCTCTAAGAAAGGTAAATATACTCTAAAGGTATGGATAGATTTGGAGAAAGCGTTTGAGAAACTCTAGAAAAATTGAATCCAAATAAAAATATCCTAAAGAGTTTGTGGAATAATGTGCAACTTGATTAGTTAATATATAAATAACAGAACAGCAAGTGTACAAGTGCAAGGGCAAACTTGCATGCGCGCAAATACAAGGAGAAACCATCAAGATTACAAGAGCAAACCAGCATGCGCGCAAATACAAGGAGAAACCATCAAGATTACAAGAGCAAACCAGCATGCGCGCAAATACAAGGAGAAACCATCAAGATTACAAGAGCAAACCAGCATGCGCGCAAATACAAGGAGAAACCATCCAGATTACAAGAGCAAATCAGCATGCGCGCAAATACAAGGAGAAACCATCAAGATTACAAGAGCAAACCAGCATGCGCGCAAATACAAGGAGAAACCCGTCAAGATTACAAGGACAAACCAGTATGCGCGTAAGTACAAGGGAAACCCGTCAAGATTACAAGGGCAAACCAGCAAGAGTGCAAGTTTAAGGGCAAACCAGTAAGAGCACAAGTACAAAGGCAATACATTACGAGTGCTAGTGCACGGGAAACCCGTCAAGAATGCAAGGACAAGGACAAATCAGCAGAAAATAACTCATCGAACAGGGTGCCCCACAAGGGGGAGTCCTCTCTCCCACATTCGTTCGTATTTATATTAATAATAGCACAGCAAACATTTGTTATTATTTCCCCAACTCACTCTATGCAGACGGTCAAGTAACGTGGTCTTCAGAAAAAGAAAAAAACAACATGCCTAAGGCTAGAGAACGAGTGCAGGATTCCTTGACTTCTCCAAAACTTTAAAAAAATGTTTTCTGAACAGACAAAAACATAGACTTCTTCTTCTTATCCAACAAACCACGGCTCGCAAAACTCAACTGAACGGACGAGCAATAAAAGAACTCGCACGTTATCTGAGAGTTAATTTAGACCACCAAATTACATTGAAAAGACAAATATTGAGAAAGTAATTTAGGCAAGCTTACGCATATCCGTCACGAAGAAGGTAGCTGGTATCACGCGGTGATGCTGATGAAAACATCCATTAATAAATGATTTATACAGGGAGAGTGAGACCAGTATTAGAACATGGCATAACAGTTTATTATACAGCAGCACAAACAACCTTTGTTACAATTGACCTTAATTTTGATTATCCGTTCCGCATGGTAGCTGAAGGTCTCCACTTCGTCTCCATTGAACCATGGACGTCTAGTGGGTGGTAAGTGCTATTTCAAAGGTGTCTCGGGTGTTGCTGCGGCCACAAAGGAATTTGGACAACGCATTGGAGGTCTTCCCCACGATTTGTTTTTGCTTCTATGGTACCAAGCTGCTGTCTCCGTGCTCCATCGACCATTGTTGTATCGCAATATGTGACCTACACATCCATGTTTTGCCTTATTCGCATACAATAGAACGTATCCAAAACCAAACAGCCCGCATCACAATAGGAGCCCTAATGTCCACACAAATCAAAAGATTTGAAAGGCAGTACAGGACTACATGCAATGAGTGACAGTGAGATAGTAGAATTTTACACTGTGCTGAAAAGTGTAAGAGATTCAAAGACCATCTCGTGCGCACGGGACAGAATTGGACTAAGGTGCCGTAGGTTCAAACAAAGTTGTTGTTGTGTAGTAGTTGTGGCAAATGGACAAATCAGAGATAATACTGCGCTTACCTACGCAGGTTCCATATGGATTGTTATAGTCGGGAATCGATGCGTGGGTAACATCCCACAGCGGTCAAACTCATAAGGTGTGCGTCATACATAGCCTCTGACAGTTAAGTTCTTCCCCCTGGCCTTCTCGCATGGCGGTAATGAGTCCGATGGAATTGTATGAACTAACGGCGTGGGTTGTTGAAGAGGACGAAATGCGAGTCAATGACGCCTTAAAACCCGCTTTCATCCGGCAAACCGAGCTCGCTAAGTTTGGATGGTAGTCTGTCTAAGAAAAGGCAGGATGGTAGTCTGTCTATGAGAAGGTAGGATGGTAGTCTGTCTAGGAGAAGGTAGGATGGTAGTTTGTCTAGCAGAAGGTAGGATGGTAGTCTGTCTAGGAGAAGGTAGGATGGTAGTCTGTCTAGGAGAAGGTAGGATGGTAGTCTGCCTAGGAGAAGGCAGGATGGTAGTCTGTCTAGGAGAAGGTATGATGGTAGTCTGTCTAGGAGAAGGTACGATGGTAGTCTGTCTAGGAGAAGGTATGATGGTAGTCTGTCTAGGAGAAGGTAGGATGGTAGTCTGTCTAGGAAAAGATGGGATGGTAGTCTAGGAGACGGTAAACTCTGATTTCAAACCATTGCTGCCTTACGTGAATACCCAACCAATGGAAAGGCTTCAGGAGTAAACCCAGATGAAGAATCTGGAGTCCCTAAGGCAGTCTAGTGCTGACTGACACTGTTCTGGCAGCTCCTTCGACCTTGCTGGTACCAACAGATCGATTAGTGTCGATCATTTCGATCTACTAACTATCTGGAAAAGAGGAACATACTGTATTTGTAGCACCTTGATATCCATACATGTGTGCCAGGTCCTGGTCCCTGGAGAGGATATTCCAGCTTCATTCATGGGTGTCAGCACATACTGAAGGTATCAGTTACCAGCCCAGCTGACAAGCCAATACAACATGCACAGGGCGTCCGCTCTAGAAAAGAAGATACTTGTTCAAAATTAATAACTGACATCACAAAAAATGAAAACAGAAATAAACAAATAGAAATTCAAAGAAGACGCATTGCCTGTTCTTCTTCTTCTGCGTTTGTTCTCAATATCTGCCTACCAAGCCCTGGATAGGACTTTGCAAGTAAGAGGATGTAGTCTGGAGAACGGAATGCGTTATGTCGCTAGTTTACAGATTGACTGGGATATTTTATTATTGTTGCAAAATGTTGTAAAACGACATACCCTGCCCCATTCTGGACACACGCGTGGGGAGCCGACTATGGAATGGTCTTGCCTTTTGTAGTTTCGGACATCACGCTCACATTCAGCCTCCACAATGAAGATACGCTCTGTGATATGTGCACCATATGTGATACTTGCAGGCCAGGTGGTACGGCTCTGTGCGAGCATCTCCTAGGAAGTGACATCAATATTGACGGGTTTTAGAGACACTTTCAATGAGTCTCTGTAGCGTTCCTTTTGCACTTCTTCCATCCCCGTCCCTGGTCTGCCTGTTGTTAGATCGCAGCTGCTTGTGGATACGCCACCGTCCTTTGGTCTGCCTGTTGTGAGATCACAGCTGCTTGTGGATACACCCCCGTCCCTGGTCTGCCTGTTGTGAGATCAGAGCCGCTTATTGATACACCCCAGTCCCTGGTCTGCCTGTTGTGACATCACAGCCGCTTGTGGAAACGCTTATCTGGCATGCGAACAACATGTCCATCTTAGCTGAGCCATTCGCTGAAGTGTATGAATGCTCAACGTGTTAGTATTGCTTAGAATGGCAAAGTTAAGCTCATTGTCCTGCCACCTCATGTTGGCAGCCAACACAGACAACACAAGGGAAAACTATTAAGATTTCTGACATGCCTGCTATATTATCTATATCTCACATTCATGTATCAGAGTTGACAACATAACAGCAGGATTCGCCATTACCTTGGTGGCAACATTGATGCTTTGTCAGTTCAAAACGTTCATTTGGAGCCTCTTAAACGCAAAGCCCTCTAGTGATAGATAGATAGATAGATAGATAGATAGATAGATAGATAGATAGATAGGATATAAAGGATAGATAGGATAGAAAGGATAGATAGATAGATAGACAGACAGACAGACAGACAGACAGATATATATAGATAGAAAGATAGATAGATAGATAGATAGATAGATAGATAGATAGATAGATAGATAGATAGACAGACAGATAGATAGATAGATAGATAGATAGATAGATAGATAGATAGATAGATAGATAGATAGATAGATAGATAGATAGATAGATAGATAGACAGACAGACAGATAGATAGATAGATAGATAGATAGATAGATAGATAGATAGATAGATAGATAGATAGATAGATAGATAGATAGATAGATAGATAGATAGATAGATAGATAGATAGATAGATAGATAGATAGATAGATAGATAGATAGACAGATAGATAGATAGATAGATAGATAGATATACAGACAGATAGATAGATAGATAGATAGATAGATAGATAGATAGATAGATAGATAGATAGATAGATAGATAGATAGATAGATAGATAGATAGATAGATAGATAGATAGATAGATAGATAGATAGATAGATAGATAGATAGATAGATAGATAGATAGATAGATAGATAGATAGATAGATAGATTACGGCTAACGTTTTGTGGACGACATTGAGCTGATCGGACACACCCTCAATGATGTTCATGGCGTCCTGGACGAACTGAACGATGTCGCCAGGACAGTTGGTCTACGGAATAGTAAACAGAGAACGCAATGTCTCAGAAGCACCTAGTAAAACAAATTCGAGATCAAGCTAGGAAATATGCATGTCGATGATGTATGCTTCCACCAATACCAGCGGCAAAAATAAACGCCACCCACACTTTAGACCAGGAAATCTCTAGACGAAGAGCTAGCTTCAATGTCCCATAAACAGCCCTCTTTATTAGCTTGTCACGACTTTCCTGGATGGTTGCACTTGATCTATTCTTGTCCTTTATATTTCTTTCTAACTCTTTCCTGAACTTCATTATGCGTTCTTTAACTGCAAATCTCCCCTACCCCTCTTTTCTTTCGCTATGAGTTTTAATACAAGTTCATGGCTTGTCGGGATATATTGCCCATGAAGGTGTGGCCAGCTACTTTCGCGAATGCATATTAATAGTTCTCAGATCGAAGATAACGATAGCTTAAATGACTCATCAAACCTACGCAGCATGTCTGTGAATAGTGGACTCGTCAAGGCGATTGAAGGAGTTGTCACGCATAAGCGTGTCCAAATAGCTGCTCTACTAGAAAGTATCGTGCAGACATTAGGTGACGCATGTATCAAACGATAAAATTGCCCAATTGATTATGTCATATCATGTCGTTGAAATTGTAATGGTCTACTGCAGTTTCGAGTGGCTGGGTGGTTAAGGGGATTGTATGTAGAGGCATGGGTATTGGGTTCGCTTCTTGGTAGCGAACACCTTTTAGTTTACTCCGATGTAAACTAATATATGGCTTGCAGTTATAGATTGTTGAATGGATGGGACTGTGATTATTTGGAAGTACTTAATGGGTACTGTAAACACTTCTACATTATGTGATTATTGTAAAGTACTTATTGGGTAATATAAATACGCTCACATTCTGTAATTATTGTAAAGTACTTATTGGGTACTCTAAACACGTTCACATTCTGTGATTATTGTAAAGTACTTATTGGGTACTGTAAACATGACCACATTATGTGATTAATTTTTAAGAACTGTAAACACGTTCACACTTTGATAACAGAGAAACGCTTTACAAGTGATCTCAAACTCAAATCAGTGAGGGCCACATGTAGCCAAGTTAATTGATCAAAGGTGCTAGGTAGTCAAGTTAGCGTATAAAGTACATCACGAAGTCAAGTTGATGGAACATTGACTGCACGAAGTCAAGTTAACAAACGTTAGACAGTATGAGGTGAAGTTAGTAGACTAGAGACCACTTGACGTCGTTAGTAGACCAGAGACCGCCTGACGTCAAGTTACCGGTCATTGTGATGTAAAAGACGAATTAGTGGACAAAGGGATGATTGAAGCAAAGTTGATGTACCAAGGGTTGATTGAAGCAAAGTTAATGTACCAAGGGATGATTGAAGCAAAGTTGATGTACCAATGGATGATTGAAGCAAAGTTGATGTACAAAGGGATGATTGAAGCAAAGTTGATGTACCAAGGGATGATTGAAGCAAAGTTAATGTACCAAGGGATGATTGAAGCAAAGTTGATGTACCAAAGGATGATTGAAGCAAAGTTGATGTACCAAAGGATGATTGAAGCAAAGTTGATGTACCAAGGGATGATTGAAGCAAAGTTGATGTACCAAGGGATGATTGAAGCAAAGTTAATGTACTAAGGGATGATTAAAGCAAAGTTAATGTACCAAGGGATGATTGAAGCAAAGTTAATGTACCAAGGGATGATTGAAACAAAGTTGATGTACCAAGGGATGATTGAAGCAAAGTTGATCTCCTAAGAAGTGACATCAATATTGACGGGTTTTAGAGACACTTTCAATGAGTCTCTGTAGCGTTCCTTTTGCACTTCTTCCATCCCCGTCCCTGGTCTGCCTGTTGTGAGATCGCAGCTGCTTGTGGATACACCCCCGTCCCTGGTCTGCCTGTTGTTAGATCGCAGCTGCTTGTGGATACGCCACCGTCCTTTGATCTGCCTGTTGTGAGATCACAGCTGCTTGTGGATACACCCCCGTCCCTGGTCTGCCTGTTGTGACATCACAGCCGATTGTGGAAACGCTTATCTGGCATGCGAACAACATGTCCATCTTAGCTGAGCCATTCGCTGAAGTGTATGAATGCTCAACGTGTTAGTATTGCTTAGAATGGCAAAGTTAAGCTCATTGTCCTGCCACCTCATGTTGGCAGCCAACACAGACAACACAAGGGAAAACTATTAAGATTTCTGACATGCCTGCTATATTATCTATATCTCACATTCATGTATCAGAGTTGACAACATAACAGCAGGATTCGCCATTACCTTGGTGGCAACATTGATGCTTTGTCAGTTCAAAACGTTCATTTGGAGCCTCTTAAACGCAAAGCCCTCTAGTGATAGATAGATAGATAGATAGATATACAGACAGATAGATAGATAGATAGATAGATAGATAGATAGATAGATAGATAGATATACAGACAGATAGATAGATAGATAGATAGACAGATAGATAGACAGATAGACAGATAGATAGATAGATAGATAGATAGATAGATAGATAGATAGATAGATAGATAGATAGATAGATTACGGCTAACGTTTTGTGGACGACATTGAGCTGATCGGACACACCCTCAATGATGTTCATGGCGTCCTGGACGAACTGAACGATGTCGCCAGGACAGTTGGTCTACGGAATAGTAAACAGAGAACGCAATGTCTCAGAAGCACCTAGTAAAACAAATTCGAGATCAAGCTAGGAAATATGCATGTCGATGATGTATGCTTCCACCAATACCAGCGGCAAAAATAAACGCCACCCACACTTTAGACCAGGAAATCTCTAGACGAAGAGCTAGCTTCAATGTCCCATAAACAGCCCTCTTTATTAGCTTGTCACGACTTTCCTGGATGGTTGCACTTGATCTATTCTTGTCCTTTATATTTCTTTCTAACTCTTTCCTGAACTTCATTATGCGTTCTTTAACTGCAAATCTCCCCTACCCCTCTTTTCTTTCGCTATGAGTTTCAATACAAGTTCATGGCTTGTCGGGATATATTGCCCATGAAGGTGTGGCCAGCTACTTTCACGAATGCATATTAATAGTTCTCAGATCGAAGATAACGATAGCTTAAATGACTCATCAAACCTACGCAGCATGTCTGTGAATAGTGGACTCGTCAAGGCGATTGAAGGAGTTGTCACGCATAAGCGTGTCCAAATAGCTGCTCTACTAGAAAGTATCGTGCAGACATTAGGTGACGCATGTATCAAACGATAAAATTGCCCAATTGATTATGTCATATCATGTCGTTGAAATTGTAATGGTCTACTGCAGTTTCGAGTGGCTGGGTGGTTAAGGGGATTGTATGTAGAGGCATGGGTATTGGGTTCGCTTCTTGGTAGCGAACACCTTTTAGTTTACTCCGATGTAAACTAATATCTGGCTTGCAGTTATAGATTGTTGAACGGATGGGACTGTGATTTTTTGGAAGTACTTAATGGGTACTTGTAAACACTTCTACATTATGTGATTATTGTAAAGTACTTATTGGGTACTGTAAATACGCTCACATTCTGTAGTTATTGTAAAGTACTTATTGGGTACTCTAATCACGTTCACATTCTGTGATTATTGTAAAGTACTTATTGGGTACTGTAAACATGACTACATTATGTGATTATTTTTAAGTACTGTAAACACGTTCACACTCTGATATCAGAGAAACGCTTTACAAGTGATCTCAAACTCAAATCAGTGAGGGCCACATGTAGCCAAGTTAATTGATCAAAGGTGCTAGGTAGTCAAGTTAGCGTATAAAGTACATCACGCAGTCAAGTTGATGGAACATTGAATGCACGACGTCACGTTAACAAACGTTAGACAGTATGAGGTGAAGTTAGTAGACTAGAGACCACTTGACGTCGTTAGTAGACCAGAGACCGCCTGACGTCAAGTTACCGGTTATTGTGATGTATAAAGACGAATTAGTGGACCAAGGGATGATTGAAGCAAAGTTGATGTACCAAGGGATGATTGAAGCAAAGGTAATGTACCAAGGGATGATTGAAGCAAAGTTGATGTACCAACGGATGATTGAAGCAAAGTTGATGTACCAACGGATGATTGAAGCAAAGTTGATGTACCAAGGGATGATTGAAGCAAAGGTAATGTACCAAGGGATGATTGAAGCAAAGTTAATGTACCAAGGGATGATTAAAGCAAAGTTGATGTACCAAGGGATGATTGAAGCAAAGTTAATGTACCAAGGGATGATTGAAGCAAAGTTAATGTACCAAGGGATGATTGAAGCAAAGTTGATGTACCAAGGGATGATTGAAGCAAAGTTAATGTACCAAGGGATGATTAAAGCAAAGTTGATGTACCAAGGGATGATTGAAGCAAAGTTGATGTACCAATGGATGATTTATGTACCAAGGGATGATTGAAGCAAAGTTGATGTACCAAGGGATGATTAAAGCAAAGTTGATGTACCAAGGGATGATTGAAGCAAAGTTGATGTACCAATGGATGATTTAAGCAATGTTAATGTACCAATGGATGATTTATGTACCAAGGGATGATTGAAGAAAAGTTGATGTACCAAGGGATGATTTAAGCAATGTTAATGTACCAATGGATGATTTATGTACCAAGGGATGATTGAAGCAAAGTTGATGTACCAAGGGATGATTGAAGCAAAGTTGATGTACCAAGGGATGATTGAAGCAAAGTTGATGTACCAAGGGATGATTGAAACAAGGTTGATGTACCAATGGATGATTTAAGCGATGTTAATGTACCAATGGATGATTTATGTACCAAGGGATGATTGAAGCAAAGTTAATGTACCAAGGGATGATTGAAACAAAGTTAATGTACCAAGGGATGATTGAAGCAAAGTTAATGTACCAAGGGATGATTGAAGCAAAGTTAATGTACCAAGGGATGATTGAAGCAAAGTTGATGTACCAAGGGATGATTGAAGCAAAGTTAATGTACCAAGGGATGATTGAAGCAAAGTTGATGTACCAAGGGATGATTGAAGCAAAGTTAATGTACCAAGGGATGATTGAAGCAAAGTTAATGTACCAAGGGATGATTGAAGCAAAGTTGATGTACCAAGGGATGATTGAAGCAACGTTAATGTACCAAGGGATGATTGAAGCAAAGTTGATGTACCAAGGGATGATTGAAGCAAAGTTAATGTACCAAGGGATGATTGAAGCAAAGTTGATGTACCAAGGGATGATTGAAGCAAAGTTAATGTACCAAGGGATGATTGAAGCAAAGTTAATGTACCAAGGGCTGATTGAAGCAAAGTTGATGTACCAAGGGATGATTGAAGCAAAGTTAATGTACCAAGGGATGATTAAAGCAAAGTTGATGTACCAAGGGATGATTGAAGCAAAGTTGATGTTCCAATGGATGATTTATGTACCAAGGGATGATTGAAGCCAAGTTGATGTACCAATGGATGATTTAAGCAATGTTAATGTACCAAGGGATGATTGAAGCAAAGTTGATGTACCAAGGGATGATTGAAACAAGGTTGATGTACCAATGGATGATTTAAGCGATGTTAATGTACCAATGGATGATTTATGTACCAAGGGATGATTGAAGCAAAGTTAATGTACCAAGGGATGATTGAAACAAAGTTAATGTACCAAGGGATGATTGAAGCAAAGTTAATGTACCAAGGGATGATTGAAGCAAAGTTGATGTACCAAGGGATGATTGAAGCAAAGTTAATGTACCAAGGGATGATTGAAGCAAAGTTAATGTACCAAGGGATGATTGAAGCAAAGTTGATGTACCAAGGGATGATTGAAGCAACGTTAATGTACCAAGGGATGATTGAAGCAAAGTTGATGTACCAAGGGATGATTGAAGCAAAGTTAATGTACCAAGGGATGATTGAAGCAAAGTTGATGTACCAAGGGATGATTGAAGCAAAGTTAATGTACCAAGGGATGATTGAAGCAAAGTTAATGTACCAAGGGATGATTGAAGCAAAGTTGATGTACCAAGGGATGATTGAAGCAAAGTTAATGTACCAAGGGATGATTAAAGCAAAGTTGATGTACCAAGGGATGATTGAAGCAAAGTTAATGTACCAATGGATGATTTATGTACCAAGGGATGATTGAAGCAAAGTTGATGTACCAATGGATGATTTAAGCAATGTTAATGTACCAAGGGATGATTGAAGCAAAGTTGATGTACCAAGGGATGATTGAAACAAGGTTGATGTACCAATGGATGATTTAAGCGATGTTAATGTACCAATGGATGATTTATGTACAAAGGGATGATTGAAGCAAAGTTAATGTACCAAGGGATGATTGAAACAAAGTTAATGTACCAAGGGATGATTGAAGCAAAGTTGATGTACCAAGGGATGATTGAAGCAAAGTTGATGTACCAAGGGATGATTGAAGCAAAGTTAATGTACCAAGGGATGATTAAAGCGAAGTTGATGTACCAAGGGATGATTGAAGCAAAGTTGATGTACCAATGGATGATTTATGTACCAAGGGATGATTGAAGCAAAGTTTATGTACCAATGGATGATTTAAGCAATGTTAATGTACCAAGGGATGATTGAAGCAAAGTTGATGTACCAAGGGATGATTGAAACAAGGTTGATGTACCAATGGATGATTTAAGCGATGTTAATGTACCAATGGATGATTTATGTACCAAGGGATGATTGAAGCAAAGTTAATGTACCAAGGGATGATTGAAACAAAGTTAATGTACCAAGGGATGATTGAAGCAAAGTTGATGTACCAAGGGATGATTGAAGCAAAGTTGATGTACCAAGGCCTGCAATGACATGTCTGATGTCATCTCTCCTCGTGTCCTAAAGTAAATTTCTGATGTCATCTCTCCTCGTGTCCTAAAGTAAATTTCTGATGTTATCTCTCCTGACGACATTTCTTGTACTATCTCTCATGGTGACATTAATGACATTTCTTATATCATCTCTCTTTTGACATCCATGGCATTTCTTATGCCTTTCTTTCTGATAACATCTCTTGTGCTACCGTTCCTGGTGACAATAATGATATCCCTTATGTTATCTCTCCTGGTGACATAAATGACATATCTAAGACATCTCGTTTTCCGCGTAGTCATCTTCCACCTGTGTGCATTAGAAAAGGATCAAGTTTGACAATAATAGCAGAAAGTTGATATAAATAAACGGAGAGGAGCGCGTGGCCGAATGGTTTCGATGCCTGTCTGCCGACAAGGAGGGCAGCGGTTCGAATCCCCGGTATGGCATATGTTGTTTTATGTTGTGTGTGAAATAAACAAACATAGCCAGCACACGACGTAGCGACAGCAGTGGCGAAGCGGTCTGTAGTCGTCAGCCTTCAAAACCCATCGACTACCCCAGCAATGGGAAACATGTCGTATGACAGTTTAAAAAAAAAAAAAATGTACAATTAATCAAGTGTTGTTTTGCCTCTGTGTTGCTGATGTGATTTATGACCCGTTCAGCGGTGAAACAGTTTATAAGTCTCATCAGAGTCTTCCTTGCATATAGTTTCCATTTCTCTATTAGAAATATGGCTTGGCTTCGTTCGTTCTCAATCTCCCGCTACTGAACCCTGACATGGGTCTAAGGAGCAGAATGTAGTCCAGAGAACGGAATGCGTTGTGTCGTAGTTTACAGCTTGACTGTGATATTTACACCTTTCGGTCCAACACATCCGACTTCAGCAAGCATTTTTTGAGTACCGGGTTAACATTCGATCCCTTCTCATTAGCCAGTCTGCTCTGTTGCAGCCTGTTATCCAGGATCACCGCGTGGAGGTGTAGAAGGGTCTTGGCAGATCTGGTTCGCTGGCACTGACCCTAGCATTCAGCTATGGGTCGCTGACCGCTGCAGCTCATTCGCTGCTCAGCGTCTTGATCCCTATTAGAAATAGAATCTTCTGTAAAAGTACTTGCTAAGTAATTGAACTCGTGTGGCCCCCATGGATACATTAATGAATTAGCTGACAGCAGCCAGTTACTCACAGGTGGGCTGGTGGTATTAAGGCTTTGCTGCCCATAACTGACTAAGATTATATTTGGCCTTCAAGTGGTGGTCCTTGAAACTGATTGCAATCGTGCAGCCTGAATAAGAGATTAGGGTTCGGAAAGGGAAGGCAATCCCTGTTACAAAAATACTTTCCTGAAATCGGAGAGACCGAAAGAAACAGAATCGCAACCTCGCTGTAAACTACGACACGGATGATCTCTTACAGACGATGCCGAAGAAGATGATGATATTGTAGTAGTATTTGTAGTAGTAGTAGTAGTACTTGTAGTAGTAGCAGTAGTAGTACTAGTAAGAGTAGTAGTTGTAGAAGAAACACAAGAAGAGGAAGAAGAAGAAGAAGAAGAAGAAGAAGAAGAAGAAGAAGAAGAAGAAGAAGAACAAGAACAAGAACAAGAAGAAGAAGAAGAACAAGAACAAGAAGAACAAGAGGAAGGAGAAGAGGAACTAATGTGTCTGGATAAGTTTGAAAACGTTTACATGTCTGAAATGTGAACCTGATGTTCCGGTAATTTTCATAGTTCCTGCCTATAATATACTAATCTTCTATGACATGTTTCACAGGTCGTATAAAGTGCATTCCCATGATAGTGCCGTTAACCTTTCACCGAGTATCTCAGGCTTTTGTTGTCTGAAAAGGGACGTTTTTATAAGGAGTTACGTTTTTTTCTTCTTGTGTTCAATTCCACTTCTGACTTTGCAATTTGGCCTGGCTTATGTAGCTGTTGTGTTCTCATAAATGGCGAAAAGCAGTGGTGAAACCTCACGTTCTTGAGAAGTCTAGTAAAACACGAAAGTGCAAACTTCTACTCTAAGCGGTGAAGCGTGAACTCAATCACCGAGATTGATTTTCTGTGCGATTAGACATTGGATTAAGCAAAGCTGTGTCACGACTATTGAATATTTTAAGTTATTTTTTGTATGTGTATAAATATTTAGATGTGTAAGCCTATCGACGACATGCAATCGTTTTACTTTCTTTAAGTGTTGCTTCAAACCTCAAGTTTTACCAAGGCTTGTCTTACATATGCTTTTTCCTGTCAAGTATTTATAAATATATATATATATCTTTTGTAGCGAAGTCTGGATGTCCCACTCGTTAAAGGAAAGTGAAGCGTTTGATATAGCCTCTCCGTTCCAGGTGTATAGATCGTCGCCGGATTCACTGTTCGGCTTGCCATTCAGGAGTTTCCATGCCAATGGCCTCTCCTACATTATTGTTTCTCCAGTAGCACCTTCTTGAGGGGCTCCCTGTTTCTTACAGAGCCTGCTGTGGGGCGCGACCGAGTACCCGGCAGTTTAATTGGGTGGGCAGATTGGGCTCATTAGCCTTGGTTAACAGTCAATCTAAGAGAATATAAGCTCTAAAGTTCTCGCTAACCTTAAACCCGGGTAGACGAAGCTCGTTAGCCTGTTCAATCAGTTCGCCTAGGAGAGAAGGAACTCTAATTTTAAACCCACAAGTTCCAGGGAGTGCTGGCTAGTCTTGGGATGATGAGAGTATCATCGGATGTCTCGAGTATCTAGCATCTGCGGGCAACGACTCAACGGACTTGTGGAAACCTCGGGTGATGGTAGGGCTACGGGGGTAAACCAAGATGGAAAATCTGGAGTGGTAGCACCTAAGGCAGATGGTTTCAAAATTGCGAACTCATTCCGGCAGCTCCTGCAGCTGAGCCAAATTGTCCTGCTTTGAAATTCATTTTGATTACACCAGTGAGACCGAGAGTGGGATCCTGCACTTTGGGCAGCCAAGGGTCTCCAAATTCAGCGCCCCGGCTTGCGCCCTGAGAGGCTACTCACATGGTGCTACGATCATCCCTACACCTATTTAACATTTATGCTGAGTACATGATGAGGAACGCTGAAAAGGATGAACATTCAGAAAGTTACGAATCCCTTTACAATCGGAAGATGAGACGATGAGGTTAACGTCTGGTCAGGGAAACCACACTGATCAGAGAATGTTAGCCAGGGTCAGGAGAAATATACTGCCCTAGACCCTCACCTGACTTCCTCGTTGGTCGTCCTTGGAACGGGCTGTTGGGCAGGACAACAATCTGGCAAACAAGGTGAGGTTTGACGTGATCTCCGTAGTAGTGATCAACACGCAGATGAGGCCAAGCATAGCATAATCGCCTGGAGAACCCCAGTCCACCTTCATCAGCACGCTCGAGATTTGAGGAAAGCTACTGCAACCCGTCACTTAACGCCCTTTTCAGGGCGCACATAAGATTAACCTACTCATTGTGGGCTTTCGAAACAACAACAACAACAATCGGAAGATACAAGATCTAAGATACACAGACGTCACAGTGATACTATCAAACAGTGCAGAGGGGACAGCGTTAGAGCAGATAAATGCAGCCGTAAACAGGTGCAGCGAAGATCAAAACCTCTTTGTAAACTTTAACAAAACAAAGATAATGACCACCGACGAAACAAGAATCAACATATATTGGTGTAGGAAAGGAGCAGGTCACGACCTTCGAGTATCTGGGCTCCAGAATTAACATATATTGGTGTAGGAAAGGAGCAGGTCACGACCTTCGAGTATCTGGGCTCCAGAATGAGCGACAATGGCGACTGCTACAAAAATCAGAAGGAGGTTGATAATGGCAATACAGAGGCTACACAATCTAAGGAAACTATGACAGATTACTAACAAACTAACAATGGTGAACATTTTGAAACCTTTGTTTTTCCGATGGCAGCATATGACTGCGATACATGGATAAGTTACCCAATCATCAAGGAAGAGAATCGAGTGTTTTGAGTAGAAATGTTATAGAAGAGTCATCAGAGTACCATGGATCGAAAAAAGAAGAATGCAGACATTTGACAAGAGTTGAGCATAGAGGAGAACTGGTTAATAAATTCCATAATGAACAGAAAAATAAAATACTTGGTCACATCAAAAGACACAGCGGTCATGAGAAGGTATGATGCCAGGCAAGAGTAACAGGGGCAGACCAAGAAGGCGATGCCACCAAGATGTCAGGAAGGCTAAGGAATGACTCTGGAGATTTTGAAAGAGATCGAGTTTCTTACAGACGAGTTTTCTGGTTGTGAACGTTTGCAATCATTTTTATCTTTTCTTTGTTTGGGCCACTCAATTTCAAAAATGGCACGCCATGTCTCACACCATCTTTGCACATCTGGTTAATGGTGGCTAACTTAAGATGGTATTCAGCAACATGCGACCCATACTAACATTCAAACAGATAAATCATAATTTGAAAATGAAAATTGTTCGGTGTTATGTTTACTTGTCACTACTTTATGGCGCGGAAACATGATGGACACTGAATAGCAAATTGGAAAAGAGTATTGAAGCTTTCGAAATGTAAGTATATAGAAGATTGGGTCGCATTTCTTATTAAGAGAAGAAACAAATGTGGATTTAAAAAGTTGCCGGTGAAATGATAATTAATCAGGGTTAGACAGTTACATTATTTTGGTCATACAACAAGACATACCTTCTTGTTCAAGACCATACTGGAGGGTAGGGTAGAAGGCAGTCGTTGAAGAGGCAGACAACGTTTTAAGTGTGTGGATGATATCAGGAGATGGACTGGGAAAAGCCTGTCAGATTGCACCATTACCGAAAGAGATAGAGTACACTGATCTATTGTAGCCGACCTCGATGCGGAGATGGCACTTGAACTGAACTCGAGCAATATAGGCGAATGGATATAACCATCAATGGAGAAAAAAACGGGCAAGTGCAGCAGTTTCGATGTTTGGGGCAAACTATCACATACGATACGCGCAATGAATATAAATTAGGGCAATAATTGCAATGACAAAAAAGGTCTTCAGGGAAGAGCAGAAATTGCTAACCTCAAAGAATAGGAGGATAGAGTTGAGGAACAAAATAATCACAACTCATGAATGACCAGTTGCACTTTAGTCTGAGTCTTAGTCGACCTGTACTTCTACAGTGGCAGATGCCCCTGTGCATGTCCCAGCTCTGGTATGAACTGGACATAGCCGAGAGAAGGGTTTCCTGCTTAGCGGGCTAGGCTCGAGCAGCTTTATACTCCACTGCGTTGGGACAGGCGCTTACGGAGGGCGATTAACCGATGTGTAAGTCCATCTCAATAGACTAAAACACTACAGAAAAGTAGACCCGTGGCTTGTTAGGTGACATCTCAACAAACCACCTAGCCGGTATTATGCCATGTCACACAGTTAGTCGCCTCTTACGTCATGCTCTCTGTAAGGCAGTAGTGCTATTCTTGTCCTTGGCATACACAAAGACCGCGACAGACCATTCTAGTTGAGGTTGGAACATGGACTCAAAGAAGGATGAAAAGAAGTTTGGATGTGTTTGAAATCTGATGCTATTGTAGAATGAAAAGAGCGAGTTAGACATAAAGACGAGACAACAAATGTCAGCAATGAGATGGCGTACAAAACTAAAAATTGAAAATGACAACTAAGCTGGATGGGATACAATATGAAACATGAAAGTCTTCCACAGAAATTTGCTAGAGGGCAAGGTCAAGGAAAGAAGCGGAAGGGGGCAACAACACCTCCCCTAAATATCTCAGGCATGCTGACACATTAAAGTACGAATACATCGTAAAATGAAGAGAACTGTAGATAATAAGAATCAATTTAGAGACATGCAACCTTACAACCAATCTCAGGACTGATCAACCAGGTAATGATGAATATGGTCCCCGTATGTATCACTGAAGTCCCTTTCTGAGGATGAATGCATAGGACCCCTGGATCTTCATCAATGCGTAAAAGACGACTGAAGAGAGTTGTGTATGGTCTAGTAACATCAACGTTTAAATTTATTGCTACAGAAAGCAGCACTGCTAAAGCACACATCAGTAATGGTGGCTCTATACTCCGACAGGGGTGAAAAAATACAAGAAAGAGAAGAAGACAACGAAAAGCATAACCACACAATCGCAAATAAAACAGGCCTACCATGCATACTGCTAAAGGCAATACAATCCCATTAAAGAGAAGGTGTTCGTTTGACACGATTCATCTGATCTGCAGGAAGGAGACGCGACCTGAAACATTTCAGATCTAATCGCACAACAGCCTGGAGGACATACCAGCCTTCATCAGCACATCCTTTCAGAAACAAACGAACCCGATTAGTCAGACCGAACGAGAAGAGTCTTACCAATGATTGACGAGGGTGTCCCTCGGCTGACTTCATCTATTGATCACGAATGAAGACGTTAGATACTTCAGTATACTTAGTCCCAGCTTGTGTGAGGTAAGATGACTTAAGTTCTTTTCCTCGCTGCCTTTTATTTAATAAACTGTTAGTTGGGACGCCGTGGGCTAGTGGTTAAGTGACACGGCTCACAATTCTAAGGTGCTGGGTTCGATCCCCAACTCAGCACCGGCCGTTAATCCGGGGAAGCAAGCCCTTAGAAAATGCAGGAGGACGCAGACCCTTACATAAAATGAATGCCCAAGTCGAATGCACTGGCCCGACAGGCTCAAAATAAAAACATAGTGCAACGCACACCACCTTGGGGAATAGAGAAATAAGACGAACGCAAAACAAAAACAGCTTAGTCAGGTACCCAATTACAGCTAGGGCGTAAAGGTCCGATAGTTGAACACCGAACTGGTGCCCTGAAGAGCGAGTCTTCTACCATTACACAAACGAAACGCTGAAACAATGAGATTGTTGTTGAGTAAGTTTACTCCTTCGCGTGTCCTGAAAATGGCGTTAATTGGCGCGTTGCAGTAGCTTTCCGGTTGTACTATGATCCTCCGGGCGGTTGTACTATGATTGCCTTCATCTGCATGACGCTCACTACTACGTGGATAGCGTTGACCTACATCTCATCAGCCAGATTGTCTTGAAAACAGCATGTTTCCAGGGACACATACATGGAAGAGGCTGTCGTCTTGGTCAATATATTGTGCCTGACACTGAGGCGATTCCCTGGTGGTCAGTATGTTGTGCCTGACTGGACTAGCGTCTCAGTTCCCCGAAACAAGTATATTCGAAGTGTGTTCAAACGAAACCGGACCTAACTGCACCAAGTGAACATACTATCTATCTATCTATCTATCTATCTATCTATCTATCTATCTATCTATCTATCTATCTATCTATCTATCTATCTATCTATCTATCTATCTATCTATATATCTATCTATCTATCTATCTATATGTCTATCTATCTATCTATCTATCTATCTATATATCTATCTATCTATCTATCTTTCAATCTATCTATCTATATATCTATCTATCTATCTATCTTCAGTCCACTTATGTCGTTAGACGTTGTTGGGATGTGCGACCTCCTTTGTTTCATAATTTTTGGCAGGTAAAAATTCACTGGTTTCTTGGCTGGTCAATACCAGCATCTGTTAGCCCCCGGAATATACCATCATCAATTTTTTAGACTGATGGGGGTGAAAGCGTAAATTAGAGCAAGGTAGACCCGCAGCCTGTCAGATGCCATCTAAGCCACTCCGCTAACAACATAACCAAGACCTATTGTTATGGCCACACAGTCCCCTTATTTTTGCGACATATTCTCTGTGGGGCGAGATTCCCTAGAATAATTTGAGTAGATTTTTAACTTGAATTTTGATCAGTTTTGATTGAAAATGTGTTCTTTAGCCAGTAGAATCAAAGAAACCCCCTTAAAACAAACAAAATAACCAGTTACGGCTCATTTAACGACGCGTCCCAACAACAAAATGAAACACGTGTAACGGCCACAAGGTCTTCGTCAGGGACTTACAACAAACTAAAAACAAATAACGAATAACACAAAAGCAATGAGAATGGACGTTATATCCGAAAAGGATACAAAGCGATTGGGAAAAAAAAGACCATTGAAGACACCTACTTCCACGCGATGGAGGAAGTGGAGTAACTGAATCAAGTCTAGTCACGAGTGACACGATCATTTGTCTGCAGTTATCTCAAACAATTGGGCAATAGATCGCGTCCTTAGTTTCAACACAGAAACGAAAATCTCGAATATCAGTTTGATCTTTAATTGTTATTTGTAAAAACAAATATAACACTTTAGCATTCCATTTGAGAATAAAGTAAGCAAAGGTTTGTCCCATATTAGAAAACAGTCAGGGAATGAAGTTAGGAACTTCAGCATACTCTGTCAAGAGTTGTCCCATATTAGTGAGAATGCTGTCGGGGAATTAAGTTGTTAGAGACTTCAGTTTACTCTGTCAAGGGTTGTCCCATAGTAGTTACAATACCGTCAAGCAATGAAGTTGTTAAATGCATCAGCATACTAAATCAGGGTTTGTCCCATATTAGTTAGACTGCTGACGGGAAATGAAGCTGTTAAAGAGAGCTTAGCATATTAAGTCATGGGTTTTCCCATATTAGTTAGAAAGTTGGGGATAGAAAACTACTGAAGACTTTCTGAGTTGGCGATATGTAGCTAGTGAGGACTTTCTGAGTTGGAGATAGAGAACTAGGGAGGACTTTCTGAGTTGGAGATAGAGAACTAGTGAGGACTTTCTGAGTTGGCGATATGTAGCTAGTGAGGACTTTCTGAGTTGGAGATAGAGAACTAGGGAGGACTTTCTGAGTTGGGGATAGGGAACTAGTGAGGACTTTCTGAGTTGGGGATATGTAGCTAGGGAAGACTTTCTGAGTTGGGGATATGGAATTAGTGAGGACTTTCTGAGTTGGGGATAGGGAACTAGTGAGGACTTTCTGAGTTGGGGATAGGGAACTAATGAGGAATTTCTGAGTTGGAGACAGGGAACTAGTGAGGACTTTCTGAGTTGGGGATAAAGAACTAGTGAGGACTTTCTGAGTTGGGGATAGGGAACTATTGATGCCTTTTTGAGTTGGGGATTGGGAACTACTGAGGACTTTCTGAGTTGAAGATAGGGAACTAGTGATGACTTTTTCAGTTGGAGATAGGGAACTAGTGAAGACTTTTTGAGTTGGAGATAGGGAACTAGTGAGACTTTCTGAGTTGGGGATAGGGAACTAGTGAGGACTTTCTGAGTTGGGGATAGGAAACTACTGAGGACTTTCTGAGTTGGAGAAAGGGAACTAGTGAGGACTTTCTGAGTTGGGGATATGGAACTACTGAGGACATTCTGAGTTGGAGATAGGGAACTACTGAGGACTTTCTGAGTTGGAGATAGGGAACTACTGAGGACTTTCTGAGTTGGAGATAGGCAACTAATGAGGACTTTCTGAGTTGAGGATATATAGCTAGCGAGGACTTTCAAAGTTGAGGATATATAGCTAGTGAGGATTTTCTGAGTCTGGGATAGAGAACTAGTGAGGACTTTCTGAGTTGGGGATAGGAAACTAGTGAGGACTTTCTGAGTTGGGGATAGGGAACTATTCAGTTGATATTTCCACCATGGCGCTCCTACGGGTTGTTGTTTGTCCATCGTTTCCGAAGTGGACCACATTGTCATCTGTCAATCCTAGAGTGAGTTTGTAGGTGGCTGATCAAACAAATGCAATAGGATGACAATGTGACTTGCGTTGGATTTAAGTGAGAGTGAGCTGCCCACCGCCAGCCTCACTCTCTCTTCCTGATTCCATTTGATCCAGTGGCAAGATATTATCAAGACGATTGGAGAAGTAATCCGGATGCAGCGGACGACCAAGGGGATCTTCTGTGTCTAACATTGCTCCAAAAGCTCAACAGTGAGTTGCTGGTAGTCGCCTTGCCGCACGTTGACGAGTAAAGGGTTATTGGTAAAGGGTTATTGGTAAAGGGTTATTGGCAAAGGGTTTTTGGTAAATGGTTATTGGTAAATGGTTATTGGTAAAGGGTTATTGGCAAAGGGTTATTGATTAACTGATTCATTTACAGCTGGTTAAAATGGAGTTTAACTTTGTCAGTTGGGAGGAAGACTAACATCTGGTCAAGCAAATCATACTGATCAGACATGTTAGTCAGGGTGAGGTAAAATATACTGATCAGACATGTTAGTCAGGGTGAGGTAAAATATACTGATCAGACATGTTAGCCAGGGTCAGGTAAAATATACTGATCAGACATGTTAGTCAGGGTCAGGTAAAATATACTGATCAGACATGTTAGTCAGGGTCAGGTAAAATATACTGGAAATGATCCCCAACTCGGCTTACACATAGTCCTCTCTGGAAACGGATCGTTTTTCTTGGAAGTCTGGCTAACGAGGTGGGGGATCAACGTGATCCCCGTAGTAGTGAAATGCACGAAGATAAAGCCAAGCATAGCACAACTGCCTGGAGGACGCAGGTCCAGCTTTATCAGCACGATCGGGATGTGAGGAAAGCTACAGCAACCCGTCACTAAACGTCTTTGTCAGGGCGCACAAAAAAGTGAAAGTAACCATTGTGGGCATTCACAACAACAGCAATAATATAATAATAATAGCTGTCCATCGTTGTCGATGAGGACCGCCGACATCATCCTTGTCACAGATTTCCCTGTTGGGTGTGGGTGCGCATGTGGCTGAACAGGCCAATGCGAGCACGAAAACATCTGCTACATATCGGGCACACGAGGTTTGTAGAAGGGGATGGTGTTCCCGCTATTCGTGATTTCCGCGTCTCGCGTCTGTTCTGGGCTTTCACAACACGGTCGTCTTCACCGGCAGCTACACCCGATTTGACTGCGCATCTCCAGTCAGATCTGTTTTGCGCAAGACATTCCCAGGTGTTGATGTCTATCTGGCAACTTTTTAGTGAGTCCTTCAGACCGTCTTTAAAACGTTTCTTTGGGCGCCCTCTCTAGCGCCATCCCTCTCTCAGCTCACCGTAGAGAAGCTTCTTTGGGAGCCGCTGGTCTGACTTACGGACGAGGTGTCCGGTCCATCCTAGTCGTGCTTTTTCTAGCAGTGCATGGATGCTGGACATGTTAGCCCTCGAGAGAACATCAATGTCAGTGACACGATCTTGCCATCGGATGTGTATATTCCACAGCAATAACAACACCAGCAATAACAACGTTTTTGGTGTTTACATAGCTATAGGTGCATGTAATACAAACATGTTGCTGTGTTCGAGAATGAAATAAAATTAGATCCCCTCGCGATAGCTGCTGTGTCTAAGAGATAGGGTGCTCGCCTATCGAGAAAAGAATGAAAGCGCAAAACAGTGGCTGGCTCGAATCCCGCAAGTTTCAAACTTCCATCGGCTGAAGGGAGGTGAGATCGGCGTCTAGTCCTATCTGAGATGGACGATAAACTATGCGGTCATGTGACAATTAGAAAATCAACCGAAGATATATTTCAAGATTTTTAATTGCATGTCACGACCGGAATCTTCCCTCAGTCGTGGATTAATGGCCCCTAACCTAGACCTACAGATGAGGCCGATGGTCAGCAGCAGTGTCTTCTAGTCTACTCGTGGGGGCTGCTGATGTCGATAGGTACGACATTCGCCTCTCAAATCGTCAAGGAAAAGGTGGACGATCAACTCTCACAAGTTTCAAGCGACCCCTGGTCTAACGAATTGTACGACCTGAATGTCTGTATCTTGAGCTACTTCCAGTCGTCTTGATTGTATGTCTTGCCACTAGTTCCCGGTAACTCAGGACGAGAGAGTGAGATTGATGTCCAGCGCAGCTTCTTTCTCACTATAATCCAAATTCAGCGCAAGTTACATCTTCAGGACGAGGATAGTATGATGTAGCCATATTCGCTTGTGGTGGGCAACTTACTTACTTATCAGGAATATCATATCAAGAGATTACTGATAACGAAGAAAAAGGATAAAACAAGCCAGTTTTCATTTAACACATACTTAGGTTGCAATGTTTATCGGAGATGGACGATAATCTCGGACATCCTATGCCCACCGTGCACATCAAATAACCATGAAAATTGACAACAGCAGGCTGTTAACCGCTGTGCGATCAATGTTCTAAAAGTAGCGAAATTTCTGCGTAATAGTTGCCTACTTGATAGCAAACAGAAATTGGCCCTTCCATCACGCAAAGACACAGCATACCAATCACCTTTTTGCTTGCACACACTACTGCAAGTATTAAAATAAACCTTCACACCACTTCAGGCGTAGAAGAGGAGTGTTTTACATGTGAGAGAGAGAGAGAGACAGAGAGTGAGAGAGACAGAGAGAGACAGACAGAGAGACAGAGAGAGAGACAGAGAGAGAGAGAGAGACAGAGAGAGACAGAGAGAGAGATAGAGAGACATAGAGAGAGACAGAGAGAGATAGAGACAGAGAGAGACAGAGAGACAGAGAGACAGAGAGAGAGACACAGAGAAAGAGACAGAGAGTGAGAGAGAAACAGAGAGAGACAGAGAGACAGAGAGAGACAGAGAGAGAGACAGAGAGAGACACACAGAGAGAGAGACAGAGAGAGACAGAGAGAGAGATAGAGAGACACAGAGAGAGACAGAGAGAGATAGAGACAGAGAGAGAGACAGAGAGAGACAGAGAGAGATAGAGAGACACAGAGAGAGAGACAGAGAGAGATAGAGAGAGACAGAGAGTGAGAGAGACAGAGAGAGAGACAGAGATAGAGAGAGACAGAGAGAGAGACAGAGAGAGAGAGACAGAGAGAGATAGAGAGAGAGATAGAGAGACACAGAGAGAGAGACAGAGAGAGATAGAGAGAGACAGAGAGTGAGAGAGAGACAGAGAGAGAGACAGAGATAGAGAGAGACAGAGAGAGAGACAGAGAGAGAGAGACAGAGAGAGATAGAGAGAGACAGAGAGTGAGAGAGAGACAGAGAGAGAGACAGAGATAGAGAGAGACAGAGAGAGAGACAGAGAGAGAGAGGCAGAGAGAGAGACAGAGAGAGAGACAGAGAGAGACAGAGAGAGACAGAGAGTGAGAAAGACAGAGAGAGACAGAGAGAGACAGAGAGATACAGAGAGAGACAGAGAGAGAGAGACAGAGAGTGAGACAGACAGAGAGAGAGAGACAGAGAGAGAGACAGAGAGAGAGACAGAGAGTGAGATGTCAGTTTGCCAATTATCGTCACTTGGTACTGAAGAAATGCAAATAGAGCGATCAATCAATTTATTCTTCTTCTTCTTGGTCGCTCGTTCTCAAACTCCCACTACCAAGCCCTGAAAATGGTTTTGCATTTGCAAGTAGCAGGATGTAGTCCGGAGAACGGAATGCGTTGTGTCGTAGTTTACAGCTTGACTGCGATATTTGCACCTTTCAGTCCGACGCATCTGACTTCAGCATAAAATTATGGGTACTGGATTAGCATTTCCACTTTGACCCCTTCGCCTCAGTCAGTCTGACCTGTTGCAGGCTGTTATCCAGGATCACCGCATGGATGTGGGGAAGGATTTTGGCTGGTCTGAGTCGAAGTCAGCTCTTTGATCGCCACAGCTCATGCCCTATTTAGCATCTTGATCCCGATGCTTCAGTGTTTAAAAAAAGAAAAAAAGTGATTAAATCTGCTGTAGATTGGTACCTGGCAGACAGTTAGCCAATGAAAGGGGACGATAAAAGTAACCAATTCCCATCAACCCACATAAGCCGTGAGCTCGCACAATGAAGGCTCCAACACTTCACTTCATCCCCAACAGAAGTACCTGCTATGTGAGACTCTCTGGATTGTTATTCTTCCTAATGGACTAAATGCAGTGGTGGTCCCACGATCCACAATAGCGAGAATGTAAAACTAATCTTCGCCCAAAAAAACCTCCCTCCCCTCAACTCCATTTCTGCAACCTAAATCAGGGACGAGTGACTCACACGTCCATGTTTGAGAAGTCCAAGTAAAACACAGATGACATGCCATCAAATATGACACGGAAACGTCGACTCCACTCTGATCAAGGGAGATACTAGAGGGAAGCAAACAGCTGTATTTAGCAACGGTAAACATCACTAGCACCTCCCCCCCCTCCTCCCCCTCCCCCCGGGTCGTGTCAAGTAAACCGTAACTTGAGTGTAATTCTGAGCCCTCCCTTAATACCAGTGGCGTATTATTTGATCTTTGTCAATGTTGAATCCAGTTGGGGACATGCAACAATTATTTCGTCAATTATTAAACATGCAAACAGTGATATTTCTGAAGCAGGTTTCTGTAACAGATACATTAGAGATGCCATGAGTTCACAGACGCAGAAAGAATTAATAGGTCTTTGATGGCAAGGTGAACGCGATATCAATATGTGAGATTGCAACGCCGTACTCCTCCATCATCATCATGTAGCATGTCATTTATAGACCGTCGCTCCCATTGCAGCCTGTCTGAAAGAAACTCCGTAGCCAAAACTCCAACCTCCGCCACAGTAATAGTCAGACATTCCTGGATACTTTGGTGCCATCGTCTTCTCGGTGTAACCTTGCCTCTTTTGCCTATTCTCTTGTGACCGTTGTGTCTCTTGATGTGACCTAAGTATTTAAATTTCTGGCAAAAAAAGGAATAGGTTGATTTCTAACGTGATCTCTCCTTATTCTGCCTGGACATATTAATGCGATGACCGCAGTTACCAAATCAGCAGCCACCCCCACCTCTTCCCCCCTCCCTTCCACACAGCAGGTGAATTCGAGGGAACGAATATTTGATACTACTTTACACCGGAGGCGTCGCAGGAGTTGTCAGACTGGCAATGAGTACAATGCCTGACTGCCTGATGCACTCAGGCTCCTGATTTGTTCTTTGGGTTAATTGGGTTAACTCCCAAATCCTTTTCCGCAAGTGGATATAAACGCAAGGCAGCGGATGTTCAGTGTTCAGGTTGCTGGAAACTAACGGAGATAACACATCAGATTGATGGTGACCAATACAGCGCAAATTGACAGTGAAGACACTAGCGCAGGTCAGGACACCCATTTTGACACCGATTCGAACTAATGTGTCTTCTAAGAAGGTACTGTCTCGGTACAGTAGCCTAAGAAGGTACAGTCTCGGTACAGTAGCCTAAGAATGTACAGTCTCGGTACAGTAGCACAGGAAGAAGATACCTCCAGCTAATCCTTATTTCTATCGTTGATAATACGCTGACCGTTTTCTACACACGCGAGTCCAACAACGCAAATATGACGAAATATACAGCAACTGGAAATAACACACTTCCAGCAGTACTACATACCAGTAACAGGTGTCCAGACTCTCTATTTAAAGGTTTATAACTCAGGACAGATCAAAAATATATTTTTCAACTGTCTTTTGCCGAGTAAACAAAATGGCACCGCCATCTTGGTCGCTATATAAATTAGAAAATCCACAACATTTCCTATCCATCTGGTTAACGTTCTGCTAACAGTAGCGAAAACTAGATCGCAGCACAAGTGTAGTTGACCTGGTTCCATTCTCATTAGGTGACCCAACCGCTTGATTTTCTCCCCATCAATATAATCCCTATAGCGTCTTCATTCATCAAAGTTTCGCACCTCTACATTGCGCATTCTGCCTTTCCTATTTACGTTGATGGTTTTTCAGAGACATCTCAACTCAACTGGTGGTCCTGCACTCCGACTGGAAGTGAAAATGGACAAGAAGACAATTTTGGGCCTGGATGCCTTCAATTTCTTTTTGAATGACTTGCGAGCTCTGATATAAACAGAAACGACTCGATTGAAAGGAGCCTCTTTACGGTAAAACAAAGTGAAAACTTTAACACACAAAAGTAGAACCGGGTACATATTATCACATAAGCAGACTTTAACACACAAAAGTAGAACCGGGTACATATTATCACCTAAGCAGACTTTAACACACAAAAGTAGAACCGGGTACATATTATCACCTAAGCAGACTTTAACAATACGCAACTAAAAAATTAGTTCAGTAGTGTTGCCACTCTGACACAACTTAAATACTGTCAGTAGTTTAAAATTGCGTGTCTTTGCAAAAAGACACCTTAACGAAAGACAGTCGGGTACCCATCATCACCTGGACAAACTAAAACATGACGTAACTAAATAATTACTTGAATATTGGCCAGAAAATACAAACGTTCCAACGCGATGTGGTACAAAAGGTCAACCATTACATAAAATGGCCTTGCGAAATTTGGAAATGAGATCAAAGATGTCCCGTGTGATAGCTAGTGTGTGCCTCGTACTATCTAACCGTTATTTAGACAAAGCTTTCTAGATCATCTTACAATTCCATCAGAAAATTAAATATTTGAATAAAACCGTTTTGTTTGTGATGTTGAGATGCATTTAAACACGATCAAAGATAGCGTGGTGGATAGATGTCATAAAAATAAAGGATTTCAGATTATATTCAAGTTAACCGTGGAAATCGCAAACTCGCAATTCAAATGAATTAATGTTAGTTTTCTTTCCACTTATGCAGTTGAGGGTGGTGGGGAGCTCAAATCGTCTATCCTAGGCAAAGTGCGTTGCGTCGGTCATTGTGAACCTGTGTCGGGCACAATGACTCTAAGGGCATCTATTTACCTGTCTCGCTGTCGCCCTCTAGCCAGATCTACCAGCATCCCACCAACTTCATAAACATAGGCATGTCATCCTGTTTCGTTTAAAAACGGGAGATGGGTACGGGACACCGTATTCTGTACGGGACACAGTAGCCTGTACGGGACACAGTAGCATGTACGGGACATAGTAGCATGTACGGGACACAGCAGACGGTATGGAACACAACTAAGCAGAAACAACGGCTCAACACCTTCAACATGAGGTGTCTACGGCGTATATTGGGGACTGGGTGTCGCACAATACAGTCTAACAGAGAGCAAACACTCACAGCATGTACCAGATGTTGAGCCAGCGAAGTCTCTGATTGTTGGGACATGTTTATGGCACGGAAGATGAGAGGCTGAGAAAGGATTTCCTTTATGGGCAGCTAGCCATTGGAGTTAGAAGAACCGGTCGTCCCATACTGCGATTCTGGGACATAATGCTGACCCCACCATCCACTAAGTGCCGCGGGTTACACAATAATATGGGCCTAACACAATATTTCCTGTGCGCCGCATGGCGTGACGGGATCTTTACTTCCTTTACTTTCTACAGAGCTTGTGGTACTCCACTTTCTACATGGCTTGTGGCACTCCACTTTCTACAGAGCCTGTGGCACTCCACTTTTAACAGAGCCTGTGGCACTCCACTTTTTACCGAGCCTGTGGCACTCCACTTTTTACAGAGCCTATGGCACTCCATTTTCTACCGAGCCTGTGGCACTCCACTTTTTACTGCACACTACTAAGAGTGCTCCTTATTTATGCTCATTCTCTGCCTTCTTCCAATTAACAAAATGTTCAATCCATTTGACAACGTCCCCACCCTATCACATATAATTTTGACTTCCTAAACAATCCTTAATGGGCTACTCTATCAAAGACATTTGCAAAATACAGAAAAAAATAACACCCACTGTCTCGCCAACATCATTATGGCAAACTCAGCTATGAATTAATAGATTTGTTAAGCACAATCTTCCTTTAGTTGTTATTTTTGTTGTTGAATGCTAAAAATGAGTATGAATTTTTTTTTGTGCGCCCTAAAAAGGACATTAAGTGGCGGGTTGTCGTAGCTTTCCTCACAACTCATGCTGAATATTTATGATTAGTTAACATTTTTTCAAGTGCATTACACTGTTTGCTTTGATTATTGACTAACAATTTGCAGACTATGCTCGTTAAACTCACCGGTCTGTAATTTGCTGGATTAGATGTTTTGCTCTTTTTCATCAAGCAACTTTCCAATCCCCTGGAACAATCACCTTCGCAAGTGATTGAAAACATAATATAGTCAATGGTTTTGCTAGCTGGTCTCTAACTTCAAACACCAACAAAGGATTAATACCATCTTGACCAGGACATGTGTCGACTTTCAACCCCTGCAGCTGTTTAAAAACCATTTCCTCCGTAATGTAGACTGACTGTATGCCTTTAAATCCTTGTCCCTTTGAAAACAAATCTATGAGCTCTGGAATCTTAGAGCATTCTTCATTAGTGAAGAATGTGACGAAGTTCTAACATCCGGCCATTGTCCAACCCTTGACCTATGCGTGTGAGAACTTGATTGTGTACGCTGGACACGCCAGAAGATTGAATCATTTTCACATGATGCATACTCCATATTGGCTACAAGACCATTTCACAAATAACCAAGTCCTACCCAGAATCAGCATGTCTAGTATTCATACACTTTTGTAGAAAGCTAAAGTGAGATAGGCTGGCCACGTTTCTCAAATGTCACGCGAAAGGAACTTCTATTTAGCGAACTTAGCGCAGTAAGGCGATCACATGAACGTCAACAAAAGCGATCCAGTGAAAGTCTCAAAGAGTCTCTTAAATGTTGTTAAATAGACAATTCCATCTGGGAAATCCTGGCCCAAAATCGTTCAACCTGAAAAGACGCGGTCAAAAATGGCATTGCATGCAGTCAGCAAGGGTCTACAGGCGTTCTGAAAGAAGTCTAGAGCAGAGAGAGTACTAATGTAAAAGAGTTACAGGGGTACAACGATCCAAAGCCAGGGAAGCTCTGAAAATGCCATTCCTGGTACCCAAACATAACTTGAGAACCATGTCCGAGAGGTTCAGTTCATTGAAGAGGCATGGTCCTGCAATGCAAGTTGTGGCTGGCCGACCAAAATAGGCCGCGTTCTCACGGTTTGAACTGGGAATCCCCGTCAACAAGCGGTCAGTAAGTAGTTCAGAAAATAAGGCAGCCTTTCTTTGGGACACGAGAGTTCTAATAAAGTTTGTGGGAAATGAACTCAAGAAAGTAGAAGTCAAGGACTAAAGCGGGGGAAGCTTAGCATATAAACGTTGGGGGGGGGGGGGGGGGGGGAGAAGTAATAGAGGACAGATCAGAAGCAGCAGACAAGGGTATTCTACCGGGCAGTGAAGTGAGTAGCACTTAGTCAAGAACAAGTAGATAGTTAGAAGCTACAGAATTTAGCCAGTGAGTAACAATAGTAGAGTCATAGAATTAGAAGCCACCGAAGCAGACCAACACGGAAAGGCAGCGAGAGACCACACACATGTAAGAATCTGTCTTTGTGTGATGTTTTGTTCGAGACGTCGTCGCCAACGTCTTGCTCGAGTGACCTGACTTCATTCTCGTCAGACGGAGACGTGTTGCTGCAATTCGAAGCTGTCGTCCTAGACGACCGTGGTGATTTGTGGGTTTCCTCGTCCTGACAACCACAGTAACACAACCACTGTCGTCTGTCATAGACACAAGCACAGCTGCAGACAGAGCACAGATGCAGTCACCGACTGCATGATGTAGAGACGAGGCAAGAGGTCCAGTAGACATCTGCCTAACGTGAGACGATACAAGAGGTCCAGTAGACAGCTGCCTTTCGTGAGACGACACAAGAGGTCCAGTAGACATCCATTTTTTGTGTAAGCTGAGAGGACAGATAGATGAGGACTGAGAAATTGTAGATAGACATCCTTTATATCAACGCACAGAGATAGACAGTGAATAGAACAATTGCTAGATTCCGACCACGTGATGAGAGCCCTGGGTAAAGTTTAGTGCTAGAGTAAGACCTGTGCTACTTGCACGAAACTTTAGAAGTAATCATAGTCAGATAGAGAAGTGATGATAACCAACCTTTTGAGAGACATTAGAAATCATTTATAACTGATGCACAATATGAAGTGATCAACTAGCCTAGTGATTTGATTTGATGTGCATATTGATTTACTTGTGAAAAATATTTGCTTTGTTTTACTTGTGTTAAAATAATTGTTGGTATTAAATTTAGAGTGCGTTAAGGAGTGATAGTGGTAAGGAAGATAGAATAGAGAATACGTTAACCCTGTTACATAATATATTAACTGATACCGTGACCTAGGATATAAATTATTGTTAGGACTGCTATACTAATACCAGCTGCGGACCATGTTTGCCAGTCATATAACAGAACGTTTGGCGCTCGCATTGACTTGATCTGTCATGTACGCATTCACCCAGGGACTCAATGGTGCAGTATGACACAAGATGATGTTGACGGTTCTCATCAATAACTATGGGCCCACTATTATTGTCCGGATTATATCTTTTCAAAATCAGGCAAATAAAATTGATTCAAAAGTTCATTTGCGTCTCGGTCTCTGTAGACCATGCGCGTAGCGTCCTGTTGACGCTTCCGTAGCTTTGTCTTCCGAATTTCGACACAGCCTTGCTATTTTCTCTGCAGCCAGGTGGCTTCTACGAACGTCAGCAGCGACTATGCCCCTTCCAACTGGCTTCAAACTGCTCGATCCTGAATAATTGTTTCCCAGCTTTCGGATGGCATGCGCATGACTTCATGTCCCTTTTGCATACGTCCTTGAATGGCAGTGTGAGCAGCCAATTCTTCTCCTTCTTCTTTTGCTGTTTATCTTTTTTTTCCCCCGATCTTCTTCTTGTGTCTCTTCTCCTTTCCTATTTTTAATTTTACTGGAAATTGTTTCTTGAGCTTTCTTTCAAACTCTTACTTGCGTACTTTCCGTGTCTTACTTTGCGTGTCTTACTTTCCGTGTCCGGCAACTTCCCAGAGTATTGGACCTGAAATCAGCTGCCCTGAAAGCTCCTTCATTTGCTATCACGAGACCGGCCAAAATACATGGTTCTTGCATTCTTGGGCAGTTATACATGTGTCGGGGTCATTCATGGATGGCTCCTCGTAAGCGTACATCATCTTGCGTATATCCATATTGTTTCAAGTTCGATCTACGACTGAATAATCCCTATTTTAATATGTTCAGGTCTCTTCACACAGGGAATGGCATATTATGCTCAGTCACAAGTTCTTCTTTGATCTCAATCCATTCCACGCCATATCTTTGAGGCCATTTTTTTGTGTGGTTTTGCTCAGGATGCTGGTCTGTTAACTTTACAGTATGGAGTAAACTGTTCCATTTTAGTCGCTCCTCTTCTGGATTATTTTTAAAAAAAACGGTGTCTCTTATCACAGGACTGCTTTTTCCTTTCACATATCATATCCTTATTTCTGGTTGTGTGAAGTCAGCGATCATGTACCAATGGGACATGTCCCATTTACTGTCACATCGACGTGACTGGTGTGTGCTAAACTAATTCCATTCTGTCGGAGCGTATTCTGCTGCTGAAATGTCCAATGCGAGGGCCGATGTTTAACACCGTTGATGATGCGTCCCCTCCCCCCGCTTCCGTGTTTGTTAGCTTGCACAGTATGTTATTTTGTGCTAACTTTTTGTTTCACCGCCTTACAGCGTTGTTTGTTGGACAATGTGCGATCCGTTGTAATTACCAGGTACTTAAGTGTATCTTTATGTTTAAGTTCATGCCCCTATCAACTAATCATTCAAACTCTGAAGGCTATTCTTACATGCTGTTGCAAGCCGCTACTGAACGCCCTTAATAGGATGCACGAAAGAGTAATCGTACTTATTGTGGGCATACAGCAACAACAACGACGAAGATAACATCAACGACGACGGCCCCAACCACACCCTCCACCGCCACACCTTTGCCGACGCTGTCGCTACCGAGGCCACGGCAGCGACAGGTGACAGCGACAAACGACAACAGACAAACGACAACAGACAAACGACAACATCAACAACAAATAACAACATATTGTTGTGGCTTTTATAGCCAAGATGTCGGCTTTTTCATTGTTATAAACTATACCGGAGCAATAATTACAAGAAATGCTATCTCGGCATGGATCAAGTCACACACTTACTCTAACCCTTATCATGTAGCCGTATAAACGTATTCACCTGTCTGATCTTGCGTACTTACTAACTGTACCTGTATCTCGCTTAGTGACATTGAAGGAAATGTGGAAGGTACGGAAGTTAGCCACCCCACCTCATAAAAAGCTGAGGCATAAGTACAGTGAAGGCTGTAACATTTCAACCTCGATATCAGTGAATTCTTCAGCATTCCCTTTTCCTTTTCTCGCTAAAATCATTTACCTGGCAACCGTTTTAACACCTGCACCAATTAACAGTCATATAACAATATACATATTTCTATATCTTTATTTCAGTTCTTCCTCTTCTCTCTCTCTCTCTCTCTCTCTCTCTCTCTCCTTTTTGTTTCTCTCTACTCTCAACAATCAATGCTGACTACCAACTAATGTGTAGACAAATTTGAACTGCTGTGATTATCTTAGACACTTCAGTATTTGTCGCCCACTGCTAGTTAAGGGGCACACAAAATACACAAGGGAGTAAAGCTCACGAACAAAAACATAACTTATAAATCTGCCAACCGTAACGACAATCCGCCTAACAAACTATTCATTATGTCAAGGAAAGAATGTCAGAATACATACACAGCCAACTCTCTGTATACATTCATGGATGTATAAAATAATACAAAAATATACTGAAAGCGGGGATGCTGTGGTAGAAACTTTACTATAAGAGGTCTCAGCTTTTGTGAGACTGGGGTAGCCAGTTCCCTTTTTCGCTGTATTGACTTACAATTTCACGGATATGTAAATGTATTTCCCTATCAGTCATTACCGTCAGGAATGAGGTGCTAGAACCTTCATTGTTCGAAAACCCACACGAATCCGTACATTGACCAATACGTCCTCATACCGCCCAAAGGACTACAGTCTGGGGTGGCCACATCATCCAGAAAGGCAAACCTCTGTCACAGAATCCAGAAAGGCAAACCTCTGCCACAGAATCCAGACAGGCAAACCTCTGTCACAGAATCCAGAAAGGCAAAATTCTGCCACAAAATCCAGAAAGGCAAATCTCTGCCACATAATCCGGACAGGCAAACCTCTGTCACAGAATCCAGAAAGGCAAAATTCTGCCACATAATCCAGAAAGGCAAACCTCTGCCACAGAATCCAGAAAGGCAAACCTCTGCCACATAATCCAGAAAGGCAAACCTCTATCACAGAATCCAGAAAGGCAAAATTCTGCCACATAATCCAGAAAGGCAAACCTCTGCCACAGAATCCAGAAAGGCAAACCTCTATCACAGAATCAAGAAATGCAAAATTCTGCCACATAATCCAGAAAGGCAAACCTCTGCCACGGAATCCAGAAAGGCAAACCTCTATCACAGAATCCAGAAAGGCAAACCTCTGCCACATAATCCAGAAAGGCAAACCTCTATCACAGAATCCAGAAAGGCAAAATTCTGCCACATAATCCAGAAAGGCAAACCTCTGCCACAGAATCCAGAAAGGCAAACCTCTATCCGAGAAACCAGAAAGGCAAAATTCTGCCACATAATCCAGAAAGGCCAACCTCTGCCACAGAATCCAGAAAGGCAAACCTCTGTCACAGAATCCAGAAAGGCAAACCTCTGCCACAGAATCCAGAAAGGCCAACCTCTGTCACAGAATCAAGAAAGGCAAACCTCTGCCACAGAATCCAGACAGGCAAACCTCTGTCACAGAATCCAGAAAGGCAAAATTCTGCCACATAATCCAGAAAGGCAAACCTCTGCCACAGAATCCAGACAGGCAAACCTCTGTTACAGAATCCAGAAAGGCAAAATTCTGCCACATAATCCAGAAAGGCAAACCTCTGCCACAGAATCCAGAAAGGCAAACCTCTGCCACAGAATCCAGAAAGGCAAACCTCTGTCACAGAATCCAGAAAGGCAAACCTCTGTCACAGAATCCAGAAAGGCAAACCTCTGCCACAGAATCCAGAAAGGCAAACCTCTACCACAGAATGCAGAAAGGCAAACCTCTGCCACAGAATGCAGAAAGGCAAACTTCTAATCAAATCAAAAACGCCAGCTTTTGTGAGAACCAGTTCCTGTCCTCCCTCTCTCGTGTTTCCTAACAGTAAATCTGGTACTCATTTACAGCTGGGTTGGCTGGAACAGGTTGCAGCCGGAAAGAAGTAGCCACTCTAACAACGTTGCATTCTACGCTCTACATGTACATTTACTGTGGTCTTGTAATGTTTCCCTTAACATGTCTCTATGGGAATCATACTTTTTCTTCTGCTCATCTCATGGAATAATCCTTCCGTCATGATTCCTCAAAGATCTATTTAATTGTTTGCTTGTAGACGTAAATGATCAACTTTTTGTTACTATTATTGTCGTGATTATCACGATCATCATCATCATCATTTTCTATCCACGTATCATCAGAAGGCGTGGGGAGGTGTAGTTTTCTGTTGTGTGTCATCTTTGTCGCCGATGCATTCAGTGTTTCTTCAGACATAGGAAGGGACATAGCCGAACAAATATAAAATATTTAAAATTTAGAGTTATCCCATCATAAAAGATTTGCGTGAGAAGTTCTGGCTTGGACGTCTCCTCTCTTTATTCAGCAAACAAACTTAGAACGAGTGTGCTATGGCCCTACACCAGAACCACATGGACGTGTACATTGGCATCTGAAGGCGAAAGGTGCTTATTCTCCACCCGACCAAAGACAAGAGCTGAACCTGACAGAAGACAAACACTGGCTGCTCCTGTAGCTGAAACTTATTTTTTTTTAAATTTTTTTTTATTTTATGTGTTTGCCTCACTAGTTTCTACTGGCGGAGGCGCGCCTATTCCACCCCAGACCGTAGTCAATTTGGGTGATATTAAGACGCATAAACCAGTGCTTGGATGCCTGTGAGTATCTGTTTGTACCTAACCTGGTGTTTCCGTGATGTTCCTCCCGTTGTTCCTCGCTTCTAATTATCCTTTCGTTATGTGTTTGCCTCACTAGTTTCTAATGGCGGAGGCGCGCCTATACCGACCCAGACCGCAGTCAATTTGGGCGATATTAAGACGCATAAACCAGTGCTTGGATGCGTGTGTGTATCTGTTTGTACCTAGCCTGGTATTTCCGTGATGTTCCTCCCGTTGTCCCTCGCTTTTGATGTTCCTAGTTGTCCACCGTAGGTATTTGCATAAATATGCACAATTGTTTTCCTGGGACTATTTTGGGATTGAGTATATTTATTTTCTGTCATACTTGATTCGGATCTCTTTTTTTTTTCTTTTTTTTTTTCTATTAAAAAAAAAATATATAAAACCCCATCATACATTTTATACACAATTGTGAAGATAGCAGTGTAGTGAGGTGTACAACGAGAATGAATGAGATGGGATGATTGGGAAATATGACAAACAATATACTTGATACATAAGGATTAAGAGTACAATATAAATTAATTGAAAAGTGTCTTCCTTCTGTTGTGAGGCCCATCTGTGTTGACTTCCTTCTGTCTGGTCTTGGTGTATCAGGTTTTGCCTGCTCTCATATATTTTTCCTTTGCATCCATGTACTCCAACTTGTAAGCGATTCACTGATTTGTGTGTCACCTTGTAGATCCCTCATCTCACCTGTGCCCTCTAGCTCTCGCAGTCAATTATGTGTTGAATGTGTGGTAGGCTCAGGAACAGAAGAACAATAGAAAGGTAGATAATTGATTAAATAATTATAGATAAAAAAGGTTGATGTAGTAGTAGTATAATTATATTAAGTGTGGATATATAGTGGTGAAGATGCCCGCAGAAGGGATATACATATATAAACCTATAAATACATACATAAGTGTAAATTAAAATGTCCACATATACATACCAATACGTACATATCTACACACCTACATATCTACACACCTACATATGTGCACATCTACATGTGTGCACACTGTAGCGTTCGTGAATTGTCACACCCACTTGCTACATAACAGATGGGCTGAAACTACTATAGTTGCAATTTGTATATATGCTGATACCTGTTTAAGCTAGCTCTATTGTGGTAAAAGTTGCTTGCATTTTGTTTTAAAAATTAATTCAATAATATCCATAAAATGCAACTAAATGTTAGAAATTGCCCAAGAGTAGAGTGTTTCTATTATGCTGCATTAAGCACACCATTAACTATTAGAAATATTCGCTACATTTTTATGTAATTATTAAATCATGTATATTATTGTAATGCATTTATTACATCCCTTTGTTTCGAATACATTGTCCTTGTGACGATTTCTATTTTGACCAAGTAAACACAGTTCACTACTAGGCTTTGAAACTATTATCTGGCTGATAGTTGTTTATAGTTATCCGTGTTTATATTGAATGCTTGGGTGCTACTTCATGGATTGTTCCAGCCCTAGATGTAATGAGATGTAACCAAAGGTATGTATACTTTCTTGTTATAAATTTCTCGAACATGCCATTTATAGATTGTTAATCTCACTGTGCATATCCAAACTTTGAACTGCACTATTTTTTTGTTAGAACAGAACAACCATTGCCATCAGTATAATAAAACCAGTCATGGGGAATCTTGCATCTCTACTGTTGTCTACGTAGATGTGATTAGTAATATTCATAAAATGACATTTGAAATACCTAAACATCTAACTGAACTTTATTTTAGTGTGTATTTGTTTCTTGCTTTTTTCTTTATTCCACAACATGCATAAATTGCCCAATTTATGAATGTAAACAACTGTTAACGTACACATTCCTACAGTCTAGGGATTTATAAAATTGCACTTTGCTGCCATTCTGTGTTCTGCAAATGATATATTCGAGTAATGGCACAATGAACATACATCAAATGGAAAGCCTGGTAGTAATACATACGTTATCAATTAAACATGCATATTTACACACATTCACATATTTCTTTACATTTTTGTCTGTGTGTATGACTGTGTAAAGCCCTACAGTTTTGACAGATTTCCAAAACTTGGTAATACTTCTTACAAACTGTTCCTACTGGCTTTTATAAATAGAGCTCTAGAATTGCTTGCAGAACCACTTTGTTTGGTTCTGTTGTTGCTGATGCAACCACTTAGCTACTACATGTTCAGTAGGAGTTTGGCTTGTTTTAAAAATGTCAGATTGTGTACACCCCCATGGGTTTGAGAGTCGTCAATATTATTGTGGTTTACATGTTGATAGTAAGAAAATATGTAGGAACTTAAATGTTGGCATTGGTCTACTAACATGTGGATAGTAAGATAATGATAGACAGTGTAGCATCTGAAATAGTGTGTTCGCCTGGTTTACTCTACAACATAATGCTTGATCGATTGAATTTCAGGAAAGTGTGCTCATGGCGTGTACCCAGACTACTGGTTGACGAACACTCACACAACAACAACAAAAGTGTGGACACGGCGTGTAACCAGACTACTGGTTGACGAACACTCACACAACAACAACAAAAGTGTGCTCACGGCGTGTACCCAGACTACTGGCTGACGAAGACTCACAAAACAACAACAAAAATGTGCTCACGGCGTGTACCCAGACTACTGGTTGACGAACACTCACACAACAACAAAAGTGTGGACACGGCGTGCAACCAGGCTACTGGTTGACGAACACTCACACAACAACAACAAAAGTGTGCTCACGGCGTGTACCCAGACTACTGGCTGACGAACACTCACAAAACAACAACAAAAATGACATTGTCCTTGCACCGATAAAGCAATGGAATAAATGTTATCGATGTTGGTGGAAATTATGTTGAGAAATAAAGGACAATGTAAGTGCAACAATATATGGTTTTCAAGTTCGTAACAATTTTTTTGTTAAAATAGCCAATTGTGGCCTATTTGCTGACTTGCGTTCGTATGACGGAGAATTGTGTTCTGTGAAATCTTTGAGAGCAGAAGAATGAAAGCACTGTCCTTCTCCATCCATCTGAGGAACAAACTGCATGGTGATCACCGAAACCTGAGACAGACCAGCAAGTTTGGAAAGAGATGTACAGTAGACCAGAGACAAAAGCTACTTAAAAGGTGATCATTTGGAACATGTCCTGCACCTTTGAAAGCAGCAAATGGTTTGTTTACATTTATTTCCATGTTTGATTTTCAATATTTGATTATCATTATTTCAAAGTTCCGATGTTTTCTGATAAAAGCTAATAAAGTTATTTGTTTGCTACATTTATGATGGTTTGTTCAATTCATCGTGTCTGTTCGCGACTTCTTCTTCTTCTTCTTCTGCTTATTCTTCTTCCTCCTCCTCCTCTTCTTCTTTTTCTTCTTGGTAACCACTGTATTACGAAATTACAGAGTCTCCTTAAACCAATCACACGATCAAAACAATACACGTTTCTCATTGTTATAAAACAAACACAGAACGCTCAATTATTAACCCATTAGCGGCCAGTCAAGCGAGACTGATGCGACCCCAACATGGACCTTGGGTCTTGTCTAGGTCAGATATGTATGGCCATTATCGTTGTTTTATGTATTCGTTCTGTCTGTATGGGTGAGACTGGGATGTGTATTATCGCATTATCTTTTCAATATCTATACAGAACACATATTCAGACATATAGCAGGAATGTCGGGGCTTGTCATTGGAGGAATGGCAATGAATAACCTTAGTTATGAGCATGATACAGTTTTGATGACAAAAAGTGAGCAAGAATTAGAGGAGCTTGTCATAACAATAAACAAGATAAGGTGGATTATACATAAACATTCAGGAAACAAAGACTATGATACTTGGGACAAGTGACAAGAAACCATGTGTGCAGATACAAATATTAGGTCATCTACTAGAAAATGCGGAGATAACACTTGAACCGAATTGTTTTAATAGTTCCGTCTATCAATGACAAAGATCATCGAAAGCCCATGTGTACGTTAGAGAATAGAATAGGACTACAGACCCACTGAAAGCATGACGTTAGAAGAGATTTAGGGTTGAGTGGTACAATTGTTTATACAAACATGTCCACTGGATTCTTTCAAGCATGTCGGTCACTAAAGAAGGTCGTGCATGGGCTAGCAACGCCATCTCGTAAAACCACAACCGTTGAAGCCGTCAGTGCGATTGTTTGTATAAGTCTTCTTGCTAAGACGTCGACTGTAACGATGTTCTTGTGCTTTCATTTGGAGCAAAACGGTGAATCAATAAATGGCACTGAGAGTATACCACAAGGAGCGATAATAGTACAGCCAAGCACTTCAATAGTACAGGCTAGCACTTCAATCTAGCACTTCAATAGTACAGGCTAGCACTTCAATCTAGCACTTCAATAGTACAGGCTAGCACTTCAATCTAGCACATCAATAGTACAGGCTAGCACTTCAATCTAGCACTTCAATAGTACAGGCTAGCACTTCAATCTAGCACTTCAATAGTACAGGCTAGCACTTCAATCTAGCACTTCAATAGTACAGGCTAGCACTTCAATCTAGCACTTCAATAGTACAGGCTAGCACTTCAATCTAGCACTTCAATAGTACAGGCAAGCACTTCAATAGTACAGGCTAGCACTTCAATCTAGCACTTCAATAGTACAGGCTAGCACTTCAATCTAGCACTTCAATCTAGCACTTCAATAGTACAGGCTAGCACTTCAATAGTACAGACTAGCACTTCAATAGTACAGGCTAGCACTTCAATAGTACAGACTAGCACTTCAATAGTACAGACTAGCACTTCAATAGTACAGGCTAGCACTTCAATAGTACAGACTAGCACTTCAATAGTACAGGCTAGCACTTCAATAGTACAGACTAGCACTTCAATAGTACAGGCTAGCACTTCAATAGTACAGACTAGCACTTCAATAGTACAGACTAGCACTTCAATAGTACAGTCTAACACTTCAATAGTACAGTCTAACACTTCAATAGTACAGTCTAGCCCAAGACTCCAAAACGTGTAGAAGTGCACAACCCGTTATTAATACTAGCAAGAAGACCGCTTAGGTTGGTGTAACCATTTTGGTTTATCGAACATATCTGCAAACAATACCCCATACATGGTGCACAATTCTTCTTCTTCGCCATTATAGTTTTGTGGAGCACTGGCCGATTCCAAGAAAATTTCCCCAAGTTATTTTGTTCAGTTCTTTTCAGCTACTCACAATTTGGCTCTATCATTTTTCCAGTGACGTCTTATTCTCTAACCATTCTCGTATCGTTGGAGCGACGGGCATTATACTCTTTTAGTGTGTTCTATCTAGGGTCTGGGCACAATGTCTCGCCTACATGAAATTTATGTTGATGCGAATCTACATCGTCTCACATTCAGGCCGGAGTGATTGCTGACAGCAAGCCTCTAGCACAAGGTCTCGCCTGCACAAGCGTATGTGCCCTGTTATTTACTGATTTTGCTATGGTGGCGACCAAGTACATGACACTACCTTAATGTGACAGCGCAGTACCCACCGGATAGTGGAATGTGCACTGACTATTACCAACCCAAACCCCACCAATGGATTAAATGTTCATCTCATCTGTCCTTTGTTTGTCTACAAAACTTTTCGTTGCCTAACCTACGAGAACCCTACCAAAGATCCCATAGTGGTAGAGGTACCCAGAGACGTTCCGGGTCTAGCCCAACGTCCCAGATGCAGCGAGAGCACTGGTTGATCTGACATTACACATGTCAACGGACTACGCTCTGACTAAGGATGTGAGGTGAGGCTAAGCAATTCGATCTAATTAGAAGGCGGGGGGGGGGGGGGCGTTGTGATATGTAAAAGGTGGAGGGTGGGAGACGTGCGGGGATGGAGGGCAGGACGTGACACAGCCACGGTGAAGGTTGGAACACAAAATAAAGAAGTGTGATCTGCAACGAGTGCACCTGTGGCTAGTGGGGAATATACTCTGCAAACACCACTTGACACGCCACCACACCCCCATCGACACCACTTGACACGCCACCACACCTACATCGACACCACTTGACACGCCACCACACCCCCATCGACACCACTTGACACGCCACCACACCCCCATTGACACCACTTGACACGCCACCCCACCCCCATCGACGCAGCGAATCCCACGATGACCAAGGACGGAAGTAGCTAAGTCAAATAAATCTATCCCCCACAGAGAAAGACGCACCAATCTTTTTTTTCTTTTTTTTCTTTCTTTTTTTTTTTTTTGTGAGGAAGAAGCCTTCATCAAAATAACTCAAAACTCCAGTGCCAGGAAATCATAAATATTTTTCAAACAAGACAAGAAATCTACTAGATAAATCACTTTTAATGGAATTCTTTAACATCGGCTCAAACCAACATAGGGGGACAGTGTGGTCTAGTGGTTAAGTGACACTGCTCAGAACCAAAAGGTGCTGGGTTCGATCATCATCACAGCACCGGCCGTTACCCCGGGGAAGCAAACCCTTAGAAAATGCAAGAGGAAGCAGATCCTTACATAACATGCATGCTGAAGTCGGATGCACTGGGCCCACAGGCGAAAAATTAAAAAACCCACAGTGCAACGCACACCGCCTTGGGGATTAGATAAATGAGGCGAACGCAAAAAGAAACCATCATAGCGCTATACAAAAATTACTTCAATCCACAAGAAATGACATTGAAAGTACCAGAACCAGATAAAGTTAAAAACTGAATGATAAGTAAATTAGGACCAACAACAAAAGAGATACCTTTTATGGCTTATCAACAGAACATATGGCGAGGGACAGCTGCCATCAAAATGGCTATCAGCAACTATTAAACATATACTGAAGAAAGAGATACTGCCAGAAACAACTGGAATATATAGGTCTGTGTCACTCACCTCATTTTTAGGCAAAGTAGTATAACGAATGGTAAACAACAGCCAGCATTGGTGGATGGAAAGCAAGAACCTCAATGATATAAATCAGCCATAGTTCAGGCGTGGACATCACGCGGATGATCCCCTCTTTAGGTTTACACAGGATATGATAGATGTATTCCAAGAAATAAATATCCCATTAGCAGTGTACATTGAACTACAGCAAAGCATTTGACAAATAAAGAAAAATTGGAATAGAAGGAAAGAGGATCAAATGTATACGAGCGTTCCTGACCAACAGAACTTTAGATACCAACTTGCCGGTGTGACATCGAGTAACTGAATGCTGGAAGAACAACTGCCACAGGGCTCTCATCTAAGCTGCAATTATTTCCTCATCTATATAAATGACCTTACTAAACATCTAAATGTGTCAAAGGAATTGTTCGATGAATATCTCGCCATTTGGACCACGGAGATATGATCCATTCTGGCAACGGACAAGATCAACAGAGCGCTACTCAAAATTTTAGTATACCGCAAAATCTGGAAACTAAAGATTAATACACAGAACACTGTATACACCCTCTTCTTCCGCAATCATAAAAAAACGAAAGAGCAATAGCATGGATGCAGATTTTACCTCAGGGTGTGCTCCCAAAGCCTTTCCTGTTTAACAGGTAACCCAGGAGGCAGCGGGGTATATTATTAAAACACGTTTCTTAACAGAACAAATATATATTATTTGGTTGCTAAGTTAGACAACTACAATAGAGACTAAAATACATACATACATTCAAGCATACTTACATATATTTGTAAAGGAAAAAACCCAAGCTTTTAATCTCTAAAGAGTCTTTCAGTCCTTGTAAACATTTTTCTATAGAAATTATATATAATCAAGGCACTCAAACGATCTTGACTCTGAGTGTACTATAGCTTTGCGCTCTGGTGAACTTGTAGTGCTTGGAATAGATACACATATAAGTTCACAATGTGTACCCTGCTTTCAGTCCAAATTCTAAATCCTTGACTTTTATAAACTTAACACGTTCAGAAATAGACAACCCTTGGAATTCAGGGCTTTCAAAAATTAATTAGTTCACTTTTAAAATTAATATGGTCTCATAAGTCAGTTTTAATGCCCTTAGGAATTCATAAGAGGAGTCTGTCTGTAGTTATCAAATTTCAATAGTTCTACTAAATAATCGAATACTTCACAAAGCAGCCTTCGGTAAAACTGGCTCCGTGTCTTGATAGGGGCTCTTTTAGTCTTGTGTTCAGCAGTATCATTGTTCATGCACCGCTGAGATCACAGGCCTTCATTAAATGAGAACATACAAATAAAATGTCGGCATGCAGGAGACAGCAGAGATATTCCAACCAAGTTGTGATGATGTAGGTGAAGCGAAGGCAAAGTTAGAAGCAGTTTTGTTAATGGAAACGCACGGGACATCAACAGTTCGTGACCGAAGTTCGTTTGTGTTTAATACTAGCGGACAGGACCACTTAGCCTGAATCTTCAGTGCCGCAATCGCATTACGGACTGGGACTCGCTTTCGCCATTGTGTTGACGACAACGGGGCTAAATGAGAAGCAGTACGCTACACACCCATAATTACGAGATGCCTCGTACGAGCTCTGGAGCGACTGTGTGCACTGGGCCGTGGAAATGCGACAGAGGGCAAACCGGGTTCCAATTTGAAATAGCCGCTGACCATGCCAGGATAATCGAGTAGAAACACACCACAAAATGAAGTGATCCACCAGGAACACCGCAGCACGTTTCCATGGACACAAGTGTAAGTCGTCGACTAGTGTGAATGCCAGTCAAATCCGAAGCCTGGCGGCATCCATAGTGGACTTAAAACGCCATAACATTCCATGCAATACCATACCATACCATAACGTACTATGTCATTCTATTACATACCAAACAATACAAACACATACAATACAATAACATACTATACCATACCAATTTACGATTTTAAACAGTGGTAAATCACAAGCCCTTTGAAGGCTTCACGTATCCGACTAGAATAGCATTTTTGCTATCCACTGGTATGACCGATTCTCAGAAGACGAAGTCTATCAATGGACAGGTCTCGAAAGCACACGCACCGTGATAAGCCGTTGCCGTCTGGTCCGATTTGTACACGTGATACGCCTTGTCCAGGACGTTCCCGCTCACCACCACCTTAAAGCAAGCTATGGACGTCATGAGTAGAACACGATCCTCTCGACCATGGTCACGCCACCATTGACGTCCACGTACCATCTGGTTAGATCAAATCGGAACGACATCATCCCCAATGCGTGCAGCCTCTGACTTAGCCACTCATCGTGCTCATGGACTAAGCAGTCCTCGTACCCGCCTACCTACCAACCTACATACATACCTACCTACTTATCTTTATTTAATCACATTCACATTTGTATATCAAAAGGCTCATATTTAAACCACTACTTAGAGCTGCATACATTCAAAATAATGAATCAAAGGTCACATTGAGTAAAGTAATGGACGCTAGGAAGTCTGGAAGCAATATTGATTATTCAAGGACTGCTCTGCATTTAAAGTTAGAGACGAGCTTGAAAACGACCCTTTAGTTGATACGTGGGTTTTGTTGTTGTTTGTTTGCGTTCGCCTTATTTCTCTATTCCCCAAGGCGGTGTTAGTTGCGCTTTGTTTTTATTTTGCGTCTGTCGGCCCAGTGCATCCGATTTCGGCATGCATTATATGTAAGGGTTTGCTTCCTCCTGCATTTTTCTAAGGGTTTGCTTTTCCGGGTTACGCCCGGTGCTGGGGAGCTAGCCCAACCCCTTCGGATTGTGAACCGTGTCACTTAACCACTAGCCAACGCTATTCCGTGATTGGTGGGTTTTCTGTGGGACGCAAACTCACTAACCTCCAGTTTGCCGACGACATTACCGGTCTGGCTGGAACAGAGCCTGAACTTGCAAGGCTAGTCGCAAACCTGGATAATGCTGCCCATAAATTTGGGATGGAAATCAGTGCAGAGAGGAGTAAGATCAGGGTTAATCGCCCCAGATGGTATTTTCAAGCCATTTGACAACTTCCCCACCGATTCCATGTGATTTTAACTTATTAAATAATCTTTGATGAGGTATTCTATCAAAGGCCTTTGCAAAATATAGATTAATAACATCCACTGGCTCCCCTTTATCTATCATTTTAGTAACCTCCTCCATGAATTCTAATAGATTTGTTAAGCACGATCTCCCTATAGTAAACCCATGCTAACTATTTCTGATTAGATGAAACTTGTCTAAATGCATGGCAATGTTTTCTTGGATTATTGACTCTCATAATTGACAGACTATGTACAAACTCACCGGTCTACAATTTGCTGGATCTGATTTTTTGCACTGAAGAGTACTAATAACGGGAATTGAATGCCACGAAAAGCGAGTACTCTGCTACTAATCAGAACTCATCTCATGAAAATACAAGATTACCATTACACGCTTACAACACAAGAAGATCTGGTTACATCGAACGTAGAAGATCACCAGGCAGATAGACAGATCACAGAAATGCAACATCGCAAGCTTGCAGCAACCGACACAAAACAATTGACAAGAGCGAAACATACCAACAGCAGAGCTCGGAAGGCAGCAGACAGGTCTGAATAGACGGATTGGGTAACTTAATAATTCATCCATGAGGACCACCAATATCATCTCATGTCATAACGCATTCTTGTGTATGTGAGTGCGCTTGTGATTGATCAAGCCAATGCGAGCATAGAAAGCTGTACGACAGCCTCTATTCCTTCTGCTATAGACTTCCTGATTGGACGTCTATCCTGGGCTGCCTGTACACGGAGACCCTCGATGAGTTCAACGCCGTTTGTGACCGTACTCTTACAGGTTGAGCGATGTTTTTTCCAGGTGTTAATGCTTATGTATTTGACATCACTTAGAGATTCATTGGGGATCAAGATGCTGAGCAGCGCATGAGCTGCAGTGGTCAGCGACCCATAGCTGACTGCTAGCGTCAGGGCCAGCGAACCACAGCTGCCAAGACCTTTCTACACCTCCACGCGGTGATCCTAGATAACAAGCTGCAGCAGGGCAGACTGGCTAAGGAGAAGGGATCGAAGAGGAAATGCTAATCCGGTACTCAAAACATGCTTGCTGAAGTCGGATGTGCTGGACCGAAAGGTGCAAATATCGCAGTCAAGCTGTAAACTACGATACAACGCATTCCGTTCTCTGGACTACATGCTGCTACTTAAGCCCTTCCAGGGTTTGGTAGTGGGAGATTGAGAATGAACGAGGCCAAGCCAAGCCAAGCCAGAGATTCATTCAGACCACCCTTTTTTTGGGGGGGCGGGGGGGGGGGGGGGGGGGCGCCCAGCCGCGATGTCCTTGTGATCGTTCTCCTTCATTCAGTTCAATATTCCGTAGGCTCTTTGGAAACCTTTCGCTTGACATTACAGCAAGGTGGCAAGTAAATCTCAGATGGAATGTATCTTAGACAATTCATGCGAAATTATTTAGTCTCTTGGCATCACTAGCTATGACAGTCCAGCTCTCACACGCGAAGAGCAGAGTGGAGAGAATAGCGGCGAGGGAGACTTTCAGCTTAGTCGTTATGCTGATTTCTCGACCTTTTCCACACTGTTGAGCGCATTCCACCAAAAGCTGTGCTGACCATTGTTACTGTATTAGCCAGCTCTTGAGCAATAGTTGCTGGTCTAGTTGACGCACTTCCGAAGAAAGACAAATTTGTCAGCCCTTTGTAATGTCTGTTCTCTCACTGTAACCACTGGTTGTTTATACGATGTGCCTGGTGCCGGTTGGTCAAGACCTCGGTTTTCATTAGGCTAATGATCAAGCCACAGTTGTCACAAAGAGCAGTGAACTGGCCCACTGTTCAGAGCAGTCATCCACAAACAAGAGTTCGCATATCATTCTTTCTACGGGGACTGAATAAAACACCATCCATGTACAACTTTATTGGTATGTGGCTTGGCTTGGCCTCGTTCGTTCTCAATCTCCCGCGACCATTCCCTGAAAGGGCTTAAGTAGCAGAATGTAGTCCAGAGAACGGAATGCGTTGTGTCGTAGTTTACAGCTTGACTACGATATTTGCACCTTTCGGTCTAACACATCCGACTTCAGCAATCATTTTTTGAGCACCGGGTTAGCATTCCCTCTCCGATCCATTCTCCTTAGCCAGTCTGCTATGCTGCAGCCTGTTAGCCATGATCACCGCGTGGAGGTGTAGAAGGGTCTTGGCAGCTCTAGCCCTGACGCTAGCAGTCAGCTATGAGCCACTGCAGCTCATGCGCTGTTCAGTATCTTGATCCCAATTGGTATGTCATACTCGGTATCCTTGAAGGCGTCCGTCAGCATAGCTAAAAACATCCTTCTGAACATGGTCGGGGTAAGTACACATCCCTGTTCCACGCCATTGTTGGCCTCAAATGACGTAGAAGAATGGCCGTTGTCAAGTACACGTGCACGCATGCTCTTGTGTTTCATCAGGGTTACAAATTTCGACATGATCTGCCATAGCTGATCTCGGTTCAACAATTTCGACATGATCTGCCATAGCTGATCTCAGTTCAACAATTTCGACATGATCTGCTATAGCCGATCTCAGATCACAAATTTCGACATGATCTGCCATAGCCGATCTCAGATCACAAATTTCGACATGATCTGCCATAGCCGATCTCAGATCACAAATTTCGACATGATCTGCCATAGCTGATCTCAGTATCAAATGCTTTGTGAGGTCAATGAACGTAGTATACAGATTACGGGTTTGTTGTCGATATTTCTCCCGTAACCATCGCACTGCAAATATCATGTCCACAGTTCCTCGACCAGTTGTGAATCCCCACTGACTTTACGGGAAGTGATAGTTTAGCTCAAGATGTGTGTTCAGACAACTGAGCAGTACGCGCACGAGTATCTTGTTGCCAATAGACAGCAGCGAAATTCCGTGGTGATTGTCACACTCCTGACGATTACATTCTCTCTTGTACGAGGCGTGCTAAAATGAAACCGGTCCAAACTGCAACAAGTCAACATACATTTGCTGAGAGAGACTGAGCACCTATGGGTATACCCGTAATGCAGTGATGTCGATTCTTAGAAACAGAAACAATTTTTGCGCTGATAGCACAATGTGCGTAGGAATACTGTGTTGTATAGTGTTCCTTTTGTATACTTTGTCCAATGATTCCACTTGCTTTACAACATGTTTTGAATTTCGGTGTTGCCTTTTCTATCTGCTGAGATTATGTTACCCAGCTACGTGAAATTGTTCACCTGTTTCACTTGTTAGTTTTATATGAATATTGTCGGTTCTATTTATTTTCTTGCAATCGTCATAACTTTGGTTTTCTCTATGATGATTATCTTACTGTAATCCGTACAGACTTCATAACTTTGGTTTTCTCTATGATGATTATCTTACTGTAATCCGTACAGACTTCATAACTTTGGTTTTCTCTATGATGATTATCTTACTGTAATCCGTACAGACTTCATAACTTTGGTTTTCTCTATGATGATTATCTTACTGTAATCCGTACAGACTTCATAACTTTGGTTTTCTCTATGATGATTATCTTATTGTAATCCGTACAGACTTCATAACTTTGGTTTTCTCTATGATGATTATCTTACTGTAATCCGTACAGACTTCATAACTTTGGTTTTCTCTATGATGATTATCTTACTGTAATCCGTACAGACTTCATAACTTTGGTTTTCTCTATGATGATTATCTTACTGTAATCCGTACAGACTTCATAACTTTGGTTTTTTCTATGATGATTATCTTACTGTAATCCGTACAGACTTCATAACTTTGGTTTTCTCTATGATGATTATCTTACTGTAATCCGTACAGACTTCATAACTTTGGTTTTCTCTATGATGATTATCTTACTGTAATCCGTACAGACTTCATAACTTTGGTTTTCTCTATGATGATTATCTTACTGTAATCCGTACAGACTTCATAACTTTGGTTTTCTCTATGATTATCATCTTACTGTAATCCGTACAGACCTCATTAAGATTGTTGATATGTTACTGCAGTAGTTTTCCTGAGGATGTTGTTATTGCTTGGTCCCCTGCTAAGAGAAGTTCATATAAGCTCCTTGCTTAAAGGTGTTGATTTCAAGCTTGTTATGGGGACGGGGTGGGCTAGTGGTTAAGTTATATGGCTCACAAACCAAAGAAGCTAGGTTTGATCCCCATCATAGCACCGGCTGTTACCCTGGGAAATCGTAACCTCACATAAAATGCATGCTGAAGTCGGATGCACTAGGCCGACAAGCGCAAAATAAAAACCACAGTGCAACACACACTGCCTTGTGGAATAGATAAATAAGGCGAACGCAAAAAACAAAACACACAAACAGCTTGTTGTCTTCATAACATTCAGTCTCAGTTTGGTCTTACTAAACTTTTCTCTCATCCCAATTAATATCCAATAATTTGTTACAATTAGCAATGACAAGGCAGTGAACAAGAGAAGCAATCACATCTCTCCATCACAAAAGCTGAAATCTGGCACGATGAAGTAGTATCCAACACTTTACTTACAATAGCAGCTTCAGATGTTGTTTGCGAATGTCCACGAGTAGGTTTACTTTTGTGAGCCATGAAAAGGACGTTAAGTGACGGATTGCAGAAGCTTTCCTCGCATCCTGATGAGGTTGGACCATGGTCCTCAAGGCGGTTGTGCTATGCATGGCTTATACTGCGTATCACTTACTACTATGGGTATAACGTCGATCCTTCACCTTGTTTGCCAGACTGTCATGAAAACAGCCCGTTTCCAGGAATTGCTACGAGGAAGCCAAGGTGAAGGTCTTGGCCAGTATGTTTTGCCTGACCGTGACTTATCAGTATATTTTGCCTGACCAGTCGTTAGTCTTCCCTCTCAGCTGCAGATATAAAAGTAAAATCCTGCTAACATGCCAGTGTGGCATCTGGGAATATGGTGTTGGGTCCATATCTTTATTGACAAACAACACACTAGGGGTGATGTGGTCATCATCATGCTAGCCGCCTTGACTTTTCCAGATTATTCTGGTACCCAACTGTTTACGCTGAGTCGAACCCAGGAGCCGTTTTGTGATCAGAAAAATCCTGCACCAACTGAGTGCCGAACCCAGATTGCTTGGCCGGGAAGCCAGTGCACTAATCACTACGCTACCCTGGCTTAGATATTAAACATTCAAGTATGTTAGCTCCTTGAAACAAATCAGGACACATCCTGCAACTTAATACTTGTTCTTTGTCATTCAATCTCAAACTTCCAAACCAAGCCCTGAAAATGACTTGGTAATAAGCATGATGATGTCCGGAGAATGGAATGCATTGTGTTGTAGTGACTACAATATTTTTCACCTTTCGGTCGGACATATGGCATTTTTTGTGGGTTAGCCTTCCCCTTTCGATCCCTTCTCATTAACCAGTCTTCCCTGTTGCAGCCTGTTATCTAGGATCACCACGTGGAGGTGTATAAGGGTCTTGGCAGTTCTGGGTAGCTGGCCCTGATGCTATTGGTCAGTTATGGGCCGCTGCAACTATGCACTGCCCAGCATCTTGATCCCTAACTTATTATAATGGGTGCGAATATTTAAAGAAAACAAACACAATATAAGTACTGGGGTTGTCTGCCATAGTTTACTTAATACTGTTGCATGAAATGTATTTGTAAGAACAAGTTCAACTTTATGAAGCTGATTACCCTTCAGACAAAAAAGATCAATATTCTTGTTTATTAGGGAAACACAACACCTAAATATGAGATTGCGACCAAAAAAATATACAACAAATTTAATATGTATGTGACATCAAATGAGGAGTGCTTTGGCTGAATGGTTTCGAGGCCTGCCTGATGACAAGGAGGGTAGCGGTTCGAATCCCCGGTATGGTGTATGTTGTTTTTCTGTTGGGGGTGAAATAAACAAACATAGCCAGCATGCGATGTGGCTACAGCAGTGGCAAAGCGGCCTGTAAGTCCTCAGCCTTCAAAACCCCTCGACTACCCCAGCAATGGGAAAAGTGTATGACAGTGACATAAAAAAAAAAGCAATTGTCGCATCTAAAGGCACTATTACTCCCTAGGGTAGAAGTTCCGCTGAGTGGGTCCCTGGATAACCGGGGAGCAAATAATAGGAATCCCCTATGCTTGTTGCAAAAGGGGACTAAAGAGAGTTGTGCACGGGGTTAGTAATCTCATCACATAAAACATATCACTGCATTAACCACCATTGTAAGAGCACGCAAAGAGCTTTTGGTGCAGGCCTTATGCTGCAGCCGGAATAAACAATGACATGATAGGTCCTACACACATTTGGTCCTCCGGTAGGATTAATTTCCCCCCCCCCCCCCCCCCCAACTGGTGAAACAAGAACATGATGGGTCCTACACATATTTGGTCCTCCAGTAAAATTACTTGGTCCCCAGCATGATTGGTTCTTTGCTGTTAGTGTAGAGTTTAAAGAGCTTGGTTTTCTTCAGTCCGAATTTGACCAATTGTTCTTTCACCCTATCAAATTTCTCTTGCATTTGACTATGACAAAAGTACCAGATCATCTGCATAGTCCAGGTTCTCCAATTGTGTTCACAGAATACCCGTTTTTTTTTACCTCCGATTGAAGTCTTTATTATCCAATCTATAGCCAACAAGAACTGGAAAGGTGAGATCAGGCATCCCTGTCTCACCCCTGTTTGCACCCCGAAGATGTCTGTCAGTACTCCTTTATGTACCACTCTACTAACTGTGTTTTTGTACATATTCTGGATGAGAGTTGTGTACTTCTCTGGTATCCCATAGTGTCTCAACAGTTGCCATAGAGTACTTCGATCCACACTGTCAAACGCCTTTTCATAGTCTATAAAATTAGTGCGTACATGGGATGATTTCCATCCAAGTGCAAGAGAAACCACCGCTGAAGGAGCACATAAATGCTTTGGTGTGGGCTTCCTGCAAGGAGTCACACTGCAGTGGTGGTTCCAAAATACAAAAGTGAAAATGTTTACATCATCACTTTGATCTAAAAGAAATATATAACAAATAAATGAAGAAATTCTAATATAAGCCTGGCTTTCAAAATATAAATTCTAATTATTTGCATCCTCTTACCCTTAATGATTTTGGCCGGAATTCTTAAACAGTTTATTTTAACAAACGCTTCTCACTGGTTTCAAAAATGAAAATACAATGAGTTACATCCCTTACTATATTACAATTAAAATTCTAAAGCGATAAAATGAAACAAATTTCATTCAATGTGCAGTTAGTCATATTATAGTTCATCTGGTATTAAGGGTCTCCTGGAACAGCGACAGCAGTGTTGTTTTGGGCTTTAAGAGCCTGCATACCCTAAATATCAAATAAAACATGATAAATGTATATCCATTTCTCTCTTTCCAACACTACGACAGTTTTCAATCTGACCTTCAACGAAATTACTCATTAGCTGAGATTCATATGTCAGTTTTTAAATTATGGCTTTACCTGAATCCATACGATATTTTTGAAAGCGTGTCTACATATTTGTCCGAAGGTGTACCATAACTATCAACATATTGAGCTTAAATTTTCACATATTTTTTGGGGGTCGATTTCTAGATCAACACATTTCAAGGTGCTGTAGTTCTCCTTCACAATGTATGGGCCTTTGATTAAAATGAATGCATGAGGAATATTGTTAACTCGCAACATGACCCAATTTGCTTGGTCAAATGCGCATGACATATGATCTTTAAATTTGTTGACCCCTGCAGTACCAAAAGGGAGTATGAATAAAATATGCACTCAGATTCTTCGGAAGCCAAAATTAGTAATCAAATCATTCTTCAATCTGAAAATGTAAGTTTCTGATCGTTGGATTTGGGCAGGCTGAATGTGGAAGGCATGGATGGTAGAGTGATGGGCAGTTAGGGTATGGCAGTTGATTTAATGGATTTAAACAATTGTTTCATAGTTATCCAGGGAAAAGCAAGGTACCTCAGCCAGTTACCTATAAAAAGGTCAACTGTACTGCTCCTCACGGAGTGAAGAGGTAAATCAATCAGGCAATACCAATCTCATACAATGATTTTTTAATCATGCCTAACTTAAAGTACCCAACGCTGAACTCAATCAAATAATGGTTTTGAATTTTGGTCATACCTGAACTGTTTGATAGTTAACCCACTAATGGGATGAGGAGACTATTGACTGGTCACGCAAAACATACTGGACTATGTTAGTCAGGGTCAGGTGAATATACTAACCAAGACCATCACCTTATTTCTTTGCAATTCTCCCTGAAAACTGACCGTCTCATGACAGTCTAGCCAACGAGATGGATGTTGATGTGATAATAAGAGGACCCTGGTCCACCTTCATCAGCACCCTCATGATGTGAGGAAAGCTACTGCAACCCGCCACCTAATGCTCTATTGAGGGCGCAGAAAAGAGAAAGCTTACTCATCCAAGGCCTTCAACAACCCACTAATAAAATGGTTTGCCAAACGACGCAAATGTGAGAAAATATGACCTTTACAGTAATGTCATGGATAAGCAGAAGAACGTAATTAACTGTTTGAAGAAATTCACTATCTGATAATGGCCTGAAAACTAACATGTTGCATGAGCGGGTATATTATGAAAGCACAAGGTTGAACAATATCCTTTTTAAAATTGCATAAATAATGCAACATTATGCAGTTGCTATTAAAAATAAGTAAGCATAATGCTAAAGCATTTTATGACATGAAAGTTAAGCAGCACTTTCTGAGCTGAAATAATGATTGCAGGTTGCACCTTAAATAAGATATTAAATAGAACAAAATAATTATCAGTTTTGGAGACAGATTGAAAAATATACTATTGACTTTTTTGCATAAAACAGCAGAAAAGGATGTACTATCAGCAGCATATTTCACATAAAGTAAACAAGCAATAAGTAACCATGTATTACTGTTTTAAAATGAACATGTGATATTTTTTTTTGGTTGCACAAAATGTCAACAAGCAATACTTTTAGATGCACATTTTCTATACAAATTTCTATACTCTGCAGAGCAGAGAAAAATAGAGATTAACTCCAATGTTAAGTACATCCTATTGTATGTCTTTGATGTGGGGAACAATAAAAAGTACAAGGTACAAGTTTTAACCCTTTGAACCAGTGACATCCATATATTGAGGTGTCACTGTTTACACTTATTTTAAGGTGTATTTTGGGCTGTACTGCTTGGATTTGGCCCATAATGTAGTGATGACTACACAGTACACACATTTCTGAAAATAACAAATATGGCGGCGCAAATATTGAAGTAAGTCTTTGCATTTATTTTTTTTTAAATTTTATTGTAGAAATTAGTTTTTTTTTGAAAATACAGAAAATGCCATTCTAAGAAGCTAACAACGGAACAAACAAAATAATTTCAAGGATTTTGAGGCTGATAAATTTTATTTAGATGGTGATTATTCTAAAAGGGATCAGTTATTATTTGAACAACAACATGTGTGTGATTCGGTTTACTATTCGTACATTGATAAGGATCAAGTTAGATCTGTTTCTTGGAGGGTCAGACTACGTTCTTGCGGGGGAGAGGGAAATCCCATGATGTATCAAGTAAATTTGATGAATATATTCCACACCCGACTGAAGTAGGAACTTTGGTGATTAGTAAGTCAGTGAATTTTAGATAGAATAACTAAATTAGAGAACACAGTTTTGTTATAGCAAAATGCTTGACTCAAATGTCAACATTGTGCGTTTTTTCTCAGAAGCACATGGGAATGGAATTTCATGGACTAGATAGCCTGGGCTCAAAGAGATAATCAATGGATGCTTGCGCAGAATTGAGGGAATAAGATGGTATTGGAAAGAACTGGACAGATGCCAGTAGGACTAGAAGTAAAGAGAAGGTGTTGACGATGGATAGGATATGCGTTACAAAAACCAGTTGATAGCATTACAAGGCAGTCACTGTTCTAGAATCATCCGGGCTAAAGAAGTAAGGGCAGACTTAAACACTCACGGAGAAGGAAAGTCGAGACAAACCTAAAAACGGCAGGAAAGGACGCCACTGGAAATCATGGCTAATGACAGTAAGACTTGTTGAGAACCTATACTCCACAGGGAACTGAAGGGTTTTGATGGATTGATGCTACAGAGCTCTTTTCAGGTCGAGGTTACACATTGCAACAACAAAAGTAAAAAAATCTCAGAAGTACAATTCTACAAACAGCAACGCCATTGTGGTTAACTGCCACAAGCCTCTCCTATCAACAAGATTAGTGCAGTGACAAAACCAATGAAAACATTACTCCAATATATACTTTCACATGGACCAAGCTTTAAATTTACCCCAATTTAGTTTTGCACTCTCCACAGGTAGACAAATGGTGAACAAAAATCTGCTTTATCAGTAGACAAATGGTGAAAAAAAATCTGCTTTATCACAATACGTGTCCCGATATATGGTTTCCATTAATGACAGAATAAAGTGAAGTGATGAGCATTATGAAAAATGTAAGTGTTAAAAAAAAAACATTTATATGTATGGTGGAGGGCACTAATCATGAGTACCATTTCTTCCTCTATGATTTGTTAGCTTCTATTTTTGTTGTGTCTGATGAAGGCCTTTAGGCCATAACGCAAGTTTCATTTCTATCTTCATCTTAGAGCGGTATCTGACCCTACTTATAATGGTTTTTACACTTTATAATAATCAACAGTACAGCCGGTCTCACATTTTTGATTTGAGAATACTTAGTCTCGACACAGCTAAGAGATGTGCTCTAGGTATGGAACACTGCGAGAAAGCTACACATAATGGAGGAGAATGAAAAGTCTTTTAAAATACTCATGTGCCATGACGAGATTAAATAAAGTTATTCAGGCCTTTGTAAAAATACAAGCAACACGGGTGATTCAAAGGCAAAGGCCACCGTCCATCACAGACGATGATGGCATAATTTATTTTGCTAGTGCTAGTTTTAGTAAGGATTAACTGCACTACCTTTTATCCTCACTCTCTCGTCTCGTGCCGCCGACCTCAGTGGCAAGTCAAGGACAAGACGACTAGGGGGCAACTACGAGATGCAGGGGACTCCACATCAGGCACCCGTGAAAAAGATGGCGGAGTCCGGAGTCGAATCCACACCACCTGATCACGAGGCCGACGGCGTAACCACTTCGCCACGGAATCCCCACGGGTGATTACAAGATAAGTTACTATGGCAGAGGAGAAACAGCATTTAGCTTGCTTAAAAAACACCAATCTTTGGTTTCATGGTAGTCTCCTTTTTGTCACATATAATCTGAGGTATACAAATGTACTTTAGATTCTTCGTTTGCACAAAATGCTGGAATCTCAGGAGCACACGGGCATGTACTCATTTTTTACAGAATGCTACATTTTTAAGACAAAATAATTACGCATTAAACATAGTTTCTGTTTAAAATTTTACTTTATATTTTTTGCACAAAAATTGTTAAAAAATATATTAAATTAAGTAGCATGTCCTTCGTAGAACGTCGCCTCTTACAGCTGCCAACCTATTTTTACGTTTTTTGGCAGGTGTGCAGTACAGTAAGTTGCCATTACTTTCCGTACCCAAAGGAGTGATTATACTGAGGAAAAAAAACCAAGGTCTGCCAAACTGGAGACCGCCGAATTTATACATGGTGTGTTGGAAATGTGAAACTTACACCTAGGTCTGCCTTCACAAAATGCGTAAATGATGTAACTTTTTCAGTAAATTTATGTACACTGCAATATTATACGATCACGTTTAAGATAAAAATGATCAAGCTTCATAAAAGGCATATATACTTTTGATTTTTTGCACATAATAAAAAGTATCATTTCAAATTAATGGTCCCATAGTAAATGTATAAACAACACAATATCAAATAGATATTTCAGATTAAATAATTATGCATCAAACAAAGGATTTAAAATATACTTATAACTCTCTTTTGGCATAAAAGGCCAGAATCTCAAGACTCATCTCATATATACAAATTCTGAACAAAATATCATCATTGTTAATTAAAGGCAAAAATGGAAAGTTTAATTTGAAGCCATCCTTGTGAGATGGACAAACTCGTAATATTAAACTTTTGATTTTGTTTAATAGTAAAATTTTAATAAATTGTACTCAAGCTTCTCAAGTACAATTCTGCACACGGCAGAGTTCATTGGTAAAAGGAAATGTGAATAGAGTTCATTTCTGAACTGTCATACACAAAATTTGATGAGTAAATTTGTAAAAAAACAAACGATTAAATTTGTAAAATGCAATAGATTTAATTGAGCATATCTGATCAGCATGGTGGTGGAGCACTTGCCTGTCACAGCAAAGGTATGAGGCTCAACCCCTGTCACCTATACTCTCCAGCTGTAAATTACTGTTTAGAAAAGAAAGGCAGTGAGGAAGGGGAACTGGTTACCACACCTTATTTTTTTTTAAAAATTGGTGGCCTATAACACTTCATCCCCTACCTTTACCTTTAAAAGAGATCATATGTAAACTGCAAGAGGTTCACTTGTAAACCACTTTGGTAAACATCGGCGAACTCACAGTCATCAGAACTTATTTCGGGACTGTCATGACATCCTAGTTCATCTGTAAGCAACATAATAATATACAAATATAATTTATATGTAAACCACCAGTATGATTTTGGTCAACCCCAATGCCATCAAAGTTCAAGTCTTGTTACATCACAGCAACTGGTCAGCCAGGATGGTTTGCCGGGAGCAGTCGCTGGCGTTCAGGGTCTTCCAGGTTCTTTGGACTTTGTATCTCTGTAGGAAGGTGTTGTGAGAAATGTTTTTTGGGGAAACCAGCTATAGACTGAACAGTGGAAATACAAAAGATTCCTTACGAATACAAGATATATTGCATATGTAGAGACTGACTGACTAGCCAAAGAAGGTGGTAGTAAAACATCAACTGAAGATAGGACAAGGCATCTTGATCTAAGTAAGTTGCACCTCTTCTACACTGAGGTGAACAGGTTTATTTTTTTAGTTGGCTTAGATTCTACAAGAAGAGATAGCAAGCATCATTCACAACCCTCGCCCTTAACCAGCTATGACATCTGACAGCGTTTTTCTTTGCTCTTTTCATCTATAACTTGTGTATTGTGTTGAGCAAATAATGGAAATACCAAATAGTTAATATCCCTACTTCATTGCACCAGGGCGTCACTATATATGCTCTGCTCCTATCAGTGCAGGCAACAGAGCTTCAACTCTGTAGCTTCCGTGGTTGTTCCAAAATTTTCTATTTCTTCGTCAGGTTCCCATTTACAGTTGGATCGAATGGATGAAGTGGTCTTACCATGAAAGAACTCACAACATGCCCAGTCTGTCAAACTGAGCACGACCTGGTTTGAACCTGGTATATTGGTATTGTAAAGTAAGCTGGCAACCCCTAGGCCAGCAAATCTCCATGGATTGAGCAAGACATGAATGAAAACAAGAACAGCTTCAAAGATAACCAGATTTTATACAACAGCTAGAATCTGATATGAGAGTATATTACACATTGCCAGGAACAGATCAAGCTGAGGTGGTGTGCAGTGTGGCGGAGAGACTAGTAGTATGGCTGGCAATCCCTGGGACAACAAATCTCCATGAGCTGAGCAAGACATCAATGAACACAAAAACAGGTTACAAAATAATCAGATTAGTGAATGTTTTGAATCTGATATGAGAGAAGTATACTACACATTGACAGGAACAGATCACGCTAAGGTGGTGCGCGATGTGGATGTGACGCTAGTGGCATGGATCACTTGCTTGTGTTCAAACTCATGAAACAGAAAGATCATACAAAATGTGTGCAAAAATTTGTTGCACTGGGCCAATGCCAATAAAAAACACTGTACTGTGCATCTAGCCTTAGAAAACAAAGCAGAGAGATAAAAATACGAGATCAAGTGACAACATGTAGATCGAAAACAAACTATACTTGGAATCCTGGTATTCAAACAGGCATGTTAATGTCTGTTGCCAGGTAGCAGAATGCTTCGGTTATATGTAGTAGGTATTTTACAACTTCCTGCGACTAACAAGGCCTGGGGGAAGATACAAATACTTTGGGTAGATTTTTAACGAGAATTTTTGTTCTGGCAGCAGCCATTAAGCCTGCTCTTTCCAATTTCTAACTGCCAAGGTATTTTTAACATGCTCGACATTGAACACGGGAGTCCGATCTCACTATCCAGAGATCAGGGGAATTTTTTACTAGAAAATCTACGTGAAAAAAAATCACTGCCTCCACCGTGATTCGAACCCCCGGAACTCGAGGCAGATATCTTACCTCCAGACCACTGAGAGAGAGGGCCCCCACCCCCCCCCCCCCCCAATTCTCTAAATCTGCAAAACCAAAAATTGTGTCCCTCTACAACTAAAACATAGATTTCAGAAACATGTTTTGTGAAATTTTTAATTTTTTTTTTACATTTTACAATGTTTAGATATTAATTTTACCAAAATTTGTTCAATATTAATCCATTTTATTTTGAACAAAACTTCTGACAAATGGAATTCCGGCACTAGGTCTGGACTGAAAGACATAAATCTGCAAAATTATTCAGAACTGGAATAGGTTAAGAAACAGAATCGAGGCAAAGAACACCACATAAAGCCAATACAGCTGAAAATATAAAGAGAACACGTGTAGATGGATTAGATACACCAAAGGAAACAAGCTCTGCATTATAATCACACGTATCATGGGCTGAAACCCACAGGAGAAAAGATGAGTGGTGAAGTTAAACGGCAAATGGCAAGGTATGTAAATGAATCTAGTGTCTCAAGACAAGTCCAAATAAGAAGCTGGTGGTCAACAACAAATGCAACTTTTTATTCCAAGGAGAATCAAAAGAAATAAGTAAGTAATAATTCTGATTTGATTTTGCTACAAAATAGCAACAAGAAATAGTTTTAGATATACATTGCCCAATACAATTATATACAAGGCAGAGGTAATTTAAGATCAATTATTAATGCACGGTTTAAAAAATATTGTTTCAATTTATGTGTGTGCAATATTGCAACTGAGCTGTGCTGTCAAACGCACGCTAGAAATCCCGAGCGGTCTGCCAGGGTCTTTGTGTTTGACAATAGCACCACTCCCCCACAGAGAGCATGTTGTAATAGGCGACTAACTGTGTGGCATGGCATAACACTGACCATGGTTAGGTGGTTTGTTGAGAGCGGCATAGATGGCGCCTAACAGGCTCTGAGTCTATTTTGCTCTAGTGTTTGAGTCTATTAATTTATTAAGATGGACTCTACATCGGTTAACCACACTCCGCGACACTTGTCGAAGTAATGCACTAGGGTAATAAGCTGCTCAAACCTAGCCTAAGCAGAAAATCCTCCTCCCGGCTACATCTAGCTCATACCAGAGCTGGGACCTGAACAGAGGCATCTACCCCTGTAAAAGCACAGGTCAAGACTAAGAAGCAGAAATAAACATGACATCAAGGTGAAAACAAATTTATGTGCCGCCATTTTTCTCAGAACATTAATGACATTTAACAATTCATACTAATACATAACCTCTATTATGAAATGTTCATGTCATGGATTGTTTAATTATGGGTCTTACTATATTTAAATCACAATTTTAACTAAATTTGTCATTCACTCCAATGTGCCGATGTATCAGCTTTTGCAACTGTGTTCACAAAATCAAATATTTTCCAATTCCTACTTCTTCTAAATGTTTTATTTCGGTTATTGACGGAAGTTCAGATTTTGTACTTTTCATTTCCGGAAGAGTTAGCGTGGGTTTTATTGAAAAAATGTTTTTTAAATTTTCATACTTGGAAACTATAAATTTTGTTGTTTGGGCCTTGAATCTAATCCATATCCCTTCAGCCAGACCAAATAGAGTTTATACAAATAAGCTCGGTAATAAATAGATTATATTATTGCTAATGATGATAAAGATATTGATCATTCTGATAGCGATATTTCAATTTCTTTATCTAGTCTTTGTTCTAAGTCGAGAGATGAAAGTGGTTCGGATCCTGCATAGTAATGCTAGTGTATATAATATAAATGCGTGTGTATACATATTTTGAATACAGCAGGAACATTCTTTCTGGATGTGGGTAAATTGTAAACACTCACGTTGATGTTGATTAGGGATTTTATTTTTAAGCATGTCTTCAACTTCACGTGGCTTCAGTAAAATGTGAATACTGTGAAAACAACTACACCAAATCAGGTGTAATTTTCAGAAATTCTTCTCTTGTGAATTATTGTCAATAGAAAGTCACTACATTATTCATGCATTGGTTTAGAGCTGAATAAGGGGAAACAATTTTGTTTAATTTAAAAAAATAAACAATTATGAAACTACAATCCCTCGTACACAAATGCTCACCTCTATTTGTAAAATATATGTATTCCATTGCCATCTGCACTCAATTTGGTATATAATGTGTGCTATTTCAGCGAACCTTATTTGAAGATAAATAAATCACAACTCAGTGATGCTGTGTTTGAGTTTTACATAAGACAAAAATTGCGTTCAGAGGTCCAAAATAATTGGGGAGTGAATGAGTTAATATTAATTTATTTTATTTTTAAAATAAAACTATTTAACTTGCTAAGTTGTCACTTGCCCTGGACTGAAAAAAATAAATTGGCAAAATGATCCAGGGTGGGAAAGGGTTCACATTAAGCTAAACTGTCAGCAGATTTTACAACACTTTCTGATGTATGACCTCTTGGCAGATCCACAAAAACCCCAGACCCCAAAGGTGGACTTTCAAAATGTAGCGTACCATAATAAGGAACCTCAGAGTTTTCATCCACTGTCTGGCTTCCATCTGGTATCAATTCCTCATTTTCTGCTCCACATACTATGCCTCTGCTCCATAGATGCTGGCCAAAGTCCGCTAAAGATAAAATCTGGAGACAAGAGGCATCGAGATAAAAAAGATTGTTTCATAAGTCTTATGAATGACTTACACACATCTTGAGAGTATTTTGTTATTAAATAAGTTAAAATTATGAAAAAGACAAATTTCTAATAAATATTCGTCTTCAGCATTTGGATGCTTAGTTACAGTATGTGGTAGTTTACAGCGAGGCTGCGATGCCTGCACCTTTCAATTCGACACATCAAGTTTCAGCACAGTGTTTTTGGGACCATGTTTGCCTTCCCAGAAGAACATATGGCCGAATGGTTTCGATATCTGCCTGCCTGCTGACCAGGAGGGCAGGGGTTCAAATTCACGGTATGGTATATGTTGTTTTTCTGTTGGGTGTGAAATAAACAAACATATCCAGCACATGTCGTGCTGACAGCAGTGGGGAATCAGCCCTGTAGCTCTCAGCCTAAAAACGCCTTGACTACCCTAGCAATGGGAAAAAGTCGTATGACAGGTTGTTTTTTATTTTGACTTCCCTATTTAATCCATATTTTATCAGTCAAGCTGCATGGACGCAATCTGTTTCCAGGTACGTAATCTGGAAGCAAAATAGGGTCTTGGTCAGCCATAATTCGTTGACCCAGATGCAAGCAGCCACCTAAGACCCTGGCTGCTGTCAGCTCATTCATTGTTATCTCTTTTGCCCCGATAAATATTCAGCTACATAAAGTAAAAAGGTATTTCATTAGCAGTCAGTGTCATTTTTCATGAAAAGTATTATGAGGTGTCAGGTTTTGTGAGGTGAAATAATCAGTTCATCACTACTCTGCCTACCAATTTACAAATTGGTAGACTGGTACAGACTTGGTTACTATACTGTAAGACAGTCATTCTATGTGTAAATAAAATGCAAACTAAAGCAAATGCTACATTGTTGGAGAGTTCATTCTAGGCCTTCAGTCTACTTAAGGGTTGAGAGAGGGAAGGATTATCTTTCTGTGTCCTTTAGTTAATTTCTCTGCTAACATCTACACTCCAGGATAGAAGACAGCTTGGTGTTCACTGTAACTAGCATCTACACTCCAGGGTAGAAGACAACATGGTGTTTTCTCTTACTAACATCTACACTCCAGGGTAGAAGACAGCTGGTCTGCTTTCTAATTGTCTCAATGAGGCAGTGTAAATTCTTCTTCAGCTGCTTGTAATAATGCATTGGATGTTAGTGATTGAGGAATTGTAGTTTTTGCCTCAATAGTTCTGATAATAATGAACAATTACAAAATGGTGTTCTGGATAACCTCTGCCCTTTTGGGTAAGACAGCTAATAGGAAAACATTGCATTCTCCACTCTGGCTAACTTCTACACCTCAGAGTAGAAAACAGCAGATTTGACAGCATGACATTCTCCTCTCTAGCTAACCTCTATACTCCCCAGGGAGTAAGACAATTAATAGTAACATTCTCCACACCACAGAGCAGAAGACAGGTGATAGAACTGCATGGCATTAGCTCCAGCTTAGTGTAAAAAGACAGCTGAGAGCATATTCTTCTTCTACCTGAGAAGGATGTTGTGTCATAGCTTACGGCGAGGATGTAACATCTGCACGTTTGGCTCAGCGCTTCTGGCTTTTTTGGGTACTGGGTTTGCATTCCCACTAGAACCCATTTTCTCTTAACCTGTTTCCAGGACTGCCTCCTAGAGGCAGAATAGAGTTTTCGTGAGCTGTGGTTTTCTGACCCTCATGTAATCAGCTGGCTGCTGTCAACTCATTTACTATGCTGCCTCTTCGGCCCCAAATAGCTAACATGACAGCCCATGGAAATAAGACAGCTGATATGACAGCATGACATTCTCTCCTGCTAACCTATCCAGCTCAGGGAAATAAGACAGTTGATATGACAGAATGACATAATCTCCTGCTAACCTTTACAGCCCAGTGTAAGATGACAGTTGATATGACATTCTAGGCCTTTCTAGCTGTTCAAAAGTGGTCCCATATCGTTCAACGACAAGCTCACCAGATTGAGAAATAGACAGTTCCATTGACAAAGCTGCTGCTACATTTGCTCACCTCATAATGCGTGTTTGAGGAAACCAGAAACTCACAATTAAATAAATACCATGGTTTATATCACATGCATCATTATCACAGTCCTACATGGTAGAGAAACTTAGGCAGCCTATGCCAAACAAGAGCACAGGCATAACACCTATCTACGACGCCTGTGATCCATTCTTGAAATTATATGTTGGGACAGAGTCAGGGCAGAAAAGGAACGCTTTCTCAACAAAATAGCTGACGAAGTCGAAGCTGGTTTCAGATCTCATGACCTCAGATCTGCCATCAGCCTCCTCCGACCTGAGGCAAGCAGAGCGAGAAAATAAGCATAGAATTCATCAACTAGTCTGATGGCTCCATGTGCTCGTCATACGAGGAGGTAGCAAACAGGTGAAGGAGCACTACACGTATGCTCTTAACCACCTACCAACAACAGCATGCCCTGATTTGTCTGCTGAATCTCCAGATCCTCTCCCACATACGGAAACCAACATTAACCCCCTTACTATAGTTGAAGTTCTTGCTGCTATTCGGAAACTCAGGTGGACGAGCAGCAGGCCCGGGTCACATCTCACCAGAGCTGTTGAAATATGCCCATCATATACCCATAATTTATTCCTGCAAGTATGGAGGACGGGACAACTCCCGGTCGACTGAATCGCCGTCTCCCTGTATAAAGGCAAGGCGATTCATAAAGATTGCAGTAATTACAGACCTATAACACTACTTTCGGTACCAGGGAAAGCGTTTGCCCACGTGCTACTGGCTAGACTCAAGCCTCACATGAGCACAAAACATCGCCCAGAACAGTCTGGCTTCACCCAGGGTCATTCTACAACCAATGCTATATCCTTGGTCTGCGCTTCCTCGCCGAACTGCACCGGGCCTTCAATCGCCCGTTGTACGCTGCACATGTGGACTTGAAGTTCACCTTCAACTCGGGTGATCGGCCAGCTTTATGGAAAGCCCTCCAGGAAATAGGCACCGTTGACCTGATCAAGGAGCTACACAAGCACATCGGCTTTGATTGGGTGGCACTCTCTCTGACAGATTTCCCACAACCTCGGGTGTCAGACAGGGATGTGTTCTTGCCCCCAACCTATTCTGTCAGGCAGTCGGCTTGTTTCTTGATTGCCTAAGCGACCATCAGCAGGGTATAGTAATTGATCAGGCAATCTTCACTGATCTCGTTTACGCGGACGACATTACCCTGATTGACACAGACAGATCTGCGCTGCAGCACTCTCTGGAAATGTTAGACAGTGAAATGCCCTGCCTATATCATTGGCCAAGACCAAAGTTCAGAACCTCATTTCCGATACAGCACCCCAGGGTATTGAAATTCAAGGCCACACTACGGAGGGCACCAACGAATTCATCTATCTCGGTAGCATGATATCATTTGATGGGCGCAGTGGTCCCGATATGTCAAGGCGGATCGGACTAGCTGCACGACCTTCGACATGTATGAAGTAATGGCAAGATTTCCCCTGGGACAAAAATCAGCATCTACTAGTCCTGCTTTTACGGCTCTGAAATCTGGACATTGCTGAAACATGACATGTCAAGACTGGAAGCCTTTCACATGAGCAACTAGCGGCGTATCCTGGGCATTCGATGTTATGACTACATCCGCAACATGGAGGTCTCTGCTAAAACAGAACTGCACCCAATCTCAGACCGGCACCAAGTTTCACCCAATCTCAGACCGGCACCAAGTTTCTTTGTTCGGTCATACTGCATGACTGGACCAGGAAACCCCTGCCCACTAGATACTACACAAGTCGTTCCTTGGCACCTTAGCTGGAGGCGCAGAAGAGGCTGTCTCCACACAGTATGGCTCCAGCAAGTAGCAACCTCCTCCTCCACCCTGGACGAGGCCTGGAACCACGCCATAGATGTGGGTCATAGATGTGGCCGACCAACGCAACAGGCCTCAGACGCCTAAGCGAACATTACTATTATTACAAATGCAGAGGTGTACTCCCACACTAGCCTCTCAAGCATGTACATTTTCCTTAGGCAACGTAGACTATATCTTGATCATGTTTGCCACATAGAAAATGGACACATTCTCAAAGATATCCGGTGTTAGGCAGTTGGCGGATGGCAAGAGAACAGTCAGCAAAACACAGCTGAGGTTGAAAGATGTGTGTAAGTGTAATATGAAGCCCTGGACATGAGTCCGACGTCCTGGGAAGATCAGGCTGCAGATCGATCCAAGTGGAGATGTGAATTGAAAAGCCACCTTATGCTTGATGATAAGAATCTGTTGCAATATGGAGAAGTGAAACGACAACACTACAAGGAGAAAGAAACTAACAGAAGCTAGGTAGAGAGTTACCACTACAGCGTCTTTTTATCCTATAGTCAGTCATCACTGAAAGGGACTACTACTGTTGCTAGTTGTTCAATCTTTTACAGTCAATGCCAATTTTAAGAATTTGCAGGAGTTTTATTCAGCTGCATAATATAAGTTATTGTTGGGGCGCCAGTTGGGGCAGTAACTTCCCTGTCTGATGGTGTGAATCCTGGGTAAGCGAGCAGTACATGTAGCACTGCCTCATATGGATGGGTGCAGTTGTGACAATTATGTTCATATGCAAGGTCTAACCTGTTAAAGTATTATTCTCTCCAGATAACCTTTACAGCTCAGTGTAAACCCAATGATAATGGGTTTTTTTTTTACCCTCTTCTTTTCACTGAGCCAAACACATGTTCCCTACAGTTGCTTTATGTTTCCATACAGGATGTAGGTGGTTATTTTCAAAGATCACAATCAAGAGAATGTCTATGTTTAGCTAACCTCTGCACCACATGTACAAGAGAAGAATCTAACTAGACTATCATTACTTGTGAAGGAAGACGTCTGGTCAGGTAAAATATACTGATCAGACATGCTAGGTAGGGTCAGGCAAAATATACTGATCAGACATGCTAGTCAGGTTCAGGAAAAATTAACTGATCAAGAGCCAGGCAAAATGTACTGGCCAAGACCCTCACCTTGACCCCAGCTGTAGTCAGCGGCACACAGATGAAGCCAAGCATAGCACAACCGCCTGGTCCGCCTTTATCAGCACACTCAGGATGTGAGGAAAGCTACAACAAACTGTCACTAAACATCCTTTCAGAGTGCACAAATGGGTGAATCTACCAATTGTAGGCATTCCTTCAACAACAACTACTAACATTACTTACCACACAGACACACACTGCGATTCCCAAGAAAGCCCCAAAGAAAACATCCCCCCAGTGATGTTTGTAGTCTGATAATCGACTAAGGCAAGTGTAGAACCCTAATGAGAACAGGGCAAGCTGGGCTAAGGGCTTCAGTAAGATTGCTGCTTTAAATGAGATCCTTGCTTGCAGGTAGAGCTGTTGGAAGAAAGAAAGACACATAAATTATTATTCTCTGGCATTCCGACGTTTGTAATGGTAGTTTACAGCAAGGTTGCGATATCTGCGTCTTTCTACCAGATATTTACAATTTCAGTACAACATTTTTTAGACCTGGTTTTTCTTAGCCAGACTACACTAGTGCAGCTTTTTTGTGGCCACCCCAGGAAGGCAGAACAGAGTCTTGGTTATCAGATGTTCGCTGAACCTGATGCAAGATGATAGCTATAATTTGTTGACTGCCGTCAGCTCATTCAGTGCTGCATGTTCGGCCCAACACATAAATTAACTTGCAGAAAGCAGTCAATGCTTTCTTTAGCTTCGTAGACATTGCCTTGCCTAGCGTGTTATCTTGACACATGAGGGCCAGGCAAAATATACTTGACTTTCCCGGTCCACCTTCATCGGCATGTTCAGGATGTGAGGAAAGCTACAATAAACTGTGACTTAATATCCTTTCCAGGGCGCGCAACAGAGTAAATCTACTCATTGTGGGCATTCAACAACAATCTTGACACATTATGTAAGCATTTTTTCTTTGCTTCCCTGTGTTCATGATTCCCCATCTCCCTCAAAGTGAAGAATAGGGCCATTATTATACAGCCGACCCTCCTTACGGAAAGCCCTGTATCTGTGAACTTGTAGTGACAGCTTCAACAGTAATTGTTTTGCATGATGAAATTGATAGCCTCATGCACAACCCCCTTTAGTCATGTTTTTACGACATGCATAGAACGTTATGCTAGTCCCATTCTTTCCAATTGTGGTGCTGCATGGGTGACAATTCTTAGTTACATTTAATAAAATTTATGAAAAGCGTGGTGAAACTACTTTCACTTCAAAAATTAAAATAAAGGAACATTTTGTCCACATAGGCAGCCAGTAAACAAAGAATGTTTGTTCGTGACAACAATCACAAGCTTTTATCTGCACTTGATGTAGCATACATAATGAACGACAGAAAAGAAAGTGAAGTATAGACAGACTTAACTAATTTAAATTCGTCTGAATCGAACTCGGACTATATTCCACAGTCACAAATGTTGAATGATGGAAGACTCCCAATTGGAACACATTTTTTTAGTGTGTCTCGCTGGTCTGCTACTTAACTCAATTCTCTCTTGTGGCAAGGTGCATTTATCATCTACAGGCCCAGCGTTTGAATTCCAGACTACCCATTACTCTCTTCTTTTTCAGTCGTTTGTTGTATATGTTGCTCAAGTGCAGATAAATACTGTCTTGTGATCGTTGTGATATTTGCAATATTTGATCAAACCTTGAATGTTATGTTTTAAAGAATTTACATTACTGCTCTTCAGCAAAACTCAGTCTCTCTCAGCCTATAGTGAATGATATTGAAAGTTCCTATAGCTCACTGATTGTACACACTCCATCCTTTCAAGTTGTTTGAAGCTAATCTTGCATTCAGTTAGCTCTGACAATTCTTTGGTAGCAGAGTTACTGTAGCTCAATTAGATCCAGATGCGTACTTAAAATGAAGTATCATCCTGGCTGTAGTGCAATGCAAGTGTTTCTCAGCAAGATCATAACTATGTGAATTACAGTGTTGATCACCCACCTTGTTAATAAAACTGTTATGGCACAGCCTGTTTCCAAAAGGACGAACAAAGACGTGAGGTGAATTCCTGATCAGTATGTTTCACCTGACCCTGATTACTCTTTGCAACCGTCCTTTCAGGTGAATGTCCATGCTCTACCTTATGTTTTATGTCAAACAAATTAGTCTGTGGATCTTCAATTCATTGTTTATCATTCAGCAGGTAATCACTAGGTAGAAAGGTAAACCGCTTAGGTGAAAAAAGGTCCACCACGCATACTGTCCATGATCCTGAAAGAGTCTCAGATTGCATGCAGTCAGGTTGATTTCAATATGTTCCCATATGTAACGTACAGTCAAAATGTGAGCAGTTTCATTGTTGTTGATCTCAAACGTGACCATGACGGAAAACCAAACAAGTTCCTAAAGATTTCAGGGCTCTATGTCTGCTATTCATTCCTGCAATACACATCCCTCCTGTATCTTCTTAAGCAAAGATTTACAGTCTGACACAATGACTGCCCTGGTTAACAGGTTTTTAGCTAGCCACATCAGAGCTAAAGCAACTACCATAAACTCCATTCTCATAAAGTAGTGTTCTTGTCATGCATGCTCCTCTCCACAATGACCCTGCCTGTCACACCAGCTGAGATGCAGGTCAGGTCATCCCGCAACCGATGAGATTGTTGGGGCACACACGAAGACATCCTCACAACCCCACACCACCCTTCTCTGTCAGCGGCCACTGCCTGTGCCTTTTCTGGTCAGAGATTGGTTGATTCTTTTATGTTGTCCTCCCACCTCTATATTCTTTGAGGTTACAAGATTATGAACTCTAGCAAATAAGGATGAACAAATCTGGAAATGGTTTTAAATGTGGTTCAGCTGTAGAATGGAAAGAGTGAGTTGGACAGAAAGAATATCCAATGACAATGCCCTCACTGAGGTAGGCGCAGAAAGACAAATATTGAAAATGATACAGAAACAAAGAATGAGTTGGCTGGGACACAATATGAAACATGAAAGTCTTCTACAGAAGATACTAGAGGGGAATATCCAGGGAATGACCAAAACTCAGGTATGCAGATACATTAAAGTACGAACCTATGCTGATTTAAAAAAAGAGCTATGGAGAGACGTGCTTAGACAATTTTACAACCAGTCATAGAAACGATCAACCAGATGTTAATGATATTTTTGTTTCAGATTTAGATAAATTGTTCCCTGTAAATTGTTATAACAAAATCAACAGACATTTGAAAAACAGTAAAAACTTGACTGAAATCTGAAACAGGAATGAAACCTATGCGTCACCTTATAAGCTGCTCATTATAAGTACAAATTTATGATATATTAAACAGAACTAAATTCATCTCAATTGCAATGTTTGTGATAAATTAACAAACAAAGATTACTTACAATCAAGTACATCGTGCAGTACATGGAGAATGATGAATGACCTGAAGGAAAAGACAACCTGAAATAATTTTAAAAAAAGAAGTTATTTCGCACCAAACAAATTAGCGTACGTCCTTAATGCACACAAATTTGAATTCAATAATCTGGGCACTGTTGATTCTTTGCATCCCTTTTTGTGTTTCTTATGAAAAGGCATGAGGACACCACTGCAAATGGTCATCACGGGAAGTCTGTGCCAAAGCATGTTGCACGTTCTTGCAGTGATGGTTACTGTAACAATGTCTAGGCTGCTGGCCCCATGAAAAACTCTCTCAAGTCACAATTTACATGCTTGGAAAGCTACTGTGGTTCTATTCTTTGTTCTCCGTGATTCATGAAGTGCTGGACTTTCCTAGATCTGAGTTACATGGATAATTTGGTTTTGTATGTAAGATTAAGGTATCCAATAGCATAGACTGCCACTGAAAATGAAATGTTATAGACGTCACATCAATATACAAAGCTCCAGGTCTCTTCCTGGCCTTCCTAAACTATAGGTCAGAATCTGAGACATAGTCCCTGAGTATAAAATGTTATAGACATCACATCACTGTACAAGGTCCCAGGTCTCTTCCTGGCAGTCCTAAACTTAAGGTCACATGCTCAGACACTGAGGATAAAATGTTAGACGTCACATCACTGTACAAGGTCCCAGATCTCTTCCTGGTCTTCCTATACTTTAGGTCAGATACTCATTTACAGCTTGATAAGTCAACCCAGAGTGTGTGGCCCAACAGTTAGGACACCAGTCTCTTGATCGTGTTTATATGGGTTCAAGTCATCTGTATGGCATAGGTTTCTCCTATCCAGGGTAGCACAATAACTTAGCTTGCATACTTCAGTGACTTCCAAGGCAAGCGAGTTTTATTCCTCCGTCCTAAAAATCACACAGATGAACATAGCAGTAGAAATTAACGCAGTAATGATAGTTTGATCTCTTTGCTATGACAGAAAAGCACTTAACAGCTCAGCCACTCTTTTCTGTTCGTACATATGGGTAGTGGAACAGCAGAAACTGTTGATAGGGATGAAGTGTTAGAAACTTCATTGCATGAGCTTTCATATTTTGCTGGGCGGGTATGGAATTTTTTTCTGATTTGAGCTGCAGCGGTCAGCGACCCATAGCTAACCGCAGCGTCAGGGCCAGCAAACCAGTCGGCAATGACACTTCTACACCTCCACACAGTAATCCTGGATAAAAAGCTGCAAAAGAGCAGACTAGCTAAGGACAGGTGATCAAAGAGGGAAGGCTGACCCGGTACTCAAAAATACCTTCTGATGTCAGATGTACCGGACCGAAAGTGCAAACATCATAGTCAAACTGTAAACTACTGCACAGCACATTCTATTCTCCGGACAACATCCTGCTACTTGCTCTTTTCAGGGCTTGGTAGGGGGAGATTGATGTCTTCCATGTGGTTCGCACTGCGGCTGAATTTTCCCAAACACTGTGGTCGATGGAAAAGTCTGTCATTGATGCTTTGCAAACATCTTTATATTTGATCAGGGGTCTGCCTCGGAGTCTCCTCCCCTCTGACAGCTCACTATACAACACCTGTTTTGGAATGCGAATGTCCATTCTACTCAAGTGATACAGCCAGGTCAGTCTTCTAGCACTTAAGTCCTATAGTAGAAGGAAGATTTCTTCATGCCCCCTTGAAAAGGCTGCAAAACATAGTCACTGCTCTTCCAATTCTTATATTTATTTCCTTGTCTAAAGAGAGGGCGCTTGTAATTGTTGACATGAGGTAGCTGAAATTTTTGGTTGATGTTAGGAGATTGCCATTGAGAGTGATGTTTGCTGGATTGACGGTACCTAAATCCAGTCTTCGAGACGTTAATTGACAGTGAGAACGAACCGCATGCCCCGGCTAAACTGTCAATTAAAGATTGCAAGGTGGCCTCATCACGAGCCACAAGGACAGCGTCATCAGCAAAAAGAAGGCTTCTGAGTAAGAATTGCGTGGTTTTTGTCTTTGCTCTTAGTTGGGCTAAGTTGTATAGCAACCCATCAGATCTGGTGCGAATGTTACCTGCGGTATTCAGGAGGGAGATATGCCTTTGAAGTTATTGCAGTCCTCCTTGTTCTTGTATAGCGACACTATATTTGCATCCCGCATATCTTGGGGATTTCCCCTTTCCCCCAACAGCGAATGAGCAGATCATAAAGGCGAGGCAAAATAACTTCAATGTTCTCATTTAAGACCTCTGCAGGGATGTTTTCATTTCCTGGTGCTTTGCCACTAGAAAGTCTAGTTAAAGCCTCGGAAAGTTCCATCACCATGGGTTCGTCGTCTAGTTCTGATATTTGAAGAAACTTTGGCATTATCTGGCTCATGGCGGGATTTGCCTGTTTCTCTATGGAATAAAGATCAGAGTAGTATTCCACCCACCATTCCAGTTGCTCACTCTTGTCTGTGAGGTGCCTGCCTTCTTTTGACTTTAGTAGGGCAATTTCTGTTATGCGCGGTCTGAGGGCAATTTTGATGTCAGATACATTTTCTGAGGGACCAGTATTCATTTGCACACCTCCTAAATTCTCGCTGGACTGCTGATTTTGCGCTCCGAAGATTTTCCCTAGAGCCATTTGAGGGTTTCTGTTTGAAGACCAGTAGCGCCTTTCTGTTTGCTTCAGTAAGCAGAATAAGGGTGGCTGCATTCTCTTCCATTGAGTCTTTTTTGAATGATTTCCTTGCATCAAAAGTGGAGACAGCAGTCGCAAATATATGTTTTGGGGGTGCTCAACGTGTCGTTTATGGAGTCTTCATCTTTTGCCCTCTCTCTTAGACTGCTAAATTCTTGCTTGAATACCTCTTTCTTCTCCTGGACTTTTTGCCCCTTGATGTTGATTTTGGGTTATCCATTTGATTTGTAGATTTTCTTTGGTATCAGTTTGATTCTGCTAATGACTAATACATTAATAATAATACTCTAATACAATAATAGTCAGCCTTATAGAGTCGATAAAACACATGGACAGGGGAGATTCTGTCTCGCATCCACGGACTACAATAGGACTAGCACTCGAGACAACATATATATATATAATTTTATAATAATTCGTCCATCATCGTCGATGAGGACCCCCAACATCATCACATGTCATAATGTAACCTTGAGTATATGTGAGCGCTCGTGACTGATCAGGCCAATTCCAGCCTGGAAAGTCTATGGCACGACTGGCAAACATAATCAGCAATTTCAGACTGTGCTTGAAACGCTTTTTAGGGCGTCTTTGTGATCGTTCTCCTTCACTCAGTTCGTCTATGCGTGTATATATATGTATATGTGTGTATATACACACGAGGTATGATCAAATATACATATCTGCTGCTATTCCAACTGTTACAGACATTATTTCATTTTCACTTTCAATATTGGCTATTGACTCTTCACCTCTTAATTTTATATTTGACCACACAGACATTAACATTGACTTTGCCACTGTGAGGATTGTAAATCGAGTGCACTCACCTGGCATCTTTCATCTTCGCTGTGTCTGCAGATGTGCACACATTCTCTGTGATATATCCAGCACTGCAGTTCACTCTGGTCCAGTCAGGGTGGCATAGGGTCAGGAAATGAGGCCGCAACCTGCCGACAGAAAACTTGCCTATTTCTGTCAGAAACTGTGTAACAGCCATTCCAAATATGAACACAGCTACTGTATTGTACGCAGCACCAACCCATGATCTTTTTCTAGTGTTTGATTTGTCGATTGAAATAATGCCAGCTTTGCTTTTCCGCAAAAAGAATTCTAATACAATGATCTGGAACAAATAAATGAATGGAATTAAGTTTCTTCTGTGTAACATTATATAACATATAGTATTACATGGTAGTCATATTTCTGCTTATTTAACATTCCGAATGAACAATACTTTGGCTTCTTTGAAATGGCAAATACTATTTTTTTAAAGGGTAAAAATAGTCTCAAAACAGATAATGCAAAAGGGAATGAAGTTTTAGACTATAATGTTAGGTCTTCCGTTGTAAGAGTCTAATAGCAGAACCTGTTGTAGTGAAGTGTGGGAGATTGTGTTATATTAGGTCCTCGGTGGTGTGAGTCCAATTTTTGGTCTGATCATGTATTTTGTGTTATTTCTGGAGGATTAGATGCATGTTTTAGATGTAACTTCTTAATTGAAGAACATAAAATTAAAGGTAGGGCAGAAATATTAGCAACTCATAATTATAAAGAATGAATGTTTGTTCATGTCCCAAGATACATTTTTATCTTCACTTAGGTACATATAACGAACAACAGAAAAGAAAGTGTGAAGTAATAGGCATCCCAGAATCCCAACACGGGACCTCCAGATAACTATCTTAACCATTTGAACCTGTGGTCACAATGTGTGTGTAAATAGCCCACGCCCCGAGTTACTGGTTTGGCAGTATAGCACATGTATCTTCTAAGAACCGGCATAGTATAGATAGACATTCCAGATTTTGCACATTTCCGGAATATTAATTCAAAATGGTGGCGCCCATGAACTGATCACATTGCGACACATTTTTACAAAATTTTCACGGTAAAAAGACATGCAGAAAAACCAGTAATTGACCGTTCTAAAAGGCTAACAATGAAACAAGCTGTCGAGATTGTTCTCAATGATTCGGAGGATGATGAATTAGATTTAGATGGCAACTATTCTGAAACTAATATAGAAGTTGAATCAGATGATCATTTGAGTGATAACATGGTGTTGATTAGACTCTGATGAAGCTACATCTTATCATGTTCCAGATTTTTCTGGTGATCAGGCTGTTTTACAGCGACATGGAAGGGGGCGTCTCCCATATAGTGTCTCTAGTAAATTTGATGCAGGTTGGTCTCCAATAAATATATTCAGAGCTGTGTCTGCAGTAGACACAACATTTATGGAGCAGATAGGCCACAAGAACATTCTAGAATCTTTTAGTCCAGAGAATAAAGCCAGTGAATTTTTGGAACTTTTCCTGGACAACGATTTCTGGCACAATTTGTCTGAGCAGACAACTCGACGTGCTGAGCAGGTGAGGACCAACCAGCTACTATGCCAAAAATTATAAAAGTGTAGCAGTGCCAGAGATGAAAGCATTCTTTGGACTGCATCTTCAAATGGGACACAGTGTGAGTAAACCACATTACGAGGAATACTGGTCTAGCTCGTCTGCTAACTTCGTGTCTCATACTCTGGTTTCTGCACTGTGATGGATAGTGATCGCTTCCTTGCTCTCTGGACTTTACGTTTCTTCATCTTGTTGATGAGGAGGACCATGCTCTGGATAAAGCAGATAAACTTTACAAAGAGAGGCCTATGTTGGATGTGTTGCCAGCAAAATTTTGGCACTATTATTTGCCTTTACAGCTTAGACGAAGGAATGATCCCCTCGAAGAGCAGACTTGCCTTCAAACAGTATATCAAGTCAAACCCCATAAAGTGGGGAATAAAGGCTTACATGGCTTGTGAAGCAAGCTCTGGCTATATTCTGAATCTGGAAATCTACACTGGAAAAGCAGACAATATTATTCCAGAACTTGTTGGTGTTGGTAGCGTCGTTATCAGAATTTTAACTTCAGGGAATTTGGTAAACAAAAATGATATTGTTGTCATGGACAGATTCTACAACAGTGTAACTCTCTTTGACAAGCTGTACACTAATTATGGTACACTTGCTGTAGGTACAGCTATGATAAATAGGAGATTTTATCCTAAAGTACTGGCAGGAAAGAAGAAAATGGACAGGGGTCATTCAGAATTTATTTGCCATAATAACATTGTATGCCTTGTCTGGATGGACCGAAGACCTGTAAATTTTATACCAACCCAACAGAAATTGGAACTGTTAGAAGGAGAAGAAAGGATGGAACAGCTGTAGATGTTCCAACTCCTCAACTTTGTATTGACTGTAATGCTTTCATGGGGGGCATAGATGTCAACGACCAAATTTGTCATCTCAACAAGACACGTCAGAATTATTGCTGGCCAATTGTGAAATTCTTTATGTGGGCATGTAATAATGCCTACATACTTATGGATCACTATAATCCCCACAATACAAGAGGAAGATGCTACAGGAGATTTGGAATGTTCATGAACAAAGTTTTTTTTATCCTTCATTGGGGATTATAGAACAGCGACTACAAAACTTCACAAACGTGTCGAGGCACAAGAGACTGCAAAATGTTGGTTCACATCATCCACACGTCTCCAAAAGCTACACGGAATAACGTTTCTGCAGTATGCAGTATTTAAATTTAACAAGCATGTTAAGGTTTTCCCAAACATGGCCTACAAAGACAGACCATTCAAACAAGACAAAATTTTGGTGTAAACATTGTGAAACTTATCTGTGCCTAAAGGATGGTTCTACGTGTTGGGAGGACTGGCATAATAAGCAGGAATATTGGAGATGATCAGGTCAGTCTATTTGAGATAGAATCATTGAAACAGATAACTTAGTCCTGTCATTATAACTAGTTTTGTTCAGGTGTCCATTTTTTTGCATTTTTACTTCAGGAGTAGAGGGGAATGGGGTTTTACAAGCCAGGTGACCAGGGTTCAAAGGATTAAGATTCCTCATATTTAATTCCTTAATTGAAACTACTGCTGTTCATTGTTTTATTTCCTGCAACACAAGCATTTAAGGCATGTATGGTCTATGCTTGATGATAGGAAGGTTCGGAAGTAATTGAGTCCATAAATATGTCTGAATCAAACTCAGCCTATAGTCGCAAGTGTTGAATGACAAAAGAGTAGCCCATTTTTGTGAGTGTCTCGCTGGTCCAGCACCTTAACTCATCTGTCTCTTGTGACAAGGCACTTCCGTCATCTGGTGGTATGCGACTGCTTCACTTTCCTTTTTGTTGTTCATTACATATCTTACTCGAGTGCAGATAAATACTGGTCTTATGATCGTTGGCAAGAACAAACATTCTTTATTTACAAACCGCTGTCTCGAAGTTTCCACATATTTCTTTAATAATTATAGGAAATGGTAGACATAATGAACACACCTTTGCATGCCAAACATTTTCATTTTAGCACTGCTAAGGAGCAGAAACTTGGAGAACAAAGGTAATACAGATGCAAAGCAAATTGTTCATCAATGAATGTCTACGGAGGATAATGGGTATAGAATGACAAGACATGGTGAAGGACGAAAACCTATGGGAAAGGGACCAACAACAACCAGTAGAGCAACAGATCAAATGCAGGAGAGGACACATGCTATATAGAGCACAATCAGATGTGGCCAGAAAGGCCTTGACATGGAATGCACAGGCAATAAAAGGAAGATAGGTAGACAAAAATACACATGGAGAATAGATTGAAAATTAACTTCGGTCCGTGGACCTCAATAGGAGGGAGACAGAAAGGACATGTCAAGACCAAATTTGCTGGAAGAGGGTTGTCAATGGCCTATGCCCTGAAACGCACAACGGACATTGATTGATTGAATTCAGCAGAATGCAACAAGTTCCTATCTGAAGAATCCCTAATTATTAGCTTGTGAGGAATCAAATAGCTGCTTTCTATAGGCTTACATTTGTCATTGAACTAATATGCAGAACAAGAGAGCCTAACCAAACTTGTGTTCCATTGTGCTACTTCATAGCAAAAGCTGACCTTCCTGGCATTACCTCCAATAGACATGGTAGACTGTAAAATTCTCCTATTATTAGAGCGATTGACTCATAACCAGTTTTCAAGCTTAGATTACAATTTTAGTTTAGTTCATCCATGGTTGGACTATACTGGTATTCCTGAGTTCTGAAAGTGAAGCAAAGAAGTTTCACTGTAACCTGCCATAACCAGCGACTTAGTAGTGTTGAACATAGGGCAGATTGCTTCATCATAAAGAAACTAAGTCACAAGAAAAAATACCTTTACAGCTGAGGAACTGAGACACTAGTCCACCTAGGCACAACATACTGGCCAGGACTTCGTGTCAAGGTCACACAATATACTGACCAAGACCACTATCTCTCTTCCATGGAGTGTTCCCAGAAAAACAGGCTGTTTTCAAGGCAATCTGGCTGACAAGATGTGGATCGACATGCAGATGAAGCCAAGCATAGTACAGATGCCTATCACATATAATGAGACCAAGACCATAATTAAAGTCAACTTTAGGGGCAAATGGGCTGATCAACACCCTGACTTCCGAAAGAAGACAGCTACTTTAACTTAACTAGAGAACAGCAAGTCATCATCTTCAGACTGAGAACTGGGCATAACAGACTCAAGAGTCATCTTTACAACAAAATGAGTGGGACAGATGACAAGTGTTCATGTGGGGAGCATACCACAACCGTGGAACACATCCTACAACGCTGTATGCTCACGCAGGAAAAGAGAGAACACTACGATGAGCAGGAAATCCAAGGAGCACCTGGCAACGAACTAGAAGAGGAGTCTGGTGCAGCAGTCTTACAGACAGACCTTAAGAACATGGCTCATAATAGGAACAGATGGAGAGCATTCATTACTGCCCTATATTCTAAGAACAGTCAGATGCATAAAAGAGATTGTGTCTTATTGACTAATAGTTGTCCATCACAAGCAAAGATGGTGACAGTGTCAGACGTGTGTAAGCATATAACTGTACAGTCTGATACGATCGCGACAAACTCTACCACACGTGAACAGCACCAAGGATTGGGTCATCTTGCATTCTGTCCTTTTGTGCAGCTTCCTTTTGATGGACCCCCGGCTATTGCTCGGAGCAAGCTGCTCCCAGGAGGCGACATCAATGAGAAAACTGTTCAAAATTATTTTCAAATAGCCTTTTTATCATTGTTTCTGCATCCCTGCCTGTATTTAACTAATGTTTGTTAAAAGCTTAATGAAGATAATAATAATAATTGTACACACTTACCACTGTTAAAGGCAATAGTATACCAATACATGCCGCTAATGTCATAGGTATTGTATCTGGTAAAACTGGATGCTGAATGCTCTGGTCATCACAAAAGAAGCCACGGTGGTAAGGTTCAGATCCATATTTTATAGAAAATATACCTGATGCAACTGAAAAACAGAAAAGTCAATACAGTGTATACAACTACAGTAGAATTTTAACTTTTCATCACCCTATTGATTGCCAGTCCGTTAGCTATCAGGGCAGGGTGTATTTTTGGATGATTTATACTACTAAAAATATTTCAAGGGCCACGTTCATTTTTCAGTTAAGTTGGGGTAAATAATATTTCTGCTGTGAATATTCAAATACCTGCCCATACAAACTAATTTTTATGGTTAAGTACATTAGCTATTTCAACCCATTACACCCATATATATCTGTGTGTCTGTAAATAGCCCATTCCCTGAGCCACCCATTTTTTTCAGTGTGGTGCATGGACCAATATTTTGGGCTATACTGCTTGATAGTTTTTATTACCATAATATAGTGCCATCAACACAGTGCATACTTTTCAGGACATTAAAAACAAATTGGTGTGTACTATGAAACATATTAGTACACAATCATGTAATGTAAATGTTTACATCCAAAATTTGAGAAATGGCCATTCTTAAAGGCTAACACAAGAACAAGCTGTTGAAAGTATTCTCAAGGATATGGAGGCAATTATTTTGGATTTAGATGGTGACTTTTCTGAAAAAGACAAATGATGATAATTTGAATAGCCAAATGTGTGAATCGGAATATGATCCAGGGGGTACTCTACGTAATAGAAGAGGCGAAAATTGGTTTAGAATCTAGGAGCCAGGCATAGTGCTGGATATATGTGATGAGGGATATTATAGGAGTAAATAGGACACTGATCCTGGAATGCTAACTCACACAGTGGCCCACAGTACAATTTATAGGTGCCCTGGATTTGTCATGTCCTGATGTAATTATCAATTAATTTGATCCAGCATAGTCTTCAATAAATATATTCCACAATCTACTGACATAAGCAGTTTCATAGAATATGATCAGGGCAGTAAAATTTAGATTGAATAAGTAGAATACAACAGTTTTATCAAAGTTACTTTTTAATCACATGTCTGTCTTGTTTGTATTTTCTGTCAGATTAACTAACTTTTCTCACATGTCTGTCGTGTGCGTATTTTCTGTCAGATGAACTAACTTTTCTTAAATGTCTGTTGTGTGCGTATTTTCTAATGAGCACTGGGGAATTCGATTTTGCGGACTGGATGGTTGGTTTTCAAAGGGTTAATAAATCACAAAGTGGTCACACATTATTCAGCTTTAGCATGTGCCATGTTAAATCATGATGTCAATAAATGAGTGTTAGAAGCACTCCAAATCCCAACAAAATCAGGAGATTTATCCTTTTTATTTGCATGTTTTCCCTTGGGGAAGAAACAGTCCCAGCAGTGGAAAAAATGTCTTGCAAATGCAGTTTGTGTATCACTGAAAACAGTTACGTCTTAGAGATTAAAGCGCACAGTGTTCTTAATAGATGACGTGCCATGGTACAGTTTCAAGACAAGTGTGACAATACAAGACGTTACCAGGTGACTTGCAGTTCCCTACCCTGTCATTCAAAGACTGCGAGATTGTTTTATCAACGCCAAAACTGTAGAAGAAGCTGGAAGGTCTGGGTGTCTAAGAACAACAAATGTGCAACAAGACTGATATGTCGGCCAAATGGCAATGAGAGACAGCGCAGTCACTTCGATGAGAGCGCAACTGGCTTCATGAGGCAAATCTTCACTCAAGACATCCTATCCTGCAGCATGTCCTAAGAAGTCCATCATGCTGCTTGTCTTGCTTGGTCTTGACTCTACATCTGACATGGACCCACCAGTAGTGGTCCATGGTTGTTGTTGAATATCCATGATGGGTAACTTTACTCTTTTGCGCGCACTGATCAGGGTGATAAGTGGCAGGTTGCAGTAGCCTTTCTCACATCACAATCAAGCTGATAAAGGGGGACACCAATTCCCCAGACGATTGTGTTATACTTGGCTTCATCTGCATGATACTAACTACTACGGCAAATGGTATTGATAACTACAAGGATCAAGTCTTTCCAACACTAATCTTTTCAAGCGCAAGTTACAACATCAAATGAATCTATTATTAATAATGACACAAGTGGACAGATGAGACCAAACCTGCAAAGTTAGTTAGTCGTGACAGTGACATTACTCCCATGAATCGTATTTTATTACTCCCAGTCACAGAAATGCTAAGACAAGACCTTCATACAATGAAGTATTATAATATAGTTTTGTGACCATATTTAGTAGGGTTACAAATAAAAAAGCAGTCGTAGAAAGACTGCTGAAAACAGTGATTAGAACTAAGAAACAAGATATCTAATAGCTTAAAAGTAAAAAAGAGCTATTATTCTATCATCTATATAGTATAGTGACTATAGATCATATTTCATATGATGCCACATCAAAGAGCGTGCATATGGTGACTTATGGTCTACTATTATATTTCTAAGCCTCCACAGCGAAAAGAAAAGATCTAATTAAATAATATCCCTTGACAGGCTTCTTAAACTGAAACTCTCAGTAATACTAGTAATATTAGTATTACTATTAGTAGTAATAGTATGCAAGGCCTGGCAAATATAGTTATAGTTTTACTAATTGTTAGCGCCCAAGTGACAATAACATGGAATGAATGATCATCATCAATCAAAGTATTCAAAGTCCTATAAAATAATTACGGTCCTAATCTGATAATATAAAATAATCAAAGTGAACTGAAAGCAGTTGCAGTTACCTAGAATGATGCTTATGATGTCCAAAGACACTCTGAAAATTAATCTCCTTCTCTGCGACATATTTATGTACTGAAAGTGAAAGTTCCCCTCAATGTCCACAGAACAAAACGATGATTTTTCTACAACTAGACTAAACAAACAATGTTCAATGTTTAAGACATTAAGCAGCCATTTCTGATCCTTCAACATGCGGTGTCAGGGGAGATAACTAGGAAAGTGTTACTATGTATTATTCATTCTGGTTCCCCTTGAAACATACAACTGAAAGGCTTGGCTTGGCTTCGTTCGTTCTCAATCTCCCGCTACCAAGCCCTGAAACATACAACTGAATAAGTCAGATGATTTTGCTAACTTTGCTTTTTTTTTTACAGTCAAAGACTATAATTAATTTTATTTTTGTAATTACTATTTATGAACAAGTCCTTTCTTGCACATTGCTAGTCAAACATAAATGGAACAACCTTGAAAAGAACGTGCTGATGTCTCGGAACGGAAGGATTTGGAGTGTGTTTTTCTTCAGAATTCTTCACGGGGACCCGAAATAAGTTTTGATTAAAATAAGAAAATTAGTAGCCTTTTTTTTTTAGGGGGGGGGGGGGGGAGAGGTATGTAGAAGAGATGGCTGTGTGGGTGCTGACGTGAAATAAAAATATTTTAATTCCGGCTTTTTGTAAAATAATGGTCAGAAAATCAGCCTTTTTTTTTTTGCTTGAATTTTTAGCATGCCAAAAAATTCTTCAACAAAATCAAATAAAAGTGGGTTTTAAGACGTTGTATTCATCATCATCATCATCAATACCCGCGTCGCTCCTTTCGGGACATGAAGGTCTGAAGACATAGCATTTGGCAATAGCCTTCTTTTGAGATGAAGCCGACTTCTGAAGACGAACAAGAAGTAGAAGTAGTACGATGTGTATTCAAAAAGTATCCGACATTCATTTTTCCAGCAGAAACAAATGAATCATGTGTGTTGTCTTTCGGCAGGGAGATAAAGAGGGCTGTCATGTACATAATAATAATAATGTTCGCTTAGGCGTCTGAGGCCCGTTGCGTCGGATGAACACCACCATGTCCAGTTGTCACTGTATGCTGCCAGACCTCCTCTAAGGCAGATGGGGAGGCTGCTTCCTGTTGGAGCCACGTGTTGCGAGGACGACCTCTCCGGCCCTTCCAGTGAGCAGGGTGGAGGCCGTTAGCCCTGTTGACCCTCTTTTGAAGAATCTGGTGAGCTGGGACCTCCTTGTCCAGTCGGACAACATGACCGAACAGGGAAATGCGGCGACGTTCCAGAATAACCGAGACAGGGAGGAGATGTGTCCTTGCAGAAGCATCTACATTCCGGACGAAGTCGTACCAACGAATGCCAAGGATGTGTCGCTGATTTTCGCTAATGAAAGGCCTCAAGTCTCGAGGTGTCGCTTTTTTTCAGGGTCCAGGTCTCGGAGCCATACACGAGGACTAGGATCACGCACGACTGGTAGATGCGTAGTTTTGTGACCATGGAGAGCCTACTGTTCTTCCACACATGGCGGAGATCGTTCATCGCCGATGCCGCTAGACCAATCCGCTTGTGTATGTCGGAGTTACTGCGACAGACGGGTGAAATCGTGCTGGCGAGGTAGGAGAGATCATTTGCGCCCTCCACAGTGTGACCATTAACTTCTATGTCCTGAGGCCGTTTGTCAGAGCCAAGATTCTGGATTTTGGTCTTTGGCCATTGTATTGACAGGCCCATATTTCGTGTAATGCTGTCCAGGTTCTCAAGAGACTGCTGCAGTGCTGTACTGTCAGAACCGAGCATGACTATACCATCGGCGTAAACAAGGTCTGTGAACAAGGTCATCTATACCATCGGCGTAAACAAGGTCTGTGAAGAAGGTCATCTATACCATCGGCGTAAACAAGGTCTGTGAAGAAGGTCATCTATACCATCGGCATAAACAAGATCTGTGAAGAAGGTCATCTATACCATCGGCGTAAACAAGGTCTGTGAAGAAGGTCATGTGCATGCGTGCATGTTTCCATCACGCAGATTGCGTCAGTCGATGTCAGTCAACTTTTCAGTGTTGAGTGTAATGAGTACCTGTCGGGTTTTAATTCACCAACAAAATTATGGCAGGAATTGAGCAGCTGTGTTGCATCAAATTATGTCAAAAGCAATTTGATCATCAAGTGGAAACCATTCAGAAGATTCAATAGGTATTCGGTGACGATGCCGTGAGCATCAAATAAAGTAAAGAGTTGTACAATGGCTTCAAAGACGGTCGCATATCAGTGTAAAGGGGATTACGTTCTGGTATGCTCTCGACAAACCGAAACGACGAAGATATTGATCAAGTACGGACATTGGTCTTACACTACCGTCGTGTAACAGAAAACTTGCTGATGAGTTGGGGATAAGCATGAGATGGGGGTAAGCATGAGATGGGGATAAGCATGAGATAAGGATAAGCATGAGATTGGGATAGTCACAAGGTGGGGATAAGCATGAGATGGGAATAATCACAAGGTGGGGATAAGCATGAGAGGGGGATGAGTCTCAATGTCCCCTGGGAGACGTGTGTGGAGTCCCCTGGGAGAAGTGTGTGGAGTCCCAATGACCGCTGGGAGAAGTGTGTAGAGTCCCAAGGAAAGTAATTTGAAGGGGATTATAGTTTCAAACCTTCAGGTGAGTAGCTGTATTTTTCAGGTCAAAATCAGATACTTTTTGAACACACTTCGTATATTTAATGTGTGCTATGTGTGGGCTGCACGCCCATGTGAAACTCCTAAAACTTATGTTTCAGTAATGAAATCATTTTTATTAATTAAATGACAACTTGTTTTCCAATTTTTCTTAAAATGTTGTTGCTACCTTAGGACGCTTCTGCACTAGGCGTGATTACCGATGACTACTATAGGATAGAGAACCAGGCCTTTGATTGTGTGCGGATAGAAAGCAGCACAAAGCCTTATGCTAGACATGGGTGAGAGATGGTTGGCGCGAAGGACTTCACGGCTTGGTGTTTGCGTTTAACTAACCACTGACATGTGTGCACCAAAAGTCACGCACTCAGTTAGATTCAGCGTAAGGGTATTCCTTTTTAAAGAAATTGTATTGCTACATAAGTGTAGCAATCCTAGAGAAAAAAGAGGTCAGTGACGACCAGGGACGACCACCCGGAACGGCGACGTCTACAAATTCCGGGCTGGGCTGCCGCCACGAGGGATCTTGAATACCATTCCAACTCTATAGCCGACAGCGCGGATGAAGGTCTAGTGCGCAACGACATGAGAGGGACATACCGCGCAGTAAAGGCTCTCAGCTCCGTTTCCCTCACACCGTCGCTCCGGCACACACCAGCCCTGACGCCGCTACCACATTGCCGAGGTTAAGGCAGGTTCATGCGCGAGAAGAAGAAGGAGGATAATAAGGAGTAGAAGTAGTTAAAGAAGAAGAAGAAGAAGAAGGGGAGGAAGGGAGAGGCGAAGAAGATGGAGAAGGACGAGAAGAAGAAGAAGAAGAAGAAGAAGGAGGAGGAGGAGGAGAATAAGGAGTAGAAGAAGAATGAGAAGACGAAACAAGAGGAGGAGACGAAGAAGAAAAAGATGAAGAAGAGGAAGCAGACATAGGCAAATGGATGCTGTTCGTTTTTAAACATCTATATTTCTTATTATCTCTCGCTACATCATAGTTTGTCTTTTTACGTAAAATGTCTTTCTTGTCAATTTAAAATGAGTGATCTTCTCAAGACTTACCAAATCTAGCAATGTGCTCGGGTAGACACACAGCTGGGTTATATATTGAGCAAGTTGAGAAACGCGCACTTGGACCAGATGCTCAAAGTTCCTTGGACCTAGGCGTAATACATGTTGGCTATATTTTATTCTCAAACTCTTGAAAAGGCGATTATTCTATGGGATTGGAAAGATGCAGGTATGATCCCCTTGTTAAAAAACGGAACGAAATCAGATTCAGTCAACTACAGACCAGTGAATTCGGCCAGCATACTCTGCAACATTTTAGAGTCAATTATCAAAGACAACAGAGTTTTGCAATTGGACAAGTTTAATTTCTTCAGGAAGAGTCAGCATGGGTTTACTAAAGAGAGATCGTGCTTAACAAATCTATTTCAGTTCATGGAGGAGTTTACCAAAATGTTAGATGCTGGAGAGCCAGTTAATTGTCTGGATTTTTGCAATGGTCTTTAATAGAGTACGTCATCGGAGATCGTTTAAGAAGTTGAAATCACATTGTATAGTTGGCGGAGTTGCCAATTGGATGAAAGATTAGTAAACGGGCAGAAAGCAGAGAGTTTGCTTAAATAAGGCGTACTCTGATTGGTGTGATGTAATAAGGGGAGTGCCTCAGGTGTCGGTATTGGGACCAACTGTGTTCTTGATTTATATATATCAATGATTTCGACAATGATATCAGATCCATGTTTGCAAAATTTGGGGAAAGCACACAATTTTTTCGGTAGGGATCTTCTCCGGCCGAGGTGGATCAATTGAGATCGAATTTATATGCGATTCGACAATATGGTCTGAGAGCTGGAAGTTGGAGTTTAATGTATAAAAATGTACAATCATCCACATGGGAAGATACTATAAAGGTTATAATTCTATAACTGGAGAGAATAATGTCAGGACAGTAAAAAAGGAAAGGGGCCTTTGTGTTATGATAAATCACACAGGTAAGGTACAGGAGCAGGTCCAGGTGTCAATGAAAAAGGCTTGTGCAATGCTGGGTATGATTAAAAGCAACATTACACATAAGAGCAAGGGAGTAATAGTCAAAATATATCAATCATTAATGAGAACTAAATTGAAGTACTGTGTTTAGAAGTGGAGTGCTTTTCATAGAGTGGATATAGATATGATAGAAAGGATACACAGAAGAGCTACGAAAATGATCATGGGATTCCAGAATTATAGTTATCAGGAAAGGCTCAGATAAACTGGTCTGCAGTGCCTAGAAAAGAAAAGAATTCGAGGTGAATTAATACAATGGAAATGGTAAATAAGAATTAAGTTTTTTCAAAGTTCAACCGGCTACAAGAACAAGAGAGCAAAGTTTTAAATTGTTTAAAGACAGGTCGAAATTAGATAGGAAATATTTGTTTAGTTATAGAGTAGTGAATGCTTGGAATGCATTACCACAGGATATGGTAGAGGCAGTATTAGTTATTGCGTTCAAAAATAAATTGGATGGTCACAGTTATTTTTAGTATCGGTGGAGTGGAATAAACTGCTGATTGTATACAGACTCTGTAGTGATTTCTAAATCAAGAGAACAAATTTAAGTTAAGTTTGCTAAACATTTGCGTTTCCATAAACGGAATAATGAAGCTGACAGCATTGTACGTGCATGGTTTATTGTCAGTGAAAAATGTTAAAGCACTCACAAAGTCATATTCCGAAAAAGACTGTTAAAGGATGTCCGAGTTCTTAGTTCGATGTCTTAGTGCTGCAATTAACAAGATTATGGCCTGATAAAAAAAAACATATACAAGAGACTGTCATTAAGAAACAGGAAGTTCATTATTAAGTGCATCAATGAGTATGTACAATCGAAAATCTTATTTCAGGACAAAGAATGTGTATTGCTCTTTATCAATACCCCATGTAGCTGTCGTGACGTTCACTCACTGTGTGCACGCGCAACCTAGCGTAAAACATGACCACATCAGAAAAACATCGTCATTTCTGTTTTTGTGGTCAGATTACGAAAAACATGACATCTACAGATGAATGAATGTTAAGTATGAAGACAGTTGTTTGAGTCAGAAGAGAGTGTACGAGTGGGTAGAAAGATTTCAAAATGGAAGACAAAACGGCATTGATGAACCACGGCGTTAGAGCACAGCAAGTGTGGCAACTGACATAGTGAAACACCAAATCGACCAGCTAGTCTGTGGCAACAAATGAGTCGCTTTTGATGAAATAGTCGCAGATATCAACATGAGATAACTCGGTTATAGAAAAGTGTGTAGTAGATGGGTCCCAAGACAGATGAGAACGAGGTAGGACGTAATGGAGGGGTGCACCATTTTTCGACATATCCCCCTGTCTGGCAACACACTTATCAAGCTTGTACACTAGCTTGTAGATGCTCTCGAGACAACAGTTTTATGATACTTTAACCTTCTTCGTCTTCTTTTGTATTCGTTCTCATTATCCCACTGCTGAGCACTGAAATTTGTCTCGAGGGCAAAGGAGACACAATTTCATTTCCGGTTCGTACTGTTGTAAAACAGTTATTCATAACATTCTTGTTTCTTAATGACTGTCCCTCGTTCAAATATTAGCAAATAATTGAATAAGGCAATCATCACAATAAATCAACACCAAATACAACAAATACAAAAACAACGCGTTTTCGTGTGTTTTGAACAGTTTTATTAGTTTCTGAAAGTACCATATAGGCCCAATTATTATACATTTATCCCTGTTAATTTGACATTTGTTTGATAGGGTCTGTGTTGTAATTGATCAAGTCTATGGGATTTTGTCTTTGCTTTGTGTTAAATTTTTTATTGGTTGGCCAATGTTAATTTTCTTTGGGTGACGTATATGTTAATTTGTCTTTGGTTTGATCTATCTGAAATCGTCTTTTGTGAATGTTGGTTAGTATTTATAATTTGTCTTTGGTTCGATTTATGTTAGTTTGTCTTTGGTGAATGTTGGTTAGTATTTATAATTTGTCAAACGATGCTATGCTTCTAGTCCGGTAAGGTTTACGATCAAACGATGCTATGCTTCTAGTCCGGTAAGGTTTACGATCAACCGATGCTATGCTTCTAGTCCGGAAAGGTTTACGGTCAACCGATGCTATACTTCTAGTCCGGTAAGGTTTACGATCAACTGATGCTATGCTTCTAGTCCGGTAAGGTTTACGATCAACCGATGCTATGCTTCTAGTCCAGTAAGGTTTACGATCAACCGATGCTATACTTCTAGTCCGGTAAGGTTTACGATCAACCGATGCTATGCTTCTAGTCCGGTAAGGTTTACGATCAACCGATGCTATACTTCTAGTCCGGTGAGGTTCACGAAGGAGACTGAGTTTTAAGTCTTTGCCGATTCCCCACAGTTTTTCGAGCATGGTCGCTCAGCCAGGTCAGACTGCGTAACTTTTGTCCGCAAAGGTAGGGCATTCTAGCAGAATATGTTCTTGATATCACAGACAATAGCGGCACTTGCACGGCTTAACAAAATCTGGCGAGACAAACGGTTAGCCATATGCACAAAGATCAGATTAATGCGTACATTAGCCATGTCAATATTCCTTTATGCTTAAGAGAAATTGACAATTATAATTGACCTGAAGCATTGGAGATGAAATGTTTCAGAAGACTTCTAAACGTCACATAGAAAGACCGAGTTACAAATGATGAAACATAGACACTCACATGAAATAAAATATAACACAGGATTGTTGTCTCAAAAACACATTTAGCCCTTCGATGGATTCCGGGCCACTGTTGGATTCCTGGAAATGAGAAAGCAGATGAACTTGCAAAAGCCGGAAGTGGCGGCACGCAGACTCCCCATCCACAGAGCTATAAAGAAGCAAAGGCACTCATCAAACGATCCACGAGGACAGAAAGGAGAGACCAGCACAAATAATACAAGCCAGAAAATGACAGCATAGACAAGCTTGGCAGAGATAGGTCGACAAGATCTTCAGACTCAGAACGTTACATTGTAGACTCTGGCAGACCTCCACAGAATGGGTCTCAGAGACAATGCCAAGTGCGATTGTAGACCACCCAAACAACCACCAGAACATATTCTGCAGGACTGCCCAAGCAAACACCAGAACACATTCTGCAGGACTGCCCAAACTATTCAGACCAAAGAGAGGCAGTCTGGCCGGGGGAAGCGACCATGCTCGAAAAGCTGTGGGGACCGGCTAAGACTTGAAACGCAGTTTCCTTAGTGAACCTCACCATACTTGAAGCATACCATCCGTTGATCGATGAAGAGAAAAACAGATGAGGAAATACAAGAAAGAATTACAACAGCAATAATGCCTTTTGAAGACCTCTTGGCAACGAACAATAGACGGCAATTCGCTTGATATGTCCACATGTCGAGATCATTCGGTCTTGCGAATACGATTCTTCACGAAAAGCTGTAAGGCGCGCGACGAAGAGGTCGTCTCAAAAAGAGATGGGAGAACACCATAAAATAGTAGACCAATCTCCGACCAGGACGAGGCACAGGCAGCGGCTACTGAAAAAGAGAGGTAGCGTGGAGTCGGGGCAGCGGGGGGTGTTGGGTTTTCTTTATGTATGCCATAACGACCTCACAGGTTATAGAATGACTAGACTTGAGTTATATTTATTTTGTCGTTACTAATTTATATTTCCTTAGTTATACGTTAATCTATACTTTATTTAGTTTATGTTAATATAACCTTGGATTCTCTTCGAGATTATCGAAGCTTTCAAAATGTTGGAAAATAGAAGATTGTGTCGCATTAATTGGTAAGAGAAGAAAACAAATGGGGATGTTGAAGGTAGGGGGGGGGGGGGGGCGAATAAGGGTGAGACGATTAATTATCGAAATTAAGGTTAGAAGTTAAGATATTTTAGCCGTATAACAAGACATACCTTGTTGTTATAGAGGGTTACTGGAGGGTAAGGGGGAAGACAGTCGTTCAAGAGGAGAATGACATTATAAGAAGGTGGATAACATCAGGAGATGGACTGGAAAAAGTCTGTCAGATTATACCATTACGGTAAGAGAGTACATTGGAGATTCATTGCAGCCGAAATTTAATGAAAAGATGGCACTTGAAATGAATTGAACATAACTTGGCTTGGTTAAGGTTAATCTCGCATTGGTTTGGTTCATGTTAATCTGTTCTTAGTTTGGTTCACACAAATATAACTTTGGGTTGGCTTAAGTTGATATGTCTTTGGTCTAGTTCATTCTACACTGTACTTGCTTGGTTTGGCTACGGTTGATGTCCTTGTTTTGGTTCATGTTAATCTGTCTTGGTTTGGTTTATGCTAAAATTACCTTGGTTTGATTCAGGCTAACATAAGATTCGTTTGGTCCACGCTAAAATAACTTTGGTTTGTCCTTAGTTCATCTGTCTTTGCTCTGGTTCACGCTAATCTATCCTTGTTTGGTTCATGCTAATCTATCCTTGTTTGGTTCACGCTAATCTATCCGTGTTTGGTTCATGCTAATCTGTCCTTCTTTGGTTCAGGCTAATCTGTCCTTGTTTGGTTAATTCTAATCTGTCATTGTTTGTTTCATGCTAATCTGTCATTGTTTGGTTCATGCTAATCTGTCCTTATTTGGTTCACGCTAATCTGTCCTTGTTTGGTTCATGCTAATATGTCCTTGTTTGGTTCATGCTAATCTGTCATTGTTTGGTTCACGCTAATCTGTCCAAGTTTGGTTCATGCTATTCTGTTCTTCTTTGGTTCATGTTAATCTGTCATTGTTTGGTTCATGCTAATCTGTCCTTGTTTGGTTCATGCTAATCTGTCCTTGTTTGGTTCATGCTAATCTGTCCTTGTTTGGTTCATGCTAATCTGTCCTTGTTTGGTTCATGCTAATCTGTCTTTGTTTGGTTCATGCTAATCTGTCCTTGTTTGGTTCATGCTTATCTGTCTTTGTTTGGTTAAGGTTAATCTGTCCTTGTTTGATTCATTCTAATCTGTTCTTGTTTGGTTTATGCTAATCTGTCCTTGTTTGCTTCGTGCTAATCTTTCATGCTAATCTGTCCTTGTTTGGTTCAGATTAATCTGTCCTTATTTTAATTCATGCTAATCTTTCATGCTAATCTGTCTTTGTTTAGTTCATGCTAATCTGTCCTTCTTTGGTTCATGCTAATCTGTCCTTGTTTGGTTCATGTTAATCTGTCCTTGTTTGGTTCATCCTAGTCTGTCCTTGTTTGGTTCATGCTAATCTGTTATTGTTTGGTTCATGCTAATCTGTCTTTCACGCTAATCTGTTATTGTTTGGTTCATGCTTATCTGTCTTTATTTGGTTAACGCTAATCTGTCATTGTTTGGTTCACGCTAATCTGTCCTAGTTTGGTTCATGCTATTCTGTTCTTCTTTGGTTCTCGCTAATCTGTCATTGTTTGGTTCATGCTAATATGTCCTTGTTTGGTTCATGCTAATCTGTCCATGTTTGGTTTATGCTAATCTGTCCTTGTTTGGTTCATGCTAATCTGTCCTTGTTTGGTTCATGCTAATCTGTCTTTGTTTGATTCATGCTAATCTGTCCTTGTTTGGTTCATGCTATCTGTCTTTGTTTGGTTAAGGTTAATCTGTCCTTGTTTGATTCATGCTAATCTGTTCTTGTTTGGTTTATGCTAATCTGTCCTTGTTTGCTTCGTGCTAATCTTTCATGCTAATCTGTCCTTGTTTGGTTCATGCTATCTGTCTTTGTTTGGTTAAGGTTAATCTGTCCTTGTTTGATTCATGCTAATCTGTCCTTGTTTGGTTCATGCTATCTGTCTTTGTTTGGTTAAGGTTAATCTGTCCTTGTTTGATTCATGCTAATCTGTTCTTGTTTGGTTTATGCTAATCTGTCCTTGTTTGATTCATGCTAATCTTTCATGCTAATCTGTCTTTGTTTGGTTCATGCTAATCTGTCCTTATTTGGTTCACGCTAATCTGTCCTTGTTTGGTTCATGCTAATATGTCCTTGTTTGGTTCATGCTAATCTGTCATTGTTTGGTTCACGCTAATCTGTCCTAGTTTGGTTCATGCTATTCTGTTCTTCTTTGGTTCATGTTAATCTGTCATTGTTTGGTTCATGCTAATCTGTCCTTGTTTGGTTCATGCTAATCTGTCCTTGTTTGGTTCATGCTAATCTGTCCTTGTTTGGTTCATGCTAATCTGTCCTTGTTTGGTTCATGCTAATTTGTCTTTGTTTGGTTCATGCTAATCTGTCCTTGTTTGGTTCATGCTTATCTGTCCTTATTTGCTTCGTGCTAATCTTTCATGCTAATCTGTCCTTGTTTGGTTCAGATTAATCTGTCCTTATTTTAATTCATGCTAATCTTTCATGCTAATCTGTCTTTGTTTAGTTCATGCTAATCTGTCCTTCTTTGGTTCATGCTAATCTGTCCTTGTTTGGTTCATGTTAATCTGTCCTTGTTTGGTTCATCCTAGTCTGTCCTTGTTTGGTTCATGCTAATCTGTTATTGTTTGGTTCATGCTAATCTGTCTTTCACGCTAATCTGTTATTGTTTGGTTCATGCTTATCTGTCTTTATTTGGTTAACGCTAATCTGTCATTGTTTGGTTCACGCTAATCTGTCCTAGTTTGGTTCATGCTATTCTGTTCTTCTTTGGTTCTCGCTAATCTGTCATTGTTTGGTTCATGCTAATATGTCCTTGTTTGGTTCATGCTAATCTGTCCATGTTTGGTTTATGCTAATCTGTCCTTGTTTGGTTCATGCTAATCTGTCCTTGTTTGGTTCATGCTAATCTGTCTTTGTTTGATTCATGCTAATCTGTCCTTGTTTGGTTCATGCTATCTGTCTTTGTTTGGTTAAGGTTAATCTGTCCTTGTTTGATTCATGCTAATCTGTTCTTGTTTGGTTTATGCTAATCTGTCCTTGTTTGCTTCGTGCTAATCTTTCATGCTAATCTGTCCTTGTTTGGTTCATGCTATCTGTCTTTGTTTGGTTAAGGTTAATCTGTCCTTGTTTGATTCATGCTAATCTGTCCTTGTTTGGTTCATGCTATCTGTCTTTGTTTGGTTAAGGTTAATCTGTCCTTGTTTGATTCATGCTAATCTGTTCTTGTTTGGTTTATGCTAATCTGTCCTTGTTTGATTCATGCTAATCTTTCATGCTAATCTGTCTTTGTTTGGTTCATGCTAATCTGTCCTTATTTGGTTCACGCTAATCTGTCCTTGTTTGGTTCATGCTAATATGTCCTTGTTTGGTTCATGCTAATCTGTCATTGTTTGGTTCACGCTAATCTGTCCTAGTTTGGTTCATGCTATTCTGTTCTTCTTTGGTTCATGTTAATCTGTCATTGTTTGGTTCATGCTAATCTGTCCTTGTTTGGTTCATGCTAATCTGTCCTTGTTTGGTTCATGCTAATCTGTCCTTGTTTGGTTCATGCTAATCTGTCCTTGTTTGGTTCATGCTAATCTGTCCTTGTTTGGTTCATGCTAATCTGTCCTTGTTTGGTTCATGCTAATCTGTCTTTATTTGGTTCATGCTAATCTGTCCTTGTTTGGTTCATGCTAATCTGTCTTTGTTTGGTTCATGCTAATCTGTCCTTGTTTGGTTCATGCTTATCTGTCTTTGTTTGGTTAAGGTTAATCTGTCCTTGTTTGATTCATTCTAATCTGTTCTTGTTTGCTTCGTGCTAATCTTTCATGCTAATCTGTCCTTGTTTGGTTCAGATTAATCTGTCCTTATTTTAATTCATGCTAATCTTTCATGCTAATCTGTCTTTGTTTAGTTCATGCTAATCTGTCCTTCTTTGGTTCATGCTAATCTGTCCTTGTTTGGTTCATGTTAATCTGTCCTTGTTTGGTTCATCCTAGTCTGTCCTTGTTTGGTTCATGCTAATCTGTTATTGTTTGGTTCATGCTAATCTGTCTTTCACGCTAATCTGTTATTGTTTGGTTCATGCTTATCTGTCTTTATTTGGTTAACGCCAATCTGTCATTGTTTGGTTCACGCTAATCTGTCCTAGTTTGGTTCATGCTATTCTGTTCTTCTTTGGTTCTCGCTAATCTGTCATTGTTTGGTTCATGCTAATATGTCCTTGTTTGGTTCATGCTAATCTGTCCATGTTTGGTTTATGCTAATCTGTCCTTGTTTGGTTCATGCTAATCTGTCCTTGTTTGGTTCATGCTAATCTGTCATTGTTTGGTTCACGCTAATCTGTCCTAGTTTGGTTCATGCTATTCTGTTCTTCTTTGGTTCATGTTAATCTGTCATTGTTTGGTTCATGCTAATCTGTCCTAGTTTGGTTCATGCTATTCTGTTCTTCTTTGGTTCTCGCTAATCTGTCATTGTTTGGTTCATGCTAATATGTCCTTGTTTGGTTCATGCTAATCTGTCCATGTTTGGTTTATGCTAATCTGTCCTTGTTTGGTTCATGCTAATCTGTCCTTGTTTGGTTCATGCTAATCTGTCCTTGTTTGGTTCATGGTAATCTGTCTTTGTTTGATTCATGCTAATCTGTCCTTGTTTGGTTCATGCTATCTGTCTTTGTTTGGTTAAGGTTAATCTGTCCTTGTTTGATTCATGCTAATCTGTTCTTGTTTGGTTTATGCTAATCTGTCCTTGTTTGCTTCGTGCTAATCTTTCATGCTAATCTGTCCTTGTTTTGTTCATGCTATCTGTCTTTGTTTGGTTAAGGTTAATCTGTCCTTGTTTGATTCATGCTAATCTGTCCTTGTTTGGTTCATGCTATCTGTCTTTGTTTGGTTAAGGTTAATCTGTCCTTGTTTGATTCATGCTAATCTGTTCTTGTTTGGTTTATGCTAATCTGTCCTTGTTTGATTCATGCTAATCTTTCATGCTAATCTGTCTTTGTTTGGTTCATGCTAATCTGTCCTTCTTTGGTTCATGCTAATCTGTCCTTGTTTGGTTCATGCTAATATGTCCTTGTTTGGTTCATGCTAATCTGTCCTTGTTTGGTTCATGCTAATCTGTTCTTGTTTGGTTTTTGCTAATGTGTTCTAATTTGGTTTATGCTAATATAACTTTGTTTTGGTTTGTTTTATGACTATGACTTGTTGTTTGTTCTTTTCATCCATTATTTCTTCCCACAGGCAGTCAGGACACCCTCGATCATTCTCAGCTTTCTGCTAAATGAAAGAGCCACACTCGACATCGGAATGGTAGGTACACTTTACAGCATGTGCATGTTATGCATTCCTTGTCATCCAGGACATAGCCTACTCTGTCACATGTGTTATTGCAGTGTACAGTTGGAGTGCAGTACTCATATTCTGTTGAAAGAAATTATACAAATGTATTTTAAAAATAAATTTAAACCTAAAGAATAGTGTTCTAGTAACTGAAATTACATTTATTGTCTTTCACGTTTTAAGTCTAGTCTTCGTAAATCGTTCACTCTAGAGCAGTGTTTCCCAACCGCGGGTCCGCAGAAATTTCCAACCGGAACATGAAAAAATGGTGGCAGCTTAACTCTTTCATGGAAGACATCAAATTATGCTCACTTTTATAGTGGTGAAAGAGAAAATGTGATCGAGTTGTCATCTCATGCCACTCTGTTGCCCAAACTTAGAAACAGAAAATGCAATTATTTTGTCAATTTATGATATCACTGGAAAACGAATATCCAATATATATATTGGATATTGTGTTGTAAATGGAACTGGTTGTATACAGACTCTGCAGAGTCTTCTAAACCAGTATAAAGACGTTAAGTTAAGTTTTATATATATATATATATATATATATATATATATATATATATATATATATATATATATATATATATATACATACAGCCCTGAACTACTTGATTCTCTCCTCATCAATATATTCAATGAAAAGATTTTCGTCAGCGATGGTACGCACCTCTGCATTGTGTATACTGTCTCTCCTAGTTACGCTAATGGTTTTCCAGAAGTGTCTCATCTCACATGTCGCGATCTTTCTATCTAGAGATTTTGTTAAAGTCCTTAAAAAAATGAAAAGTTCCATGAAAGTTAAAGACTTGCTCACTCACTTTACCTGTATGATCTAATATAACCAAAAGATCCCTTTCCTTTTCTTTCATTTTAATATTGTTCACGCCCATTCTGTAATTGTGTTCTATATTGAATCTGCCCATGTACATTTATTTACATTAAACTCCACTTGCCAGCTCTCAGACCATTCTCGAATTTTATATAAATCCGACCTCAGTATATCCACTTCTGCTTTAGATTTTAGATGAGACACTACTGCACAGTTTGTGTCATCAGCGAATTATTTTGCAATCATGGATCCGATATCAATGCCTAAATAGTTTATACATATATATACATATATATATATATATATATATATATATATATATATATATATATATATATATCAAGAACACAATTGGTCCCAAAACCGAGCCATGTGGCACTCCACTTTTTACTTCACACTACTCAGAGTACTCTTTATTTATGCCCACTCTTTGCCTTCTACCAGTTAAGCAATTTTCATTGCATTTGACAATTTCCCCACCTATTCCGTTTGATTTTAACGTTCTAAATAATCTTTGATGAAGTACTCTATCAAAGGTTTTTGCAAAATCTAGATAAATAACACCGACTGGCTCCCCCTTATCTATCATTTTAGTAACGTCATCCATGAATTCTAATATATTTGTTAAGCACGATCTCCAGCTAGTAACCCCATGCTGACTATTTCTGATTAGATGAAACTTGTCTATGCATTACAATGTTGCCTTTTATTATTTACTCAAACAATTTACAGACTATGCTCGCCAATGATCAATATCATACAAAGAAACAGAAGGGTTTAAATGCAACGCGTCGTCTATCAGAAACAGCGCTGTAGCTACGTTTATCAAATATTCATTTAAAACAATCAGAAACAGATTTCGCACACAATTTATTTAAATGAAATATTGCTTTCTCAAAACGTTCTATTATTAGCATTTGTATTTACTGCTCAGTTTCTGGTTATTGTTAAACAAATACAGAAGTTTTATTTGATCATATCAGATTTTAATACCTATACACGAAATACTATAAACAGTGCTTTTTATTTCCGTCTGAGTAATGAGCAAAACATGTTTCATATCTTCACCGGTCTGCGAAATGTCTCTCAAATGTTCATAGACCCGACTACATTTTGTTGCAAATATTTTCATGCCCGCAGATGTAGAAAGGTTTGGAAACGATACTTTAGTGTTATTAAAATAATGTCGCATCCCTCTCATGTCAGGTCAGATCATCCCGTAACCGGTGAGGTCGTTAAGGCACACATGAAGACATCCTCCCTCACAACTCTCTGTCAGATGCGGCTGGCTGTGACTCTTCTGGTCGGAGACTGGCCCATTCTTTTATGTTGTCCTCCCATCTCTTTTTGGGCCGGCCTCTTCGTCGTCTGCCATGCACCTTTCCGTGGAGGATTGTATTTGCAAGACCATTTGATCTCGATATGTGACCGTACCAAGTGAGTTTCCTTCTTTTCACAGTTGCCAAGAGGTCTTCGAAAGGCCCTAATGCTGTTGTAATTCTATCTCGTATTTCCTCATTTGTAACTCGATCTTTGTACGTGACGTTTAAAAGTTTTCGGAAAGATCTCATCTCCAAGGCCTGTATCCTTCGATGAAGGTCAGCTGTAACTGTCCATGTATAACACGCATAGAGGAATATTGACAGGACCAGTGTACGCATTAATCTTATTTCGTGCATAGTGCTAACAGTTTATCTTGCCATATTTTGTTAAGCAGTGCAAGCGCCGCTATTGTCTGTGCTATTCTGGCCAACACACTCACATTTTGATCCTTCATCACTGACAACCGACCCAAGATATTTAAAAAGGTCAACCACTACGTGTTCCTGGCCGAAGGTCAAGAACATCCCTCTAGTTTATTTCAATTACTATTTGTCACAAATATTTGTCAGAATTGGACAAAATGCATTTGTAGTGGTAATGTATCAAAAGGGATGCAGAAGTAATATGCACAAACTTGAGTGCACAGAATTCGTAAACGTCATGTGTGGTGTTGAGTCACTTAGAAGAGGTAGGCAGCTATATATATTTGGGTAAAACCATTGATTCTTAAAACTAATGATTTTAAACAAAGGTTTAAAAAAAGGGGGTGTGATAAGCATACAATGAATATACCCAATCCCAAATTAATGAATCCGGAAAGAGTACCCAAAAAAAAAGAACAAAGGTGGAAACCTTCTATTAATAACACAAAGGATCAAAGAGAGGATTTTCTTCTTCTTCTTCGTTCGTTCTCATTCTCCCACTACCAAACCCTGAAAGGGTAAGTAGCAGAATGTAGTCCATAGAACGGAATGCTTTGTGTTGTAGTTTACAGCCTGGCTGCGATATTTGCACCTTTTGGTCCAACACATCCGACTTCAGCAAGCATTATTTAGTACCGGGTTAGCATTCCCTCTTCGATCCCTTCTCCTTAACCAGTCTGTCCTGTTGCAGCCAGTTATCCAGGATCACCGCTTGGAGGTGTAGAACGGTCTTGGCAGCTCTAGTTCGCTGCCCCTGACGCTAGCAGTCAGCTATGGGTCGCTAACCACTACAGCTCATGCGCTCGTACTGACAAATGACAGTGAATCATAGACAAGCAGCAAGCCCACGCACAGAAGCAGCGGAGATGTGGTTTTACAGAAGAATGCTGCAGATCTCATGGACTGCAAGGATGACTAATGATAAAAGTACTCGAAGAGGCACAGACACAAAGATAAATTATTGCAAAGATCAGAACACGGCAGTCAACCTGTTCGGGCATATTATGACTTCTTCTGGGTTCGTTCTCCTTCTCCGCCTATCAAGCCCTGAACATGACTTTGCAAGTAGCAGGATGTATTCCGGAGAACGAAATGTGTTGTGTCTAGTTTACAGCTTGGCTGCGATATTTGCACAATTCGGTCCGACACATCCGGCTTCGGCAGGAAAATATTATATAATTTCCAATGGTACGTATTTCCGAACGTGCTAAAATTATCCTATCTACGAAAACAGCGTTTTGAGCACACATTATGGTCTGTTCCTAAGAATCGACTTCAGTACACTTCGGATAATAGGTGCCGAATAGGTGTCGAATCTATCTCAGCAAATAGCGAAGGGTGTGGATACTGATAGTTCCTGTAGTTCGTTGGTTGTACACACTCCTGCTCCGCCGACTCATGTGCCCTACAGTCTCTTCGAATTTTGTAGTTTGTGAATTTGTAATCGATCTTTTGCCGGGTCACCATTTTGAGTTACCCAGTATAAATCCATGTCCCTATTAATGAACAAGAACAAATGGGTACACTGAAAAAACTATTTTCTTGCCCCAGAAGACGACTGCGTGTGTCTGACAACATCACCTTGTAAAATGAATTGGTAGATTGAGTTTAATGTAGAAATTTGTACAGTCATCAATATGGGAAGATCCAATATGGAATATATTTACATGATGGGAGAGAATTGGCATATTGAGTTTAGTGTAGAAATGTGTACAGTCATCCATATGGGAAGATCCAATATGGAATATATTTACACGATGGGAGAGAATTGGCAGATTGAGTTTAATGTAGAAATATGTACACTCATCCATATGGGAAGATCCAATATGGAATATATTTACATGATGGGAGAAAACAATATTATGAAAATAGAACAGGAAAGGGACCTAGGTGTTATAATAGATCATACAAGTAAGGTGTGGAAGCAAGTCCAGGTAGCAATCAAAATGGCTAGTACAATGCTGAGTATGATTAACAGAAATATTATTCGATAGGAGCAAGGAATTGATCGTCAAACTATATAGATCTTTGGTGGGACCCAAATTGAAGTACTCTGTTCAGGTGTGGAGTCCTTATCATATAAACATGATAGAAAGGATACAAAGAAGAGCTACACAACTGATTGTGGGATTCCAGAATTATAGTTATGAGGAAGAAAGACCCGACCTACAGTGTCTAGAACAGAGAACAAATCAAGGTGACTAAATACAAGTGTATATATTAATCAATGGAACAGATACATTAGACCGTACCAAGGTTTTCAAAGTTTTTAGTCCCGGTGAAGTGAAATAAACTGGTTGTGTACAGACTATGTAGGTGCTACTGAACCAAAATAAAGAAGTTAAGTGCTGCAAACACCACCACTGAAATAGGGCACCCGTGCTTTGGCGCAGGCTTCTCTTACTAAATACTTGATGTCCCTATTGGTCTACATGATGATGGGAATATCAATCACATGGACCTCTTACCCCACTTCAGCTTGATTTCGTCGCATCCTACACACATAATGAGGGCCAGCCAAATAATGAAGGTATTCATCCTGTCCTCAGTCTGTCAGAGAGAAGGTTTAATCAGTAGAGCAGGAAAGCCACAAGTGGATGATCGTCTCTGGTTTCTAGAGCTTACAAGGCTGCTCACGTCTAACTGCTTTCCTATTTCAAATACAACATAAGCAAAATAGGTTAATATACAAGGGAGAGTCATGAAGTAATAACATTTTAGGAGAGTGACAATCAGAAATTGTTTGTGTCTTTTTTTCCCGACATAGTCCCATGCCTGGCAACACACTTTGTTCACTTGCCCACTAGCTTGTGGATGCCTTCTAGAAAACAATCTTTTGGGTGTGACCTTTAACCAAAATTTCATTACCTTGTTTTCAATTACACATCTGCTACACACTTTGTTGACTTGTTCACTAGCTTGTGGATGCCTTCTAGAAAACAATCTTTTCGGTGTTACCTTTAACCAATATTTCATTACCTCGTTGTCAATTACACATCTGCTACACACTTTGTTCACTTGCCCACTAGCTTCTTGATGCCTTCTAGAAACAAATCACTTGGTCTGACTTTTAACCAATATTTCATTACCTCGTTGTAATTTACCCATCTGCTACACACTTTGTTCACTTGTCCACTAGCTTCTTGATGCCTTCTAGAAACAAATCACTTGGTCTGACTTTTAACCAATTTTTAATTACCTCGTTGTCAATTACCCATGTGCTACACACTTTGTTCACTTACCCACTAGCTTGTGGATGCCTTCTAGAAAAAAAATCTTTTGGATGTGACCTTTAACCAATATTTCATGACCTCGTTGTCAATTACCCGTCTGCTACACACTTTCCTATAACAGAGATCATCATGGACAATTTTGTGCACAGCGCCGTGATTCATATTGACGTCTACAGTTATTTCATCAATAGTGACTCGTCTGTTGCCACTCACTAGTTGGTTGATCTGCTATTTCAAAGCAATAATGCAAGCTGCCACTGAAACCATCCCAAGAGGGGCAAGGAAAAATTATAAGCCCTATTGGAATGATGAGTTGCAGAAAGTGGAAGACGCAGTTACACATGCTAGGAACATGGCAGAGCGAGAACAATCAACAGAGGCAAATTTCGCCCTCAAAGCCGCCACGGCGAAATACAAATACACTCTAAACCAAACAGCAAGAGAAAGCTGGAAAAACAAAACAGAAAGTCTCAACTTAGGCAAAGAAGGGAACAATCTCTGGAAGTTAGTCAGAGCCATAAACGACGAAACCCCGTCAAACAAACAAATTACCATCAAGCAGGGTGAAAACTTGCTCACAAGCAAAAAAGCCGCAAACGCTTTTGCCGAACAGTATGCCAAAGTGAACCACATAGATGTTCCTGCCTATACGGACATCAATGAAGAGCAAAAGGTGCACGACAACATCAATATGGCTCCTGAAGAGCACATGATGACAAAACTAACAATGAGCGAAATGGAAGAGGCCATGAGAACATTAAAGAAAAGGAAATCTCCCAGAAAAGACGGGATAACAAACGAAATGCTGATGGGGGCTGGGCCAAACAGCAAAGAGGAAACTGCTATCAGTCCTGAACCAAAGCTGGAAAAGGAGTATTGTACCCCAGGCATGGAAAGACGCAGTACTTGTACCAGTACCAAAGAAAGGAAAAGACAAAACCGATCCAAATGGATACAGGCCTATCAGCCTACTGAGCTGTGTCGGCAAACTGTTGGAACGTATGATAAACACCAGACTGATGTGGCATCTGGAAGATAAACGGATACTAATTCCACAGCAAGCCGGCTTTAGACAACACAGATCCACTGAGGACCAGGTCATCCTCATAGCCCAGGAAATAGAAGATGCCTACCAGGAGCAAAAGCATACAGTAGCGGTTTGGGTCGACCTGGAAAAGGCATTTGACAAAGTCTGGAAAGATGGACTTAGAGTCAAGCTAAGAAGAAGTGATGTTTGTGGGAAAATGTACAAGTGGATCAACCACTACCTCAAAAACAGAACGGCCAAGGTCCAAGTACAAGGGCAGATGAGCAAAAAGGTGACACTTGAGCAGGTAGTACCCCAAGGGGGAGTACTGTCACCCACACTCTTCCTGGTGTATATAAATGACATTACAGAGAATATACCAAGAAGAGTTCATAGCTCAATGTTTGCAGACGATCTGGCTATGTGGACCTCTGAAAAGAATCTAACCATAGCAAGAAATCGGATGCAGCAGGCCCTAACATCGCTGGAAGAGTGGGCAAACTCATGGCTGGTCAAAATAAACGAGGAAAAAACTACATGTACAATATTCTCGCTATCAATCAAACCCCAAAACACCAAATTAAGTCTAAACGGCAAATACCTTCAGCCAAACGACAACCAAAACTATCTGGGAGTCACATTTGATCGGCGCATGACATAGAAAAGTCAGATCGAGAGAACCCGAATGAGAGCCAGAGAAAGAATGGCAATCATGAGGAAACTTGCTGGCACAAGCTGGGGAGCAGACGAAAGCATACTAAAGACACTGTACACTGGAAGAGTGAGACCAGTTCTCGAGTATGGCATTGCGGCATGGACAACAGCAGCAAAGGCGAACTTCGATAAAGTTAGCAAACTCCAAAACCAAGCCATGAGAGTTATAACAGGAGGCATGAAGTCAACGCCAATTGTAGAACTTGAAAAGATTACAAAACTGCAATCCATGGCCGACAGAAGAGACTGCAGAGCCCAGCTGCAATCAGAGAAACTCAGAAGACTGACTGACCACCAAATGCACCAGAGACTAAACAATTTCGGAAATGGGAAGCTAAAGCGAAGAAACTTTGCAGAAATAGCCAAAGCAAAGATGCACGAAGACCCTATGAACGCACTAACCACACCAACGCCCATCCCTACTGTACGAAAACCTAACTGGAGGCAGCACATATTTCCAGAGGTGGTAGAAAATATACCAGGTATTAGAAACAAAAACTGCCAGTCCGAAAAAGAAAGAAGAGATACTACCCTGAGTTTCATTACGGAAAACTACCCAAGCATGGACTGGACCAATGCATACACCGACGGTTCCGTAACAAATACAACACAGAACAGAGGGGCAGGAGCATTCCTGAGCCTACCAAATGGCAGAAAAAAACACTGTCATTCGATACTGGAAAATACACAAGCAATTTCAGAGCGGAGGCAGAGGCACTGATGGAAGAAATGGTGACAGGTAAAAGGAATGAAAGCCACATAGTCCTGCTTACAGATGCACTGGCCGTAGTCACAGCACTGAAAAGCCAGAAAAATACTGAACTTAATGAATTAAGAGCAGTACTCTGTCAACTATGCCAGCAGGCCGCATCAAAAAGAGTAGTGGTACAGTGGGTTCCATCTCATTGCAACATCCAATGCAACGAGGAGGCAGACAGACTGGCAAAAGAAGGTGCAAAACTACCACAACCTGATACTAGTATGACATACGAAGAGTCAAAACGGCTTATTAGAGCTAGATACATGACCAAATGGGAAACTGAACATACTGGCTACACCAAAAACGATGCCTATTACCAGTTGAACAGAAAGGAGCAGGTCGTGGTCTTCAGACTTCGCACTGGCCACAATAGACTCAGGTACCACCTATTCAATAAATTGAAGATAGGCGGCACCGACGAATGCCCGTGTGGTACCGGCAAAATCACCGCTGAGCATTTGCTGCAAAACTGCCCGACATACGAGGTGGCAACACTAGACAAGCTCTATGGCAGTGTCGACAACCTCAGGATGACGGCTGCTTTTTTCGAAAAAATAATGGTTACTGTCTGACAGCGTACGAAGAAGAAGAAGAAGAAGAAGAAGATCTGCTATTTAACTGTGCCAGTTGTTCTGTTTACTGGTCTCCTAAGCCGCGGTTCGTCAATATCGTTCTGTCACTTTCTACCCATTGCTACACTGTCATCTAATGCAAACAACTGTCTCCATACCGAACCTTCATTCTTCTGTAGATTTCAGGTTTCACACCATCTGACCATAAACAAAAACGAATAACGTGTCTTTGTTCTTCCGCGGTGAAGTTGACAGTGGGCTTGCCATGCTGTACGCTATATTGCGCAAGCGCATACTACTCGAACGTCCCAATCCGTACATGGGGTACTGCTAAAGAGCCAATCTGTATCCTGAAATAAGGCTTTCCATAACTTCTATGCACTTTATAATAAAATGCATGAAACTTAATTATTCTAATGATACCCCCGCGTGCATTATACATTTAATTAATCTAGAGTTTAGTTGTATATTCACAAGTAAGGTTATAAAATGACAAAATCAAATAAAACATTTAGAATTATTATATCATAATTCGCAAAATGTCTCATAAAGAGATGTAGAATGAACAAGCACAGATAAACGTACTAAGCATTACCAGTTGAACCGAAGAGAGCAGGTCGTTGTCTTCAGACTTCGCACTGGCCACAATAGACTGAGGTACCACCTATTCAACAAATTGAAGATAGGTGGTACCGACAAATGCCCGTCCGGTACTGGTAAAATGACCGCTGAACATCTGCTGCAGAACTGCCCGACATACGAGGATCAGAGAGAGCAGATGTGGCCATCACCAGTGGAACTGCAAGACAAGCTCTATGGCAGTGGCGACAGCCTCAGGATGACCGCCGCTTTTTCGAAAAAATAATGGTTACTGTCTGACTGCGTACGAAGAAGAAGAAGAAGAAGAAGAAACGTACTAAGTTTTTAATCGTCTATTATCACGTCCAACAAAATGGGACCCATTCATGTACGAATTAGACCAAGAGGTGGTTAAACTGGAGCCAACGCCTGAAAAGTATGATGCTTTTATAGAGCTGGCAAAATTAATCTTCAGACGCCATATACCAAGAGTCTGTAACACCGAGTACGTCCCTGGCCATAAAGTAGACTCGAAGGTACTATTTGAGAAATATAAACTACTATTTGAAAGTGACCCATTCGATGAGGAAACCATCCAGGCTGGGGAGACCTCCTCCATGCCATCTCAGACTTCAAAACAGAAAAGTGGTGTCACCTTGTAGAAGACTTGGACATGAAAAAAAGCAGGCGATGCGCCTGGAAACTCATAAAAAATTTCAGTAACGATCACACAAGCCGTCATATAGGGATAATGCAAGTTACCCCGACCCAAATAGTCCACCAATTACTGAAGAATGGGAAAATCAATCACAAAACTGAGCAAACAAAGATCCATCGTCCATATGAGAATGAGAACGAGGCAATGAACACACCCTTCTCCATAAAGAAACTAAATCATGCAATAAATCAAATGAAAAATAATAAAACAGCTGGTCCACGATGAACTGAGAACAGAAAAAAATTTAAAATTCAGACCAGAAACAATCAAATGTCTGCTAAAGCTCATGAACATGTGCATTGACAAAATGCAAATTCCTAAAATCTGGAGGAAATCTCATTTGGTTGCGCTGATAAAACCAGGAAAACCACCAATTGAACATACAAATTTCGGTCCAGTATCGCTGCTATGTCACATGTATACGATCTTCGAAAGGCTGATCCTGAATCGCATCTCCCCCTCGAAAGACGAGAAGCTGACCCTGAATCGCATCTCCCCCTCGAAAGACAAGAAGCTGATCCTGAATCGCATCTCCCCCTCGAAAGACGAGAAGCTGATTTTGAATCGCATCTCCTCCTCGAAAGACGAGAAGCTGATCCTGAATCGTATCTCGCCCTCGAAAGACGAGAAGCTGATCAAGGGTAAGCTGTTTTCAGACCTGGAAGATCTTGCAGCAGTCAAATCCTTAACCTAACACAATTAATAGAGGATGGTTACAAACGCAAACAGGTTACGGGAGTGGTCTAAATTGATCTAAGTGCAGCATATGACACAATAAACCATCGGAGACTACTATCAAAGTTATACACCATGACAAAAGACTGGCGTCAGACCAATATCATCAAATACCTCTTGGAAAATTGGCGCTTCTATGTAACTCGGGAAAAAAAGCCAGCAGACGGCGAAACCAAAACAACGACCTGGCACAATGAAGTGTTCTAGCACCCATGCCATATAACATATATACTAATGAGCTACCCATGGACACAGACACAAAGAAATTCTACTATGCTGATGACACAGCAGTTGCTGCCCATGGAAAAGGGTTTAAGGAAGTGGAAAGCAAACTGTCAAGTTCTCCCAATGCCCTTGCAGAATACTACCACAAGAATCACCTTAAACCAAATTACAGTAAAACCAAGGTATGTGCCTACCCACCTCAGAGGCAAAAAGAAAACTTCAGATTGGGTGGCAAGGGCAGGAGCTTGAACACTTGCACGGCTCCCCAATATCTAGGCGTGAAATTAGACCGCACATTGTCTTACATAACGCACTGCCAAGACACAAAGCGTAAGATACACGCAAGAAATAATATCATCAGAAAACTGACCGGCACAACATGGGGGGCACAGCCATCAGTCCTTCGGACATCTACACTTGCCTTGTGGTTCTCCGTAGCTGAATACGCTGCGCCAGTCTGGAAAAACTCTGCTCGTGCGAAACTAGTTGATACAGCAATAAATGAGGCAGGTCGGATAGTATCAGTCTAAAGCCCAACCTCATTGATAAAATATACCCCATAATTGGCATAGCACCCCTCGAGATCAGAAGAAGCGTTGTAGCAGAAATCGAACCAGAAAAACAGGAGCACGACCCAAGGCACCCAATGTTTGGACATCAAGTACAAAACACAAGACTCAAATCCAGACATAACTTTATAAAAACAACAAACCCCAAACATAAAAACCCTGAAAGTAGCCGTATCGAGATGCGGCATGAATTGGTGCAGGCTCTAGAGATGGAACTTCTGGAGGAACCTGCTCCTGGACATCATCTACCATACACAACAGGGAAGTCGTTGAAAAGACTTCGAATTGGTGTATCACGGTGAAAGAGGAATATGAAGCGATGAGGATACACAGATGATGACACAAGTGATTGCGGCGCAATACAGGACCCAGACCACCTGATGACCTGCCCCAACCTCCAGGAATTATGCAATAGGCGCGACATGCTGGAGGCAAATGAGAAGGTAATTCATGTCGCTGAATACTGGAAGCAAGATATATAACGTGGTGTTTGGACACGGAAAGTAAATAAGTACGTCCAACTGCGTAAGGAAGAGCCGACTACGCTTCCTTTTAGAAACAGTAAAAAGACAAGAAAACCTTAACGATGTATGGTAGAAGATAAGCGGCTAAGTTAAGTACCATTTTATCGTTTGCAGCTGCTGCTAGTTAAATCTACCATTAATATGAGTATTTGAGAACCAGGATAATTAACAGACTTAACATTTAAAAAGATGACAGGATATATAACAGGAAAACATAAGGCATTACAATAAGACATAAAATATAATAAGAAGATATAAGATATTACAGTAAGACATACAATATAACAGGAAGACATGTGATATAACAAGAGGACATAAGATTTAACAAGAAGACAAAATATAACAAGAAGACATAATATAACAAAAAAAGACATAAGACATAACAGATAAACAGGAAGATATAAGATATAACAGGAAGATATAAGATATAACAAGAAGACATAACAAAGGAAATAACAAAAATACATTCAACGACAAAAGGCATAACAAACAAATTTTAAAAGACATTGAAAAACAGACAAAAGAAAACAAATATACTTAACAGATTGACAAAAAAACAAACAAAAACAAAAAAATGACATAACAAAGATACACAACAAATGAGCAAAAGACATGGCAAAAAGACATAACAAAATGACAATTCAAAAAGAAATAAGACATAGCGATAAGACAGAACAAAGAGACATACCAAAAAGACAGAAACCAAATGACAGAAGACATAACAATAAGACATAACAAAAAGATTAAACGTCAAAAGATAACAAAAATACTTAACAGTAAAAAGATCATAACTAAAAGACATAACAAAAAGATTAAACATAACAAAAATACTTAACAGAAAAAGATCATAACAAAACGACATTGCAAAATGAATAAACATAAAAACATAACAACAATACTTAACAGAAAAAAATCATAACAAAAAGACATACGACATAAAAAAACAGAATAAAAAGATAAGACTAAAAATACAGAAGACATAACAATAAGACAATACAAAAAGACACACCAATAAGAAAATGCAAATTACATAACAATAAGACAATACAAAAAGAAATAACAATAGACAATACAAAAAGACACACCAATAAGACAATACAAAAAGTTACTACAATAAGACAATTCAAAAAGACATTATAAAACGAAAAAACAAAAAGATTAAACATAAAAAGTAACAAAAAGAAATAACAAAACGATTAAACATAAAATCATAACAAAAATACTTAACAGGAAAGACATACAACTTAATATTCGCTGTACGTTATTCGGATCGGTAGAAGAAGCACCAAACGGTTAATCTAACTAAACTGCACCATATTGGTAGGTGTACCTTGAATATCACCCACTTTCTGCATGTCTATCATTGGCTTCAACCAATGAGCGTCATGGATCGAACTTCAAAGGCGGAACACCACCTCCTCTAAGCATCAAAGCCAATCTTTCGATCTACCGGCTCGAGCCTCCGCGTCCCAGCTATTATGTTACGGGATCTGGCAAAGCAGGTCGCGCTGTGTGGGTATATTAATTTCATTTCTGCCAAGTTTGCATAAATCATGAAGTCGTGGCTTATATTGCAAACTGAATAGACTTATTTAGAAAACAAGCAAATATATATATTTTTAAACTATAATTTTCAGTTGAAGTTCTTTTAATACTAAGACACGCATTTGTATTTATTTTTGGAACTACCGCAGTGTAATTACGATAATACAAGTATAGCAATACAAGCTCTCAGAACAATTTTATTGGATATCTGTATTAAACAAAATATGAGTGACAGCTAGCGAGCGTGCAGAATATTGCTCACTATGTTAATTCATTACTCTAAGCTGCCCATTATATTTTGTTTCTAAACCGTTACTAATACCCTGTTCTATGCAACCTTTGGGTGACCCACTGGTTTTGAAGTAAGGTGTTCACCTCGGGTGCTGGAGGTCGCGGGTTCAAATCATTATCCTTCAGTAGTGCGATCAGACGCCTCTGTGCAGTGGCGAGCACGTTAAAAATACCTAAGCAGTTGGAAATCGAAAAGAGTAGGCCTAACGGCCACTGCTAGGGCAAAATTCAAGTTAAAAATGTATTCAAATTATTCCGGGGAGTTTCGCCCCACAGAGAATATGTCGCAAAAAGAGGACTATGTGGCTATAACAACTATAACAACAGGTCATATTCATGTGGTAAGCGGAGCGGCTTAGGCGGCTCCTGACAGACAGCGGGTCTACCTTGCTCTAATTCCATCTCCACCAGTCTAAAAAATAGACGATGGTATTTTCCAGGGGCTAACAGATACTGGGATTGGCCTGGCAAGTCACCAGTGGATTTCACCTGCCAAAAAATATGATACAAAGGAGATAGATCGATACAACCTTTCTGTTTAATTCTATTCTGCAAGGGGACTCAGCGGTCCCGAGGTAAGGTGTCGGCCTCGGGTGTTGGAGGTCGGGGGGTTCAAGTCTCGGTGGAGACGGAATATTTTCCCGTGAACTTTCTGGTATTTTCCCTGATCTATGGGTAGTAGAGATCGGACGCCTGTGATCAGAGTCCCACGTGCTAAAAATCCCTCGCAAGTTGGACATCGAAAATAAAAAAGACAAAAATACTGAACTTAATGATTTAAGAGCAGTACTCTGTCAACTATGCCAGCAGTCCGCACCAAAAAGAGTAGTGGTACAGTGGGTTCCATCCTACTGCAACATCCAAGGCAAAGAGGAGGCAGACAGACTGGCAAAAGAAGGTGCAAGACTACCACAACCAGATACTAGTAGAAGCATGGTTAAGCGGTGTGCAATGTCAGATAGATAAAGGGAGGCGGGGAAGAGAAAACCAGCGTATTAAAGATGCATTGTAATTGTTTACAAACTAATGACGATTTGTAAGGAGAGGAGACTAACGTCTGGTCAGGCAAAACATAGTGATCGGATAATGTTAGAAAGGGTTAGGTGAAATATTCCGATCAAGACTCCATCTCACTTCCACGCATTACTCCCTGGAAAGTGTTCTGGCTCTTCTTCTTCTTCTTCTTCTTCTTCTTCTTCTTCTTCTTCTTCTTCTTCTTCTTCTTCTTCTTCTTCTTCTTCTTCCTCCATTCTCAAACCCCAGCTACTAAGCCCCGAAAGCAGTTTTGCAAATAGCAGGATGTTTCGCGGAGAACAGAATGCCCTGTTTACAGCTTGGCTGCGATTTTTGTACTTTTTCGGTCCAACACATCACACTTCAGCATGGCATTTTGGGAACCGAGTTAGTCATCTCTCTTCGATCCTTTCTCCTTAGCCAGTCTGCTATCTCTCTTTCTCTCTCTTACTGTCACTCTTTATTTCTCTCTGTTTTTATATTTATTTCTCTTTCTCTCTCTTTCTCTCTCTCTCTCTTTCTCACTTTACATCTCTTACTCTCTGTTTCTCTCTTTCTTTTTATCTTTCTTTCTATCTCTTTCCCTCTCCTTCTATATTTCTTTATCTCTCTCTCTTTCTCTCTCTTTTTCTCTTTCTATCTCTTTTTAACTTTCTTTATTCTTTATTTTTATCTACCTCTCTCTCTCTCTCTTTCTCTCTCTCTCTCTCTTATTCCTACCAGACCACTGTACCTTTTTTCCCCGGTAATTTCCTTAACTGACGCTATACCGCTGGACCGGTTTTGCGGTACTTTAGGTAGTACGTAATAAAATGCGTCAGAATCTAAAAATAACCAACCAATCGTGGTCAATCCTCGTGATTAGTCATTGCAAATGGCTGCCCCCATGTTTGAATTGATTTTGTGGGGTTTAACGTGAACAAATTCGGAAAATTTACAATGAAAAGAGCGGCTGATGAACCAAGCACTTCAACAGGAAAGCAAAGTAAGTCTAGTCTAGTGATCAATAATTTGGTTGATTCAGAATCTGTTCAAGTGAAACAGACAGAGAGAGCTCGAGTGATGAGATGAAGGCTTTTCTTGGACTGAGGATCTATATGGAATACTCATGTATAAAGCCCAGATATCAGGATTATTGGACAAATGAGGGTTCTTTGTTGTGTTTATTCCCGGATTTGAAATGTTATGACTCGAGGCAGATTCTTTGCCTTTTTCTGGATGGATTATCAAACAAAGGTGGAATATTGACGCTAGATGAAAGGTAAACCTATTTTCTACAATGTCTCCAAGTTATATCTTATTCTAACCACTTGTCTGCATGTAACTAACATTTGTCTATATCATGTTGGTTTTTTTCTCTTTAATGCTCTGGAGCCCAGGAATGGGGGACAGTTAGGTTCAGGGCCTCAGGTGTGGTAGGGCTATCGTTCTAACTTTCCATCTCTCCTTCTTTCTCTTTCTATCTATCATTTTTTCTATGTCTACACCTCTTTATATCTCTTGATATCTCTTTTTAATTCTCTTTATTTTTCCTTTCTTGCTTTCTATTTCTTTCTATCTCCTTTTATCTCCTCTCTTTGCATCGTTCTTTTTCTCTCTCTCGTTTTTTCTATCTTTCTTTTTCTACCTTTATTTTTATCTATTTCTACCTCTTTTTCCCATCTTTCTTTCTTTTTATCTCTATTTCTATCTCTTTCTTTTGCTTTCTATCTCTCGTTCTACCACTTTTTTGCTCTTTGTATCTCTCTTTCTATCTCACTGGTTTTCTCTTTTTCAATGTTTCTCTCTTTCTATCGCTTTCTATATCTTTCTTTCTGCATTTCTTCCTACTACTTACTTTCTACCTCTCTATATTTTTCTCACCCTTTCAAATATAATTCCTTTTCAAAATATGTATGTGATCTTTTCAAATTAATCAATCAATCAAAGCCCATCGCTCATCTCGATGTACATGCCATTAACAACATCCTGCCAGCATACAAGGTCCTGTGCTGCTTTTTATGATTCTCTCCAAGTGTAATCATTTAATCTTAGTTACTTCTCACATTCTCTGCTCAATGTATTTTTGGATCTGCCTCTCTCTCTCTCTCTCTCTTTCTCTCTCTCTCTCCCCTCCCTTTCTATCATTCTCTCTTCTCTTAAGGACTTCGTGTAATAGCCTGTCTGGCAATGTTGGACGGAGCCTTCCGTAGCGAATGTCCAATCCAGCCCCCATTTCTTCACTTATTATTTTTTCTTCCAGGGGCTGTTGTTGACTCTTTTCTCACTAATCTTCTTTTCTGACGATATCCTGACACTTTAAGCCCATTATCCTTCGTTGGCATCTGTTAACACAGGACTGGAGTCTTTGTTGGATGGCCTTGATCTTTCTCCATGTCTACGCTCTATACAGCAGCATCGAGTTGACGCTTGCATTGAATATTCTTTTATCCATGTCTCCACTCTATACAGCAGTATCGAGTTGACGCTTGCGTTGAATATTCTAACTTTGGTGAGAATCTTGATTTATCCATATGTTATTTAGTGTCAGGAATGTCCCTCTTGCCTTTCCAATTCTGGTCCTTACGTCTTTCAACTGCTCTCCCTCCAGTATGATTGTTTCTTTGCTGACAGTGGTGAGTTTAAGAAGCTTGTTTTTCTTCATGTTGATAATCAGTCCCAATTTGGCTGATTGTTCTTTCACCCTATCAAGTTTCTCTTGCATTTCGGTATGACTGTGTGACAAAAGTACCAGATCATCTGCGTAGTCCAGGTGAAAATGTGTGTAAGTGAGTTGTTTTGTCAGGGCCGTTCCATTTTGTCTCTATTGTGGGCATGTTTGTGTGCATGTGTCCTCTGTTCTGTGATGATTATTCTATTGTGTCTTTCTTGTGTGTCTGTGTGTGTGTGTGAGATCTGTTTTGACAGGATTTGTATGTAGTGTTTTCCCTGTGTATGTTTGTATGTGCGAGAGAGAGAGAGAGAGAGAAAGAGAGAGTGAGTTGTATATGTATGTAGTGTCTTTCTTGTGCGTGTGTATATATGAACATGTTTATGAGTTGTTTAACAGGGTTCTTTGATTGTATATGTATATGTTCTGTTCAACAGGGTTCTTTGATCGTATATGTGCTATTTAACAGGGTTCATTGATCTTATATATGTATATGTGCTGTTTTTTTTAATTTATTTTTTTATTTTGCCCAATTTTTCTAATCCCCAAGGCGGTGTGCGTTGAACTGTGTTTTTATTTTGCGCCTTTCGGCCCAATGCATTTTGTTTCCTCCTGCATTTTCGAAGGGTTTGCTTCCCCGAGGTAACGGCCGGTGCTGTGATGGGAATCGAACCCAGCACCTTCGGATTGTGAGCCGTGCCACTTAAACACTAGACCACGCCGTCCCCTATATGTGCTATTTAACAGGGTTCAATTATTGTATATGTGCTCTTTAACAGGGTTCTTTGATTGTATATGTATATGTGTTGTTTCGACAGGGCTGTTCGTTAGTGTCGTTTGTGTTTGCGTGTGAGCTGTTTTGTCAAGGCTCTTTGATTGTGTCTTTTGTATTTGTGTGTTTGTGTGTGTAGGACAGAGAGAGCGAGAGAGAGAGCTGTTTTGTCAAAACTGTGCTGTGAAGTTTTTCTTGTGTAAGTGTATTTGTTTTGTAAAGGCTGTTCTATTGTGACTTTTCACTGTGTGTGTGTATGTATGTGTGTGTGTATATATGTGTGTGTGTGTGTGTGTGTGTATGTATTAGGGATGTTGTGTGTTATTAATTAGGGCTAGAAGTCAAACTGATAAGAGGAAATGTATGAACTTCTGCACATGTAGAGTAGGCTCAGTAGCATGAATAAATCAGGTGACATAGCATCATAGGAGTTAAGAATGTTTAGATATGACTGTTTGAAGTTGGTTGACAATTTGGTTTTGTATTATGCTCTTGTTCAGACCAGAAACTTGGAGAACGACAAAGGCGGTGCAAAGAAAACTTCAGTCCTCTTTTTCTTATTTTTTCATCTCACTTTCTACCGGATTGTAGCACAGATTGTGGTATGTAATTCCCTTTCACCTCTCTCGTGGCCCGAGTAACATTTTCCCCCATTTTACAGCAGGTTTCGGTTACGATGTCTATCCACCTTTTCCTCGGTCTACCTCTCGCTCTTCTTCCTGATGTTCTCGTGCAGAAGGTTGCATGAACACTGTGGTCTGGTCGCATTCTTACAATATGGCCAAACCAATTCATTCTCTGTTGCTCGATGTACTGTAGGCAGGGAATTGTCCCAACCTTTTCCCAAATACTCATATTTGTGATTCTGTTTCTTCTGGTGTTGTTAGTGACATCTCGTAGGTACCGCATTTAGCAGATGGTTAACTTTCGTTCCTGTGCCCTGTTCAATGCCCATGTCTGGCACTGTTGGCACAGAGTTGGGAGTGAAGATACTATTTACCATCTGCTATTTTTACTTTCAGGAATATCTTGGGGTGTCTTAGAAGTGGATACAACTGACAGTGTCTGCCCCCTCCACTATCGTCTCTGGCTCTTTATCGAGAGATAAACTCCAGAAACGTGTCAATACATGTCTACGGAGGATAGTGGGATACACTAGCAGAGTCTGGTTCCAGCCATGCATTCGCTCTGCAAAGTCTTGTCTCAGCAAAGGTTCTACCTGGAAACAAGGCTTCGTATATACCCCGCTTCAATCCTCCCCATCCTGCTGTACGACTGTGAGATCTGAACACTATTATATTGATGCAGTTCACCTGTGCAACCAGAGGCACATCCTCTGAATCGACTGAAAAGACCTGATATCTAACAGTGAGGTAGTTTGGCGTACTCCCCCTGTAGACATTGCCACAACGATTGATCGTCGTCGCTTCTCGATCTTCGGTCACATTTTTTGCCGTCTATGGGAAGTCCCAGCATACGAGATGGACCGGCAGGCTGTTTTGGCAATGAACGAGAAGAGGCAGTGCCAATCCTGTAGATGGCGTTTGGACTCGGCCATCAAGTTTGGTCATGGACCTGGCCATTCGACGCGACGGCCTCTGTCGCCTAAGCGTACTATTCATAATAGGTATAGGCGTTCCAGAAATAGTGAGGAATTACATTTGGGATATGATCCAACAATAACCAATGGAACAACAAATCAAACGAAGGAAATGTGATGACATAGGACACAAGTTACAGAAAACACCATCAAACCTGGCCATATTGACTCTGACATGAAATCCACAGAGGACGAGGAAGAGATGTACATCAGGAAATAGCTGGAGAAGAGACTGTGACAATGAACTTGATCAACTGCAAAGAAGCAGAAAGTGCAGTTTAAAAAATCGAACTTACTGTTTGAGGTTTGACAATAGCATATGCATCGAAAGGAGCGACAAGCATTGATTGATTATTAGAGAAATTACTTTAGAGAAATTCCGAAAACTAAATGTAATTCATCAGGAGGTAACATCTAACAAATTGCATTTGAATATATTTTTTTCTCAAATAGTTTGTTCAAATAGTGCAATACAGCATCATTTAAAATGGCACATAACAAAATAATTGTGTTTGGTAACGATGAGATAGGTCTAGTTCAGCGAACAGCGATGTAAACATGCCAACCAGCAGCTGCACACATAATTTCGCTGCCCTGGTAATTAAGCAAAATCATATTTCTTTCACCTTAGTTATTACCGAAATTGTGAGTTTGTAGAGGTGTCACTGTTCATATTGTTATACAATTGACTTGTATGCTTTGTATGCGCAAAATCTGGAAGGTGTCAAGAACAATTGTTTTTAAAAGGGGGCAGGCAAATGTAAAATGTGTCAGCAAAAATAATTATGCTCAAAAGGCCATGGATAAGGAAAAAGAAAAATGTAGACATGATAAAATAATTGGATATCGAAGAAAATTAGATAGTAAACAATATCTTGTGCAGGAAACTAAAATATTTTGTCCACATCAAACGTCATAATGGTCTAGAGAGAACGATACTGGATGACATGTTACCCGAAAAACGGGACGTGCTCAGAACGAGGATATTCTGACATGCTGACACAAGACATTCTGAGAACGACATTCTGCAAAGGACATGCTGCGTGATAAGGATGAAAAATAATTATCTAGAGAAACGAGAAACTTCTTGTTCTTCTTCTTCTTCTTCTTCTTCTTCTTCTTCTTGTTCTTCTTCTTCTTCTTCTTCTTGTTCTTCTTCTTCTTCTTCTTCTTCTTGTTCTTCTTCTTCTTCAACTACAACTTTTTCTGCACACGAGACCCAGTTCTTTGGCTACATGTTGCTGTGGTGGAGAGTTGTTCGATGTTTCAGCTTTCTGTGGAGGTTGGCCACAGTGGACCAGTGCTCAGTACACAATTTATGTAGCATGTAGCAGTCTTGTGGGAAATGTTCGCCTGTTTGTGCTGATCTCCGTATGTACACAAGGATGATAGAGACAATTTTGACCTGTGTAACTGGCCATTCAAACTGTTATGGCTCGTTGTCATGCGGAACATGATTGCTTTCTCCGCTCGCTCAATGAAAATCATCTAGTTATTAAAAATCATTTAAGTAATTCTGGATCAATTATTTTCTGACCATAATGTATATGATTTAAATGTAGAAAGAACCATAGCATTTGTTACGAAAATTGAGGCTCAAAGGGAGACAATTGAATAAAAACATTTTTAAAAGGCCATTTTGTGTTAAGCCACAAGGGCAAGTTCTTATCATTTTTTCTGTCATAATTTGTCGTGTTATATCTCCTGGAAGAATTATTAAATATACAAATTTATTAGAATAAATGAGACTGGTTGGATAGATATTGGGTGCCTAAAGCCTAGTCCAACTGAAATAAATATACACCATAATCCGCGTAGTACCACATGCCACTCTTTCGCTTCTCTCTCCTCTTCCCTCCGTCTGTTTCATTTGACTCTGTCCTACAGTCAGACCCTTGCACAACTTTTACACGCGCCCTCATGGTGAGGCCCTTCCATTGCACTTTGGTTGGGCTAGCTTCTGAGGGCGCACAAACCTAGCATAGGTACATACAGATGCACACATGCATCCAAGCACTGGCTTATGCGTCCTGATATCGCCCAATTGACTACGGTCTGGGGTGGAAAATGACGCGCCTCCGCCAGTAGAAACTAGTTAGGCAAACATTTAAGCAAAAAAAAAAAAAAAAAGTAGTACCACATGAGACACGAAGAATTGTCTCATCAGAAATCGAAAGAAAGAAGCAGGCAAACGATTCAGAGTACCCTTTGTTTAGACACCAGGTGCAATACGCAAGACGAAATCTAACAACGATTCTTACAGTCAACACAGCCATGGCATACTGTATTACTAAGTAAAGGTAGTCATGACTCAGCCCCTAAAGACTAGTCCCGGAAAAATCTAAAATGAATTGACGCAGCTCTTATTGATCGAGCCGTGTGAGAGACCTGCTCCTGGACATCACTTGGCTTACGCAAAATGAAGGTCATTAAATAGACTCTAAACGGGTATATCACCACGAAGAAAGAGTCCAACGAGATAGGGATACATGTATGATGAGAAATGCGGCTGTGAAGCAACACAAGACCCAGACCAACTTATGACCTGCCTACACGTTCTGGATACATGCAATATGGCCGACACGTTGAGGGAGGAACGATAGGCAATCTGCGGGGATGAGCATTGGAGACATGATGTCTGACGTGGTGTCTAGGACTGTCTGACGTGCTGCCTAGGACAAGGGAAATAATTAAACAATTAGGTTTCATAGATTTCATAAGCTGTAATTTTCTCCAGCAGTGCTTTGAATAAGACGTTTTACATTCGCAGCTCAGCCTTGGTACACATATAAGGACTAAGTTTGAGATTGATAGCCCAAAGGTGGTCCACATGTACTGTAGCTGAAGGCTAAGTTTGACATTGATAGCCCAAAAGTGGTCCACATGTACTATAGCTAAAGGCTAAGTTTGACATTGATAGCCCAAAGGTGGTCCACATGTACTATAGCTAAAGGCTAAGTTTGACATTGATAGCCCAAAAGTGGTCCCCGTGTACTATAGCTAAAGGCTAAGTTTGACATTGATATCCCAAAGGTTGTCCACATGTACTATAGCTAACGACTAAGTTTGACATTGATAGCCCAAAGGTTGTCCACATGTACTATAGCTAACGGCTAAGTTTGACATTGATAGCCCAAAGTGGTCCACGTGTGCTATAGCTAAAGGCTAAGTTTGACATTGATAGCCCAATGGTGGCCCACATGTACTGGCGAAAGACTAAGTCGGACATTAGTATCGTAAAGTTGGTTCATGTAATCCGTAATGAAGACTAAGTTTGACATTAACAGCACAAAGTTGGATGACAAGTACTGAATGGTTATTTTGAGACTAAGCCGTTCCGGGTGCTTAAGTACCGGCTGATGTTGGAAGCCACTGAGTTAAATTTACCTCATTTTGGCGTTTCTGCCATGGCAAGTACAGTGGATGTCGTTACATGCCGATGCGTACTGGAGAAAGTGGACCGTTGTCTTCCTGGCTGTAGTGTTTTGAGAGGATCATTCGTATTCTTACAAGTGTGGGAATTTCGATGTCGAGGCTGGTGGAATACATCATGTTTCCAATAGAACTACAATGTCTTCTAAGTCACCTTTTTTGGCTGGTATGGACTATATATTTTGTAAGTCATCCTTTTGGGTGTTATATGCTATGTCTTTTAAGTCATTCTTTTGGCTGGAACGTGCTATATATTTTTAAGTCATCCTTTTGGCTAGATTGTATTATATGTCTTTTAAGTGATCCGTTGGCTAGTTTGGACTTTATCTGTTAAGTCATCTTTTTGACTGGTATGTCTTTGTTTGTGGTTGGCGTCACGTCAGTCTCGAGAGACAATTGACTTCTACCCGCGTGAGAGGCTTATGTCTTTAGTTGCTTTTGATTCTGTCGTAAACGTTTGAGTTTTCTAAGAGTTTTAGACAAACATATAATAATATTGTTCAGAGAGCTTGTATTGCTATACTTGTATCGTCGTAATTACACTCCGCTTGTTCCAAAAATAAATACAAATGTGTGTCTTAGTATTAAAAGAACTTCAACTGAAAATCGTAGTTAAAGAATATATATATATTTGCTTGTTTTCTAAAAAAAAGTCTAGTCAGTGTGCAACATATAAGCCACCAGTTCACGACCTATGTAAACTTGGCAGAAATTAAATTGATATACCCACACATCGCGACTTGCTTGCCAGACCCTGCAATAAAATAATTGTGAACTGGATGTTCGAGCCGATTGAACGATAGAATGGCTATGATGCTTAGAGGAGGTGGTGTTCAGCCATTGAAGTTCGATCCATGACGCTCATTGGTTAAAGCCAATGATAGACATGCAGAAAGTGAGTGATATGGCCCAGTTTAGTTAGATTAATTGTTAGATGCTTCTTCTAGCGATCTGAATAAGGTAGAGCGAATGTTAAGTTGCATGCCTTTTCTGTTAAGTAGTTTTGTTATGTTTTTATGTGTAAACGTTTTGTTAATTCTTTTTGTTATGTCTTTTTGTATTGTCTTATTGTTGTTGTTTTTTTGTATTATCTTATTGTTATGTCTTCTGTCTTTTGGTTTTGTCTTTTTATTATTTCTTTTTGTTATGATTTGTTTCTGTTAAGTGTTTTTGTTATTTTTTTATGTTTAATCTTTTTGTTATATTTTTTGTAATGTATTATTGTTTTGTGTTATTGCTATGTTTTATGTCTGTTAGTTCGTGTTTGTGTGTGTCTTATTGTTATGTCTTATATCTATTTGTATTGTCTTATTGCTATTTCTTATGTCTTTTGGTATGTCTTATTGTTATGGCTTATATCTTTTTGTTATGTCTTATTCATATGTCTTATTATTATGTCGTCTTGTCTTTTGTGTTTGTCTTTTTGGTATGTCGCTTTGTTATCTCTGATTGCTGTGTCTTATATCTTATTGTTATGTCTTATTGTTATGTCTTATTGTTATGTCTTATTGTTATTTCTTCTGTTATTTTGTTTTTGTCTTTTTGTCTTTTGGTATATCTCTTTGTTATGTCTTATCGATATGTCTTATTGTTATGTCGTATGTCTTTTTGTTATGCCTTATGCCTTATTGTTGTGTCCTTATTGTAACGTTTTATGCCTTATTTTTGTCTTCTGTCTTCTGGATTTTGTCTTTTTGATATGTCTCTTTATGTCTTATCGATATGTCTTGTCTTTTTGTATTGTCTTTTTGTTATGTCTTTTTGTATTATCTTTTTGTTATGTCTTTTTCGCCATGTCTTTCGCTCAATTGTTGCGTATCTTTGTTATGTCATTTGTTTAGTTTGTTTTTATTTGTCAATCTATGACGTATTTTTGTTTCCTTTCGTATTTTTTTCAATGTCTTTTTTAATTTTGTTTGTTTTGTTATGTTTTTTTGTCGTTGTATGTATTTTTGTTATTTCCATTGTAATGTATTCTTTTAATATCTCATATCTTCCTGTTATATCTTATGGCTTCTTGTTATATCTTATATCTTCTTGTTATATTGTATGTCTTATTGTAATATTTTATATCTTCCTGTTATATCTTTTGTCTTCCTGTTATGTCTTAAATGTTCCTGTTATATCTTATATCTTACTGTTATATCTTTCTGTTATATTTTATGTCTTATTGTAATATCTTATATCTTCTTGTTTTATTTTATATCTTATTGTAATGTCTTATGTTTTCCTGTTATATCCTGTCCTCTTGTTAAATCTTAAGTCTGTTAATCATCTTAGTTCTCAAATACTCATATTAATGGCAGATTTAACTAGCAGCGGCTACAAACGATAAAATGGTACTTAAATTAGTCGCTCATCTTCTACCATACACCGTTGAGGTTTTCTTGGCTTGTTACTATTTCTATAAGGAAGAGTTGTCGGCTCTTGCTTACGCAAAGTTGAACGTGATAATCGAAAATTAAAAACCTTGCTAATGCATCTCTCCTTGTTTATTCTACATCTCTTTATGAGATATTTTGTGAATTATGATATTGTAATTCTAAATGTTTGATTGTATTTTATCATTTTATAAATTTACTTGTGAATATAAAACATAGTTAATTAAATTAAATGTATACCAGAGGGGCAGTCATTAGAATAATTAAGTTTCATGGATTTTATTATAAAGTGCATAAAATTTATGTACAATAGAAAGTCTTATTTTAGGAGAAAAAAATTCTCTGAACTCCGTGTACAGATTGAGACGTTCGAGTTGTATGTGCATGCGCAATATAGCGTACAGCATGGTAATTCCACTGTCAACTTTCACCGGGCAAGAACAAAGACGCGTTATTCGTTTTTATTTATGGTCAGATGGTGTGAAACCTGAAAACTACAAAAGAATGAAGGTTCAGTATTGAGAGAGTTGTTTGCATCAGAGGACAATGTGGGAATGGGTAGAAAGATTGACAAAACGTCATTGATGAACCGCGGCTTGGGAGACCAACACAAAGGGCAACTGGCACAGTGAAATAGCAGATCAACCAACTAGTGCGTGGTAACAGACGAGTCACTATTGATGAAATAGCTGTAGCCGTCAACATGAATCACGGCATTGGGCACAAAATTGTCCATGATGATTTCTGTTATAGGAAAGTGTGTAGCAGATTGGTAATTGACAAAGAGATAATGAAATATTGGTTAAAAGTCAGACCAAGAGATTTGTTTCTACAACGCATCCAGAAGCTAGTGGACAAGTGAACAAAGTGTGTAGCAGATGGGTAATTGACAACGAGGTAATGAAATATTGGTTAAAGGTCACACCCAAAAGATTGTTTTCTAGAAGGCATCCACAAGCTAGTGGACAAGTGAACAAAGTGTGTAGGAGATGTGTAATTGACAACGAGGTAATGAAATATTGGTTAAAGGTCACATCCAAAAGATTGTTTTCTAGAAGGCATCCACAAGCTAGTGGGTAAGTGAACAAAGTGTGTAGCAGATGTGTAATTGACAACGAGGTAATGAAATATTGGTTAAAGGTCACACCCAAAAGATTATTTTCTAGAAGGCATTCACAAGCTAGTGGGTAAGTGAACAAAGTGTGTAGCAGATGTGTAATTGACAACGAGGTAATGATGTTTTGGTTAAAGGTCACACCCAAAAGATTGTTTTCTAGAAGGCATCCACAAGCTAGTGGGTAAGTGAACAAAGTTTGTTGCCAGGCATGGGGCTATGTCGGGAAAAAGGACACAAACAATTTCTGATTGGCACTCTCCTAAAAATGTTTTTAATAAAGTTGTTATTAGATAATGACTCTCCCTTGTATATTAATCTATTTTGCTTATGTTGCATTTGAAATAGGAAAGCAGTTAAACGTGAGCAGCCTTGTAAGCTCTAGAAACCAGAGACGACCATCCACTTGTGGCTTCCCTGCTCTACTGATTAAACCTTCTCTCTGACAGACTGAGGACAGGATGAATACCTTCATTATTTGGCTGGCCCTCATAATGTGTGTAGGATGCAAGAAAACCAAGGTGAAGTGGGGTAAGAGGTCCATGAGATTGATATTCTCATCATCATGTAGACCAAAAGGGACATCAAGTATTTAGTAAGAGAAGCCTGCGCCAAAGCACGGGTGCCCTATTTCAGTGGTGGTGTCTGCAGCCCTTAACTTCTTTATTTTGGTTTAGTAGCACTACATAGTCGGAACACAACCAGTTTATTTCACTAAAACGGTACTAACAATAACTATGTATGTGTCCGATTATTTTTAAATGCATTAACTAAACCTGCCTCCACCACATCCTGTGGCAATGCATTCCAATCATTCACCATTCTCTGACTAAACAGATATTTCCTAATATCTAATCTATACACCTGGGGGAGGAACCTATCTACTACCAGGCGCGTCAGCAGGGTTGCGGATTGCTGAAAGGCCTCCTAATTTGGAGGTTAGCTGCGAATAAATCAGCAGCCGTGGACAAAAAAGGGTCGGCAGACATGGAGGCTGTAAGGAGGCAGCTCCTCCACTATGCAAAAACACAACAGGCTAATCACCTGTTTGTTTTATAAACGATTACAAGTCAAAACATAGAGAAAACCGGACTGATCTCAACGGAGACGAACAGGCGAGAAATAAGGACCACGATTTACGGAACATGAACTAAATAGAGGAGATGAAGAGAGCAAAATTGACAGTCCTGGCACTTACAGAAACAAAGAAAAAGGGACAGGGTGTTCTGGACCATGACGGCAACATGTTATACTACAGCGGAGGTCTGGACCATGACGGCAACATGTTATACTTCAGCGGAGTTCCCATGAGTGAACGAGCCAGGGCAGGGGTGGGCTGTATAGTGGATGGTAATAACAAAGCAACCATTAAAGGATGGAAGTTCATTTCAGAACGACTGATGGTTCCAAGTCTACAAGAGGAGGATAGTCAAATGGATATCGTCACTGTGTATGCACCAAACGAAGATGAGAGCACTGACATAAAAGATGAATTTTATGAGCTCCTTCAAAGGACCATTGACGGTTGCCAGAATGAAATACTTCTCCTTGGAGACTTCAACGCAAGAGTTGGAAACGACTATTCTAGATGGGATGGAGTGATCGGTAGGTATGGAGAAGATGTCTTAAATGACAATGGAAAACGACTGCTGAGATTCTGCAGATAAAAAAACCTTGTTAAAACAAATACAAGGTTTCCACACGTTCGTACTATGTGTACAGGCATCTCCGATGATCCTCGAGAAGTTGGAGATGCCAGAGGGAGCTCTCTCGATTGAATGTGGACATAGCTGTCCTACAGGAAACCAGACTTTCCTCTAGTGGCTAACTATGAGAGAAAAACTACACTTTCTTCTAGAACGGTCGTGAGCCTGAGGAATCTCGACAGCATGTTGTTAGTTTTGCTATTAAAAACACACTTATGGCCCCAGTCGATCCTCGTTCGGAGGGCTCTGAGAGGTTACTGGCCATTCGTATCATTAACGCTACAGGTCCTGTTAATATCCTCACCGTCTATGCCCCAACCCTGACATCAGGAGGAAGCGAAGAATCAATTATATGGTCAGCTGGAGGGAATAATCACAAACAGCTCCAGGGAAGAAGCACTCATTTTTCTCTGCGACTTTAATGCTAGAGTAGGTGGGAACCACATAGCGTAGAATACTTTGGTATTGGCAGGGTAAATGACAATGGTCACAGGTTGCTGCATCTGTGCACTCAACAAGACATATTTGACACAAATACTTTCTTCAAGAGTAGGCCGCAACATAAAGTATCCTGGAAACACCCAAGGTCACATTGATGGCATCAAATCGACTTGATTGTCACCAGACGCTCAGCTCTAAACATGGTCCTCTCCACTAGAAGCTATTACAGTGCAGACAATGCAAGGCCACAGGAAGTAGTGGAGGCAGGGACAATTAATGCGTTTAAGAATAAATTGGATGCGCATAGCTTTCAAAAATATGAGATGTAAATGAAATTGGTTGTATACAGACTCTGCAGAGTCTTCTAAACCAGTATAAAGACTGTAAGTTAAGGTTGAAAAAGTCTTCTCTCGCAAATATGAAGTCGAAAATGCAACCAGCAATTGTATTTCTCTGTAACTATATACATATCGTATATACGAGACGTGTTCAAATGAAACTGTGCTTAACTGCACCAATTGAACGATGCGCATGATGACGTCACTTCTGGTGCCAACAGCATATACCAACCGTCAAATTTTTAAAATGTCCCTATCTTCCGACTCATTCTTTCCTCAGGGTACCGTTGAAAACATGGCGGATCTGATTCGGAATCCGTCCAGAATTGATCAGCTTCTAAAAGCTTAGGAATGTCGTTCAGTGTCGTTCTCTCCATGCCATTGTGCCGTTTGATGTGGCCAACATATTTTAGCTTACCACACAAGATATTGTTTACTAGTCATTTTTCCTCGATATCCAGTTCTCTTTAGATATCTGCATTTTTCCTGAATAGGTACTTCTTCTTGTTCCTCTCCGTTCATCCTCATACCAAAGTCCAGGTTTCTCTTACAAAGGATACCGTTGTTTGTAAGCTGTTTTATCTCCATACAAATGTTGTCTTATATCTATCTACCTCGTTATCTCTTTTCCTGCGTGAACCTGCAGCTTTGCAGGATGTGTTCCACGATGATGATATGCTCCTCACATAAACACCTGTCATCAATCCCAATTCTCATTTTTGTTGTAAAGATGACCCTTGAGTCTGTTATGCCTAGTTCTCAGTTTGAAGATGATGACCTGCTCTATCCTAGTTAAGTTAAAGTAGCTGTCTTCTTTTCGGAAGTCGGGGTGTTGATCAGCTCATTTTCCTCTGAAGTTGTTTAATTATGGTTTTGGCTTCATTATATGTGATACTCAGGTCTGTTTGTGGGGATTTTCCTGCCCACTTTGCTAGTTTGTCAAGCTTCATTGACTTCAATATTGCAGTGGAATGGGATTCACCGAGTGACCAACCTTGGGTGTGCTGCTGAGAGCTGTGTCAGGGAGAACATACATTGCTCGAGATCTTCATCTTTGTGTTGTTTTAGCGCCGCTAAAGCTGACGCGGCATTAGCAACAAATACTATGTTTTCTTGGTGGATATCTTTATCTTTACACGCTCAGCTGCGGCCTGCACGGAAGTTATTAGAATATGTTCCCGTTGTTAATAATCGAGTTTTTTCTTTTCCATTCTTTAGTCTGCAATAGACCCCTTCACCTCCATTGGATGTCGCTTTGTTAGATGATCCATCTGTATATATGTGTATCCATGTTTCTGGTGGGTATACTCTCCTAAGATATTCTTTTGTGATAAATTTCTTTTCTAAATCTGTCTTAGTTCTTTTTTTCCCTATTCCCTCTTTGGTTTCTACGATCTCAGGGAACTTGGCTTTTTTCCATGGTGGGATTTGGGATGTTTGTTTTAGATCTCTAACCACTGCCTGGCTTATGATTTGGTCTGCTCTTGCAAGTTTTTGTTTGTTTTTGATATGGCGTGGTTTCTCTTTAATCACTCTCTTCCCATGCGATTTATTCTATCATATATTGGGTGATCAGGCATTCGTTTGAACTCCTTCCCCTGCTAGAGTGATTTTTGGTCTCTGTGCGTCTCGATACTTTCGATTCGTGTGATGTTCTCAATTGTATTTATTGGTGTTGTTCTCATAGCTCCAGTGATGATACGTATACCTTGGTTTTGAGTTCTATTTATTTTTTTAAAGCTATTTTTTTTTGCTGTTGACCATGCTGCTATCCCGAATTCTTGCCTGAATAGGTACGAACTTAAATACCATGGCATTATTACACTGATATTGTCCCTGAATTCTCAAAATGATTTCCACCAACATTGATTCATGTACCCCATCGCTTTATCGGTGCTTCAAATCCTGCATCAATAGAAGTCTTTCATCTGCTTTGCCAGTCTCATTAGTATTTCACGTTCAACCTCTTCGCCGTTTGTGAAAGGTTTCCGGACAAGGTGAGTTTTTAGTGCACCAAACGTATGGAAGGCTCGGGGTTAAGTCAGGGCTGTAAAGTGAATGTTCAAGAAGTTGCCACCCTAGTTGGTCAATATTCTCCTGGGTTATTCGAGCCATGTGGCGTGTGCCATTGTCATGATGAAGCAGTACTTCTCTAATCAGCAGGTCCTCGCGTTTTCTTCTAATTGTATCATGAAGCATCAACATAGGTTTACAGTACGATACAACATTAATTATACAGCGGCTTGTCAGCAAATTAGAGTCTCTGAAGACTGACATAAAGCTATTATAGCGCCATTTTCGAAAGAAAAAAACAACAATAAATAGTGCGAAACCTACAAGGGGATATAACTTCCAAGCAACACATGAAAGCTACGCAAAAATCCGAAAGCAGAGAATTCGGGAGATCCTTCAACTACAGCTGAGTGGGGGCTCAATTCGGTTTCCGACAGGGTAGGAACTGTACAGATGAAATATTCTCCTCTGTACAGGAAATGAAACAAACATCGAATAGGATTGGAAGCTCAACGTTTCATTCATAGATCAAGAAAAGACTTTTCATAGAGTGGACAAAACTAAACTAAGGGCTATCATAGTCGACCACCCTCAGTATAGAGTCAGCCGTTATAGAATATCAGAGCACTGAGAGATAACGAACCGGGCGAGACAAAGGTTTGTGTTGTCACTACTACCACTCAAAGCATATATTGGCAGCATAACTCTGAGGGCCAAACCTGTTAAATTAACTCACTTATGAAGAGGAAGATACGGTATGGAAATTAACACATCCAAAACAGAAACTCTGCAGATAAACAGATCGCCTAAAAATATGAACATTATGGGAAACATGATCAAGTGCATTAATTCAAGTACGTTTGCAGTGTTTTCTCATATGATCGAGTAAACAGAGAAATTGATATCAGGTGCCAAAATGCAAAATGCAATTGCTGTCAACTTTATTGAAACACCGCAACATAGACATACCCAAAAAATACTGCTGATAAACAGTATATGTTACCAGTGCCAAACGTGCACTTTAGCAATATCTCTAGAGAGAAAGATCGAGGAATGTGAGATGAGACACTTCTGGGAAACTATTAGCGTAACTAGGAGAGACAGAATACGTAATGTATAGGTGCAAACCATCGTAGACGAAAAACTATGCATTTAATATATTGATGAGGAGAGAATCAAGTAGTTCAGGTATATATATATATTTATATACTGGATATTCGTTTTCCAGTGATATCCAAAATTGAGACAATAAATTGCCTTTTATATGTTTATGTTTAGACAACAGAGGGACATGAGAAGACAACTCGATCAGATTTTCTTTTTCACCACTATTAAAGTGCGCATAATTTGATGTCTTCCATGAAAGGATTAAGTCGCCATAATTTTTCCACATTCCGGCAGGAAATTTCTGCGGACCCGCGGTTGGGAAACACTGTTCTAGAGTGAATGATTTACAAAGAATATACTCTCAAAATATGAAAGACACTAAATTTCATTTAAGTGACAAGAACACACGCATTTAAAAGATATTCTTTAGGTTTATTTTTATTTTTAACATACAACTTTATAATTTCTTTCAACAGAACACGAGTACTGCACTCCTACTGTACACTGCAAGTACTTATGTCGAAATGGCTATGCCCTGGATATCAAGGAATGCATAACATGCCAATGCTGTAGATTTTACGTCCCGTACCAATGTCGAGTCTGGCACTTTGAGATAAGAAATACATGAGTACTGTCGAGGATGTACCGACTTCCTGTGGGAAGAAATAATGGATGAAAAGAAAATACAACAAATCATAGTCGCAAAACAGACCATCACAAAGCTATACCAGCATAAGCCAAACAAGAACAGATAAGCGTGAAAGACAAATTAGCATGAACCAAACAAGAACAGATTAGCATGAACCAAACAAGAACAGATTAGCATGAACTAAACAAGAACAAATTAGCGTGAAAGACAGATTAGCATGAACCAAACAATAAAAGATTAGCATGAACCAAACAAGGACAGATTGTCATGAACCAAACAAGGACAGACTAGGATGAACCAAACAAGGACAGATTAGTATGAACCAAACAAGGACAGACTAGGATGAACCAAACAAGGACAGATTAGTATGAACCAAACAAGGACAGATTAGCATGAACGAAATAAGGATAGATTAGCATGAACCAAACAAAAACAGATTAGCATGAACAAAACAAGGACAGACCAGTGTGGACCAAATAAAGACAGATTAGCATGAACAAAGCAAGGACAGATTAGCATGAAAAATACAGATTAGCATGAACCAAACAATAACAAATTAGCATGAACCAAACAAGAACAGATTAGCATGAACCAAACAAGGACATATTAGCATGAACCAAATAAAGACAGATTAGCATGAACCAAACAAAAACAAAATAGCATGAACCAAACAAGAACAGATTAGCATGAACCAAACAAGGACATATTAGCTTGAACCAAATTAGTAAAGACTACGATGAACCGAACAAGGATGGATTAGCGTGAACCAAACAATAACAGATTAGCGTGAACCAAACAATAACAGATTAGCATGAACCAAACAATAACAGATTAGCATGAACCAAGCAAGGACAGAATAGCGTGAACCAAATAAGGACAGATTAGCATGAACCAAACAAGGACAGATTAGCATGAACCAAACAAGGACATATTAGCATGAACCAAACAAGGACAGATTAGCATGAACCAAAACAGGATAGATTAGCATGAACCAAACAAGGACAGATTAGCATGAACAAAACAAGGACAGATTAGCGTGAACCAAATAAAGACAGATTAGCATGAACCAAACAAGGACATATTAGCTTGAACCAAATTAGTACAGACTACGATGAACCGAACAAGGATGGATTAGCGTGAACCAAACAATAACAGATTAGCGTGAACCAAACAATAACAGATTAGCATGAACCAAACAATAACAGATTAGCATGAACCAAGCAAGGACAGAATAGCGTGAACCAAATAAGGACAGATTAGCATGAACCAAACAAGGACAGATTAGCATGTACCAAACAAGGACAGATTAGCATGAATCGAACAAGGACAGATTAGCCTGAACCAAACAAAGACAAATTAACATGAACCAAACAAGGACATATTAGCATGAACCAAACAAGGACAGACTATGATGAACCAAATAAGGATAGATCAGCATGAACCAAACAAAGACAGATTAGCATGAACAAAACAAGTACAGATTAGCGTTAACCAAATAAAGACAGATAAGCATGAACCAAACAATAACAGATTAGCGTGAAAGACAGATTAGCATGAACCAAACAATAACAGATTGGCATGAACCAAATAAGGATAGATTAGCTTGAACCAAACAAGGACAGATTAGTATGAACCAAATAAGGATAGATTAGTATGAACCAAACAAGGACAGATTAGCATGAACAAAACAAGGACATATTAGTATGAACCAAATAAAGACAGATTAATGAACCAAACAATATTAAATTAGCATGAACCAAACAAGAGCAGATTAGCATGAACCAAACAAGGATAGATTAGCATGAACCAAACAAAGACAGACTAGGATGAACCAAACAAGGACAGATTAGCATGAACCAAACAAGGACAGATTAGCATGAACCAAATAAGGATAGATTAGCATGAACCAAACAAGGACAGATTAGCATGAACAAAACAAGGACAGATTAGCATGAACTAAATAAAGACAGATTAGCATGAACAAAACAAAAACAGATTAGCATGAACAAAACAAGGACAGACCAGTGTGGACCAAATAAAGACAGATTAGCATGAACAAAACAAGGACAGATTAGCATGAAAAATACAGATTAGCATGAACCAAACAATAACAAATTAGCATGAACCAAACAAGAACAGATTAGCATGAACCAAACAAGGACATATTAGCTTGAACCAAATTAGTACAGACTACGCTGAACCGAACAAGGATGGATTAGCGTGAACCAAACAATAACAGATTAGCGTGAACCAAACAATAACAGATTAGCATGAACCAAACAATAACAGATTAGCATGAACCAAGCAAGGACAGAATAGCGTGAACCAAATAAGGACAGATTAGCATGAACCAAACAAGGACAGATTAGCATGTACCAAACAAGGACAGATTAGCATGAATCGAACAAGGACAGATTAGCCTGAACCAAACAAAGACAAATTAACATGAACCAAACAAGGACATATTAGCATGAACCAAACAAGGACAGACTATGATGAACCAAATAAGGATAGATCAGCATGAACCAAACAAAGACAGATTAGCATGAACAAAACAAGGACAGATTAGCGGGAACCAAATAAAGACAGATTAGCATGAACAATACAAGGACAGATTAGCATGAACCAAATAAAGACAGATTATCATGAACCAAACAAAAACAAAATAGCATGAACCAAACAAGAACAGATTAGCATGAACCAAACAAGGACATATTAGCATGAACCAAACAAGGACAGATTAGCATGAACCAAAAAAGGATAGATTAGCATGAACCAAACAAGGACAGATTAGCATGAACAAAACAAGGACAGATTAGCGTGAACCAAATAAAGACAGATTAGCATGAACCAAACAAGGACAGATTAGCTTGAACCAAATTAGTACAGACTACGATGAACCGAACAAAGATGGATTAGCGTGAACCAAACAATAACAGATTAGCGTGAACCAAACAATAACAGATTAGCATGAACCAAACAATAACAGATTAGCATGAACCAAGCAAGGACAGAATAGCGTGAACCAAATAAGGACAGATTAGCATGAACCAAACAAGGACAGATTAGCATGTACCAAACAAGGACAGATTAGCATGAATCGAACAAGGACAGATTAGCCTGAACCAAACAAAGACAAATTAACATGAACCAAACAAGGACATATTAGCATGAACCAAACAAGGACAGACTATGATGAACCAAATAAGGATAGATCAGCATGAACCAAACAAAGACAGATTAGCATGAACAAAACAAGTACAGATTAGCGTTAACCAAATAAAGACAGATTAGCATGAACCAAACAATAACAGATTAGCATGAACCAAACAAGGACAGATTAGCATGAACCAAACAAGGACAGACTAGGATGAACCAAACAAGGACAGATTAGCATGAACAAAACAAGGACAGATTGGCATGAACCAAATAAGGATAGATTAGCTTGAACCAAACAAGGACAGATTAGTATGAACCAAATAAGGATAGATTAGTATGAACCAAACAAGGACAGATTAGCATGAACAAAACAAGGACATATTAGTATGAACCAAATAAAGACAGATTAATGAACCAAACAATATTAAATTAGCATGAACCAAACAAGAGCAGATTAGCATGAACAAAACAAGGATAGATTAGCATGAACCAAACAAAGACAGACTAGGATGAACCAAACAAGGACAGATTAGCATGAACCAAACAAGGACAGATTAGCATGAACCAAATAAGGATAGATTAGCATGAACCAAACAAGGACAGATTAGCATGAACAAAACAAGGACAGATTAGCATGAACCAAATAAAGACAGATTAGCATGAACCAAACAAGGACAGATTAGCGTGAACCAAATAAGGATAGATTAGCATGAACCAAACAAGGACAGATTAGCATGAACCAAATAAGGATAGATTAGCATGAACCAAACATGGACATATTAGTATGAACCAAATAAGGATAGATTAGCATGAACCAAACAAGGACAGATTAGCATGAACAAAACAAGGACAGATTAGCGTGAACCAAATAAAGACAGATTAGCATGAACCAAACAGGGACAGATTAGCTTGAACCAAATTAGTACAGACTACGATGAACCGAACAAGGATGGATTAGCGTGAACCAAACAATAACAGATTAGCGTGAACCAAACAATAACAGATTAGCATGAACCAAACAATAACAGATTAGCATGAACCAAGCAAGGACAGAATAGCGTGAACCAAATAAGGACAGATTAGCATGAACCAAACAAGGACAGATTAACATGAACCAAACAAGGACAGATTAGCGTGAACCAAACAAGGACAGATTAGCGTGAACCAAATAAGGATAGATTAGCATGAACCAAACAAGGACAGATTAGCATGAACCAAACAAGGACAGACTAAGATGAACCAAACAAGGACAGATTAGCGTGAACCAAACAAGAACAGATTAGCGTGAACCAATCAAGGACAGACTAAGATGAACCAAACAAGGACAGATTAGCGTGAACCAAATAAGGATAGATTAGCATGAACCAAACAAGGACAGATTAGCATGAACCAAACAAGGACAGACTAAGATGAACCAAATAAGGACAGATTAGCACGAACCAAACAAGGATAGATTAGCGTGAACCAGACCAAAGACAAATTAACTTAGGACAAACCAAAGTTATTTTAGCTTGAACCAAACCAATGTTATGTTAGCCGGAATCAAGCCAAGGTAATGTTAGCATAAACCAAACCAATAACAGATTAACATGAACCAAACCAAGGACATTAACCTAAGCCAAACCAAGCAAGGACAGTTTAGAATTAACTAGACCAAAGACATATCAACTTAAGCCAACCCAAAGTTATATTTGTGTGAACCAAACTAAGAACAGATTAACATAAACCATGTGCCATCTCTGAATTAAATTTCGGCTGCAATGAATCTCCAATGTACTCTCTTACCGTAATGGTATAATATGACAGACTTTTTCCAGTCTATCTCCTGATGTTATTCACCTTCTTATAATGTCATTCGCCTCTTGAACGACTGTCTTCCCCCTTACCCTCCAGTAAGTATTCAACAACAAGGAATGTCTTGTTATACGGCTAAAATATCTTAACTTCTAACCTTAATTTCGATAATTAATTAACCCCCCCCCCCTACCCCCAACATCCCAATTAGTTTTCTTCTCTTTCCAATAAATGCGACACAATATTCTATTTTCCAACATTTTGAAAGCTTCGATAATCTCGAAGAGAATCCAAGGTTATATTAACATAAACTAAATAAAGTATAGGTTAACGTATAACTAAGGAAATATAAATTAGAAACAACAAAATAAATATAACTCGTCTAGTCATTCTATAACCTGTGAGGTCGATATGGCATACATGAAGACAACCCAACACCTCACCCCCCCCCCCTCTCCCAACTCCACGCTACCTTTCTCTATCAGTGTTGGCTGCCTGTTCCTCGTCCTGGTCGTAGATTGGTCTACTCTTTTATGTTGTCCTCCCATCTATTTTTGAGAATACATCTTCGTCGCGCGCCTAACAGCTTTCCGTGCAGAATCGTATTTGCAAGACCGTATGATCTCGACATGTGGACATACCAAGCGAATTTCCGTCTATTGTTCGTTGCCAAAAGGTCTTCAAAAGGCCCTATTGCTGTTGTAATTCTTTCTCATATTTCCTCATTTGTTTTTCTTCTTCATAGATCAACGGATGTTATGCTTCAAGTATGGTGAAGTTCACGATGGAAACTGTGCTTTTCGAGCATGGTCGCCCCTTCAGGCCAGACTGCCTCTCTTTGGTCTGCATAGCTTGAGCAGTACTGCAGAATATGTTCTGGTGTTAGCTTGGGCAATCCTGCAGAATATGTTCTGGTGTTTGCTTGGGTGGTCAACAATTGCAATTGGCAGTGTCTCTGAGCCCTATTCTGTGGAGGTATGCCTTTAGTTTACAATGTAACATTCCTAGTCTGAAGATCTTTGTCCGCCTTTCTCTGCTAAACTTGTCAATGCTGTCATTTTCTGGCTTGTATTATTTGTGCTGGTCTCTCCTTTCTGTCCTCATGGATCGTTTAATGAATGTCTTTGCTTCTTTATAGCTCTGTGGATGGGAGTCTACCTGCCGCCACTTCCGGCTATTGCGAGCTCATCTGCTTTCTCGTTTCCATGGATCCTACAGTGGACCGGAATCCATCGAAGGACTAAATGTGTTTTATGAGTCAGCAATCCTGTGTTGTGTTTTATTTCATGTGAGTCTATCTTTCCTCATTTGTAACTCGGTTTTTCTATGTGACGTTTAGAAGTCTTCTGAAATATCTCATCTCCAATGCCTGTATCCACCGCTGCATGTCAGTTGTAATTGTCTATTTCTCACAAGCATAAAGGAATATTGACAGGACCAATGTACGCATTAATCTGACCTTTGTGCATATGGCTAACCGTTTGTCCTGCCAGATTTTGTTAAGCCGTGCAAATGCCGCTTTTGTATGTGCTATCCAGACCATATTCTGCTAGAATGCCCTACCTATGAAAACCAAAGTTAGGCAGTCTGACCTGAGGAAGCAACCATGCTTGAAAAGCTGTGGGGGACCGGCGAAGGCTTAAAACTCATAGTCTCCTTCGTAAACCTCACCAGACTAGAAGTATAGCATCAGTTAATCGATAAAGATGAAGAAGAAGTCTCTTCACATGTTGTCATCTCTGACAATCAAGACCAGATATTTAAAACGGCCGACAACTTCGAGTTCCTGACCATTAGCTTCTTCTTCTTCTGCGTTCGTTCTCAATCTCCTACTACCAAGCCCTGAACAGGGCTTTACATGTAGCAGGATCTAGTCCGGAGAACGGAATGCGTTGTGTCGCTAGTTTACAGATTGACTGCGATATTTGCACCTTTGGGTCCGACTCAACCGTCCTCGGCAGGATCCGTCTTCGGCAGAGACCATTAGCTTTTACCTCACCAGTAAAGCCGTTGACGTTGTTGGTAATTAATTTGGTCGTTCCGGAGTTAAATCGCAAAACGATAGTCAAGAACTGTTTCATAGAGACTTTTGACCCCTTCCATGAGTTCCGCTGCTGTGTCCGCCAACCCGTCAAGGGCATCTGCAAAATATTACTAAGGAAAGATCAATTAGTAAAGACAAAATAAAAGGAACATATTAAAATATACTTAAAAAATTAAACAAATATTTCCAATCATGGTTAAATCAACAAACACTAAACCAATGACGAATTTACATTGTCTAATTCAAAAGAAATTTACTTGAGTTCAAAGCAAGGAATAATGTTAATAGACCAAACTAAAAACACATTATCAGAACATATATAAGGACAATTTAAAATAGACAAACCCAAGAACATGTTATCATAGCATATCCAACGACAATTTAAAATAGACAAACCCAAGAACATGTTATCATAACATATCGAACGACAATTTAAAATAGACCACTCCAAGATCAAATTAGTAGTAACCAATACAACCCCTGATTAACATGTGACCAATTAAAAATTAGTGTGTGCTAAACCAGTGACAAATTCACAAAAACCAAAAATATATTCGCTTTGATAAAATCAATTTAAAATTAATATAAAGTAAACCAAGAACAAATAACATGTGCAAGTGCAAGGACAAATTGTAAAGGACAAATACAAATTGAGAAATACCGACTCAATACAAATGGTTTGTAAAATATCAAAGATTAATTAACTAAGGAAAAAGAAAGACAAGCGAAAATAACAAAATACAGTTAACATAGTCCATACAATTAGAAAATTAATATAGAAGATACCTAAAACAATTTTGCGTCACAGAACCATAAATAAATTAACATAGCTCAAACGATGACAAATTAATATAAATCAGTCACAGTTTAACATTAATTTGCGTGAACCAATGACGAATTAACGTCGACAAAGCCAAAGACAAATTATAAATACTAACCAACATTCACCAAAGACGATTTAAGATAGATCAAACTAATGACAAATTAACATATACGTTACCAAAAGCAAATTAACATTGCCTAAACGATAACTAAATTAACACAAAGCAAAGACAAACTCCCATAGACTTGATCAATTACCACACAGCACATACCAAACAAATGCCAAATTAACAGGGATAAATGTATAATAATTGGGCATATATGGACATTCAGAAACTAATAAAACTGTTGAAACACGTGACAACGTGTTGTTTTTGTATTTGTTGTTGATTTATCGTGATGATTGCCTTATTAAATTGTTTGCTAATATTAGTACAAGGGACAGTCATTAAGAAACAAGAATGTTAGGAATAACTGTTTTACAACAGTACGAACCAGAAATGAAATGTGTCTTTTTTGCCCTCGAGACAAATTTCAGAGCGTGTGTGAGATTGAGAACGAACACAGAAGTAGAAGAAGAAGAAGAAGAAGAAGAAGAAGAAGAAGAAGAAGAAGAAGAAGAAGAAGAAGAAAAAGGTTAAAGTATAATAAAAACATTTGTCTCGAGGGCATCTAGAAACTAGTGCACAAGCTGAAAAAGTGTGCTGCCAGACAGGGGGGGGGGGGGGGGGGGGTCCGGGAGGGGGAGGGGTATATGTCGAAAACTTTTGCAACGCTCCATTACCTCGTTGTCATCTGTCTTGGGACTTATCTACTACATACTTTTCTATAACCGAGTTATCTCATGTTGATATCTGCGACTATTTAATCAATAGCGACTCATTTGTTGCCACAGACTAGCTGGTCGATTTGGTGTTTCACTATGTCAGTTGCCACACTTGCTGTGCTCTAACGCCGTGGTTCATCAATGCCGTTTTATCTCCCATTTTGAAATCTTTCTATCCACTCGTACACTCTCTTCGGACTCAAACAACTGTCTTCATACTTAACATTCATTCTTCTGTAGATGTCAGGTTTTTCGTAATCTGACCACAAAAACAGAAATGACGATGTTTTTCTGATGTGGTTATGTTTTACGCTAGGTTGCGCCTGCACACAGTGAGTGAACGTCACGACAGCTACGTGAGGTATTGCTAAAAAGCAATACCCATAATGTGTCCTGAAATAAGATTTTCGATTGTGCATACTTATTCATGCACTTTAATAATGAACTTCCTGTTTTTTAATGACAGTTCCTTGTATATGTATTTTATCAGGCCACAATCTTACAGCACTAAGACGTCGAACTAAGAACTCGGACATCCTTTAACAGTCTCTTTCGGAATATGACTTATTGGGTGCTTTATAACATTTTTCACTGACAATAAACCATGCACGTACAATGCTGTCAGCTTCATTATTCCGTTTATGGAAACGGAAATGTTTAGCAAATAAACTCTTTTTCAAATTTAACTTCACTTAAATTTGTTCTCTTGATTTAGAAATCACTACTGAGTCTGTATACAATCAGCAGTTTATTCCATTCCACCGATTTTAAAAATAACTGTGACCATCCAATCCATTTTTGAACGCAATAACTAATACTGCCTCTACCATATCCAAGCATTCACTACTCCATAACTAAACAAATATTTCATATCTAATTTCGACCTCTCTTTAAACAATTTGAAACTTTGCTTTCTTGTTCTTGTAGCCGGTTGAACTTTGAAAAAACGTAATTCTTATTTATCATTTCCATTGATTAATTTATAAACTTGTATTAATTCGCCTCGAATTCTTTAGTTTTCTAGACACTGCAGACCAGTTTTTCTGAGTCTTTCCTGATAACTATAATTCTGGAATCCCACGATCATTTTCGTAGCTCTTCTGTGTATCCTTTCTATCATTTCTATATCCACTCTATGATAAGCACTCCACTCCTAAACACAGTGCTTTAATTTTGGTCTCATCAATGATTGATATATTTTGACTATTACTTCCTTGCTCTTATGTGTAATTTTTCTTTTAATCATACCCAGCATTGCACAAGCCTTTTTCATTGACACCTGGACCTGCTCCTGTACCCTTGCCTGTGTGATCTATCATAACACCTAAGCCCCTTTTCTTTTTTACTGTCCTGATATTGTTCTTTCTCATCATGCAATTATACCCTTTATAGTATTTTCCACTTGGGATGATTGTACATTTTTATACATTTAACTCCATCTTCCAGCTCTCAGACCATATTTTCAAATCGCATTTAATATCGATCTTAATTGATCCACCTCGGCCGGAGAAGAGACCCTACCGCAAAAGTGTGTGCCTTCTGCACATTTTGCAATCATGGATCTGATAGCATTGTCGAAATCATTGATATATATAAATCAAGAACACAGTTGGTCCCAATACCGACCCCTGAGGCCCTCCCCTTATCACATCACACCAATCAGAGTACGCCTTATTTAAGCAAACTCTCTGCTTTCTGCCCGTTTACTAATCTTTCATCCAATTGGCAACTCCGCCAACTATACAATGTGATTTTAACTTCTTAATCGATCTCCGATGATGTACCCTATTAAAGACCATTGCAAAAATCCAGACAATTAACTGGCTCTCCAGCATCTAACATTTTGGTAAACTCCTCCATGAACTGAAATAGATTTGTTAAGCACGATCTCTCTTTAGTAAACCCATGCTGACTCTTCCTGAAGAAATTAAACTTGTCCAATTGCAAAACTCTGTTGTCTTTGATAATTGACTCTAAAATGTTGCAGAGTATGCTGGCCAAATTGACTGGTCTGTAGTTGACTGAATCTGATTTCGTTCCGTTTTTTAACAAGGGGATCATACCTACATCTTTCCAATCCCTTAGATTAATCCCCTTCTCAAGAGTTTGAGAATAAAATATGGCCAACAGGTATTACGCCTAGGTCCAAGGTACTTTGAGCATCTTGTCACAGGTGCGTTTCTCAACTTGCTCAATACACAATCCAGCTGTGTGTCTACCCGAGCACATTGCTAGATTTGGTAAGTCTTGAGAAAATCCTTCATTTTAAATTGACAAGAAAGACATATTACGTAAAAGGACAAGCTATGATGAAGCGAGAGAGAATTAGAAATATAAATGTGTAAAAAGACCAGCATCCATTTTTCTATGTCTTCTTCCTCTTCTTCTTCTTCATATTATTCCCCTCCTCTTTCGTCTTCTTATTTTTCTTTTACTCCTTCTCCATCTTCCTCTTCTCGTTCCTCCCCCTCTTTCTTCGCCTCTCCCTTTCTCCCCTTCTTGTTCTTCTTCTACTCTTTCTTTTTCTCACGCATGAAGCGTGAAGTATGTGAAGATCCTGTGGATCATAAGAAGGAGAAGAGTTTATTTAATCAAGTTTAACATGAATTCAACACTCGCCTATTCCTGGTGATGTTTTTCAGCCGCCAGCTTTAAAATGTCAGGATCAACGTTTGATAATATCAATCGTGGATCTGACCTGTTGTTGTTGAATGCCCATAATGAGTATTATTAGTCTTTTGCCTGCCAAGTGACCTGCAGTTCTGTTGGGGTGGTGGTGATCTGTTTTAGCAGGTGTTACAAGGGCGGCCCCGAGGATGTCTTCAGGACGAGCACGGCTTCTTCCCATAACTCACCCCCATAGCCTGTCGGAACATCTCGTGGGCTGGGACGTCCCGGGAAAGGCGAGCAGCCTGACAGAAAAAGGGAGATGACGACGATCAATCGTTGAAAACAATGCTTGCAAGTTGAGTACGTCGAACTACTTCGCTGTTGGAAATCATGTCATGGCAGACGATCCCAAGAATGCACCTCTGGTTGCGCAGGTGGACGGCCTCAAGATACTGCCGTTCCCGCTGTAGTGGTGTCCAGGACTCGGAGCTGTACAAAGGAATTTGAAAGACTAAATAGGAGGACTAAATAGGAAGCCTGGTCTCCAGGAAGAGCTTTCGTTGGGACCAGACTCAGCGGAGCCAGTGCATGGATGAAACCGCTAAGCCAATCCTACGGGTGATGTCGTGACTGCTGCTTGCTTCAGAAGACTGTCTGCCGCTGAGGTAGACTAAGGCCGCTGTGGCTGCAACAGGGTTGTCGTTCACGGTGATGTTCAGCGCAGAGGACCTCTGCTGAGATTTTGGATTGTCGTCTTCGTCAAGGGGATGTGCAAGCCTAGGTGGGCAGTCTATCGATCCAGTACCTCTAGGAAGCATATCTTGGGCCTACTCAGGCAAATAACAAATAAACTAAACATGGGGGGGGGGGGGGGGGGGGCAACAGGTGTTATTATGTTGATCATTACTGTACGATACCGATGCGTGGTTGATCAGCAACAGTTTAAGGACAAAATACAGGCCCTTGAAATGTGGATGAACATAAGAATGGATCGCATTTCCTGGACAGAAAACCACACACAAAGAAGTAATGACGAGATCAGGAATACGAAGGGAAATACTTCTTTGTTTTCTTCTTTGTCGTTCGTTCTCAAACTACCCGCTACCAAGCTCTGAAAAGGACTTTGCAAGTAACGTGATCTTGTATCGAGAGAACGGAATGGGTTGTGTCGTAGTTTGCAGCTTGACTGCTATATTTGCACCTTTCAATCTAACAGCCATTTTTGAGTACCGGGTTAGCCTTCCCTCTTCAATCCCTTCTCCTTAGCCAGTCTGCTCTGTTGCAGTCTATTATTCAGGATCACCGAGTGGATGTGTAGAAGGGTCGTGGCAGTTTTGGTTCGCTGGCCCTCACGCTAACAGTCATTTAGGGGTCGTTGACCACTGCAGCTCATGCGATGTTCAGTTTCTTGATCCCGAAGGGAAATTCCAAAAACACTATTTAGACAAAGCATATTTTGAACATGTAAAGATAACATAATATTCTGCTAGAAATCAAACGGGAGAGAATAGATGAAAGCAAAGCGACACGAGAAGGACATCGTTACAGGTGGGAGAGCAACATCATGAAATTGGTTAAGAATAATCTAGAATGTTCTAGGCCTTTTTCAGCCAGCATTAAATGTGGATATGTCATTTGACACTGTGCCAGCATCCTCTTCAAATGTCCGTCTACACTAGATAGCTCCCTAGTGGACAATAGATTTTTAAATTGTTGTCTCAGCTCATAACTAAATAACTTAACGTCTTTATACTGGTTTATGTACTTGGTAGGCTGATATTTAACTTGTAGGTTAGTTTTAAATGCTTGTTATCTGAACTGTGAATTTTTTTAAATACATACTGCCGTTGTTTGTCCATTACGGGTAACGGAGACCACTTTGTTTGTTCATCTATTTTGAATATGTTCCGTCAGTCAAATACCATCGACGGTTACTGAGGACCCGGCTACGAGGCTGAAATGAACTTGGAAATGTGATCTAGGCATGTACCGCCAGATATAAAGGCTACATATAATCTAAAACGCTTGGTGTTGGTGTGCTAATAACTTAACTTAACTTGACGTCTTTATACTGGTTTAGAAGACCCTGCAGAGTCTGTATACAACCAGTTTCATTTACATCACCTTGATCTAAAAGCTATGCGCATCCAATTTATTCTTAGATGCATTAACTGTCTTTGCCTCCACTACCTCCCCTGGCAATGCATTCCAAACATTCACCCTTCTCTGGCTAAATAAATATTTCCTAATATATAATCTGGACCTCTCTTTAGTCAACTTGTAGCTATGCCCTCTTGTTATTGTGGGTGACTGTATTTAAAATAAACTTGTTATAGTCTAATGTATCCATTCCTGTGATCATCTTATAAACCTGTATTAAGTCACCACGAATTCTTCTCTCTTCTAGACACTGAAGGCCGGATTTTCTTAATCTTTCCTCATAACTGTAATTCTGGAAACCCACAATCAGCTTTGTCGTCCTTTTTTGTATTTTTTCCAGCATGTTTATATTCCATCTATGATAAGGACTCCACACCTGTACACAATACTCTAATCTAGGTCTAACTAATGCTTTATACAGTTTCACTATTACTTCCTTGCTCCTATGTTTAATATTTCTTTTTATCATACCTAACATTGCATTTGCCTTTTTCACTGCTACCTTAACTTGCACATCAACCTTACCTGTTTGATCTATTATAACCCCTATGTCCCTTTCTTTGTCTATCTTTCTAATATTGTTCTCTCCTATTCTGTAATTATGTTCCATATTGGATCTACCCATGTGGATGACTGTACATTTATCTACATTAAACACCATTTGCCAGCTTACAAACCATTCTCGAATTTTATCTAAATTTGACCTCAATATATCCACTTCTGCTTTAGATGAGACACTGCTGCATAGTTTTGTGTCATCAGCAAATTTTGCAAACATGGATCCAATATCAATGTCCAAATCATTTATATAATTTATATATATCAAGAACTTAATTGGTCCCAAAACCGAGCCCTGTGGCACTTCACTTTTCACTTCACACCACTCATAGTACTTCTTATTTATGCCCACCCTCTGCCTTCTTCCCGTTAACCAATTTTCAATCCATTTGGCAATTTCCCCACCTATTCCATGTCATTTTAACTTTCTAAATAATCTTTTATGAGGTACTCTATCTAAGGCCTTTGCAAAATCTAGATAAATAACGTCCACTGGCTCCATCTCCCTCTAGTAAACCCATGCTGACTATTTATAATTAGATTAAATTTGTCTAAATGCATTATAATGTTTACTTTGATTATTGACTCTAACAATTTACAGACTATGCTCGTTAAACTCACCAGTCTATAATTCGCTGGATGTGATTTTTTTGCCCTTTTTGAATTAAGGAATCACTCCTGCATCTTTCCAATCTCGTGGAACAATCCCTTTTGCAAGTGATTGAGAACATAATATAGCCAATGGCCAATGGTTTTGCTAGTTGGTCTCTAATTTCAAACAGCAATTTTGGATGAATACCATCTTAACCTGGACATTTATCCACTTTCAATCCCTCCAATTTTTTTAAAAACCATTTCCTCTGTAATACAAATTGATCTTAATCCCGCTGTATGCATGTCTGTTTTAAAAATATCTATGGGTTCTGGGATCTTGGAGCAGTCCTCTTTTGTGTAGACTGTGCCAAAGTACTGATTGAGTAGATTCGCTGCCTCCCTATTCTCACGTATTATTTTCCCTGTACTGTCTATGAGAGGGCCTACTTTTTTTCTTTCGTTCTTTGTTTATTTCTGACAAAAGAAAAGACGCTTTTTTTACTGAGCACGTTTTTTTTTTCGAAGTCTATTTTTGCTGTTTTATTCGCTTTCTGAGATATGTTCTGCTTGTCCAAATATTTTAAATATGTTTCTTTAGAATTTACCTGCCTCTATATATTTTTTCCATGCTTGATTTCTAGCTCTTCTAAATTTCACTACAAATCTAGTTATCCACTTTTTACGCTTGGGGTTTACCTCCCTACATGGAACACATTCCTCTTTTAGCGTTTCTAGAACTGTTTTAAAACTTTCCCACTCCTGTTCAACATCTGTTCTTTCCAGATTATGTGGTTCGCTGCCTCTTTTATCCTCTTAACATCTGCCTTAGAGTAGTCGTATGTTCGCGTGTTTATGTTTACTTCTTTCCTTGCAATAAGATCCCAACGGATGATTTGATGGTCACTTGAGCCAAACAGTTCCCCAACGGTAACGTTTTCAATCATTTTTTCCTCTGTGGTAAGAACTAGGTCGAGTGTGTTTTTACTTCTGGTGGCTGCTTCTACTTGTTGAATTAAAAAATTATCAGTTATGCACTTAACAAAAGGTTTTGACTCTACAAGTGCTTCTGCCATATCCCATTTAAATTCTGGAAAGTTGAAATCCCCCATTAAAAATAATTTCCCTTCACTTGCCTTTGCTATGCTACTAATCAGCTCCTCACCTTCCTCTGTTTGACTTGATGGACATCTATAGCACACTCCAATCACTATTTTTTCACCCCCACTTTCTATTTCTCCCCACACACTTTCATTTTTGTTACCACATGATGTGTGCTGATGGGAGACTCCTCCACAGTCACATTATTAGCAAAGCTGGGCAGCACCTGCATGAATTCAACAAAGCAAACGTACCAGTTGGCCTTAAAATTAATTGAAAGAAAACCCAAAACACTGTTTGATGGGAACTGCAGCAATGGAATTATTCCAGCGAACAAGTGAAATCCTACATTTACCTGGTTCAAGAAATTACGAACTCTGTAGTAATAAATCTTGAGGTTTCTCGAAGGAAACCAGCAGCGTTATTCAGTTTCAGTTGTATGAAATTCATGATTCAACATATGAGAAACAACAGCAAATGAAGAGCTCACACCTTCAACAGTATGGCTATTCCATTCCTAATATACCCATATGGGGTATGGAACAGCAGATGTAGAAAAGTTTAGAGTCGCTCAAATAGTAATGGCAAAAATAAAATTGACAGCCTCGTTATGGGATCAAATTGAGAGAACCGAAATCAGGCACTGTGGCACTTTCAATGATATCGCATATACTGCGCTATTGAAAAAGTAGATTGACTGAGCATGTTGTGCGCATGCATGCCAACAGATTGACACGAAAAGAGATGTCCTACAATTTTAAGAATCAACTCAGACGTCTGGCATGTTATTCAACAGGGAAAGACTACCATGAGTAACTAATATTTGGCTACCTAAGATTCAAGTTCAAATTCTAACTCCGCATCGAAGGATCTCTCTAATGTACTCTATCTCTTGCCGTAATGGTGCAATCTGAGAGGCTTTTTCCAGTCCATCTCCTGATGTTATTCACCCACTTAAAAAGTTGTCTGCCTCTTGAACGACTGCTTTCCACCCTACCCTCCAGTATGGTCTTCATCAGAGAGATATGTCTTGTTATATGACCAAAATAACGTGTCTGTCTAACTCTGATTTCGGTCGTTAAAGCACTTTTCACCCCCAACTTTTTCCAATACCTCCAAATTTGCTGTGTTTTTTTCTTTTCAAGAAATGCGACCCAATCTTCTATATACCCACATTTCGAAGACTTCATTACTCTTTTCCCGATTTGTTATTCAATGTCCATGTTTCTGCACCATAAAGTAGTGACGATTATACACACCACCTTACCATTCTCATTTTAAATGTATGGTTAATCTGTTTGGGTCATCAAACCAAACAACATTTGTCTTTAGGCAAGGCGCATGATAATGATTGAAACAGAAAGATAACTCTCATCGTATATTAAAAGACGATCACTTCCGATTTCAGGTTAAGGTTGGAAATACATGTCAACCTACATTCTTTTAAAATTTGGTAAGCTGAAGCCTTGGACATCTGTAAAACATTCATTATCATTCACATAATATGTTGCTTCATTAAGTTTGTGTGTATGTAGCATAATCAGCTGATTTTAAGAAAACACGCATTTAACTAATTGACTAGAATTCTAGAACAGAGTGCCCAGCTAGACTCTAAGACTGCAGGTCTGCATTTTTTCAATTGTATTGAGAAAATAATATTGTAGAAGTAGCCACTAGGTAATGGGTCAGCTTGCTTCTCACAGCAAAGGTACAGAGTTCAGTCATTTTTATCGACACACTCCAGGTGATCCAGATATAAATGAGTAACTGTTTTACCATTAGAAAAAGAAGGCAGCGGGGAAGGAGGGATTTCACAGAACTGGTCAGTGGTCACCCCACAACTTCATAAAAAAAGTTGAGCCCACTACTAGTTAGAAGTAGTACAATCATAGTTATCATACAATGAATGAAGTCTCTAAAACTTTATAGCGGACAGCAGTGTCTGCTATGAAGTAAGGTTTTTTTTACCTCAATAATAATATTAAGTTCAGAAGCCAATTTTGATGTTAACTATAATAGTCTATCTATGGGTCATTAATAAATTGGTACGCCAAATATTTGATAGACCTATCTTTCAGATTTTTGTCTTAGCAGCTAAAAGGCAACTACTTGAAAAATGTTCATTCTAAAACCCTCATGCAGCGTACTTCAAGCTATCTCAAGCCGCTAACAAGATAGACTTTTACATGAAATAAAATATAACATTGAGTTGCTGTTCCTTCTTCTCCTTCGATCAACTGATGCTATGCTTCTAGTCTGGTAAAGTTCACGAAGGAGACTGTACGTCTTCTGGTCTTCGCTGGTCCCCCACAGCTTGTCGAGCATGATCGCTCACCCGAGCCAGACTGCCTTTCTTTAGACTTTATAAGTAGGGCAGTCCTATAGGATATGTTCTGGTGTTTACAAGTTGTTGTTCCAAAAACAGATCTAGTCTTACAATGGATTTTGGTCCACTGTGGGATCCTTGGAAATGAGAAGGCAGATGAGGCCGCAAAAGCAGTGAGTAGCATCATGCAGACTCACCATCCGTAAAGCTATAAAGAAACTCATAAAATGATGACGGAATGGAGAGACCAGCATAAAAAATACAAACTAAAAAATCACAGCATAGACAAACTTGGCAGAGATGAACAGACATCTTTCTTCAGACTCAGAATAGGACATTGCAGACTCGATGCCCACTTTCACAGAAGCAAACGCTAGAACATATCCTGCATAGGCACAGGCAACGATATAAGTTGGAGAGCAACATCAAAATAGGGATTAAGGTCAAGTCTAGCAGAGTATATTGCTAATACAGGAGACAGAGGGTATTGGAGGTCCATTGCAGCCAACCTTCGTTGTAGATACGGCACCCACAGGGCGCCACATGCATGGTCTACAGAGACTGATATGAATAGGGAGTCTTATTTGCATGACCTTAGTCATTCTTTATGTTTCTGCTCCATACAGCAGCACTGACTTGACACTAGCGTTGAATATTCTTAGTTTGGTGTGAATCTTAGATTTTCCAGGATCTTATATGTTATTTATTGTCAGCAATGCCATTCTTGCCTTTCCAAATCTGGTCCTTACATCTGCATCTGTACATCCTGTTGTGTAAATTATGCTGCCAAAATATGTTGTTGTTATTTCGAATGCCCACAATGAGTAGGTTTACTCTTTTGTGTACCCTGAAAAGGATGTTGGCCCTTTACAGTCCAACCTAATTTGCAAGATTAATGTTTTAATGTCAAAGATAAGAACAGTAATTTTTATTTGTTTCATGGTTAACAAAATAAAATAAAAATATTTTTAAGTTTAAAGATACAGAATTAAATTATCTATCACACAAAGTTTGTTTATAAATCAAATTTAGTTAAATAATAAGATATGGTTGATATGTGACTTAAGATAAATCAGACTAAGTGGTGCTACTCTAATTCACTGTAATGGACAATTTAGGCTGTAAAGGGTTAAGTGGCGAGTTGCAATAGCTTTCCTCACATCCCGAGCATGCTGATTTAGGTTGACCGGGATCCTCCAGGCGGTTGCGTTATGCTTGGCTTCATCTGTTTGTCGCTCACTACTACGGGGATTACCTCGATCCCTCACCTTGTTAGCCAGGTTGCCATGAAAACAGCCCATTTCCAGATGGATTGTGAAAAAGCCAAGGTGAGGGTCTTGGCCAGTATCTTTTTCCTGACCCTGACTAACATGTCCGATCAGTATATTTTGCCTGACCAGACGTTAGTCTTCCTTCCCGCCCAAATAGGTAAAGGTATGCAATTCTTCCAACAGCTCTCTATTTAGATTTAGTTGTTAAAAACATAATACGGTATGACTCAGTTACTGCACCAGGACAGAAACAAATTGAAAACTATGTTTGGCCACAAGACCTTCATTAGGGATCTTCACTTATGAATATATATAATGTAGGGATGCCAAATAGTGTGTACCAATGAAAGTTAGATGAGTACTATTTTTAAAACCATACCAGTTTCCATGCAGTATTTCTATACTTGAACTGACATTTTTAAAAGGGATTGTCGGGCTGAATAAAACACATTAGAGGGACAGAATCTGGCCAGTAGACTGTTAATTGGAAAGCCTTCAAATGGTTTCAAGGTAAGATGCCCGCTTCGGGTGCCAGAGGTCACGTGTTCGTATTACGGTGGAGACCGGGATTCTTTTTGTATGGATTTTCTGATAAAAATTCCCCTGATCTCTGAGTAGTGAGTTCGGACTTCCATGTTCAGTGTCGAGCACATTAAAAATACCTTGGCAGCTAGAAATCAAAAAGAGTAGGCTTAACTGCCACTGTCCGGTCAAAATTCAAATTTTTAAAAATCTATCCAAGTTATTTGTTTCTTTTCCTTGGTGGTTTGTTAAGAGCAGCTATAGATGGCGCCTAACTGGCTGCAGGTCTACTTAGCTCTAGTATTTCAGTTTATTAAAATGGACTCGCATATTGGTAAAACCACCCTCTAAGAAACTGGTTGTATACATACTCTGTAGTCTTCTAAACCAGTATAAAGACGTTAAGTTAAGTTATTAGTATATTCTGTGTTCAGTTAAAGATGTCATGTAGTAGATTTATATCTGATAGATTCAGTTTGAACCAAAAAGTTAACCTTGATATCAACATTCCTGTTTTATTTCTCCACAGATTTCTGAGCTGGGTCAGAGAGAAGTATTCATTGGTTGTCTAATAGTAAGTCTGTGGCATGCATCATAAGACGGACTTTGTTCTGGAAACCCTCAAGGAAGAATAGAACGATTCTGAAAAATCTAAAAACCTATGCAGAGAAGAGTGAGAAGGCTTTAAAAAGAGCTTAAGTGAAATGCTCAGAACAGGTGGAAAGAAGTGATCTTTATCATAAGTTTACTAAACAACCCATGGACAAGTTTTGGGGTAATTTAATTAAAGTTCTAGACTCTACAGGAAGATAAGAAGATGGAAGTGTTTAAACGGGCATACTTTACCATAAGCATACTGAACAGCTTATAGCAAACAGATCTGATTGAAGACTTTTGCGCCATGGGAAGATGAAAAACAAAGAATGGGAATCTTTAAAATAAGCTGGCAAAACTTTGCTGAACAATTCAGGGCGTAAGGATCTGATTCAGGGTGTACAGTTCACGGAGGGCCACAAGGCAGTGTATCCTGCCATAATCTTACTGGCAGATCCAGGACAGATTCTTACAGAGATCTGACTGAAGACCTAAACTTCAAAGGAAACAGAGAGGCAGTAAATCAACGGCTGTAGGTTGACACAAAGCTTACTGAAATCTCAGGACAAATGCTTGAGAAGATCTAGTTGAAGGCCTACACAACATATGGAGCAGAGTGTATCTCAGGCATAAGCTTACAAAAAACACAGGGCAGATGCCTAGGAGAAATCTGTTTGAAGGTCTAGCCTTCACAGTAGGAAGACAGTGTTTCAAAAGCATACCTTGCCTAAAGCAAAAACACGAAAGTCAGAACCTTGAGAGATTTGATTGAAGGCCAAGATTCAAAAGGAAGCTTAAAGTCTGAAAAACAATACAATAAAATGACTACCATGGTAGATAATAGCTACCTAATCACTGGAAAGGTGTGTCCACCACAACTGCCAATGAAGAACATCAATTCTGATGGGTGGAATAGTCTAACACCAGCCCTTTCAGATTTGCTCTTTACCGAGGTTTCAGCACAAGGTAGACAGGCAAATAATCTGAATCCACTGTCTGCTCTATCCTTCCAGGCCAGTGTGTGGTTGTCAACTGACGGTCTGTCTGCATCTTCTGTTGTTGGTCTACCATATTTCTTTTGTAATTTCTGCGATTATCACACCGACAGCAAGGCACAACTGTTGCGGCACATGGCATGTAAGCATGTATTTCAGTGCAAGATATGTGACTTTATCACCGTCACTCGTTATGAACTTGTTCAACACCAGCTGCATAAACATTTGGATGCGGAAGAAATGCAGCCAATTCTTAGTTCCAAGATGATTCATCTGAATCTGTCACTTCTTCAGAGAAGCTTAAAGAATTTGTCACAATGTGATAGTAATTCTAATAACTTAATATCATCTGACAGCAGTTTTGGTAAATCTGAGCTGGTCAACTCTTCTGAGATGGGTGTTTCCAAAGTCCTTCAGGATGGACAACATGATGTTTTATCAGATAAGCTAAATGCCCAGTCAAAGTGTCATCCTCTCGTCACCAAAGATAAAAGTGCAGTTATCAACAAACATAGAAGTGATGCCATCGCTATTGATAAAAGTGTGCTTACTGCTAAAGACAAAAGTGCAATCACTTCTTCAAAATGTAGAGTACCTATTACTGCAGTAAATGTTCCAATGGAAAGTGATTCATTAAGTGAGACAGACTGGCCAATTTCGGCAGATCCAGGGGAAACAGGCAGATTATCTAAGAGATGTCATTCACAAGTGGAGATTACCAATTGTGGCCTGTCACCAAAGAGGTTCAGAAAAGGCTGTGATGATCATCAAGCCAAGTGTGGGGATGTTTTTGTCTCGTGTCAAAGCCACTCTTGCCAGATGCCTCACTTCTTGGATGAATCTGATTCAAATGTGACATCCTCTTGTTCACCTTACAAAAGTACACCACCTGTGCTGTTGGAGAGTATTAAAACTGAACAGACAAGCCCTAAAACTCACATGAGCCAAGCCCATGACACAAATCATGCAGGTCGGGTACTGTCTTTCTTGATGGAGCCAATCAGTTGTTCAGCTTCTGTGAAAAAAACACAGTCAGGTACACCTTGTGATGATTCTCCTTCAGCACTTAGAACCATGCAGAAAATCCTACAGTGGTACAATGACAAAGGGGATGATAATACTTCTAAGGACATTAGTCCTAGTTCAGCAAATGTTGGACAAGGATATTCTATGGATCATTCATCTGCTTTATTTAAAACTTCAAGACATGTCGATATCCATGAATGTGAAAGAGGTTACCATCCAAAAACATCAACAGAAAGACTTCAGAGACAACTGGAGAATTCAACATCTAAGGCTTCAAGTGATTTATGTTTAGAATCTTGTAAAGAATTGTTGGAAAGTGTCCAACGTGGCTGTCATCTATTACGTTCAAGAGATCCTACTCCAGCAAGGAGTTTGGAAGCGTCTGTCAGAAGCACTTATCTCACCTCCCCAGAAAATGCTTTGGCGGGTACCAGTTGTGGGCGCATGCGATCAGAGCTTTGGTGTGAGAATTCACAAAGTGTAGAAAACTTTCTGGTGGCTTCTGGACACATGTCAGACACAACAGCAGTAAAGAAAATAGATAATAATATACAAAGGACACAAAGTGAAAAGGACTGTACAAATGATCCTAAAGGAAATTCCATGGGACATATTGAGACTCATTCAGGAGCTGATGAAGGGTTAAAATATGACCTCCTGCGCAAGCTTCTTATTGGCACTGCAGGCATGAAAGAGCATACACCTACTACTACTATTACTGCCAATACAGAAATTGATGAAAAGCAGCCAGAAACTTCAGTTAGTAAAGATGTTCTCTTAAATTATCCCCAGGCCAGTACAGAAAAATGTGAGTTAAGAAGCCATGCTCCATTGCTGTCGAGAGCTTCAGATATGTCACTTAAAGATCTGCTGACTCAGAGTCTGGAGAGTGTACCTGCTTCAGTTTTCTTTGCCTGTGGTTATTGTAACTTGAAATCATCCAGCAAAGCTGAACTTCAAAGGCATGTTGAGAAATGTAAAGCCAAACAGGGTCCCGAAAAAACAAAATCACGAAACAATGCTCATCGGCTATCATGTCAGGCTATGCCCAAGCCAGACTATCTGAATGATGAAGTTAATGCAGTAAAGGCTAAAATAGCAACATCTATGGAAGGACTATATTCTTCCGAAAAATTTATGGCTTCGGAAGTGTTGAAAAGTTTATCCGAGCATTACTCTGAAACTCTAAGCAGCGATTTTTCCTTTCAGGATAAACCCGATACATCAGAAAAGGATTTTCAAATTAATGATACGTATAGTCTGTGTGGAAGACAGGCACAGTGTCTTGATAAAACATGTTATCCTTCTCAAGAAGTTGAGGAGGTGCATGACAAGCACTTGCGGCAACGGCCTGCAAGGAAGGCAAAGCCAGACGTGGATTATAATTATGAGCCCAGCAGTAGTTCAAGCAGTTCTGATTCTGACTATCAACCTCACTCTGTTAGTAGTGTTAGAAAGAAAAATAGACGCAGACAGAACAGCAAACAGGAAACTACAATTAGCAAGAGACAGGGTTCAACTATGTCTACTTCTCCATTCCATAGTCAAGATTTTCTGCAACAGAAACAGCCAGCAATACATCATGCATGTTTGTACTGTGACTTTTCCATGCCTGGAAGTACAGCTATGCGTCAACATTTAATAGGGACTCACCTTGAACAGGCCCCTTTTGCAAAAGCGTTGATCCATCCTAAAGAAAAGACTATGATATACTTTTGCAGGGGGGTACATTCTGGGTGCACATTTATTTCTTGTGAAGGTGTTGACATATTTGAACACATTAAATTATGTTATTCTGGTTACCTTGACAACTTCATATATGATGATGATCAAATGATGCCTGATTATTCTCATGTTTTCTACGCTCTTGGTGAAGCCTCTAAATTTATTGATCAACCTGCTGTGATGTTTTACTGCTTAAGATGCAACTATTCTATGTCAGATTTCCAGCAAGTTTCTAGCCATGCTTCAAATAATCATGCCAATTATGTGGCCGGTGTTTTGTGTGTGGACAAAGTGACAAAGCAACCACGGGTTGGAATGGTGTGCCTTGTGTGTAATGCTCATATATTGGTGAACCAGTGGGCTTCACACACTTGCAGGAAGCTCGCTAGAGATGAGTTTATCAAAGGAGGTATTGCAGGTTTGAGTTCAGATGCTCTATCAAGTCCGAAACTGGAACCCGATTTAAGACTGCCAAGCACTCCAAGTAGCCAGGCAATGAACACAGCAGATGACAATATACTGGACAGCTGTGGACTAGGTTCAGACCCAATAGAAAACATTCAAGACTTTAGTGATGATTGTAAACCAGAGATGAGATTTGACCACATCTCTGACGACTGTATCCAAAACCATGCGCCGGATAGCGACACAAGCTCGCAGACTTCAAATAAATATTTTAGTAATAACTTTTCTGAGGAGGCAGTCAATATTAAACAAGAAGTCCCTGACATAGGCTTTACAGATGAGGATTTGCTTGACGATGTTCCTGTATCCTTTTCAATTGGACATACAGAAGCAAATGCAGGCGGGGCTGGTCAATTTCAGATAGAAGAGAATCAGAACATGAGCAACAGAATCAATCCTCAAGATATAATTACAAATTCTTCGCACACTTACAGTAGAAGAATATCTCCAGGGTCCAGTGTTTTACAGAGCCTATTAACAGCACCGAGGGATGCTGAGCTGGCTCCAAATTGCTTCAGTTTGTTGCAGAACTTGCTGAAGCCAGATCAGGCAGTGAAAGAAAAAGGACAGTCCCGACCATCGTTTGTCTCACCGACAGAGACATCTTCTGGACCTTCAAGCATCCATTCGCAGTATCCTTGCATTCTAGACATGCTTTCGCGTCAAGACTGTCCTGGCCAAGAAACATCTTTAGCTGATAGCTTCTCTGCTCCTCCAAAAGCTTGCAGACTACAGAAGGACAGAAGAGTTGACAATGCAACAAGCCTACCCAGTTCTGCTTTGATGACTGCCTTTTCCTCTCTTCAGGCTTCATCCCAGCAGAGCCAGCTATCTGCTGTTACTAAATGTTTGCCAAATCTTTCTGTTTCTGTGACAAGTAAACTATCTTCAGTGTCAGTTCATGAACTGTCACCACCACTGATCCCAAAGCCCCCGCAACTTCCTCTGTTACCTCCTATTTCACCATCACCACCATCGTCACCTGCGGTGTCATTAATGGCTGCCGGAAATCAAGAATCCCCAGGTCCGTTCGCGAACTTGTTGCGTCTGTTGTCAAAAACAAAATGTAATGCTGGTACATTATAACAACTTTACAGGTTGAGCATTCATCCACCTAGCACTTTCACTCCATGTGAAGCATATAGCCAGCACTACAGCTGATCCTCTACAGGAAGCCTCTGTCTGAGTACTTTCACCCATGGTTTATGTCTCATTTCTGCACTCCCCTGACAAGATCTGTGATCGTTGGCTATTATGGAAAGGCAGTTCTAAAGGGTATATTCTAGCATTGCTAGTCATTATGAGTGTGTGTGTGTGGGGGGGGGGGGGGGGGACACGGCTCTAAAGCGTATATTCAAGCAAAAACAGCAGATGTCTCATCTTTGTACCTCCTGATCTGGTGTTTCATTTTTTGCCACTATAGGAGAGGCAGTTCTAAAGGGTATATTGTAGCCCAGTGTTTCCCGACCGCCACCAATCCGCTGGCATTTTCTGCCGGCCCACTAAAAGTTATTGCGGTTCAACACCTCCATAAAATACATCAACTTATACATACTTCGTCGTGAAAAAGAAAACTCGATCGAGTTGTCTTCTGATGTCACCATGCGGTGTCCAAACATAATATACATTTATTGTCTCAATTTTGGATATCACTGGGAAAAAAATTTCCAATATACGAAAACTTTATTTGGGTGAAATATTGCTTTCTCAAAAACTTTATATTATTTGTGTTTGCTGCTCGGTTTCTGGTTATTTTAAACAACTTTAGAAGTTTCATTTTATAATAATACATTTAAAAACTTATACACAAAATAAAATATACAAATGTTTTAAAAAAAAATTTCAATCTGAGCTATTCGCGAAAAATATTTCTTATTTTCACCAGTCCACAAAATTTTATTCATATATTCACCAGTCCGCTAAATTTCTTTCCTATTTTCACGAGTTTGCAGATGTAGAAAGGTTGAGAAATACTGTTTTAGCCAACACAGTTAATGTCTCATCTTTGTGCCCCATGACCAGATCATCATTGGCCATTATGAGTGTGGCAGTTCTAAAGGATATATTCTAGCCAATACAGCTGACGTCTCATCTCTGCACTCCCTGACCAGGTCTCATATAATTGACCATTATGGTTCAGACAATTGTAATGGGTATATTCACCCACCTGATATCTCATCTCTGCACCTCTTGGCCATTATGGTGCAGACAGTTCTCTGATTACCAGTTCCACATAGACATTAATGTGCGCTGATGGTTGGTTGGTTCATTATTGATCTAGTGGCTTATGGGCTTCGTCCCAATGCCATGTAGTGGTATCTGAAAGTGTTTGTGAGCTGTTTGTCTGGCTTCGAAGGAAGAAGCTATTTCTTAACACCGACAATCGTCGGACATTCAAAAAGATGGTGCTTAACAGTTTCACAAGGATATGTGCACAGCCGGCACTCATATGTGTGCAGAGATAACTTAATAATCTGCAGCGTTCCGTTCAAAATAAGATGAGTTGTTTTGATCTATGGAGCTAGTGGATTGGGTCAGATATGTTGTGCTCATAATTATTTTCTTTCGTTGCTGATTAGAGTTTTGGCTGGTAGGTATGGTTTTGATTAGTGTAGTGGTAGAGCACTCGCTTTTCATGGCAAAGGTATGGGGCTCGACTCCCACAACCATCGTGCTCCAGGTGACCCAACTGGAAATGGATACCTGATATGACTAGAGAAGTGAAATGCAGCAAGGGAAGGAACTGACCAACTCCACCTCATTCAAGCTGTGGCTTAGTCTGCTGCTGAAGTCTCTAACAACTTCATTCTACGACAGTGGTGTAAATACTATTGGACACATCTTTACTTAACTTTATAGCAATATATAGCTGAGTTTCGCCATTTTCTCTCCAGCCCATATGAAGCATCATCTCTCTCATTCCACGTGGAACAGATGGAATGCCTTTGGAGTGTAGAGTAGTCATCTGGGTTTGAAAGAAAGCTCTACAGGCAACTCCCTAAACATAAAAAGGAAATATTCTTCATCGCTCTTCATCTTTCGTTGTCAGGTAGACCAGTACCTGATGTCAGGTAGAAAAACTTTTTTTTTTTTTCTGGTAAATCTGGTCGGTTGCAGACCAGTGTCTTTCGTGGTTTGCCTTTTTGGGCTTTCATTTGGCTATTAGTATTAAGTTTGTTGGTGATTTCTGTCCTGTGGCTTGCTAGGATATTAGCATTTTATACTTATTTATCTCATTACACCCTAACATATCCAATACATTATCTTCAGAAACCATAACTATTATTTGGTTTTCTGCAATCTTTCATTTTTATTTTATACTAGAATAGTATTTTTTCTCATATATCATCATTCGCATCAGTCTCTGATGTGGGGCCCTTTGAGTTTTGTCCAGCTTTTCTTCTGTATTTAAACACTGTCTGCTATGACAGTAAAGGCCGATTCACAAGTGACAGCCCCTGCCACAGATCATACAACTATGTGGAGGAGGATGCCTTGCCGCCGGGATGTCTCCCGATCTCTTTTCTCTGCAGTCAGAAGGCCTCTGTGAGTGTCTGCTGTCTCCAAATAGCTCGATCCTGGGTACATTTTGTCAATCCTTCGGATGGGATGTTGAATGACTTCATGTCATCCCTCTTCTATACGTTCTTAAACGCGGTGTGGCCAGCTGTACAACGAGGATATTCTTTGGCAGCCTCTCATCTTCCACGCGGTAAGCATGCCCCAACGATCATAGGTACCATTGGCCCAACATCAAGTACATACCGGGAGTGATTGCTCGCTGTAAAATCGCATTATGTGGCACTCAATCTTGCCACCCAATCCTCAATATACATCGTAGGCACCTCATGTGAAAGGTATTGATCTGCCACTCAATGTCTCATATGTTAACAAACAGAATATGAGTGAGGCAAAGATATATCGCCCTCCACTTATTATATATACTACCTGTTTTAAGGCTCATTGTCGTGCAAGGGGTTGTTGTTATCCCATAGCTGCTGAGCAAGCCTGCTCTTGACAGCCCAATGCCCTTCTTATGAACAGGTCTTTTTCCTGTTCCGTACAGTGTGTTGGCAATTGTGCTTGTAAGAATCTTTTCCTCATGTCTGCAAGCGTTTTGCACTCAGTGAGTAGGTGTCTTAACTGTTTCATTAGTGTGTGAACAATGTCTGCACAAGGGCAGGTGCTGGGGATTGATGCAGTTCAAGTAGCTATTGACTCTGGTGTGTCCTGTTTGGAACTGAAAGATGAGACTGATCGCAAGGGGTTAAAAGACTCATAGATGTATGGTAGATGTACATTCCATTTTAGATTATATTGGAACATTGGATAATCACTTCCCACCATTTCATATTTTAAACCATTGTCTTGATTTCTCCTAATAAACCCCCGGTTGCATTTGCTTCCTCTTCTCTTTCCTTGTTCATTGACATGTATTCTTTGGAACACTTCTCTTCTATTACTCTGTTGTTTCCAATACAGTGCATGTCTAGCTATATTGTGAGGTTTTATTTTCAGAATGTGTTCTATCCATCTGTACTTTCTTTCCTTGTTGTAGGCTGTCATTGTGTTCTATACCACAAGTGAATTTGTGAAATACTTTGTCTAATTAAATATTTATCTTCTTCTGCGTTTGTTCTCAATCTCCTGCTACCAAGCCCTGAAAATGGCTTTGCAGGTAGCAGGATGTATTCCAGAGAACGAAATGTGTTGTGTCGCTAGTTTACAGCTTGGCTGCTGTATTAACACCTTTTGGTCCGGCACATCTGTCTTCAGCAGGGAAATATTTGTATTTTAAAATTAATCTTAAAAAAAAAAGCAACAAAAACATTAATTTTACTGTGTTTATTTCCATTGCTAAAATCTATCATGAGAATTATAAGGCAGAGAAATAAAGGCCACCTGCACATGCAGTGCACATGCAGTGCACAAGCTGGATTTCTATTGGTAAATCTGTTGAGAAAAATCTATGCCTTACTGTGTGTCCACTTTGTTTAGAGATCAGTATCAAAACTGCTTCACCACACAAACTGTTAAATAAGGCACCTTTAAACATTCATTAATGCATAGCAGAGGTACTCCTTTTAGATTTTATTGAAGTATAGCACTTATCATCAATGCTCGCCACTTCTTTTGGGGCAAATGCCATTGACAACCCTCCTTCAGCAAGTTTGATCTTCAGCTGCCCTTTCTGCCTTTCTCGACTTAAGGTCACTTTCCAGGTGGGGCCAAAGATGCAGTACAGTGATTGAGCTGACAGCAGCCAGCAACTCATACCCGGCCGCTTGCATCAGGGTTAGCGAGCCACAGCTGACCAACACCATAATCTGCCCCCAAGCATGGCCCTAGAAACATGCTGCACTAGTGTAATCTGGTTAAGAGAATTGGGATCGCAGTGAGAAGGCAGACTACAACACATCCTTTTCAGGATGAACACCGAACAAGAAGAAAAACCTCTCCAGGTGTTTCTTGGTCTACCTCTCTTCCTCTTCCCCTGTGGATTCCATGTTAGGACCTATCTGGCCACGTTTGATTGTAATTTCTGTAGGATGTTTCCTATCCAACCCCATTTTCTATGTTTTACCTGTTGCTCCTTTCCTACAGGTCTTCATCGCTCACCATGTCTTGCCAATCTATATCAATTATCCTTTGTAAACATTTATTGACGAATGAATGGAGTTTCCTCTAATTTGGAGCATATTATGTCTTCTTGACCTATGTTCTTGAAGCTCAGGGTGCCATGGCTTCCTCTTTCATTGCTCCTCCCTCACTATGTGGTTTATAATTCTGTTATCGCATAAATATGTTCGTAGATTTTTGCAGAGAACATACCCTGTCAATCTTAAATCTCTTTCTAATCTCAGTTGTCATCTGGCTATGTTGTCAAAACTAAATAGGTTTGACTATAAGGTGTTTAAGATTTCACATGCTTCTGTGTCAAAAACGTTTTCAGCTCCATATATAGCTTAGGCCTTCAGGAAATACATGCCAATTCCTTTTGTTATGTATCATCTGTTTCAGCTTGCTCCATCTCTCTTCTATGATGTCTATCGCATGTTCTCTTCCCCAAATGTCTTTTAGTTTTCATATATTTTTCTTGCAATGGGGATTCCAGAACAGATAAAGTCTTGTAATGCTTGCTTACTTACTTTCCGTGTTCAATCATCAAGTCATCCACCTGAATTGCCCTGTAATTTGACTTCAGCGTGTCGCTCTCGTCGCATGTATATGGAAGGTTGGGACAAATCATCAGATGACCTGGATTTTGTACCGCAGTCACATGTATCATCATTCGAGATATCCCATTTTTTCATGTTCTTCCGACATCATTAAACACCAGTTCGAAGTTTATTTATTGTCCTCCAAAGTGAGTTGCATAAGTGATGTCCAGGGGCAGATTCCTCCCGAGGCTCAACCCCCGAGTCCTGTATCATTTCGTGCCATAATTCAATGCGACGACTTTCAGCGCTCGACTGTAGTTACTTTGTTGATTTAAGAAAACTCATCCAGGATTTGAGTCTTGTGATCTGCTCCTGGCGTCCAAACATTGGGTGTCTAGGGTAGTTTTCCTGTTTCTCTCGCTCAATTTCAGCGGCCACGCTTCTTCTGATGGTCGATGGAGCTATGCCAATTATAGGGTATATTTTAGCAGTGGAGGTGGGTTTTAGGCATCCTGACACTATCCTGCCTGCCTCATTTGTTGCTATATCAACCAGTTTTGCATGGGCAGAGTTTCTCCAGACTAGCGTAGCGTATTCCGCTGCTGAGAGGCACATGACAAATGCTGATGTCTTGTAATGCTTTCAAATAGTTTTCTTAATGTGTGTCCTATGTAACCACTTATATGTTTGGTCCCTTCCAACAGTTCCAAATTAGTAATTTTATTTACTGCTTCATTCCAATTTTTTTTGGGTAGCATTTATTTATAAAAGTCTTTTTTGACTGTTGTTTTCAATATTTAAAATTCACACAACAGGAATGTATCTTGAGTGGTCTGCCGGGGTCTTTGTGGATGACAAAGACAAGAATAGCACCAATGCCTCACAGAGAGGGTGTCGTAAAAGGCGACTAACTGTGCCATGGTTAGGTGGTTTGTTTAGAGCAGCATAAATAGTGCCTAACAGGCTGCGGGTCTACTTTGATGTAGTGTTTGAGTCTATTAAGATGGACTTGCACATCTGTTAACCACCCTCTGTAAGCACTTGTCCCAATGCAGTGAGTAAAGCTGCTCGCGCCTAGCTCACTAAGCAGGATACCCTTCTTCCTGCTACATCCAGCTCAAACCAGAGCTCGGGCATGCACAGAGACATCTGCCCCCGTAGAAGTACAGGTCGACTAAGACAACAGGAATGGCTTATCTTCACTTTTACTTGATGACCTGTTCCCCAGCATGGGTTGTGTCGCTGTGGGTCCAAGTTTCATTCCTAAATATCTTTATGCTGGGCTAAAGAGGTCCAGTGGGTAATAAATAAGCTTTCCTTTTAACATATCATAGATGTTGTAGGGGAGTGCTAGGGAGTCTGACAAAAGAATTGAAAGTCTACCCCGCGGTCTTTTTCCACCTCGGGGGTACCAAACTGCTGTTCACGTGCTCCAGTGCTCATCCTTTCTTCTGAGTATGTGGTCTACCCACCAATGTCCTTGTTTGCGGGAACCACTGCATCGCTCGCTAATAGTTGTCGTAGGTAGGAATTGGTGAGGTTCTGCGCTGGTTGCAGGGAGCAAGGCTGACCATGTGTCTGTCAAGGGTCACTTGCAGTTTGTTTCTATGAGTGTCCATGTTTCAGCAGTATTCCATATTGCAGGGAGCACTGTGGAGTCAAAAAGAGAAGTGCGTAGGGTCTGAACCCATCAACCTTTCAGGGCTACCTGGATGGACGAGATACAGCCACATCTTGTTAGTTTTGGTTCTAAATTATTCTGCATGTTGAAGAGACATCCTTGATAGCAGTATTCCTCGACATCTTCCAAGTTTGTCCCATCAAGGATGACTGGGTTACAGTGGGTAAAACAGTTCCACATGACCATATTCTTGGGGATATTCATTTCTATCCTTGCTCTCTTTCCCTCCTTGTTGAGCATCTCTAACATGCAGTTGACTTTTGCTGATCATGTGATCCACAAATCAAAAATCTTTGAGGCGTCTGCCATCAACATTGATTCCAAAGTTCTCTCAGTCCCAACAACTAATGACCGAATCCAAGCATGCCGAGAAAAGGAGATTGATCTCCCAAGTGGACCCCTTTTTGTATTGGAATCGCAACTGGGCACTGGAATGGATAGAAGGTTTTAGTGCAATTTGTGTACTAGTTAGACTGACTTTACACTGCTGTTATTTATATATTTGTGTTTGACTTGATATCATTTAATTTTTATGCATTTGCCATTATGATGAAAGCTCTTTAGCCTTTTCTTTTCTTATTTTATATCTTTATCTGTTCCTATCAGTGTCCTGCTAAGATATATGTATGATTCCATGTAGGAATGTGTTTCCCTGTGTAATCTAATTATCGTTATATTTATTCTTTGACTTTTTTACCAGTTTAGTTTTAGTTTAGTTGAAGAATCAACGTCATTGGACATGGTTTAACCCATAAGTGCTCTGTTCTTCTTCATATTTTTGTTCATATATATTGTTCTATTTATACTTACATTCTCTCCTAATTTCTGCTGCGTAGGTTATTGTTTTTCCCCACAAATCTGTGTGTTCCATAAATCTGACTATCTAACACGAAAAACATATTTAACTTAACGATTTTATACTTGTTTAGAAGTCTCTGCAGAGTCTGTATATAACAATTCATTTACATTTTCTTGCTCTAAATGCTATGCGCATACAATCTTTTTTTTGAATGCAGTAATTGTCCCTGCCTCCACTACTTCCTGTGGCAATGCATTCTAAACTTTCACCACTTTCTAACTAAAGAAAATATTTTTTAATAACTTCTTGTTCATTTTACAGAAGTTCAGATATAACATCACAAACATTGAAACAACATAACACATTTTCATTCCTGATACTTGTTTTATGAGCAAGATATATTTGATTTATAAGCAACAATAATATTGAAATTGCTGTTTAAGATGTCCACAATCAGTGCAGTATAGATTATATGTAATTGCCATATTGTTGTCTTTCCACTAAGAGCGGGAAAGGAGACTAGCGTCTGGCAAATAATACTGATCGGACAACGTTAGTCAGGATCAGGCGAAATATACTGACCAATACCCCTACCTCACTTCCATGCAGTAGTCCTTGGAAACTGGCTGTTTCATGGCAGTCTGGCCAACGAGATGGGGAGAGGACTGTGATCCTCGTAGTAGTGAGCTTCGCGCAAATGAAGCCAAGCATAGCACAATCACCTGGAGGACCCTGGTTCACCTTCATTAGTATGCTCAAGATGTGAGGAAAGCTTCTCCAACCCGCCACTTAGCGTTATTTTCAGGGCGCGCAAACAACTTTCCGCTATTATCATGGGTTCACCTCAACAATTGCCATTCATTTTTCTTTCTTTTCTTCTTCTTGAATTGGTGACTTTTGTAGCATTATGTTTTACATAAGGTTGCTAGCCTCATGCGCAACAATCTTTTGTCACCATTTACTACATGAATAGTATGACCACCATCATCCTTTCTATTTTGCTTCTAAATGAACATGGACTAATCACTATAGCTTAGCGTCGCCCACCACCCCATGCAGGAAGCCTGTGTTGAGCATTTATTTGGTCTTGTAGTGGTGGTACGCCTGAGTCTGAGGGTATCGTAGAATAGTAACACTAAAGCTGTCAAGCATGTCATAAGGCAATTTGATGATTTGAACTTTTACCAATGATGTGGCTCTTTTATCCCATAATCAGATACAAAATAAAATAAATATGCTTGATGAGATGTCACAGAAATTTTGACAAGAGTAAAAACAAAGATGAGAGTAAATGCAACCAACAATGATCAAATTGTGTTGAAAGAAGTACCTCTACAAGATGTGGGATCATTCATATATTTTGGTAGCATAATAGAAAAAGTTGTAGGTGCAGATACTTTCTTATTTTACTTTATCCTTCCACTGATGCAGTGAAACGCAGTGGGGACCTGTAGGTCCTGCACTTGGGCCAAAAGTGATGTGAGCCCATGCTGGCATAGTATGTCTTTCATGTTGTCTATCAATTTGATTAGTGGCTTTCCCTTGGCTCTAAACCCCAATCTTCAACTGTTGTATGTTTTTAATGGCAGCCGATTTAGTTTCATTCTCATGAGATGACTAAACCGCTTAACTTTCTGTCTATGTATGTATTCAGAAACGCAGTGAAGATCAGAATCTTTTCCTGAATTTAAAAAAACAAAGATAATGCCCATTGGCACACACAGACCTCATCCCAAGATCACTATTGTTAATGAAGAAATTGAACACGTGGATTACTTTGAATACCTATGCCTATATGATAACACACAATGGGGACTGTGCAAGGGAAATAAGGAGACGATTGTCCATAGAGATGCAGAAACTGAATAGTATGCAAAATGTGTAGCACAATACTAACAAAGAACATGCATATTCCCTGTAGCAATGCATGAATGCGAGACATCAACAATCACATAAATATTAAGAAAGAGGATTGGGGCTTTTGAGACAAAATTTTACAGAAGAATCGTCAAAATACCTTGTGTAAAGAAAATAACAAATAAAGCCATCCTGCAAGATTTGAGTGTCGAAGAGAACTGGCTTATAAATCTTGTTATGTCAGAGCGCCATCGCAGACTGGAAAAAGCAGTTCTGGAAGACGAGGCAGAGATTGACCAAGGTGTAGATGGACACAAGACATCAAAGACAACATGAACATGGAGCAGGCAAGTAGACTGACTGCTGATTGAGATTCCTATCGAATGGCTGTGACGAGAGTGGCATTCTGTCAAGGGCATGCAAAATGATGATGTCTGCTTGGGAGGATGTTGTTCCCACAGTTTTTCTGATGTCTGCATTTTTCAGTCTGTCTCTTCTGATGACTCTTCTCAACTGACTCATTTCACAGGTTGCAATTTTTTTTTCCTGTAGGACATAGGCCATGTTTGACACTGATAACATAGCACAGGGTTAGTACGAAAATAGTTGTCATTTTGTTTCTATACTGATGTTTGAGTAGCGGCGATAGTTGGTCACTGTGCTTGGTTTTTGACATCTGGTTTTGATTTCTCTGTCCAGTCGTCTGTTCTTAGATAAATATATCAAAATAGAAAGGTGAAAGGAACTTTTGTTTCACTGGAAAACTTATGGGATTCAAAAGAAATTAAGTCTAATACAAACTGTAAAAGACAGGGTTCAAATGTATCACTCTTATTAGCTAGACCCAATCATGCTACATGGACAGTAGTATAAGTGTGTAAAATGTTGGGGTTCAAACCTCTCTTTTATTAACTAGACCTAATCATGATTCATAGACAAATAGATGTGTGTTTAAGGCAAGAGTTCAAACCTCTTTCTTATTAACTGGACCCATGCAACATAGATAAATAAATAATTGTAAAAGAAAAGGATTCACACCTCTTTCTTATTAACTAGACCCCTGCGACATGGATAAATATATAATTGTAAAAGACAAAAGTTCAAACCTGTTTCTTTTAAGCCATATAGACAAATAGATGGATGTGAAAGCTAGGATCCAGCCTCTCACTCACAATACATGGATGTGAAAGTTAGGATCCAGTCTCTCACTCACAATACATGGATGTGAAAGTTAGGATCCAGCCTCTCACTCACAATACATGGATAACTCATGGATGTGAAAGTTAGTATCCAGCCTCTCACTCACAATACATGGATGACTCATGGATGTGAAAGTTAGGATCCAGCTTCTCACTCACAATACATGGATGACTCATGGATGTGAAAGTTAGGATCCAGCCTCTCACTCACAATACATGGATGTGAAAGTTAGGATCCAGCCTCTCACTCACAATACATGGATGTGAAAGTTAGGATCCAGCCTCTCACTCACAATACATGGATGTGAAAGTTAGTATCCAGCCTCTCACTCACAATACATGGATGTGAAAGTTAGTATCCAGCCTTTCACTCACAATACATGGATGACTCGTGGATGTGAAAGTTAGGATCCAGCCTCTCACTCACAATACATGGATGACTCAATCATCCTCTTTACTTCTTTAGTCAACTCTTGCCGTAAAGCATTATGGGAACCTGCAATTTAATTTCTTGATCAAAATTTGTTGTATTCACGCTTGAAAGTTTATCATCCATGCACTTCTTTTCGAAATAATGTTGAAGCAGGACCCTGCACTGAATATATTGATGAGGAGAGACACAAGTGAATCGGCCACCTAATGAAAATGCAACCTGACTAATTACCCCTGTGTGCCTATAATACACGGCGATCAGGTTTTTGCAATCGTGGCAGACTAAGAACTAGATGGATAGGAAATGTGGATATTCTAAGTCGTCATTATGACGACTACTTCATCAACGCGCCTGACCCTGGACAGAAAACTACAGCTCCCTACGACGGCTGACAGCACAATTGGATAAGACAAGTCAAGACAAGACCTTCTTGTAATCTGATCTTTTGTATAGGTGTGATGTGGTAGTTGATAAATTTCCATTCTCATGAAATAACCAAACCATTTTATATTCTGCCTCTTAACGTATTCTGCACAGGAAGTAACTCCCAGAATTATCATAATCGTTATTTCTCCTATGTTGCTATCAAAGTGGCTATGTTAATTACTTTTCTCAGATATTTCATTCGTTATAATATCTTTTAGAGGAATGCACATCAGATAACCCTGGGAATATAGACACTGGAGCAGGTCAGCCATTTCAAATATCTAGGAGTGGTAATAGACTGCAAGGAGGAATCAGATCAGAGAGTTAATTGTGCAAAGGGCAGCAGTTGGTAGTCCTTTCCATGCAATAAACAGGATTCCTCAGCAAAATAGAAATAAGCAGGAAAAAAAAAGATGTATGTATATTGCTCTACCTATGTACTTGTCCTGACATATGAATGTGAGTCATGGGCAATGACCACAGTCCAAGACAGGCAACTACATACTTCTTAAATGAGGTACCTAAGAAAGGCGGTCACAGTAACGAAAAGGGGCAAGATCTGTAACCAGACAACCCGTAGCAATCTCGAAGCCCAACCCCCGCAGACACGAGTGGAGCAGTCCCAACTGCAGTGGTTTGGCCATGTCTGTAGAATGAGGGAGGATCGTATATCAAGGAGGTCATGAGAGGCAAAAAGTCAAGGGCGCAGACCCCCAGGACGTCCCAAAGTATATTGGGAAGACAACAAACGACAGTCCCTAAGTGACCAGGGGCTGGATTGGAAAAAGGCCAGGAGAAAAGACGGTGGATAGAGCAGTATGGAGTTCTCTCTGGCAAACCTCTACATCTTATGATAGAAGAGGAGCGACTAAGTAAGTATAATTATCTTCGTGCATTGGATAAGACCCATGTCTAACATTGATGTTAAGTCAGGTCATCCTGTAACCGGTGAGGTCGTTGGGGCACACAGGAAGACACCCCAACGCCACCCTTCTCTGTCAGTGGATTATGCTTGTGCCTCCTCTGGTCGGAGATTGGTCCATTCTTTTATGTTGTCCTCCCATCTCTTCTCTGTGATGACCTCTTCATCGTCCGCCTTGCACCTTTCCGTGCAGGATTGTATTTGCAAGACCATTTGATCTCGATATGTCGCCGTACCAAGCAAGTTTCTGTCTTTTGAAAGAATTGATTTTTTTAAAATATGCAGTTTATCAGTTATCAATTGGTTTCCAAATTGATGTTCGTGTGTCCTTTAAGTAGTAATGACAGTTTTTAAGTCAATGCAGAGGCTTTCTTAACATATAGAATCAACATAATAAGTAGCTGCCACGTTAAGAAAATAAATACTAAATAAAACAATGATAAGCAATATAACTTCTTGGTAGGGCACTTATTTCAATAAAGGAAGGCCAACAAAAGGAAAGAAATAGGACCACTGTTTTCTATTGTGTTGGAAGAGGTGAGTAAGGAGGGTTGTGCATAGGGCTGGCAAATATCATTGCTTCGAATGCTGGAATCTAGCTTTTCTTAAAAGCTGGTAAGGGTAGAGAAATGCAGTGTTGGACCATGCTTCTATGCTTCAACAAATGACTAAATCTGGTTAAGGTAATCCAAATACAGTGTTGGACCTATGCTTCAACAAATGACTAAATCTGGTTAAGGTAATCCAAATACAGTGTTGGACCTATGCTTCAACAAATGACTAAATCTGGTTACGGTAATCCAAATACAGTGTTGGACCTATGCTTCAACAAATGACTAAATCTGGTTACGGTAATCCAAATACAGTGTTGGACCTATGCTTCAACAAATGACTAAATCTGGTTAAGGTAATCCAAATGCAGAGTTGGACCATGCTTCAACAAATGACTAAATCTGGTTAAGGTAATCCAAATACAGTGTTGGACCATGCTTCAACAAATGGCTGATTCAGGCTTTCAAAAAAAATCTGGTTAACCCATTCCATTCTGGCCTAAATTATGAGATTTGTGTCATAGCAAGCAGAAGACGTGAAGAAAGATGGCTCAGAAAGCAGTAGGTCTTGACGTTTACTTGTTGGGCTTAACTTTCTTTAATTAATTTGTAGCTGTGCTCTCTTGTACTTGTAGACAGCTATACTTTGAAAAACTTGTTATAGTGCAATTTATCTTTTCCAATGAAATTTTATTTTGTGCAAGTACTCATTTATGAAAGCCTGCACCTGTTCAGTAGTTGCTCTCCGTGTAACACAGTAGGACATACTTTAAATTCAGTTGAATATTTATGTGTTGGGACTTATTTCTTTTGATTTTCCTAACTTAAGTCTTTATACTGGTTTAGAAAAGACTACAGAGTCTGTATACAACCAGTTTCTTGGAGGGTGGTTTTTACCGATGTGAGAGTCTATCTTAATAGACTCACAACACTAGAGCTAAGTAGACCCACAAGCCAGTTAGATGCTATCTATAGCTGCCTTTAACAACGCACTTGGAGAAAGGTACAAATAACTTGGGTAAAATTTGAATTTTGTTCGGGTAGCAACTGTTAAGCCTACTATTTTTTATTTCCAATTGCCAAGGAATTTTTAACATGCTCGACACTGAACATCGGAGTCTGATCTCACTACCCAGAGGTCAGGGGAATTTTTACCAGAAGATCCACGTGAAAAAAATCACAGTATCCACCGTGATATCGAAGACGCGACCTCTGGCACCCAAGGCAGACACCTTACCTCGAGACCCCCATGTATGTGCCCTAATAGCTGAGAGTTTAGTTTACAATTCCATGTACCAGGTTCAAATCATGTTGTGGGTTGTTTCATGGATTTACTATTTCATCCCACGCCAGAAGCTGTAAATGGTACCTGATAGAGTAAGGGAACATTTCTGGACCGCCACGGGAGCTACGGAGTTCGTGAGTTGTCGTCGGCACTTTCAGCAATGAAAGGGACCGAGTCATATGGAGGCACCCAGATACAATGAAGTCAGTTCTATGAACCATTTTCCACTTTTTCTTCTCTGGAGCAATGAAAATTCCTCTCACTTCGGAACTCATTGTTTATCCTTATAGTTAAACATCCATAGCAATATATTGCTACCAGTATTTAATTATTCAATGTTCCTGTGTGTTGTAAAAAGCAACTGAAGAGGGTTGCATGTGGGACTAGCAACTTCTATCATTTAAAATTAATGTCTTCATGCTACAACTGCAAGAGCACCCATAGTGCTCTGTCACAGGCTTCCTGAGAGGGGTCATAAATATTAGTGACCCTAAGCTTTATAAAGAGCAAAATGTAGAAGACTAAATACTAAAATCAATAACTGCCAGTTAGATTTTTCCTTTTGGGTGCATATCAGATGTAAGGCAACCACTACAACTGGACATCTTACAGAAAGCCTGTACAAAGCGCTTAAATGTGCATTTCTGATCCGATAATTTATGTATAAATTTATTTTGCATGATGAGGTTGCTGGTCCCAACCTCATCAGTTGCCTTTTCCTACATGCTTGGAAGGTTGCAGTGGCCCTGTTCTCTACTTCCTACTACACAAGTGAGAAGATGACATCGTAATCAATAAATTAACAGTACAAAGATGAGATAGTTTTAATCAAACGTGAGTCATACACATTGTGGAGTGCCTGAGTAGACGAGGCTGAGGTGCGTTACAAAGAAATGGTGTTCCATAGGAATAATTGGTGTATATACCCTTTGCAGGGACAGAGCACCTATGAGTCTGCCCATGTAGGAGTAATGTCAAGTCTGTATAACATAGAAATTGTACAGTTTTGTGTTTTAAGTCTTCTAACGCTGTAGATGTTGTAAATATGTCGTCATTTTTGCAGATGTAATATTGTCTTGTAAAGTTGCTTTCTGGTCATTTTTGCAGATGTAATGCTGTAATATTGTCTTGTAAGGTTGCTTTTTTGGTCATTTTTGCAGATGTAATGTTGCTTTTTGGTCATTTTTGCAGATTTAATGCTGTAATATTGTCTTGTAAGGTTGCTTTTTGGTCATTTTTGCAGATGTAATGTTGCTTTTTGGTCATTTTTGCAGATTTAATGCTGTAATATTGTCTTGTAAGGTTGCTTTTTGGTCATTTTTGCAGATGTGATGCTGTACTATTGTCTTGTAACATTGCTTTTTGGTAATTTTTTCAGATGTAATGCTGTACTCTTGTCTTGTAAGATTATTTGTAGATGTTAACAGTGTACAATTGGTTGGTTTTTTTTTTTGCAGATGTAATACTGCACTATTGCCTTGTAAGGTTTAACACTGTCTTGTGATGTTTATTGCCATTTTCACAAGTGTGCTGATGTAAAAAAATCCTTTACAAGTGTAACGCTGTACAATTTTCTCATCAATTTGTATGTTCTTTTCACCAGTTTAAGGACATATAATTGTCTTGTAATGTTTATTTTGATCTATTCAATGGGTCAATAAATATGTACCTATCTTTGCTTCATGTTCTGTTTTCAACCCCTTCTTCTCCCATTGTTTGTTCTAAATTCAAACCTCTCAATACTTCACAAAGAGGTTTCACTAAGGTCAAGTGTTTTTTTTTTTTTTGTTTTTTGTTTTTTTGCGTTCGCCTTATTTCTCTAATCCCCAAGGCGGTGTGCGTTGCACTGTGGTTTTTATTTTGCGCCTGTCGGCCCAATGCATCCGACTTCAGCATGCATTTTATGTAAGGGTTTGCTTCCCCGGGGTAACGGCCGGTGCTGTGATGGGGATCGAACCCAGCACCTTCGGATTGTGAGCCGTGCCACTTATCCACTAGGCCACGCCGTCCCCGGTCAAGTGTTTGAAACTACTAATCCTTTTTTTGCCCGAGTGGTCTGCCGGGTCTTTGTGTAGTATGGCAAGAACAACATAAGCACCACTGCCTCACAGAGAGCATGTCATAAGAGGCGACTGTGTGACATGGCATAACACGTGGCATGGTTAGGTGGTTTGTTTAGAGTAGTATAGATGGCGCCTAGGCTGCGGGTCTACATTTCTTTAGTGTTTGGGTCTATTAAGATGGTCTCGCACATCGGTTAACCACCTTCCACAAGAGCTTGTCCCAACCCAGCGGAGTATTAAGCTGCTCGAGCCTAGCCCGCTAAGTAGGAAACCCTTCTCCTGGCTACATCCAGTTCATATCAGAGCTGGGACCTGCACAGGGGATTCTGCCCCTGTAGAAGTACAAGTCGACTAAGAATCCTTTTTTTTGTCGTTCACTAAACATCGTCATTGGCTCTTTCCGTCTTGTCAGACGATAGTAATTGTGCTTTGAATAAAGGAATGTAACTACAGTTCATGACGATAACGAATGTGACTCGTAAGACCAATCCGAGCAGAGAAGCAGTGTGTGCAAGGACAGTCAGGACTGTTTGAGGGATTGCATGGTGTGACATGTCTTCTTAAATGCAGAGTCTTTAGCCTATTCGCAATCAGTCTCTCCTTTGTCTGTATTCCATACTAAATCCTGCCATGTAACACAATCAATTAAACAGCTAATGAAATTTAACTCTGCACATATTCCCTCAAATGACCACAAGTTTTAATTTAATTTCTTCTGTGATCATTGCTCATTTAGACTTCTTCTCAGATCAATGAGTTGGGGAACAGTCCTGAAGTACACGAGTTGCAGTAATCCGCAGTAACATAGACTAGTGATACCTATTTTGAATTTGTGGTACAGATGCTGTCTCATTCTGTTGTTGCCAGTTCAGAGTCAAAGTGTGATAACTTGGTCTTTTTTGGACTGTTGGTAGCATTTGTCATCTGCGTGGTATTTTGTGGTATTACCATTTTAAAGGGATATAACCGTAATCCTCTTCTCCACATGTTTGGAATTGGTCATCAGACAATGCAACTGGGACACCTTTGGCATCCATATTGACAGCAGATGTCTCAATCACATTCGATTTGTCATAGTGCTCATCACAGAGTCAGCCGCAGAAGCCAACCAAATGATGTAGCTACTCGATGGCGAGGACATGAAAGCGGGACTGGAGATGAATTGTCTCGAAGACCAAAGTGCTGCAAAATCATTTCGCTAATTGTGGTCCAGTCTTCCTTGGTGGGGTGAGATTAGAGGATGGCGATAAGTACATCAATCGTGGATGCCTCCTCAATGTACAGAACGATCTGCAACCTGAACTGACAAGGCATCGCCTAGTAGGCGGGACATCCTTCTCACCATTGACCACAGTCCTGTATGGTTGCCAAGACCAGAACATACACGCCTCCCTCTTCAATTTCATTGTGCTCCCTGTGATGTGTTACTGTGCTGAGACATAGATACTTAAAGTCACTCACTAGAGGACAATTGAGAGTGACCCAGGCCTCAATTGAGATGCTTGGTCAGAATCACTCTTCGCAACCAATGTATGCAAAATCTTCACAATTCTGACATATGACAATTGCCCTTGGTGGATGATGTGGTAATCTATGCATACAAGGCAAAACATAGATGGGCAGTTCACATGTTGTGACAAAATGATGGTCGACGGAGCATAGCGATTTGGCACCCCTTGAGATAAAGAGACTGCGGGAAAGACTCCCTTACTGCCAGCAACATCCGAGATCCAGTCGGCCAAGACAAAGTCCGCTGGAGATGAAGTTGGGACCCACAGCTATGCTAAGGAAAAGGTCATCAAGATTACCTTTCTCCAAGTTTAGTAAGGTGCAGGACATTGCAAAATAAGGAAAGTACTATGGATAACACTTGGTTACCTGGCAGAAGACATAACCTGCCTGTTTGAATGCATGGATTTGAGTATTCCCTTATATTGTGGCTTTTTCTTCTTCATGGTTGATCAGGTATTCTTCCTGTATCAGTTTGACTGCCTCTTTGCCTAGACTGTCAGTTTCATGTTCCCTTAATGTTTCAGTGTAATGGTGTCAACTAAATTATTGCTTTCTGAAACCTTTGAGATATTTTTACCAAGTGTGTCCATTTGATTCTCTGTTCTTGTGGGGTTTGAGTGTCATTATGGCTGACAGCATCAAATAAACATGTTCCCTTTATATGTTGGTGGTCTGTCTTAGTTATTCTTCCTCATCAGTTGGCATCTTCATTTTCCCACTTGATGTTATAATAATAATAGGTGCCCATCACAAGCAAAGATAACGACAGCAGCAGAATATTGCTGCAAAATGTGTTCTCTGGTGACTGTTAAGGCCAATCCTGGAATGGCATAACATGCTTCATTCAGGGAGCCAGCTTTTGGATTGTTATGAGTTGTTCTTTAGATGGCATGCTTCACCTTTCGGTGCAAGCATCTCCCAAGAGGTGACATCAATATTGAAGGTTTTCAGAGACACTTTCAAGGAGTCACTGTAGCGTTTCTTATGCCCTTCTGGTAGGCGTCTGCCTGTTGTAAACTCACGGTATAACAGTTGCTTGGGGATGCGCTCATCTGGCATTAGAACATGTTCCGTTCATCTTAGCTGAGCCAATTTTAGAAGTGTATGGATACTCAACATGTTAGTATTTATAAGAATTTCAGAGTTGGGCGCTTTGTCCTACCACCTGATCATGAGCAAGACAAGACAAAAATGATTGAGCTGTCTGGCATGACTGCTATACACTGTCCATGTCTCACAGGCATGCAGCAGAGTTGATAACACCACCAAGATAAAAATGTATCATGCTGTGGTGACACTAAACCCTAAACAAAGTGTGAGTTGGGACATGTTGACAATGTGTTCCATCCGCGTGTTTTCAATTAATTTACTTTCGTTCTCTCACTTCAGAGGCTGTGTGGCCTAGAGGTGAAGCGTCCGTTTCACAATCCCAATACAACTGGGTTGAATCACGCTCATGTCCAGTTTGGCAGACATGGTTTTTTTTTCTCCCCCGCTCCTCCATGTACGGAAAGTAATTGCAACCTAACTTATTGCACACTTGAGAAGAAACTTATAACAGCCAAATAGGTTGGCGGTTGTAAGAAGCGACATTCTGCAAGGGACATGCTACTTACGTTTTTTTCTATCACTTCAGTGTTCTGTGTTAAGTGAATATTTTGTATATAGTGATTATCGTAATGCCGCCGATTCCGCGAGCATTTAGTTTCGTAGCTTTAGTTTTCTCACTTAAGTGCAATGTTGTTTTGACAAGAGTTTTCTGTGTGGAGTCATAGCTATCAACTTATTTCAAGTCGCTATGTCGAATTGAAGTCAGTACCAAATTGTGTGTATTAAAAATAATGTTATTTCCTATGCTGAACCAGGTGCTAAAATTCTAGTAAATATATATTTTCATTTCAAGTTTCTTAAAATTTGTGTAAGTTCGTTACTCATTCAGTGTGCAGGTTTTCATCTCAAGAGATCGTATCTGAGAGGACTCAATGTGTGTCAGAGATGAGAAGAGGACCACTGCCATGCTGGAGCATGTAGTAAGAGGCATTAACAGTGGGCGGGTTGTGACATTGCATACCCTACTATTTATACCTGCTAAAATTCTGTTGTGTTAGCTAGAAACAATGCCCCAAATATAAGACAGGAATACAATTCAATTAACTTATTTTCCTGATCTCAAGATCTGTTGCATGGAGCCAAAACATGGAGAACGACCAAGGCAATACAACAGATTTCAGTCCATTGTTAACAGATGGCTACGAAGGCATAAAGTAGCAGGACGTGACGAGGAATGAAAACTGTGCGAAAGGAACCAACAACAAATTAAAAGCAGATAATGGGGCTGAATAGGACACAGCTAGGCAGGCTTTCAAATGGGAATCCTCAAAGTAAGAGAAATTAAGTAGATCTAAAAAAAATACAAATAGAAGAGAATGTGAGATGGAACTTCGAATTTAATGGTCACACCTTGAGACAGAAAGAGCAGCCCAGGACCGTGTATGCTGGAGAGATGTGGTCAATGGACTATGCACAGAGGAGAGATGGGCTTTGATTGGTTGAGATCTCAAAAGGTTTGACAGTGAAATTACATTTTTTAAAATTATTACAGGATTTATTTCTGTTGCTGGGATGGGGGGGGGGGGGGGGGGGGGGGGGGGTTGAACCTGTGCCCATGTTTGTCAAGAGGCTGATATCCAAACTGCAGAGCCCACCACTCCTCAGCTGACAAGTATACATCAAATAACAGGCAAGTGAATTGTAAATGGTGGTAGTTAATTGTTGGTTGATTGCTAATGCCCACAATGGGTTGGTAATCCTTTTGTGCACCCTGAAAAGGTCGGAACTTGTGACAGAATGTAGTAGCTTTCCTAACATCCCGAGCGTGTTGATGAAGTGGACCGGGGTCCTCCAGGCGGTTGTGCAATGCTTGGCTTCATCTGCGTGTCACTCACTACTACAGGGATCACATCAAATCTCACCTTGTTAGCCAGACTGTTGTTCTCGACAATAGCCCGTTTCCAGGACGACCAACAAGGTCAGGTGAGGGTCTTGGCCAGTATATTTCTTCTGACCCTAACTAATATTGTTTGATCAGTGTGTTTTACCTGACCTGACGTTAGCCTCATCATCCCGTAGTTAATTGTTAAAATTTCCATGGACCTACAATATTATCCAGGGAGTGGATCCCACAGAATCAGCAGGAATGTAGGCAAGAAAGATAAGGCAATTGTCTCTCACAGCGATGAGCGGAAACAGTTGACGATAGAGTCCCGCATGTTTCAAGCAACCCCTGGTCTCAAGGGAGTAGGACTAGACCAGAGTGCCTGCATCCTGAGTTACCTCCAGTCATCTCATGTCTTGCCACTGGTGCAAGGTAGCTTGGGACCAGAGAGTGAGGCTGATAACCAGCCCAGTTTCTTTCTCACTATAATCTGAATACAGCGCAAATTATATCAATACAAAAATTGTAGATGTCGCCATCATTGCTTGCGATTGGCAACTAACTTTAATTTTTTTTTTTTTAGGCAAGAAAGCAGCAGAAGTAATAACACATCAGAAAATATAACAATTTTTTATATTATGCATTTATCAACTTCACTTTCTCATTTATATATTGGACTAGATAATAGGTTTAACTTTGTTGTTCACTTTCAAACAACCACATCTTATTTCCCTTGTAAAACTAGTTCTGTCTCACTCTTCCCATCATGCAATGCAGTTTATGCTCTCAAACAACCACATTTATTTCCCTTGTAAAACTAATTCTGTCTCACTCTTCCCATGATACAATGCAGTTTATGCTCTCAAATGACCACATCTATTACCCCCATAATTCTGGTGGTCTGTTCTTTAAGTGCCAAACATGGATAGTGGGTGACCTTTTAAAGTAAATCAATGACCACCTCTTAGGTCTGGACACTGCAGCCACTGAATCATCCACTCACAGATTGCAACATTTTTACATAGGCCCCAGCATGGAACAAAAGTGTGTACAACCAACGAGCTATAGGAACCATAAGTATTCACACCCTAAGTCAATTGCTTAAAGAGAATGTGTACCTATGGGTCTGCACGGAGTGTAATAACATTAATTCTTAACAGAACAGAAGATTGTCCAGCAGATTTGTCCCTTTTCTTTCACCACATACATACATTATTTTGCAACAATCTGGAGACTCCATGTCACAAGGGAGAGTAAACAATAGTACAATGAATGATTGATGTGACCTCTTAAAATATGACAATGGGTATGTTGTCAAAATATTAAGCTTTATAGGCAAGCCAATCCCAAATAGATAAGCTACTGTGTTGCAATGATTTGTTGTGTATGGAGTTAACTTTTTACAACTCACTGGCGCCTAAATTGGCCCCCTAAAACCTAAAAATGGGCTAGAAATTATTTATTATTTGATCAGTCCAATGATCACACATCAGTATTACTTGCGGATATTTAACACATGCCCGATTGAGACTTTTACTAAGACACATAATATGAAAGATAAGTGTAAAAGAATTGATGGATATATCGACAACATTTTTTTTACCAACTTTACCAACAATTATTTTTACCAACAATTTTTTTTTCTTCTCTTCAATTTCATTTGGTGCATTAATGTAATTTAGTGCTTCATACTAATATTTAATCTTTATTATGAATATTTCATGTCATAGATAGTTTATGTGTATTGTAATGTTTAGATTTAATTTTAGCTCAATTTGTTCAATATTAATTTATTTTATTTTAAATAAAACTTTGACATTCGGAATTCCAAAACTGAAAGACATAAATCGGCAAAATTAGCCTGGACTGTAAAAGATTCTGATACAAAGAGTAATTCTTGTTTGATAGGGCTTAAACCTTCTTTTGAAAAAGGTCTTTTTGGTTAAATTATACCTTATGAGCCTTAAAAGTATATATTCAGCATCCAAGCCTCAACTCTTGTACAATTTTAAAAAAGAATTAGGTGGGTTTTTTTTTTTAAATTTGAGCCAAAAGTGCAGTAAGTATTTAATTTGTTTTAAATTGACTAACAAGTATAGTAGTCTATCTGCACTCGCATCTTAACTGTGCAGCCAAGAACTGATCAGATTGTATTATATTTATTTAGTCAACAGTAGTATTTGTTGAGCATGGTTTTTGTTTCATGAAAGGTTTGTCTTTCTGTATTCTACTGTGAAAGACGCATTTTTCACACCCCAGAGGATAGTCCTATTGGCAATATCAGGACGCATTGTCCAGTGTATGTGTGATTACTTTGATCCGAGCCTAAAGTGTAGCTACCCTTTAATCAAAAAGATAATTTCTTAAAACCAAGTTAAAAACTGCATTGGTTCTGTTAAATATTACCAGTTTGGTCTCATCTGACACTCAAATTTTATAATAACCTCAAAATATAATGGAACAGTTGTAAAATCCTAAATTTGATTCACACAAAATTGTTAGCCCTTAAAGTTGTTGGGTGCTCTCCCTTTAACACCAAGTCCAGTAACTCTAAAAATAGAGCCTGCCAAAGGTTGTTTGTCCTTTGAATCATCTGGAAGCTTCCATTGGCTGCAGGTGACGTAAAGCTCATCCAGGTTCTTCCCACCAAAGCAGACAGAGGTAATATTGGTGGCCGGAAACTGCAGGGTTTGTAAAGTTTTACCTGAAAAATAAATTTCAGAAAGCAATGAATATTAACTTGAATTAGTCACACTTTCTCTACAATGTCTTGAAGGCTTTTATATGGACACTTCATCAAGGGTATGTGATAACAGTACAGGCTTCCTGGGTGAGCACAAGAAAATGCGTAATGCATAAAAATTTCATTGGGCATTTGACCACACTATACCTACACAGGGAGACATCATATTTGTTATTTACCTTTCACGTTATTGAAGGTTAGATTGTGCTGAAAATCATACTCTCTACTCTCGTAGAACCTCTTACAGACCGGAAAAGTTAGGTAAAAACCCCTAAACATAAGACATTTTCATGGTTGGTTTTCAACTTATTTAATACACACAAACTGCTGACTATCTAAAGAAAGTCAACCCTGTGAAGGAGAAATGGCAACCACAACTTCTAAAACCTCATTTGTTCTTGGGCAATCGTACCCACGAAGCCTTCCTCCACATTAACATCCCTGTTTAGCCGCAAGAGTTTACCAAAACTGTATCTGTGCCCTTATCGAGGGTATGTGATAACAGTACAGGCTTCCTGGGTGAGCACAAGAAAATGCGTAATGCATATAAAAATTCATTGGACATCTGTGACCAAACACTACCTACAGAGGGAGGCATCATATTTGTCATTTACCTTTATGAATAGTTATAGGAGCAATTTCACTCGTCTTAGCTTTAATAATTGGAAACCATTACAAACTTCCTCTCAGATCTTTAAAGGCCATATTTTTAATGGAGCGACATGTTCAATCACACAGATAATACATATCATGAGCCTATTTCCAGTTCATTGAAAAAAAAAAAAAAAAAAGTTTTTTTTAAATTTAAAAAATAAAAATTAATAAATAAAAATATTAAAATGTAATAATAATAAAAATTATACGCTCATATTCGCCGATACATTTAATAAAAAATTTTAGATTAGAAATGTCGACTATTGAAGGGAGGAGTGAAAGTCATCCATTCCAAAGACACTTTTCCTCTCCCTGTGCTCTACTACTAATGAGGTCATCATCAACATTAACACCTATATTGAGCTACAAGAGTTCTAAACTGCATCTTGGCCCTTATCGAGGGTATATGATCACAGTTATGGCGTCTGGAGGGATCACAGGAATTTTGATCGTATATACAACTATCCTATTTTGGGAATGTATGAGCACACTCTATTCCCTCCCTACAAAGGAAGACAATACTTTCACAACTCAGTATTAGCAATAACCCTTTCAACATTTTTCTAGAAAGCCTTAGAACTTCAACATCTGTTTCATATCTACCCTCGGGCCTTATAACATACTAGTCAACATATTGCAACCACATAATACCAAGACCTTCACGCATATCAACCCCTATATGTGGGGCTAAGCCCTTAAGCGCGTGGATAAGAATATATAAAATACATAGCCTTGTCACAAAAAGATTCATATAGATAAATGATAGGACACCGAGGTACAGTATCCGCATCTATGGATCCATGTTCGGGGTACAGCAATATCTTGATAAGAACATTCTAATTTTTCTGCGTGTTTTCTTTTTATATTCCTCCATGAGATGACAGGAGCCGGCAGCAATCTCCGCCCAAACCTCTTAAAGCCGTCATTCCACCCTCCTCCTCCGATGTCCACTAAACCCACCCACACCCTCCTCCAAATATCTAAGAAGACTGTCCTCCACCCATTCCACTCACAGTTATCTCCCGAGGGCACAATGTACAGTGCAACAAATTCAAGTTTTCCTTCAAATGTCAAAGGATCTCTTCCACCTGGAGCATTTATCAAAACAGAACTGCGCTGCCGTCACCAGAGAGAACGATGGACCCGAAGAAATACACCTAGCCGATCACGAGACGACAAATCGATGAACCGCAAGCCACGCCAAGAATCATTTATTTTAATTATCCGATACTTCATTTTAATTATTTTCCTTTCTATATATTTTTGGCATCTTCATAATCATCCCATTCCATAGATCACCTTTTATACATATCATCTCATTGCATCTTCACTATTTTTGCAAATATTTGATGATGATTTGAAGAAAAAAAAAACAGAGAGAAAGAAAAAAAAGTCCCTATCATTTTTATTTTAAAAAAAAAAAATTATTAAAAAAAAGAAAAAACCGTGAGATGCGATACTTAAAATAAATATACCCATTCCCCCTTTTTGTCACAACAATCACTGGAAATCGAACGTAAGACAGAACCTCCGAATCTGGACGAGAGTACCTTCAACTAAAAAAAAAAAAGGAAATAGGATTTGCCAACCACCAATCACTCACAGGAAGGATCAAGAAGAGAACCACCAAATGACATGAAAACACTCCTGCAACACGGAAAACACTAGGTTAGGTACATACAGATACACACACGCATCCAAGCACTGGTTTATGCGTCCTGATATCGCCCAATGGACTACGGTCTGGGGTGGAAAATGGCGCGCATCCGCCAGTAGAAACTAGTGAGGCAAACATCTAAGCAAAAAAAAAAACAACAACTAACACAGCAGAAGACAAATCAAATATACAAACATCTAATCAAGCTACAAGCACCCCCACTACACCTTACAACAAAAAGAGGTTACAAATATTTTAAAACGGACTACACGAACACGTTCACAAATCTTCACAACTCACACTTTACACCAAAAGCTAGAGAAGTCGCTTACAGACTTTTTTTCAACTCCCATAAACACAGGAAAACAACGCAAACCCAAATGTCAACTATGTCAGAAAAGAGAAAAAGAAACAGAAGACCACATTTTCTACTCATGCAGTACAGTCATACCCACAAGACAAATTCTACAAGACACAATCGAGACACAAACAAGACAGAAGGTAAACATGTATAAGGCAATAATGTTAAACACTATACCAGACACGACCCCAAACATTCAAACACAAATGCTAATTCTGCTATCAGAATACAGACACATCATATGGAGATGTAGAAATGAAGCCTCATATCGCTTCAGAACATACTCCCCAGACACTCTACTACACATGTTCATGAAAAAGGCGTTGTCCAGTAGCGACATACAAATGTAAATGTTGTACTGTGAAATATCTATGTTAAAATATGCTCATCATTTTCAATTTCTCTTGCCAAGTCAAACAGAAAAAATGTGTTAATAGGTAAAAGAGAGAATGAATGTATGCTGTTTTGAGACTATCCCTCCATTTTCTCCAAAAACCCCACAAACAAAAATAACAGTTCCCAGAGCAGGAAAGTATCAATTTCCCCCATTCCAACTAAGGGGTGGCTTCCCTGCTGAACTAAATCACTCAAACACTACCTGAGCTGTCAAATCTTATCACCTGTCTTTTCAATTCACCAGTTTTATGGTGGTCCTTTCCTCTACTGGTCAGTTCCTCAGTCTTGACTCAAAGGACAATGGACAGGAAATAGGCTGGGGTTTTATGGCAGAGTGGACTGACAGAAACCTAATGGTTCTCATGTAGGCCACCAATTACTCACCCCCTTGACTACTGTACAAGTACACAAAACCTTTATGGCTCTATAGCCATTTAGGAAAAATGTAATACTTATATATATATATATATATATATATACACATACAAATGTGTGTGTATAAGCAAATATGTATGGTCGGATATGTACGCATGTTGCATATATGTATGTGGATACGTGAGTTTATTCATGTTCATATACGTACATATATATATATATATATATATATATATATATATATATATATATATATATATATATATGTGCATGTACATGTGTACATGCAGGTGCATGTATGTGTGTATATGTATGTATGGAGGGATGGGTGGATAGACAGATGGATGTATGCATGCATGCATGTATGTATGTATACATGGGTGTAAGTATGAGTGTGTATGTATGCATATACGCATACATGTGTGCGCTCGTGTGTGTGTGTGTGTATATATATATATATGGATATATTTTTATGTGTCTGTTGGTGTGAAAAGATATATGTATTTGCAAAAATGAATAGGTATGTATCAGCAAGTACACATGTGCATTCATTTAAATGGGCATTCATTTATATGTACATTCATTTATGCTTTCACAAATAAATGTATGTCACCTTTCACCTCACAAAGTGTAACTACCACCATCTCACATTTCATCTCATGGGAATTTTTACCTCACCTCACCTCACATCACACAACATTTTGTTTTAAAATTGTGCAATAAAGAATTTTTCAAAAAAACACCTTTGTTTCGATATCTCCTTGTTCCCCTGTTACATTAACCAACATCTCCCTTATTTCTCCTGACTTTAGACCTTTGCATTTCTTCTTCGCACGCTGTCAGACGTCAACTTTAAATTGTTCGAAGAAAGCAGCTGTCATCCTGAGGCTGTTGACACTGCCATAGAGCATGTTTAGTGTTGGCACTGGTGATGGCCACATGTGCTTTCTCTGGTCCTTGTATGTTGGGCAATTTTGCAGCAGATGTTCAGCGGTCATTTTCCCTGTACCACGTGTGCATTCGCCAGTGCCACCTATCTTCAGTTTATTGAATATATGGTACCTCAGTCTGTTGTGGCCTGTGCGGAGTCTGAAGACCATGACCTGCTCTCTTCTGTTCAACTGGTAATAGGCATCATTTTTCGTGTAGGCAGTATGCTCTGTTTCCCATTTGGACCTTTGCATTTAAAACCTGTATTATCATGACTATATGCAGGTATGTGTATATGTACTGGGTGTGTACTTATATACATGTATGTGGAAGTAGTTATATATACATGTATGTACATTTTGTTTTTGTTTTTTATATGTATGTGAATAAATGAATATATGCTTGTGTGTGTATAAATGAATATGTGTGTGGACAAAGAAACATCTGTAAGTGTGTATAAATGAATATGCATGTGTGTGTATAAACAAATAGGTATGCATGTATAAGTGAGTATGTATGGATGGGTACACATGTGTAAGCCTATTGCCTTTGCAAATATCTCAAAGAAACAAAAATGTACATTACTAACGTTTTGAAAATTTAAATCATTTTAAATTGATGTCACCACTCACTTCACAAAATGTAACTGCCACCATCTCATGTTTCATCTCATGGGAAATTATCATTTCATTTCACTTCACATGGTGTACAAATTTTATTTGAAATTTGTTGTTCAAATTTGAAAATTGTAATAATTTTTATGTACAATAAAGAATTTTCCACCAAAAAAAAACACAAAAAAATTCATTTTACTCTGTAAACTCTGCAGACAAAACATTCAAGAGACAGAAGAGCACATATTTTCTCACTGTATAACCATATCCCAAACTCTAAACAACACTTAGACAAACAAACACACAGAAATGAAAGTAGATGACAAACAAACACACAGAAATGAAAGTAGATATGTATAGAGCAATTATGCTAAACACTATCCCCAAAACAAGATTTATAACACTTTTAGCAGAATTTAAACAATTAATTTGGTCATGCAGGAACAAAGCACTTTATGAACAGAGAATATAGACTACACAACTCTTCAATTACATATATACACAAAAACACAATATAAGACATGTATTTGAACAAGAAATTGGATATTGTAATTTTAACCTTTGTGCTTTATGGTTTCTTTCTCTTTTTCTTAAAACTGTTTTAAAATAATGTTAACAGCTTTATTTAGCTGTTTAAAAAAAAAATTAATTTTACTCTGTCCAACAATCACACTCTTATACAACTTTGACGGACACGCGCATCAAGCACTGGTTAATACATTCTGACATCCTCTAAAAGGCTGCGGCCTGGAATGGAAAAGGGCGTGCCTCCGCCAGTAGATTACAGAGAGGAACACTTGACAAAAAACAAAACAAAACAGACAGATCTTTTATTACAGCTAACTTAAACTCTCTCTTCTTACCTCACACTGTTTCACTTAACCCTATCAAACAACCACAGTATTACACAACTTTTATACACCCTCAGGGTGAGACTTGCATTGAAATTTGGTTGGGTTAATCTCTGAGATCGGCCTAACTAGCAAAGGTACATACAGATGTATCCAAGCACTTATTAATACATCCTGATATCACCTAAATGGCTGCGGCCTGGGGTGGAAAGGGTGTGCCTCCGCCAGTAGAATACAGAGAGGCAGACACTTTGTTGTTGTTGTTGAATGCCCACAATGAGTAGGTTTACTTTTTTGTGCGCCCTAAAAAGGACATTAAGTGGCGGGTTGTCGCAGCCTTCCTCACATCCTGAGCGTGCTGATGAAGGTGGACCAGGGTCCTCCAGGCGATTGTGCTATGCTTGGCTTCATCTTCATGTTGCTCACTACTACGGGGATTTGGTTGAACCTCATCTTGTTAGCCAGACTGTTGTCCTCAGCAACAGCCTGTTTCCTGGATGACCAACAAGGAGGTCAGGTCAGAGTCTTGGCCAGTATATTTCTCCTGACCCTGGCTAACATTGTCTGATCTGTATGTTAGCCTCATCATCCCGCAAACACTTTAAAAAAGAGGTCTTTTATATTTCGCGTTGAATGGTTTCTGCAGGATGAAATAGCTGACCTCATTGTTCAGCCCTCTGTAGGAGTCATCCATAAAAAAGATGTTCATCAAAATTCTGGCCTTTTACTTAATCTCGCCTCCCAATGTTCACTTTTCATTGACGCCTCCCTCCTTTTAGATGTCTCATCTACAAAGTTTTGACATAAGGTTACATTCTTTAACCAAACACATAGTTAAAATTGAGTTTATATCAATACAATACTTTGTTTATTCTCAATCTCCCATTACCAAGCTCTGAAAAGGGCTTTGCAAGTAGCAGAGAACAATGCGTTTTATCGTAGTTTACAACTTGACTGCGATATTTGCACCTTTCTGTCCGACACATACAACTTCAGCAGGCATTTTTTGAGCACAGGGTTAGCCTTCCCTCTTTGATCCTTTCTCTTTAGCCAGTCTGCCCTGCTGCAGCCTATTATCCAGAATCACTGCATGAATGTGTAGAAGAGTCTTGGCAGCTCTGGTTCGCTGGCTCCAATGCTGGCAGTCAGCTATGGGTCGCTGACCACTGCAGCTCATGCACTGCTCAGCATTTGTCTAAATAAGTTGTGGCACTTGCCCAGGAATAAAGACACAGAATCTAAAAATTATTCTGGATTGGAACGGGTTAAGGAAGTTTGTTCTAAATATAAGGAGACCATCTACACTACTAGCCCATTATGCTGCTGGCACATTACAATGCATGCCCATAACGTTGCTGACCCATCATACTGTTGGTCCATTATACTGCTGACCCATTATACTGCCCGCCCATTATACTGCTGGCTCATTATACTACTGGCCCATTATACTACTGGCTCATTATACTACTGGCTCATTATACTACTGGCTCATTATGCTGTTGGCCTATTATGCTACTGGTCCATTATACTACTGACCCATTATACTACTGGCTCATTATACTACTGGCTCATTATACTACTGGCTCATTATACTACTGGCTCATTATGCTGTTGGCCTATTATGCTACTGGTCCATTATACTACTGACCCATTATACTACTGGCTCATTATACTACTGGCTCATTATGCTGTTGGCCTATTATGCTACTGGTCCATTATACTACTGGCTCATTATGCAACTGGCCCATTATGCTGTTGGCCTATTATGCTACTGGTCCATTATACTACTGACCCATTATACTACTGGCTCATTATACTACTGGCTCATTATACTGCCCGCCCATTATACTACTGGTCCATTATACTACTGACCCATTATACTACTGGCTCATTATGCAACTGGCCCATTATGCTGTTGGCCTATTATGCTACTGGCCCATTATACTGCTGGCCCATTATACTGCCCGCCCATTATACTGCTGGCCCATTATACTACTGACCCATTATACTGCTGGCCCATTATACTGCTGGCCCATTATACTGCCCGCCCATTATACTACTGGCTCATTATACTACTGACCCATTATACTGCCCGCCCATTATACTTCTGGCTCATTATACTACTGACCCATTATACTGCTGGCCCATTATACTACTGACCCATTATACTGCCCGCCCATTATACTGCTGGCCCATTATACTACTGGCTCATTATGCAACTGGCCCATTATGCTGTTGGCCTATTATGCTGCTACTGGAATGAAAAATAAATGACAACACTAAGTCACAAGTATAAAAATAAGAAAGCTCACCAGTTTCAGGATCAAATCTATGTACTGAGCTACTGCTGAAACAAGCCACCCATATTTTTCCTTCGTTGTCAATGCACATCCCATCTGGGAGCCCATACGTGGACTCTGTGCCAGGCTGAAATTCTACTACAGTCCTCTGATTACCTGGCAAGAATTTTAGAAACATTACGAGATGTTAAATTTCTTAACCATAGCAAAGATAAGAAGTTTTACATAAAAACAAACTCTTTGAACCCATCACTCTCATATATCGGGGTGTGTGTTCTTCTTCTACGTTCGCTCTCAATCTCCCACTACCAAGTCCTGAACAGGGCTTTGCAAGTAGCAGGATGTAGTTCGGAAAATGGAATGCGTTGTGTTGCTAGTTTACAGCTTGACTGCGATATTTGCACCTTTCAGACCCACACATCTGTCTTCAGCAGAACCGGAGTGTGTGTAAATACCCGATTCCCTGAGCCACCCGCTTGCTGGTGTGACTGATGGACCATTATTTTAAGGCATATTTCAAGCCATAATGCAGTGATGTCTACACAGTATACACATTTCTGGAAAAAACAAATATCGCGGCGTTAATAACGAAGCATCTCTTCACAATTATATTTTCGTGATGAAAAGTTTTTTTGTTTTTTTTTTAATTCAAGAAATGGCCATTTTAAAAAAAGACTAATAACAAAACAAGTTGAAAGTAATTTCAAGAATTTTGATGCTGATAAATTGGAATTAGATGTTTTTTAAACAACATGTGTGTGGTTCGGATTACCATTCGTCCATTGATTAGGATCAAGCTAGATCTGTTCCTTGGAGGATGAGACTATAGATCTGAGAGGCTTATCCCACATAACACATCAAGTAAATGTGATGAATATATTCCACACTCTACTGAAGTAGGAACATTGGAGATTAATAGGTCAGTCAATTTTAGATAGAATAACTAAGATTTTAGATAGAATAACTGGGGATTCCGTGGCGAAGTGATTAAGCGGTCAGCCTCGTGATCAGGTGGTGTGGGTGGGCTCTAGACTCCGCCGTCTTTTTCACGGGCGCTTGATGCGGAGTCCTCTGCATCTCGTAGTCACGACCTAGTCATCTTGTCCTTGACTTGCCACTCGGGTCGGGCAGCTTGAGACGAGAGAGTGAGGATAAAAAGTAGCGCAGTTAATCCTTACTAAAAATAGCGCTAGCAAAATTAATTATGCCATCATCCTCTATGATGGACGGCGGCCTTTGCCTAGATAGAATAACATAGTTTTGTCATAGTAAATAGCTTTACTCAAATGTCTACATTGTGTGTATTTTCTTATGAGTACAGAGCAATGGAATTTTATGGACTGGGTAGCCAGGGTTCAAAGGGTTAATATAAGAGGAACCAATTTTTCTACATAAATATGCCTTCATCAAGGATTAGGCAAAGGAAAATAGCACAAATGAACATTAAAAACTAAGTTAAATCTTCATGTGATCGCTCGGATGATTACACCGATTGGACATGTTTCCATGATGATGAACTGTCTGGAGTACCTTTTCAGTTTCGAAGAAGAGATCTCTAGAACGAGCCCTACTGTGTGCCTCATGCACAGTGACATTCACCACCTCAGATACTTCCATAAGTATGCCTTTTTCATGGTGGTCTTTAGTCTTGAATCCGTAGAATCTAAATAGCATTGCTTGTTGAGGGGTGCTGTATGGTGGTAGGCTTGTTATGTTAAGTGGCCAAACCATTTTAGTTCCTGTCTTTTCATGTAGTCTAATACTGGTGTTGTTCCCATCAGTCTCTTGATGTCATCGTTTCTGATCCTGTCTCTCCTTGTCACACCCAATAGCTTCTAAACAACATATGATTTCAGTGATTGTCCGTCTCACCATGGCTTACTTTAGTTAGGCCATCTGACTTACCGGGAAAACCCCTTGAAACGCCACACTCCACCGCAGACTAAATAACGGAAGTCATATTGTGCCAAGGTTTATAATCAACCCATGCTCCGCACAGAGAAATAAAACAAATTCACTGTACAAAATACAATAAATCACTGTTGAAAGTGATCCCTTCACAGAATCCTGCCCTGAAACCAACTGCATATGGATCTTTGTTTCCTGAACACGCTATTATAGTTGCAGTGATATTTGACACATGCAAGTTCCAATATATAGTCAGGCGTGGAATGTGACATTTAAAGGGAATTTCTCCATGAGTCAGAAGGCCTGGCTCTACAGTAGGCTGTGGTTCCACCCACTACAAGTTTGTGTGGCACTGTCTTGAGTTAAGGAAAGACAGCAAGGAAGGGAACTGGTCAACCCACCTCATAGATAGCTCAAGCATTGTACAATGAGTATTAAACACTTCATCCCTGACAGCAGTGTCTGCTATGGCTTCTACATATACCTTTAGCACTGTATTAGTGTATCAAATATTTATGTAAGAACTCACTAACTGTTCCTTCAACCAAGTTGAAATCAAAAGCAAACACTTTTCTAGGCACTGAATCGATGTAGTACATGATAGAGTTGTCATCTGTCCAGTCCATGCCATTGCTGATGTCAATGTTGTTGACATGGGCGGTCAACTTGTGGTCAGGTGAAAAACTGTAAAGGTTGCCTTGCCCACCATCCACTTTTCCAGGTACAGATTCAAAACCCATAGTACCTAATCAGAAATTTAAAAAATATGAATTAAGTATATCACCACTATATTTCAGATAGTTTTTGTGCGTATGTGCATGCATGCATAGATTTTATATATATATACATATATATATATAGAGTCGATGTAGGGTCTGGGTACAATGTCTGGCCTACATCAAACGGATGCTGATGTGAATCTACAGCTTCTCATATCCAGGGTGCGGTGATTGCAGTAGAAGCTGTTGTCCAGCTGACAGCAAGCCTCTCACATAGGGCTACTCCTGCACATACATGTTCATGGCAACACCTTCTTGTGGGTGACCCTGTTATTTACTGAGTTTGCTATGGGGCCGACCAAGTACCTGTTGGTATAACTAGGCGGGGAGCAGTTTGGGACTCCTTAAGGTGACAGCACAGTACCCACCGGTGAGTGGAATATGCTCTGGCTGTTACCAACCCAAACCCCATCCATGGGTTAAATGTTCTTCTCGTCTGTCTTTCTACACAACTTTTCTTTGTCCAACCTACGAGGCCTCTACCAAGGATCCAATAATGGTAGAGGCACCCAGAGAGGATCTGGGCCTAGCCCAACATCCCAGCTGCAGCGTAAGCACCGGGTGATCTGACATTGCACTACCGTCGGACTACGCTCTGACTCTAAGGGTGGAGAGGTGGTGCGGAGCCATTGGATCCCATTTGAAAGTAGGAGATGATGTGCGTGGGATGGGGTGCTGGAGATCGTGAAGGCCACGAGAAAAGGGCTAAATACAGAATAAAGAAGTGTGATCTGCAATGAGAGCATCTGTGGCTAGCGTGGAATGCACTCTGTGAACCCCATCTCACCCCCATCGATGCAGCAAATCTACAAATGACCAAAGAAGGAAATGGCAAAGCCAAATACATCTATAACCCATGGCAAAAGGCGTACCCAGTGTGCTTTTTTTGAAGGCAGAAGTCTGCAACAAACGCCCAATACTCCAATGCAAGGAAACAATAAACATTCTTCAAACGAGCTCAGTTACCAAAGCCCGTGCAACAGAGATAATTCCCCTGCACTGTGCGAGAAGTTAGCAAAGGCTTAACATTGCCGGATTACAAAACAAGGCAACTGAGCTGACCAAAACACTATATGACCATCAAATCCACATAGCTCTCCTCCAGGAAACAATACTTCCACAAAGACAAATTAACATCACAGGCTATACACAGTATAAGTGTGAATGCAACAAGTTCCAGGGCACTATGACCCTGGTCAGGAATGATAGACAAGCCATTGTAATCAACAATCCTGTGGATGGTATTGACCATCAAATAAAGTTATGGAGCAAAGATAACACAAAATACATACTACTCTTTACTGCCCTCCAACGTCCAAAATGTGTCTGCCTGAATTTGAGCCTACGTCAAAGAAATACAGTGTTGGTGGGAGATTTCAATGGTCATATTCCAAATCTTGGATACTGCCAGTTTAATAATAAAGGGCTGGAGATTGAAGAGCTGTGTAATGGTACTAATCTTACAATGATCTAGAGTCTGGAAACCCTGCCAACTCCAGAGTACACGGTACAACCAGCCGGCCCAATCTGAAATTTTTATCAGCTGACTTGGTAGATAACAATGAGAGCCGCGTCAGGTATGAGAGCGGCATGAGGTATTAGAGCGGCGTGAGGTATGAAAGCGCGAGGTATGAGAGCGCGAGGTATGAGAGCGCGAGGTATGAGAGAGGCGTGAGGTATGAGAGCGCGAGGTATGAGAGCGCAAGGTATGAGAGCGCGAGGTATGAGAGAGGCGTGAGGTATGAGAGCGCGAGGTATGAGAGCGCGAGGTATGAGAGAGGCGTGAGGTATTAGAGCGGCGTGAGGTATGAAAGCGCGAGGTATGAAAGCACAAGGTATGAGCACGCTCTGGATGTGAGGAGAGCTACTGCAACCCGCCACTTAACCTCCTTTTCAGTAAGGTGCACAAAAGAGGAACCTACTCATTGTGGGTCTTTGCAAACAACCTCAACTCTAACAACCCCTAAATGGATAAAACAATATTTGAATTACTTGCCTGCCCATAAGCGACCAGAAGCATCACATTTGGCATCATTAAAGCGGTTCCGTGTGCCTGGTTCTACCTCTGCCAGAGTTGTGGCTTCAACTGTATCCCAATTCACGTAGGAGATAGTTCTGTTGAGTCCAGCAACTAAACCACCCCTGTCACAAGGGATAACAAATCCAACTGTTCCATCTGGAAAAAAACAGATTGAAATAACTTAACGTCTTTGTATTGGTTTAGAAACTTCTGCAAAGTCTGTATACAACCAGTTTCATTTACATGTCCTTGCTTAACTTAACGTAACATTTTTATACTAATTTAGAAAACCCTGCAAAGTCTGTAAACAACCAGTTTCTTTTACATTTCCTTTCTCTAAAAGCTATGTGCATCCAATCTATTCTTAAATGCATTAATTGTCCCTGCCTCCACTACTTCTTGTGGCAATGCATTCTAAGCATTCACCACTCTCTGACTAAAAACATATTTCCTAATATCTAATCTAGACCTTTTTTAATTAATTTGTAGCTATGCCCTCTTGTTCTTGTAGGTGGTTGTATTTTGAAACACTTCTTAAAGTTAATTTATCCTTTTCTTTGATTATCTTATAAACCTGGATTAAGTCACTTCTAATTCTTCCTTTTCTAGACACTGCAGGCCGGTTTTTCTGAGTCTTTTCTCATAACTGTAATTCTGGAATCCTACTATCAGCTTTGTCACTCTTCTTTGTATTCTTTCTAGCATGTTTATATCATCTCTAAAAGTAAGTTGCATGTCCTTTACAGAACATAGCTTCTTACAACCGCTACCTATTTGGCTGTTATAAGTTTCTTGGCAAGTGTGCAGTACAGTAGGTTGCCATTACCTTCTGTACATGGAGGCGCATTCACCAGAGAAAAAAACCCAGTGTCTGCCAAACTGGACACAAGTGGGGATTGAACCTGGAACGTTGGGATTGTGAAAGCAGAGCGAGTTTCACCCCTAGGCCACTCTGTGATAATATAATTAGGTGTTCTACAAAAATAAGTCTTCTTCAATATTCATTTCTTCCTTTTTTCCCCCAGGAAGTTGAGATATGAGACTGGAGAAAATTGTGGATGGGGCTGGCTACATCAGCATACAAAAACCATTACTACTAAAACCGCACAGCAAACACATGGATTCTGAATTCCATAAAAACTGATCAAGGTAAACCAAATGTAGTGTTGGGCCTATGCTCCGTTATCTGGAATGACAGATAAATGATGATGATGAATGTTCATTTTCTTATTGCTCAATATGAAGCAGCTGCAGCTGGCCCCTTGAGGAAGCCTGTATCAAAGCAGCTCAATGATGAAGAATTATAGACTTCAATGTACCATGTTTCAGCTTTTTGCAAAGTGGGACCGGCCAGTCTCCTTTTTTCAATGCTTTGTCTTTGGGCTATAAGTTGACTTCATGTAAATACTTGAGCTATAAGTTGACTTCATGTAAATACTTGAGCTATAAGTTGACTTCATGTAAATACTTGACTATAAGTTGACTTCATGTAAATACTTGAGCTATAAGTTGACTTCATGTAAATACTTGAGCTATAAGTTGACGTCATGTAAATACATGAGCTATAAGTTGACTTCATGTAAATACTTGAGCTATAAGTTGACGTCATGTAAATACTTGAGCTATAAGTTGACTTCATGTAAATACTTGAGCTATAAGTTGACGTCATGTAAATACTTGAGCTATAAGTTGACTTCATGTAAATACTTGAGCTATAAGTTGACTTCATGTAAATACTTGAGCTATAAGTTGACTTCACGTAAATACTTGAGCTATAAGTTGACTTCATGTAAATACTTGAGCTATAAGTTGACTTCATGCAAATACTTGAGCTATAAGTTGACTTCATGTAAATACTTGAGCTATAAGTTGACTTCATGTAAATACTTGAGCTATAAATTGACTTCATGCAACTTTTTTACTATAAGTAGGCTTCATGCAACTCTTGGGTCTATAAACTGAGGTTATGCAACTCTTAGGCTATAAATTGACTTCATTCAACTCTTGGGCTATACAATGACTTTGTGCAACTCTTGTACCATTGATGTGCATGAGGTTTTTGCAACCATTTAAATTTTCATGCAGCCCTTGAAACAACAACTTTACTTGATGTTTATTTGACAATTACCTTAACTTCATCTAGACCTTGGGCTATTAACCTGTCTTCATTTAAGTTTTAAGCCAATAATCTGGCTTTTTACAGCCGATGGACCATTATCTTGGTTTCATACAATCTGTGGTCCATTAACTTAGCTTTATGCAGCCTTAATTGTGTTTTGAGCTTGACAATCTTAATCTATAATGGTATGCAACCCCGAAATAATGAAACAAAGTGCAAATTCAGTTATTTAACACAGGTAATTAAAAAGTGTAACTTTCAACTAGAAGAACAGAGATCATTGGAAAAAAACTAATCTAATTGTGGATTTATCAAGTCTATTTACACAAACTAATTTCTTTTCTAAGGCATTTAGTGCTTTTCAAACGTCCTGTGATTCCCACTGGAACTGCAAGACAAGCTCTATGGCAGTGGCGACAGCCTCAGGATGACCGCCGTTTTTTTTCGAAAAAATAATGGTTACTGTCTGACTGAGTATGAAGAAGAAGAAGAAACGTCCTGTGATTCTTCATTTTGAATTAAACTGCTTAGGCACCAGAAAATTTGTTTGGCAACAAAGCAACAACTGTTAAAAAGTATAGTTATGATGGAGCTGTGCTGCCAGTGTCAAACATGATCCCTGTAAACATAATCTCTGTCCAAGGCGCATGAGAGCAGAATTTAAACATGTGAAATGAAATGTTTAGGAAAGGTCATCTGTGTTAGCAGGAAAGACAGGCTGCAAAATGAAGCCATTCAAAGTATGGTCAGCATTACATCTTGTGCAGAGTACTATTCCAGGCAAAAAAATATGCCCAGTGAGAATTCACCTAAATGACCCTTGTGGCCTCCAGTAACAAACAGGTGCCATGTGAGAACTCACCTAAATTAATCTTACTCTCTTGTCCTGTCTTGGAGTCCCAGCGGTGAATTCCGCCGGTTATGATATCCACATACAGCAAAGACTCAGATTCTACGTCCCAGTGAGGACCTTCTCCTACAGAAGGACAGCAGTTTTTCACTGCAACCTCTATTTTTGGGGATGCCATCACTGCTTCAAGTTAGATGAAGTTTCTGAAACCTGTAATTGAATGTAATTAATTGAATGTAACAATGTAATTTGACACTGAATAACAAGTTGGAAAAGAGTATAGAAACCTTCAAAATGTGGGTATATAGAAGATTGGGTCACATTTCTTGGAAAGAGAAGAAAACAAATGTGTAGGTATTTAAAACATGGGGAAGGTTTGAAAAGAGAATTAATGACCAAAACCAAGGTTAGACAGCTAAGATATTTTGCACATATAACAAGACATACTTGATTGATGAAGACCATACAACGACATAGAAGGTAGAGTGGAAGGTGTCACCCAAGAGTCAGATATTATAAGTGGGAGGATCAGGTCAGAAGATGGACTGTAAAAAAAGACTCAGATTGACCCATTATGGCAAGAGATAGAGTACACTGGAGATCCATTGCACCAACCTTCGATGCAAAGATTGCACTTGAACTGAGCTAAATTGAATTTTTTAAATCGTGTGCCAATACAAAATTAGAATGCGGTGTTGCTACCCAAATGCTTTAGATATGAAGTCTCCTGACCACACGCCATCCCTCTCTGTCAGCTGCCGCTTGCTGTGCCTCCTCTGGTCCGAGATTGGTCTATTCTTTTTATGTTGTCCTCCCACCTCTATTTTTAGGACAACCTCTTCGTCGTCTGCCTTGCACCTTTCCGTGCAGGATCGTATTTACAAGACAATTTGATCTCAATATGTGCCCTTACCAAGCAAGTTTTCTTCTTTTGACAGTTACCAAGAGGTCTCCAAAAGGCCCTATTGCTGTTGTAATTCTTTCTCGCATTTCCTCATTTGTAACTATCTTTGTTTAGAAGTCTTCGAAAACATCTCATCTCCAAGGCCTGTATCCGCCGCTGCAGGTCAGCTGTACTTGTCCATGTCTCACAAGCATAGATGAAAAAAACAAAAAAGAAGTCATGGGTGACCAAAGAAATTCTAGAGCTTTGTGATAGGTCACTGAAAAACCAAAAACATTCACCTGATGAGGTCAGCAGTTGTAAAGAGGTCAAGAAAGCATAACAACAAAAGATGAGAGAGGTGAAAGAAGCAGGATATGTGAGCAATGTACAGACATCAATGACAGATTAGACTGACATGACGCTAAAGGAGCATACAAGGCGGTCAAAGAACTGGTAACACCTGGACAAGGCAGAAACTTTATGATCTAGGATAAAAGCGGCAAGTACCGTATAGAGGACAATGACGTACTGGCACAATGGACAGAGTACTGGTCTGAGATATACAACTATAAGGGAGGGGACAAGCCTGGGAAAACAATCCCTCCAACACCAACAACGATAGAGGATAACTATCTTATAACGAAGGAGGAGATAGCTGCAGCGATAAAAACATTGAGAAGAAGGAAGGCGGCTGGTGTGGACAATATACCAGCAGAGCTCTTACAGGCAGGTGGGGAGGTAGTGGTGGAAGGTCTGACACACATCTGCAACAAAATATGGGTGACGGAAAACTGGCCAGACTTGTCTAGGAACCTAAAGCAGTGACAAAATTACAAAAGAATAAGCCTCATCAGCCACCCTAGCAAGGTCATGCTTAGAATAATGCTCGACAGATTGAAACCCCAAGCTGAGAACAATAAAGATGTAATTTTTCTTAAATGCAGATTTCTGTGAATCATTTGGAAAATATTTATACAATAAATCGATGCTGCTATAGTACTGAAGGTCAATAACAATGAAAACAACAAACAACACACAACAAAAATAAAGACATGGTATGTGACAACAATAAACATTTCTTATTTGGTCTACTTTTTTTTCATAACTGGCATACTGTAGCTCACATGTTTATGTCCATTTTCTGTGAAATAGCTGTCAACCAGAGCTATTTTGTATTGTTGTCATAAACCACATCTTTGTTATTGACAGGATTGTTAAATTATTTTCGTTTGTACTTTGTCCCTAGCAAAGCAATGTCACTGAGTCATTACTTTATATATATATTGCGCAGTTAGTCCATATAAGCAGTGCTTGTCTTTCCCTCACAAATGAATGAATACATTGTATTCCTTTCTCTCGATCATAAAGATTTTTGAAATTATTAAAAATTACACTGTCAGACAGTTGTGTTTGTTATTTGTACTCTATGAGTCTATATACAAGTTACTATTTATAACAATATAACTCGACCATTTTTAATCGTGACCGCGAAAGGAAGAGCGTTTGGAAGGCGAGCACAGAAGACTTTGCTTGCACAGCCCCTAGGGCTGGCAATAGGTAAGTGAGGCCTGATGGAGAGGCAGTATAGTTGTTTTAAAGATGTATGAGAAGCAAGAATTAATGCTTTTCGCTCATGAACGTATATTTTTGCCATGTCATCTTGAATAAGCTATTAATAAATTATTGAGGCATACATATTGTCAGCTTATATTCATGTGCATTGTCAGCTTAGCTTAATGTCTTTATACTGGTTAGAAGACTGCAGAGTCTGTATACAACCAGTTTCTTTTACTTCATTTGATTCAAAAACTCATCTAATCTATTCTTGAATGCATTAATTGACCCTGCCTCCTCTATTTCCTGTAGCAATGCATTCCAAACATTCCCCACTATATGAATTACAAAAATATATCCTAGCATCTAATCTAGACCTTTCTTTCCTTCATTTGTAGATGCAACCTCTTATTCTTGTAGGTGGCTATATTTTGAAAACTTGTTACAGCCTAATTTATCCATTCCTTTGATTATCTTATAAGCCTGTAATAAATCACCTCGAATTCTCTTTTCTAGACACTGTAGGCCGGTTTTGTTTTAGCCTTTCCTCATAGGCCGGTTTTGTTTTAGCCTTTCCTCATAGGCCGGTTTTGTTTTAGCCTTTCCTCATAGGCCGGTTTTGTTTTAGCCTTTCCTCATAACTATAATTTTGGGAATCAAACCATCTATTTTGTTGCTCTTCTCTGTATCCTTTCCAGCATGTTTATATCCTCTCTATGATAAGGACTCCACACCTGAACACAGTACTCCGTCTAGGTCTAACTAATGCTTTATTCAGTTCGACTATTACTTCCTTGCTCCTATGTTTAATATTTCTTTTTATCATATCTAACATTGCATTTGCCTTTTTCACTACTACCAGGGAATTTGTATGACTCTTGTGTAACACTCACTTTACCTGTATGATCTATTATAACACCTAGGTCCCTTTCCTTTTTTATCATTCTAATATTGTTCTCTTCCATTCTGTAATTAAGTTCCATATTGGATCCACCCATGTGGATGACTGTACATGTATCTACATTAAACTCCATTTGCCAGCTTTCAGACCATTTCCTAAAATGTTATCTAAATCTAACCTCAATAAATCCACTTCTGTTTAAGATGAGACACTTCTGTGTAGTTTTGTCTCATCCGCAAATTTTGCAATCATGGATCCGATATTGTCCAAATCGTGTGTTTATTATATATATATATATATATATATATATATATATATATATATATATATATATATATATATATATAGACAACAACATTTTTCCCAAAACTGATCCCTATGGCACTCCCCTTTTTACCTCACTTCAGACCACTCAAAAGTTCTCCTTATTTATGCCCCCTCTGTGTCTTCTTCCTGTGACCAATTTTCTATTCATTTTGCAATTTTCCCACTTATTCTATGTGATTTTAACTTTTTAAACAATCTTTAATGAGGTACTTTATCAAAGACGGTTGCAAAATCTAGATAAATAACATCCACTGGCTACCCTCCATTCATCATTAATAGCCCTTTATTCTTCCTTAAGCTGAAAAAATGCTTTGGGTGCTGGCTGTTGTGTTTGGCGATGTAAGAATGAATTTACAGAACATTAGATGAATAATAGTTGTATATTAAAATATGTTTGGGACACTTCTCAGCATGGGTTTACTAAAGGGAGATCCTGTTCAACAAATCTATTACAATTCTTTGACTATGACACAAGCAGCAAGGAAGAAAATTGGAATTGTTTGAAACAAAATGTTACACAAGAGTCATACAAATTCCCCGGATAAAGAAAGTGACAAATAAAGCCATCCTAGAAGACCTGATCAGTGATGCACATAATCAAAAATGTGTAGTTAGTGTGTGCCAGCCGGCACTAAGCTAACTCCTGTGCCAGGTGCAACATACTGACCAAGTCACTTCCTCACGTCTACATCATGCACCTGCAAACAATTTTCAATATGTTACAGCAGCCTGGCCACCGCAGTGGGCATAGACACAATCACACAATGAATAATGATCCCCGCAGTGATGTGCTATTGTGCAATGTGCTTCCTTAGATGTCTTGCAGCAGCGAGAAGGACTTGGGTCAATTTTCAACAATTCGCCAAGGGATGGAAGAGTCGCTAACTGCAAACTCCCTAACAACAAGAGAAGATTCCTCCACTCCAATCAGTCCAATGACTCCAATGTCCAATGCATTAAGACTGAAAGAGTTTAAGTTTAAGCTAAGTACGCTGTAACTGTAACTGATACACTACAGAGAAGCTTCGAAACCATCAACATGTTATTGTTATGGAAGATGAAATTTAATATTAGAAATACAATATTTACAAACAAACAAAGCATAAAATACCTTAACAACCTCAGAACATAAAAATGTACACCCTTCTAGACTACCTCACTCCCTACAAAGTGAAGTCTACAGAGCTAGCAACTTCTTTTAACTCTAACCTTTGACCTTGTGAACTCATCTGTTTTCCTAGCCTTGACCTTCTTAACCGAGATCTCGTGGTTAGATAGGCACAAACAAAATAGGCTCTCTCTCTCTCTTTTGTTGACTTGTTGATCGACGTATCTTTATCTTTAGGCTATTACTATTAGCCATAAAATGATAAGTGATACCAACTCCGGTGGGGCACCCGGGCTGCAAAGGATGGGTTATTGTAGTCTGTGTAGGTTTGCTGGGTGCAGATGAGTCTGTACACAACTAGTTTAAGCTAAATAGACTACGGCTTACGCCCAGCCTCACAATCCGCAGGGACATTATTTTTTTTTTAATTTGAGGAGGGGAGGGGGGTTTAAAAATTGTATGTGCACTGAATATATTATAATATAGATTATTTTTTGTCTACTAATTTCAAATGATGAGGTACGACGAAGAATCGAGAAGGCAAGTGGACTTCTAATCTTCTTTTCGACGACATTTACTCTTGTGTGCGCCCTGAAAAGGACGTTAAGTGGCGGGTTGTCGTAGCTTTCCTCAAATCCCGAGCGTGCTGATAAAGAACGACCGGGGTCCTCGAGGCGGTTGTGCTATGCTTTACTTCATCTGCGTGTACTACTACAGAGAATCACGTCGATCCCTCGCCTCGTTAGCCAGGCTGCCATGAAAAAAAGGTCATTTCCATGGAGTGCTACTGGGAAGCCGAGGTGAAGGTATTGGCCAGTATGTTTTGCCTGACTCTGACTAACATGTCTGATCAGTATATTTTGCATGACCAGACGTTATTCTTCCTCCCCTACGCTGTTTGTAAATCATCATCATCGGCGTTTAGCCAAAGAAGGAGTAGGTTAAACCAAAAACTGAAAACATAACTATATAATAAGAAATAAAGACTGAAGAAATGTAGCTTCAAAGACGAATGGGACACAGAAAACCTAGAATCTGAAATAGCAGAAGCATTCTACTCCTTGTCAGGAAGAGATCAAGGTACAATATTCAGGCTGCGAACCTGTAACTGCAAACTGAAAGAAAAAAAAACATGCAAATTAAATTAAAAATTAGACACACAAACATGTGCCCAAGTAAGGATACAAATCAAAGGGTGGAACATATTCTGGAGGTGTGCCGGCTACACGATATTTTATTTATTTTACGTGTTTGCCTCACTGGTGTAAGCGCGCCTATTCCACCCCAGACAGTAGACAATTGTGCGATATTAAGACGCATAAACCAGTGCTTGGATGCATGTGTGCGTCTATATGTACATATGTTAAGATTGTGCACTGTCAGAGGCCAGCCCAACCAAAATACAATGGTTGGCCTCAAACCTTTCCCCCTCCCCCCCCCCCCCCCCCCAACCACCTCAACTTAATTGCAAGATAAACTGTATGACGAAGATATAAGCATGTGAATGGCCGTTAGGTTTATGAGGCAAATAGATACGATTATTTGAGAGCGAACGACGAAAAATAAAAGAAGGAGAAGATGAAGAAGAAGAAGAAGAAGACTGTAAACAAGCGACTTGAGAAAATTTAAGTTTTGTTAGAGCTTCTGGTGTGAGATCAAGATGTCGAGCAGTGCATGAGCTGTAGCGGTCAGCGATCCAGAGCTTACTGCTACCGTTAGGGGCAGCGAATCAGAGCTGCCAAGATCCCTCAACACCTGCACGCATTGATCCTGGAAAACAGGATACAACAGCAGACTGGCTAAGGAGAAGGGATAGAACAGAAAGGCTAACCCGGTACTCAAAAATGCCTGTTGAAGTCGAATGTGTCGGAACGAAATGTGTAAATATCGCAGTCAAGCTGTAAACTACGACACACTGCATTCAGTTCTCCGGACACCATCTTATTACGTGAAAATCCCTTTTCTCTGCTTAGTAGCGGGAGATTGAGAAAAAATGAAGAAGAAGATTTTTAACTAGGGACTAAATCTGGCACTGATAGAAGCCTTCTAAACATGTCGTAAAAGGCGACTAAAGAGGGTTGTGTGGTGGGCTATAGCAACTTCATTAAGTAAAATCATTGATATACAACAAAAGAGAAACAAACAATGCGCAAGGCGAATCAATCAATGCACAAGACGAATCAACGAAGGTACAAGACGAATCAAAGAAGGCACAATGTGAATCAAAGAAGGCACAAGGTGAATCAAATAAGGCACAAGGCGAATCAAGCAAGGCACAAGGCGAATCAATCAATGCGCAAGGTGAATCGAAGAAGGTACAAGACGAATCACAGAAGGCACAAGGTAAATCAAAGAAGGCACAAGGTGAATCAAACAAGGCACAATGCGAATCAATCAATGCACAAGGTGAATCGAAGAAGGTACAAGACGAATCACAGAAGGCACAAGGTGAATCAAATAAGGCACAAGGCGAATCAAGCAAGGCACAAGGCGAATCAATCAATGCGCAAGGTGAATCGAAGAAGGTACAAGACGAATCACAGAAGGCACAAGGTGAATCAAAGAAGGCACAAGGTGAATCAAATATAGCACAAGGCGAATCAAATATAACACAAGGTGAATCAAACATAGCACAAAGCGAATCAAATAAAGCACAAAGTGAATCAAATATATCACAAAGCGAATCAAATATAACATACGGTAAATCAAATAAAGCACAAAGTGAATCAAATATAACATAAACCGAATCAAATAAAGCACAAGGCGAATCAAATACAGCACAAGGCGAATCAAATAAGACACAATGTGAATCAATCAATGCGCAGATTAATGGAAGCACTAAACAATACAAAACCCAGTTCTGACCATGGCCACCTCTTTACACAATTACATCAAATGTAATGATATTACACTTACACTGAACAGGAGCAGCGGCACACCTTTCAAATTAGATGCCTAAGCCGTATTTTGAGAATTGGATGGCAAGAGAGAGCGAGAGAGAGAGTGTCATATAATGTGATTTTACAGCGAGCAAACACTGCCAGCATGAACTCACTATTGAGCCAACGACGTCTGCGATGGTTGGTGACTGTTTACCGTATGAAAGGCTACCAAATAATATCCCTTATGGACAGCGGGCCATTGGAGCTAGTGGAATCCGCCGTTCCACACTGCGATTCAAGAACGTATACAAGATTGACATGAAGTCATGCGACATCCCATCAGGGGGCTGTCGGACGATTGCTCAGGATCGAGCTGTTTGAAGACAGTCAGATGAAAGGAGATGCCAACATTTGCAGATGCCTTCAGGCTGCAGAGAAAATATAAAAACTTCAGAGATCGAGGGACACCATAGCATGCCAGCCTACTCCGCATGGTTGTATGATCTGTGGCAGGGACCCACAATTGCAGATCGGCCTTTACAGTCAAAGCAGGCTGTTTCAAAATACAGGAAACGGAGCTGGACACAACTCACAGGGTGCCACGCGCATAGTCTACAGAGGCTGAGAGGTCGATGATAAAGATGATGATGATGAATGATATTACCACCAAAAGAAACGGCTATTTGTGGTTGGAAGACATGTACATTTGTCACCAAAAAAAAAAAAGCAAACATGTAAACGAGCGAATGGGCGGGTTGTCACTGAGCAGAGTGTGGCACACAGAACAGCAGCCATCGTCCCAGAATCGCAATTCTTACTTCGGAAGATACAGAAGGGCTGGCGAATGCATGAGTGGATAGCAGCTGTAGAGGCACTAAGATGAGCATGGGTTAGTGTGGACCAACTGTCCTGTTCATGCTGGGTTTCAGGGCAACGACAGAGCTGACATCATGACTTCACCAGCACCAATTATGTGTACACTTGATATGGAAATGACGGCTTGTTAGATGATAACACCGCCATAGATGAATCAACAATTCACAGGGACTGGAAAGGATATAAAGGATACAAAGAAGAGTGACAAAACTGATAGTGGGATTCCAGAATTACAGTTACGAGGAAAGACTCACTGGCCTACAGTGTAGAGAAAAGAGAAGAATTCAACGTGATTTAATACAGGCTTATAAGATAATCAACAGAAAGGATACATTTGATTTTTACACATTTTTTTCCTAAATACAGCAGATTACGCGAGCAAGAGGATACAGTCACAAATTAATTAAATAAAGGTCCTGATTAGATACCAGGAAACTTTTTGGATATGCTTGGAATGCATTGCCACAGTAAATAGTGGAGGCGGGGTCAATTAATGCATTCAAGAAAAGATTGAATGCGCATAGATATTTTTAGATCAAGTGAATGTAACAGAAACTGCTTGTATATAGACTCTGCAGAGTCTTCTAAAACAGTATAAAGACGTTAAGTTAAGACAAGTTAAGTTAAGATGCAGCACAATGAATGACCAGACAGCAGCCAGTGACTCACAGCTGGCTGCTTGCAGGAAGGTTAATGAACCACAGTTGAGGATGGCTCTATTACACCTCCAAACGGTGGCCCTAGAAACATGTTGCCATAGTGTAGTCTTTGCTAAGAGAATAGGGAAGTCAAACTTTGTACCTAAAAAAGGGTAAATGAAACCGGATTTAAAGGGCCGAAAGGCGCAGATATCGCAATCTCGCTTATAAACTATTACACAACGTCCTTTTCAGGACGAACGCAGAAGAAGAAGTAGAAAAAGAAGAAGAAGAAGAAGAAATTCACATACTATATAGCTAAAATTCAAACGAGGTTCGAGAGATTTGGCTCACTATTGGACGTAAGCTGACGGTGTGTTCAGTCAACGAGCTGCATGAGCAATCAGTATCCACACCCTGCACCATTTACTGAGAGACACTTAGAATCTATAGGTATGCCCGGAGTGCAGTGACGTCGAACAGAACAAACGCGGAAAACAAACAAACACTTAACTTAAGCAGCTATCAGGCGTTTGACCTATTTCCGAATGATAGCACTGTGCTGTATATATAGAAACGACCCTGACCCTTGGAAGGTCAGATACTACTAATAGATAGCAAATAGGTTAACAAGCACATAAGCAGCTGATAAACCCGATTATTCTAGTTAATGTGAGAGGTAGCTGAACAATTTAGATACGTGTATCCTGGTCACGGGAATGCGAGTTAAAAACTTCATTAGGACATACGGCTTTTTCTTTTTTTTTTTAAAACTTAAACCGCACATATTGTCCCGTTTGCGTGGATCTATATGTTTAATATTTTAACCAACTTCCCCATCACAGAGAGAGCTAAAATTGTGTACACAGCTTCCACTAGTGTGGCCTGTTAATCTATCACATTTTGACGGATGCTAGAATGAATTGTTTGTCATTCGTTATTGGATGGTATCTCACATACTAGGCGTGTTCAAATGAAACCGGACCTAACTGCAACAAGTGAACATACGTACGATCCGCATGATGACGTCACTTCTGGTGTAAACAGCACATACCAACCGTCAAGTTTACAAAATCTCATTATCCACTGACCCATAGTTTCCACAGCAGACCGTTGAAAATATGGTGGGTGTGATACGGAATCCGTCCAGAGCTGATCAGCGAGCGGTGATTCTGTTTCTAACAGCTGAAAGATGTCAACCAAATGACATTCATCGCAGGATGCAGCCGTGTATGGTGACAAAAGTGTGTCGAAGATAACAGTGAAGAACTGGAAGTAATTATGCTGCTGCTGATGATGATGATAATGATGAAGGAGAAGGAAAAGAAGAACAAGAAGAAAGCTGTATTGTATATCTTTTCTATCTGTGGTATGTGCATCTAAGCAAAAAGAAAAAATGGATAGCAACTATAATAGTAAAAGATAACCCAAATACGCCAAGAGATATCAAGGACGCACTTCAAACAGGTTTGGATATCACCAGAAATCGAACACATCCGTCTAAAAAGTACATCTGAAAAGTACAGGCACGCACAGCTGCAAGGTCAGTTTGTGGAAATGTAGAACAAACGAACACATAGTAACTAGAACGTGTTACTGGCATCATCATTTTAAGCTGTACAGTGTAACTTCCAGAACGTTGACCTAATTGTATGCAATTAGCATGTCCTTCGCAGAACGTCGTTTCTTACTACTGCCAACTTATTTGACTGTTATAAGTCTTGGTCTTAGTCGACCTGTACTTATACAGGGGCAGATGCTCCTGTGCAGGTCCCACTTAGTCCTCCTGTACTTATACAGGGGCAGATGCTCCTGTGCTGGTGTCACTTAGTCCTCCTGTACTTATACAGAGGCAGATGCTCCTGTGCAGGTCCCAGCTCTGGTATGAGTTGGATGTAGTCGGGAGTAGGGTTTTCTGCTTAGCGGGCCAGGCTGGAGCAGCTTAATGCGCCGCTGGGTTGGGACAAACGCTTACGGAAGGTGGTTAACCGATGTGCGAGTTCATCTTAATAAATTCAAATACTAGAGCAAACTAGACCCGCAGCCTGTTAGGTGCCATTTATGCTGCTCTAAACAAACCACCTAACCATGGCCGGTGTTATGCAATGTCACACAGTTAGTCGCCTCTTACGACATGCCCCACGAAGCAGTGGTGCTATTCTTGTCCTTGTCATACACAAAGACCCCCGCAGACCACTCGCGCTAGATGTTCAGTACAATTAGGAATATCGTGGGGACTTCATCGGTTAATTATTATATTGAAGTACAGTAAGTAAAGTGATTTGGACATCTGACAAGGAATCAGTATGATTCAAACTTCAGCGAGGTCGTAGTACATGAAGGTTTCAGGGCAACGAGCAAGAAGTCAACCCCAGCGAGGATGGATAGTGGGGATAACAGAAACACGCCAAAAGCTCAACATGTCGGCAGCACAAGCCTCTCACCTAGCGCCAACCAGAAGTCTACGCATATCTCATCTCTGTGACGCTGCAAGGCAAAAGCAGTAGGACACAAGAAGGCGAAGACGAAGAAGAAGAAGAAGAAGAAGAAGAAGAAGAAGAAGAAGAAGAAGAAGAACAACAACAACAACAAGAATAAGGAGAAGAAGAAGAGCTAAAGGTGCGGTTGAACTGTCAAAAGATGGATAATCTTACACTGCGGATATGATGAGAGCGACGTTCTGCAAAGAACGAAGCTTATAGTTACCAATATCGTTGGATCATTTAATTGAGTCTGCACAAAACACTGTTTATTCTTAAAGTGAGCGATTTTTGTAGCATTTGAAATAAAATGTTGCGAGCTTCTTGCACGTCCCTCTTTAGTTGGCTTTTACTACATGTTTGGAAGGCTATTGTAGACCTATTCTATTCTGAAAGCAGAATGAAGGCAGACATACTAGTGAGGCCTTGTCAGTAAAAGATATGTTCCTGGATTTAAAAAGTGACTACATTACTTTTGTAAGTGGCTGAAAGAAGACTAAGTGCGTGCAAACCTCAGGGGGAAAAAGGTAGACATCCTTACTAAGTGTCTGTCAACCTCAAGGGGAAAAAGGTAGACATCCTTACTAAGTGTCTGTCAACCTCGGGAGGGGGGGGAGGTAGACATCCTTACTAAGTGTCTGTCAACCTCAGGGGGGAAAAGGTAGACATCCTTACTAAGTGTCTGTCAACCTCAGGGGGGAAAAGGTAGACATCCTTACTAAGTGTCTGTCAACCTCAGGGGGGAAAAGGTAGACATCCTTACTAAGTGTCTGTCAACCTCAAGGGGGAAAAGGTAGACATCCTTACTAAGTGTCTGTCAACCTCAGGGGGGAAAAGGTAGACATCCTTACTAAGTGTCTGTCAACCTCAGGGGGGAAAAGGTAGACATCCTTACTAAGTGTCTGTCAACCTCATGGCCATAAGATTGACATCTCTGACGAAATGTCTGAAAACCTCAGGGGGGAAAAGGTAGACATCCTTACTAAGTGTCTGTCAACCTCATGGCCATAAGATTGACATCTCTGACGAAATGTCTGTCAACCTCAGGGGGGAAAAGGTAGACATCCTTACTAAGTGTCTGTCAACCTCAGGGGGGAAAAGGTAGACATCCTTACTAAGTGTCTGTCAACCTCAGGGGGGAAAAGGTAGACATCCTTACTAAGTGTCTGTCAACCTCAAGGGGGAAAAGGTAGACATCCTTACTAAGTGTCTGTCAACCTCAGGGGGGAAAAGGTAGACATCCTTACTAAGTGTCTGTAAACCTCATAGCCATAAGATTGACATCTCTGACGAAATGTCTGAAAACCTCAGGGGGGAAAAGGTAGACATCCTTACTAAGTGTCTGTAAACCTCATGGCCATAAGATTGACATCTCTGACGAAATGTCTGAAAACCTCAGGGGGGAAAAGGTAGACATCCTTACTAAGTGTCTGTAAACCTCATGGCCATAAGATTGACATCTCTGACGAAATGTCTGAAAACCTCAGGGGGGAAAAGGTAGACATCCTTACTAAGTGTCTGTCAACCTCAGGGGGGAAAAGGTAGACATCCTTACTAAGTGTCTGTCAACCTCAAGGGGGAAAAGGTAGACATCCTTACTAAGTGTCTGTCAACCTCAGGGGGGAAAAGGTAGACATCCTTACTAAGTGTCTGTAAACCTCCTGGCCATAAGATTGACATCTCTGGCGAAATGTCTGAAAACCTCAGGGGGAAAAAGGTAGACATCCTTACTAAGTGTCTGTAAACCTCATGGCCATAAGATTGACATCTCTGACGAAATGTCTGAAAACCTCAGGGGGGGGAAAAGGTAGACATCCTTACTAAATGTCTGTCAACCTCATGGCCATAAGATTGACATCTCTGACGAAATGTCTGTCAACCTCAGGGGGGAAAAGGTAGACATCCTTACTAAGTGTCTGTCAACCTCAGGGGGGAAAAGGTAGACATCCTTACTAAGTGTCTGTCAACCTCAGGGGGGAAAAGGTAGACATCCTTACTAAGTGTCTGTCAACCTCAAGGGGGAAAAGGTAGACATCCTTACTAAGTGTCTGTCAACCTCAGGGGGGAAAAGGTAGACATCCTTACTAAGTGTCTGTAAACCTCATGGCCATAAGATTGACATCTCTGACGAAATGTCTGAAAACCTCAGGGGAAAAAAGGTAGACATCCTTACTAAGTGTCTGTAAACCTCATGGCCATAAGATTGACATCTCTGACGAAATGTCTGAAAACCTCAGGGGGAAAAAGGTAGACATCCTTACTAAGTGTCTGTAAACCTCATGGCCATAAGATTGACATCTCTGACGAAATGTCTGAAAACCTCAGGGGGGAAAAGGTAGACATCCTTACTAAGTGTCTGTAAACCTCATGGCCATAAGATTGACATCTCTGACGAAATGTCTGAAAACCTCAGGGGGAAAAAGGTAGACATCCTTACTAAGTGTCTGTCAACCTCATGGCCATAAGATTGACATCTCTGACGAAATGTCTGAAAACCTCAGGGGGGAAAAGGTAGATATCCTTACTAAGTGTCTGTCAACCTCAGGGGGGAAAAGGTAGACATCCTTACTTAGTGTCTGTCAACCTCAGGGGGGAAAAGGTAGACATCCTTACTTAGTGTCTGTAAACCTCAGGAGGGAAAGGGTAGACATCCTTACTAAGTGTATGTAAATCTCAGGGGGGAAAGGTAGAAATCCCTACTAAGTGTCTGTAAACCCCAGGGGGGAAAGGTAGACATCCTTACTAAGTGTCTGTCAACATCAGGGCCATAAGATGGACATCTCTGACGAAGTATCTGAAAACCTCACAGCGTTCAGCTTAAATGATATCTCTATTTCAAAGATACAGCTCAGTTTGCATGATAACATGTTTTAAATATACCTATTTCATCCCGCCTCAGTCATTTCCCCCTTTTTAATGCACGTGAAGTTTAGAACCACCAACTGCAGCTGGGTTGCATACAGGAAGCCTGTATTCGATAACGTGTAGTATCGGTTTCAATAGCAATAGTTGTATATGAGGATGATGATGGCAGCTCAATACACAACCTTTCTTTTAGTGGTATTTTTTTGACATGTGTGGAAGGTTAGAATATACCTTTTTATTCCACTCCGAGTACCACTCGGATTGTACTTCAGTCTATGCAGATGTAAATGGGTACCTAACTTACAGTTATGGGCTAGAAGGAAAGACAGTGAGGAAGGGAACAGGCCAGTTTATGCTCACTAAGGGACTGTTAGATCATCTCTTTTAACGTTGTAGTAGTTTACGTCACAATCTAAGACCACGCACTGTAAATGTAAACAGTGAACCAGCTGTCCATATATTGGACAATTTTGAAATCTGATGTGGGCCCATCATGGATCGGTGCATAAGTAGACGGAGCATGCGTTAATTCAACCAGTGATATACAGGAACCATACGTTACGGTAACTTTTATTGAAAGAGACAGCACCTTTGTGTCTTCCTAGAGCGCAGTGACCTCGATTATTCACATAAAAGTTTTAAAAAACCCATCTAACTTCGCTATCCACTCTCTGCACTTGCATGTATGTAAACTTATACATGTTCAGTTCTAATGACCATATCTTTTACTTCAAATCCACAACCCAACACAGCTGTCAGTATATGCCGTCTTGACCCCCTCCTTCCCCGTTTCCATCCAAGCCAACTTGGCAACTGCATCGCCTTTCGCTGCCTATGAGTATGACTAGTCTATCATCATCATCATCATCATCCTCCATCATCATCATCATCAAGTCATTCAGTCATAGAACTGGTCAACAAGGTCGTGGATTTTGTCCTTCCATTTCTGCAGCCGTCTTCAGCTCAGCATACATCTTCACGGCCATTTTCCCGCAAATTTGACACAAAAATGTATTTCTAGGTCTTCCACTTCCTCTCCTTCCCTGCAAAATGTCCTCCAAGACCCTTTTGACTGGACCCTCTCCGCAGATTATGTCCCAACCAGCCAAGTCGATTTCTTTTTATTTTCCGTATCAACTCTCTCTCCTCCCATCTCCGCCAATACCTTTTCATTTGATTTCTTCTCGGTCCAGCTCACTCTTACCATCTTTCGGTAACACCACATCTCAAAAGCCTCCAAGTATTTTTCCTCTCTTTTGTTTATAGTTCATGTTTCAGAGCATGGTCATGGCCAGAGCCATACATTGCCATAGTCCAAACATATGTCTATAACAAGATTCTTTTCTTAGAGACATACTAATGTTATTGGACGAAAGGATTCTTTGTTTCTCTCTAAACACGTTCTTTGCTATTGCAATTCTAGATCGTATTTTCTCTATAGCATCATGCATCGTCTGTTATGATTTGACCAAGCTATGGGAATTGGAGGAATACCTGCTCGACTTCATTCCCTTTTATGGTTACTCTGTCTTACACTGGTTGGTTCTTCGGCCTTGATCATTGTCTTAGTCTTGACGATTGTGACTAGTCTATAGAACTATCTATATTAAGTCATGAACTGTAATATATTAGTCTGTGTTTCCTAAATAAATACATAAAATAGTTATTGAATATTTTGCTTTATTTATTTTAAGTATAATTTTTGAATTATTTTTTCTATTTTGAACAAATCTTCCTTGTCTAGTCTTGTAAAAAATAACAGGACGTGGAAATCTTCCATCAAAGGAGGTAACATTAATTGAGCTTTCAAAGATGGATGTAGGTATGAGCAGACTCAGAGCGGTAAAGATGTTTTGTTCTTATTTACCGAGGGATCAAAATGCTGAGCAGCGCATGAGCTGCAGGGGTCAGCGATCCATAGCTGACTGCTAGCGTCAGGGCCAGCGAACCAGAGCTGCCAAGACCCTTCTACGCCTCCACGCGGTGATCCTGGATAACAGGCTGCAACAAACTTACAACAAAGCAGACTGGCTAACCGCTAAGTAGAAGTAGAAGGGATGGAAGAGGACATGCTAACCCGATACTCAAAAAATGCTTGCTGAAGTCGGATGTGTTGGACCGAAAGGTGCAAATATCGCAGTCAAGCTGTAAACTACGACACAACGCATTCCGATCTGGACTACATTCTGCTACTTAAGCCCTTTCACGGTTTGGCAGCGGGAGATTGAGAACGAATGAAGCCAAGCCAACCCATATGGTAAATGAATGATAATGCCAGCATCATAATTGTAACAACAAAGCACAAGACCGTACCATAAACACTTCCGTGCAGTAAATTAAATATAGTGACGTAAAGGCGTGGGGATTGATGTGATCCCCGGTGCAGGAGTGCACCACACACAGATGAAGCCAAGCATAGCACAACCGCCTGAAGGAACCTTCATCAACACACACATGCAGGATGTGTGGAAAGCTACTAGTACACCAAAGTTACTCATTGTGGTCATTCATTCATCATAATTTATATCAGATTGTATGCTGCTATGCAACAACATCAATCAAAGATTCACACCATGACCAAGGCAATAGACAGAGGAACTATGAGCAGCCAATCTTCAATGTGGGGATTGAGATTGTAACTAATCTGATCTTGTGTCACGTGTGATCATCACGGAGACAAGCCACAATGTATAGCTGGGTAAAAGTCTTGATTCTATCTTAAGTAAACACCAACTCGATTGCCAATTGAATATACTACAGTCTGTTGGATACTTAATTATATTTTTGCACTTCTGTAAATAGCTGTGAATTAGAAATAGTTTTCAATCTTCTCCAGATGCTGTCAATCAATATAAGCCCCTCCTTCCCCACAACCAACCACTCTCCAATGTTACATGAAATTCAGTTCTTAAAAAACCTACACACAGGCTTAATTTATAAATCTATAATTTTAAAACATCCCATGGGTCGAACTACTGAATTAGAGAATTGATTAAATTTTTAATTGCACGTAAGGTGGTTAAAAAGGTGTTAATAGAATTTTCAACAACAAAATACACTAACGTACTGGGAATGACATAATTAGACTAATTAAGACTTTTATCAAGGGCTGGACAAAACATACAGCACATAAAATAATAGTGAAACAGAATTAATGTGTAAAATAATGTCAATGATGAAATAATAAATAACATTAAAATTTTTGTAAATATTAAAATCAAATGGACTTCAGTATGGTAGAATGAAGTACATGGAAAGACTGTTACAGAAAAACAAGACAAAGACAAACGAAGACACTATGAATGATAAAGTAGGATGAAGTGATATCAGGAAAGTAGTCCAGAAGATAAAAAGAAAATTATTAAAGTATTATGGTAAAATCCTTACAGATCTTTACACAAAGAATTCTGCAAGATCATTGAAAAAAATGAGACTAAGAGATATATTTTTTCAGTCCAACAACAACTATAAATGATGGGATGTATGAGACTTATGTTTGAGAGTTCTGAAGATGTTGACAACATCTGGAAATGTAACAGTAGGCAAAAGAGATTGTTGTTTAATGCACACAATGAGTAAGTTTACTCTTTTGTGCACCCTGAAAAGAACATTAAGTGGCTGGTTGTAGTAACTTTCCTCACATCCCAAACATGCTGATGAAGGTGGACCGTGGTCCTCCAGGCGGTTCTGCTGCGCTTGGCTTCATCTGCGTGACTCTCACTACTACAGGAATCACGTCAATCCACGCCTCACCATTCAGACTGCCTTGAAAACAACCTGTTTCCAGAGAATGCTACATGGAAGAGAGATAGTGGTCTTGGACAGTATATTGTGCCTGATCCTGATGCGATGTCATGGTCAGTATAGTGTGCCTGACCGAACTAGTTCCCATATAAAAGAGAGATTTTTGTGTGTGTGTATGAAAGAGATGAGACATATATGTAAATCTTAAAGTCCATATAGATGATAACTGTATATGCTCAGCTTTTCATGATCAGATTGCATTTATTTACAGTTCCCGCCCATAGCACACACTGCTTTAGAAGATAAAGCATTAGAGACATGATTTTAGATCTTCAGCTTTATGGCACGGGGTGAAATTTTGGGGTTGATCAGCGACCACCTTTTTGATGAGTACACTACAGTTGATGAACCTGCGATGCACAGATTGGAAGATTCTGAAATCATTTGTGAGTTCCATAGAGAGGGGCATCTGAAGGGATGGAGCAGAACTGTGTACAACCAGTGAGCTACAGGAACCATCAGTATCTACACTTTTTGCCCTTTACTGAGAGGGACTAAGCACCTATGGGTCTGCTCAGAGTGCAATGATGTTGATTCTTAACAGGACGGACACAGGTTGACCACGCCCCATTCATGCTGCAGTCAAGTACCAGTGTTTACGTTGAGTGTTAGACAACTTATCATTTAAACACATTCATTATCTTTTCTCTGACTATTTTATTTTTCCTTTTCTTTTTATCTTACTATACTCCTTCTTTTGAAAAAAAAAATCATCCTCTCTTTGAGTGCTTGGTACAAAAAAGAGTAGTGGTACAGTGGGTTCCATCCCACTGTAACATTCAAGGCAACGAGGAGGCAGACAGACTGGCAAAATAGGTGCAAGATTACCACAACCAGGCTCTAGTGTGACCTACGAAGAGTCCAAAAGGTTTATTAGGGCTAAATTGCCAAATGGGAAACAGAGCATACTGGCTACACAAAAAAGGATGCCTATTACCAGTTGAACAGAAGAGAGCAGGTCGTGGTCTTCAGACTCCGCACAGGCTACAACAGACTGAGGTACCATCTATTCTTCTTCTTCTTCGTATGCTGTCAGTCGTCAACTTGAATTTGTTCTAGGAAAGCAGCTGTCATCCTGAGGCTGTCGACACTGCCATAGAGCTTGTCTAGTGTTGGCACTGGTGATGGCCACATGTGCTTTCTCTGGTCCTCGTATGTCGGGCAATTTTGCAGCAGATGTTCAGCGGTCATTTTCCCTGTACCACAGGTGCATTCATCAGTGCCACCTATCTTCAGTTTATTGAATATATGGTACCTCAGTCTGTTGTGGCCTATGAGGAGTCTGAAGACCACGACCTGCTCTCTTCTGTTCAACTGTACTATCTATTCAATAAACTGAAGATAGGTGGCACTGATGAATGCACCTGTGGTATAGGGAAAATGACCGCTGAAAATCTGCTGCAAAATTGCCCGACATACGAGGACCAGAGAAAGTACATGTGGCCATCACCAGTGGCAACACTAGACAAGCTCTATGGCAGTGTCGACAGCCTCAGGACGACAGCTGCTTTTTTAGAACAAATTCAAGTTGACGTCTGACAGCGTACGAAGAAGAAAAAGAAGAGTACTTGGTGCTCATCGAAGTTAGGAAAATGCTTCTTCCTCCAAGGCCAGATAAATAGAACACTTTGTATGGCACTAGACAACAGCTGACAAATGTGCAGATGACATTACATGACATTAGACTGCTTATAATTATCGACATCCGTCTCTTCACCTTACATCTCTTTGTTTCTTCAAGTCTATTAATCTTTGTTTAGCATGGTGGCATTCAACATAAAGGGCGTAGAGTCCTTCATATATATAGGTAGCGTCATCGAAAAACTGGGGGGGTACAGATCAAGACATCACTGTGTGAATCCAAAAGGCAAGGAATGCTTTCATTGTACTACAAAGCCTATGGAGTTCAGAAGATATTGGTTTCACTAGAACTTCACATTTTCAGCACATATGTGCTGTCTGTGCTACTGTATGGCACCGAAGCTTCACACGCAATGAAGGTTGGTCCCAGAAAGTAAAGTCTTTCATTAATACGTTTTTGCGCAGAATACTCGGCCTGCGCTGGTATGACAGTGTTACTAATGTAGATCTTCTGGAAGGAACAGGTCAAGCCCCAGTGTGTCAGGATATAATGTGGGAGAGTGGGAGGTGTCTCACACATATTTAGGAGAACACTGAACAGGTAAACCCCCAGTGTGTCAGGATATAATGTAGAGGAGTGGGAGGTGTCTCACACACATTTAGGAGAACACTGAACAGGTCAATCCCCAGTGTGTCAGGATATAATGTTCAAGAGGGGGAAGTGTTCACTGCACATGTGGTCTGAGCCAATCTTGTATTAGTTCAAGTTCTGCCTTCACTACACGTGTTGTCTGAGCCAATCTTGTATTAGTTCAAGTTCTGCCTTCACTTTACATTTTGTCTGAGCCAATCTTGTATTAATTCAAGTTCTGCCTTCACCGGACATGTAAACATTGTACTCCATCATTTTTTGTTCCCATTTATTTCACTTAATTTATTTGCCAATTTGTATCTTTCAGTCTTTGACAAGTTTCACAACTCTGTATATCAAATAGTTTGATTCAAAATTAAATAAATTAATATTAAACAAATTGTGCGGAAATTACGATTTAAACATCATAAGACATTTAATGAAACCATATATGACATGAAATATGATAATACATATTATATATGGCTCGCCTGGGGAGATGGGCTCCTCCAGGTCAGATGCAGATGTTGGCCCGCACCGTGTTGGAGAGGAGATGGGCACCGCCAAGAGAAAACCACCCAAGATTCACACATGAGGACACAACCACAATCAAACATACCGGCTCGGTCGCAGCCGGGTTAACAATGACCGCGCCTGCCGTCCCACACCAGGTCGGAGGCGATAAGTGTGCTACTGGTGGAACCATCAAACTGAGGAAAGACAAGCTCACAATAGGTACGTGGAATGTTAGAACACTGAACCCATGTGGCAAAATCAATGAGCTAACGCACGAGATGGAGAACTACCGGTGGAACATCCTTGGTATATGCGAGGCTCGATGGAAAAGCTTTGGAGAGTTTACCACGGAGGAGGGCCACAAGTTCTACTTCAGTGGCAGGGAGGACAAACATTTACATGGAGTGGGGATACTGGTGCATAAAGACACAGCCAGATGCATATTGGGTTGCCGCCCAATATCTAGCCTTTTTATCATCTTATGGCTAAAGGCAGCACCGTTTAATATTACCATAATACAGTGCTACGCACCACCCACCTCAGACTACGAAGATTGTGAAATAGAGGCATTCTATGATCAACTTCAAAGTCTGATACACGAAACACCAAAAAAAGTTATATTGGTAGTCCAGGGGAGATTGGAATGCAAAAATTGGAGAAGATGCAGTCCATGACTGGAGGGGAACATGTGGCCCATACGGAAATAAAGAAACCAATGACCGGGGCCTCAGACTCCTAGAATTTGCAAGATGCAACCAGCTATTGGTGGCAAATACGTTTGGGTTAAACAAGCTGTCGAGACGTTGGACATGGCATAACCCAAGCAAGGAAGTGCACAGCCAGATTGACTATATACTGGTCCAGAGGAGGTTCCGATCGAGCATGAACACCGGCAAAACGAGAAGTTTCCCCCGAGCTGATATAGGCAGCGACCACGATGTGGTTATGATGACCATGTGCCTGCGATTGAGGGGAGTCACAAAGAAGGATGTGACCAGGCTAAACTTTGACCTGGACAAACTAATGGACCCAAAAATCACCAAAGTGTTCCAAGCAAGGGTGGGAGGGAGATTTGCGCCACTGTTGGCTCTCAGAGAGGGACCAGATACAGTTACAGAGTCTCTTAACACAGCTCTCATAGATACTGCAACAGAGATCCTGGGATGCCACCAAACAAAAAAGAAGCCATGGGTGACCAAAGACATTCTAGACCTTAGTGTTAAAAGAAGGACACTGAAAAAAAACACAATCACCCCCCGGAGGAGGTCAGCAGTTATAAAGAGGTCAAGAAAGCCATACAACAAAAGATGAGATAGGCAAAAGAAGCGTGGATAAGTGAGCAATGCACAAACATCGAAGAGAGACTAAACAGAAATGATGCTAAAGGAGCAAACAATGTTGTCAAAGAACTGGTAACACCAAGACAAGGCAGGAACCTTATGATCCATGATAAAAGCGGTAAGTGCCTTATTGAGGAAAATGACGTACTGGCACGATGGACAGAGTACTGTTCCGAGCTATATAACTATGAAGGACGAAACGAACCTGAGAAAACAATCCCCCCAACACCAACAAATATAGAGGATAACCAACTGATAACGAAGGAAGAGGTAATTGCAGCGGTAAAGACATTGAGAAGAGGGAAGGCGGCCCGCGTGGACAATATACCAGCAGAGCTCTTACAAGCAGGTGGAGAGGTAGTGGTGGAAGGCCTGGCACACATCTGCAACAAAATATGGGCGACAGGAAACTGGCCGGACTAATGGACGAAATCAATAGTTATACCGTTACATAAGTCTGGAAACCTAAAGCTGTACCAAAACTACAGAACAATAAGCCTCATCAGCCACCCTAGCAAGGTCATGCTTAGATTAATCCTTGACCGATTAAAACCCCAAGCAGAGAACATCATTGCCGAGGAGCAAGCAGGGTTCAGACAGGGAAGAAGCACTACAGAACAGATATTTAATTTAAGGCTGCAAAGCGAGAAATATCTAGAACAGCAGCAAACACTGTATCATGTGTTTGTGGATTTTAAGAAGGCGTTTGATATGGTATGACATAAAGCGCTTTGGGCAACCATGAGGATGTATAACATCAACGGAAATATTATAACGGTCCTTGAACACCTGTATGACAAGGCGTCTAGCGCAGTTCTTGTGAATGGGAGGCGAGGAGACTGGTTTCGCACATCAGTTGGTGTGAGACAGGGGTGTACACTCTCTCCAACTCTTTTCAATATATTCCTTGAAGGAATTATGAGTGAGGCACTTGGTACTGTCAAGATAGGGGGGGCCGAACGATTACCAACCTTCGTTTTGCAGATGATATCGACGGATTGGCGGGTTCAGAAGCAGAACTCCAGGAATGGGTCAGAAGGTTCGATGAAACAGATCTTGACTATGGTATGGAGATAAACGCTGAAAAGACAAAATTAATGACCAACAACGCCACGGGCTTCAACAGCAGGATAAAAGCTAACGGTCAGGAACTCGAAGTGGTTGACCGTTTTAAATATTTTGGGTCGATTTTCAGTGATGATGGATCAAAATGTGAGGTATTGGCCAGAATAGCACAGACAATAGCGGCACTTGCACGGCTTAACAAAATCTGGCAAGTTAAATGGTTAGCACTATGCACGAAAATCAGATTAATGCGTACAATGGTCCTGTCAATATTCCTCTATGCGTGTGAGACATGGACAGTTACAGCTGACCTTCAACGAAGGATACAGGCCTTGGAGATGAGATGTTTCCGAAAACTTTTAAATGTCACGTACAAAGATCGGGTTACAAATGAAGAAATACAAGATAGAATTACAACAGTAATAGGGCCTTTCTAAGACCTCTTGGCAACTGTCAAAAGAAGGAAACTCACTTGGTACGGTCACATATTGAGATCAAATGGTCTTGCAAATACAATCTTCCACGGAAAGGTGTATGGCAGACGACGAAGAGGCCGGCCCAAAAAGAGATGGGAGGACAACATAAAAGAATGGACCAGTCTCCGACCAGAAGAGTCACAGGCAGCGGCATCTGACAGAGAGGGATGGCGTGGGGTTGTGAGGATGTCTTCATGTGTGCCCCAATGACCTCACCGGTTACGGGATGACCTGACCTGATCTGAAGTAAAGGTTTGTCCCATAGTAGTTATACTGTTGGAGAATAAAGTTATTAGAGAATTCAGTATACTAGGCCACAGCTTGTATAGGATAGGGTGGTCAGTTCTTTTCCTCACTGTCTTTTATTTCCCTAGTCATATGCCATGTACCAATTTACAGCTGTTTCAATTGAAGAGTACAGATAGCGGGATTCATACCCTATACCTTTGTCATGAAAAACAAGTGCTCTACCACTATGCTAACCGTATGAAATGCTCAATGGCATTAATGAGCTGGAAAATATAAGGCGGCAACATATTTTGTGTGATATACAACACATCCTCTGTGTTAAGTGACATCTGTGTTAGTTTACAATAAATTTTTGTCTACTTTCCTGTGTATAAACTGATATTATAGCATGATATACAATTGACTACCTACGGATTGAAGTAGTGTATGGTCGTAACTTTCTCATGCTACAGTATTTGACCACATCTCCATGTGGTCAGCGGTGGTCAATTTGGATCCACTGTGGGAATGACCGGTGAGATTTTGATAGCCTCTGCACACTTAACTTGTTTCACTCTTCAGAAAATACAAGGGACGTGTTTGAGTCAAACCGAGACTTTTTTGTAAGAAAAAATAAATGTTTTTCAAGTAGTAAAAATACTATTTATATTTTAATATAATCTTCTTAAATATTTATGTATTTATCCCAGCGCTTAAGTAATGCTTGAAAAGCATCTGCGTAGAAAGATTGGTCAGTATGTCTGAAGCAATCCAGGACAGTGCTGAAATTCTGACCTCCCAGGAATTCTTTTAGGAGTCTAAACAGGTGGAAATTGCTGGGAGCGAGGTCTGGGCTGTAAGGTGGATACGGCAATACCTTCCAGCTGATATGCTGAGGATATCAAAACATTCCATCAATTCTGTGCAGGCTTGAATTCTTCTCTGCTGGTCAAAAACGGAAAGCTGTCTTGGCACCCAACGTGAACTAACTTTTTGAAAATGCAAAAAGTTTATGAATAATAGTGTTCACTGTACCCAGAGAATGACTTACCTCTTGTGCAATTTTGCGACGGGTTATGCATAGATTTTCTATGAAAAGGATCACTAACGGATGTACGGCCTTCTCTAAAACGTTTACACCATTCAAATGTCCTACTCTTGCTGAGTGTCTCATTGCGGTATTGTGATTGCAGTCTTTATATTTCTGTAAGGTTTCACTCCTTCTTTCACAAGAAATTTCATCACAACAGGCTGTTCCATGCAAGCATTAACTGTTTTATTTATCTGTTAGTTGACTGACCCATGGCAAGTGGGCCACCTAGCAGTATTAGGACACAAATGGCCCTAACTAATGATAGTAGTTCCAACATGCTATAACCCATTCAGGTAGAACTAGAACAAAAAGTCCCAGTTTGATTTGAACGCCCCTCATTATAATGTTTCATATGTTATATTGTGTTCAAAACATCTACTAATATTTCCTATAATTATAATCAATATTTGCAGATGACCAAAGTTTAATGAACAAGGATGAAGAAAGACAACATAATCATATGAATAAGTAAACAGTCTATGAAAAATATACATTTTGAAGCAGAAAATATGATGGTTTGGTCATTGTATGAGAATGCAACCTGATCAACTACCACTGTACATTTACAACACAATATGATCCAAAGGACACTAGAAAGGCCACGTTTGAAGAGATGACATAAGAAAAATCAAACAACCTGGACATACAGCTACCAATGCAATAACCTGGACAGTTACTGATGAAACACACTTGGCCCAAGAATGGCGACTTATGCTTCCCAGGATGCTTAATGGCACAGGTAGATGGGAAAGTAAGTAAATATAAAGTAATCAACAACAAAATTATGTATACAAATTTGGTATAGAAACCAGAAGCCTGTCTGTGTATCATTTGTAACTGTCTGATTTTACTAAATCATTTTGCACAGCTTTGTTTCTTCATTGTATCATTTTTCTCCTCTCTGTGTATGTATATCATTACTCTCTTCAGCATTTTGGCAATTATTTGTCATTACTATATTTAAAAAAATTGATAACCTTTCCAGATAGTAGGCACCAGAACCAACTGACAGGAAATAGTAGATTTGGACAGCTATGTCTGAAATTGACATCATAACGTCAGCCATTGTTGCATATCAACGAACTGTCCTTGGTTAGAAAGACAAAATTATAACTGGCTATCCAGGGCATTTGATGTTACCATTATCTCAAGACAATGTGTGTGTTTTCAATTTTGGGTGAATTTGTCATAAATGACTTTTCAAGTTATGGAGTCCATGCTTCAGGGTCTGAAATGTGGCAGTGCCTAATCTAGACGGCGATGAAACTGGGGAAAATCAGACGTTGGTTTTGATTGCAATGTAGATTTAAAATATGCGAAAATTACAAATCTGACAGTGAAACCAGTATTGATGTTGGGTCTAATGTCAATGATAGATCGGAAGAAGAAGACTGGTCGATACAACATGCGCCTGTTGAGTTTCAAACTTTGTCGAAAGCACTAAAACAAACACATATTGAATATTGATGTGGTCCTGCATGACTTCAGTTAATTTATAAATGAATATCTTTACTACACGTGCGTAGGGGAGGAAGACTAACGTCTGGTCAGGCAAAATATACTGATCAGACATGTTAGTCAGGGTCAGGCAAAATATACTGGCAAAGACCCTCACCTCAGCTTCCTAGTAGCCCTCGCTGGAAACTGGCAGGCTGGCTAACAAGGTGAGGGATTGACATGATCCCCATAGTAGTGAGTGACACGCAGATGAAGCCAAGCATAGCACAACCACCTGGAGGACCCCCGTCCACCTTCATTAGCACGCTTGGGATGGGAGGAAAGCTACTGCAACCCACCACTTAACGTCCTTTTCAGGGTGCACAAAAGAGTAACCTACTCGTTGTGGACATTTGCAAACAACAACTACTACACATGCTTAAACAAATTTGTATACTGAGCAAAGGCAAAGAAAGAAGAGAGAAATCAACCAGTATTGGAAGCCATGCAAAGATTTGTACATTTATAAAGTAGCTCAAGGGGCGTGTTACCCAGTTCATAGCTAGCAATTTGCTATTTTCTGTGGAAACAGTGTGTCTATGTTCGAATCGCGCCCGGAGACTAAAATAAATCCGGGTCATGATTTTAATCGGGTGCGGCTTCTCCAGTCAACCTAGCTGTAAATGGGTACCTGACGTATGAGTTAGGGAAAATAAAAACAGCAAGGAAGGGCACTGGCAACCCCACCTCTCATAGGCTGCGGCTTAGTACAATGGAGTCTTCAAAAACTCTATTTCCAACCAGCTGTTATTTCTGCTGGATTTCCACAATAAAATCCAATTTCGTAATTTCTAAAGAAGATTGAAAATTTGACTTTACACCACCTACTGACTACGAGTGAATGTTTGGGACTGTTAGGGAATCATTATTTTCATCAAGTTCGGTTATGCTAGCCACCCTTCTATACATCTGCGAAACATGGATAGTCTATACCAGACATATTAGGAAGACATTTCCACAGGGGCTGTCTGTGCAGACTGCTCAGTATTGAATGGCAGAATAGAGTGCTGAACTGCTCAGCATTAGATGGCAGGATAGACTGCTGAACTCCTCAGCAATGTGTGGCTGTGAGTCATCCATATGTTGCTGCAGGGAGCCCTCAGCAGATGGACTGGACATTTTCACATACTGATGAATGTCTCCTTAAGCAGCTGTTATACGGTTAGCTCAGGACAGTGCTCGTCGGGGGTGAACAGAAAAATCTATACAAAGACTCTTTGAAAGTATATGAACAATGTTCTCATTGATGTTGTCTCCTGGGAGTTGCCTGCTCGTGGCGCACAGCCATCACACACTGTGCTCACATCAGCAAGCTAAGAACCATCGTTGCTGTGCAGAAACAACGAGCTGCACACAAAGACATAATGCAATATGTTGCAATTACTGACACTGTCCACAAATGTTAGAGTTTGTGGCACTCAGATCAGACTACAATCATTAACGCTCACATCTAAATACATATATCTGGTGCTGTCAAAGGCTAGGAAAGTGACACTGTCCACAAATGTTAGAGTTTGTGGCACTCAGATCAGACTACAATCATTAACGCTCACATCTAAATACATATATCTGGTGCTGTCAAAGGCTAGGAAAGTGACACTGTCCACAAATGTTAGAGTTTGTGGCACTCAGATCAGACTACAATCATTAACGCTCACATCTAAATACATATATCTGGTGCTGTCAAAGGCTAGGAAAGTGACACTGTCCACAAATGTTAGAGTTTGTGGCACTCAGATCAGACTACAATCATTAACGCTCACATCTAAATACATATATCTGGTGCTGTCAAAGGCTAGGAAAGTGACACTGTCCACAAATGTTAGAGTTTGTGGCACTCAGATCAGACTACAATCATTAACGCTCACATCTAAATACATATATCTGGTGCTGTCAAAGGCTAGGAAAGTGACACTGTCCACAAATGTTAGAGTTTGTGGCACTCAGATCAGACTACAATCATTAACGCTCACATCTAAATACATATATCTGGTGCTGTCAAAGGCTAGGAAAGTGACACTGTCCACAAATGTTAGAGTTTGTGGCACTCAGATCAGACTACAATCATTAACGCTCACATCTAAATACATATATCTGGTGCTGTCAAAGGCTAGGAAAGTGACACTGTCCACAAATGTTAGAGTTTGTGGCACTCAGATCAGACTACAATCATTAACGCTCACATCTAAATACATATATCTGGTGCTGTCAAAGGCTAGGAAAGTGACACTGTCCACAAATGTTAGAGTTTGTGGCACTCAGATCAGACTACAATCATTAACGCTCACATCTAAATACATATATCTGGTGCTGTCAAAGGCTAGGAAAGTTAACCTGAATAAAAAGGTTTGCCAAAGACACAGCAATTGCAATCTAACTTTCAAATACAGCACAATGTATCTTACATGAAAAGCACAGAAAAAAACAACACAATGAACAAATGAAGCAGAAGACATGATTTGTTTTCCCTTCGAAGCATAGTGTCACCACTGTAGATGCACGCCCCAGTATGCAGCAGGCCTGTATCTGAATATTTGCTGTGGAGGTTTCAATAATAAATGGTCTTACATGATGAGGCTGCTAGTACCATGCACAACCCCTTTAGTAGTCTTTGATTTCTTCGATTCTAAGCTGCACGTTTTTTCCTATTTAAATGTATCTGAAATAGTGATGAGTCCTACATTCACTTTCAAAAGAAAGTTGTGTAGCGTCAGGTGGACGGGACTTCGGGGGGCATTATCATTGCCTAATGCATGCACACGTTTGGTAATCAAACTTCCTGTGTTCACTTGTTATAATGCCACATCATTTCAAGTTTAGTTCATTATGATTACTTATTGCCTTTGTCAATGTTGTCAAAAAGATTGTACTACAGAGTAGTGTTGAAAAGAACAGTTATTGTGTATACAGAATTTGGAAATAGAGTGGCAAGATGAACATTTTATGTTTGTGAAGTAAATTCTCTTTGTTTGAGAAATGCCTGTAATTCTATATTTGCATTCAAACTTCTCAGTGTCTCAGAGAATGGTATATAGTATTATTGGATAATGAAGATAGTAATGACAAGACAAGTGATTTAGAAGAATTGGATTCTGAATGAAAAATTGACTCTGATATTGATTAATAAGGAAGCGATACAGGGACTGATCAAAAAGCATCCAACGTTAGACTGGGGAAAAAACTTTTTACCCATTTAGTTTAAATCTTAATTCGTTTTAAAATAGGCACCTTCTAAGATGACACTTATTTATTCCAGTGGCGCTACCACTGCTTAAAGCATTCCCTGAAGTAATTTTATGTGAAACTTTCATATTGCGTGGCAACCTGATTGCTGTGGTGCGCCTTTTGGCTGGTTGCCTTCATCTTCAGCACCTTATTTTGCCAGGGCAGACTGCGGTCTTGCTTGGTGTGCCTTGTTCCTTGTTTAACCAGGGATGCTCTCTGGGCGAGGTCTCAATGTGGACTGGGACATGTCCATACACTGGTGGGCCCAGTGTCTTCTGCATCTATTGAAGGACCTGCTCTACCAGGGGTTTCTGTTGGGTTTGCCTCACCCATAGTCTAAAATTTTACCCCATATACTTGGGGGGACTGGTTTGTTGTCGCCAGTTTCTTGCCATTTGCCAGAGCTGTGTTAGTGGAAACAAAGGGTACCACGTGAAGGTGCAGTTGATTTGGTTGCAGGCATTTATAATTATTTAGATGAGACCTATAGCAATCCTTACCCCCATTTTATGTGATCACCATCAGGTACTTCATTGCATTTGTCTTGATTTCATCTATGCCCAGAAATCTCCTCCCTTTGAGTGGCATCTTGAGTCTCTGGAAGAGCCAGAAGTCGCAGGGAGAAATGTATAGGACGTGCTGAACTTGTTCAATGCTGTGTTCCAGTATTCCAACATGTCAAGCGCAAACTGCAGACAGTTTGTTGGTTGGTTATTGATCCAGCGGCCTATGGGCTCCTGCCCTTTGGCCCAATGCTATATAGTGGTATCTGCAAGTGTTTGTGAGCTGTTCTTTAGTTCCGAACAAAGTGTTCCACGTGTCTGGCCTCAAAGGAAAAAGCTCTTTTCTGACACTGGCAATCGCCAGACATTCAAAAAGATGATGTACAACAGTTTCATAGGGATGTGTGCATAGCTGGCACTCTGGAGTATATTCTGGTTGGATTCTTTTCAAGTGACTTAAGTTGTATGTGTTGAGTGCGAAGTCGGAAAATGGTGCATTGGCGCTCTCTTTGTGAGTGATGAGTCTTGAAACAAATTTTGCCATGATGATTAAGGATAATGTTGTATGTGTTGTTTTTTAACCTACTCATACAAAGTATTTTGCTCTTGACTAATTTTCTCTGGTAGCAAGTTTGCTGCGGCTCAACTTACAACCTGTGGCATACAGATGAAAGTGAACCTCAGTCCTCCTCACAGTAGTGCAATGGAATGTTTCTCAGCAGGCTCTCTATTATGGTGGTAACAGTGTTGACCTTCACCTCATTGGCCAGGCAGCTATAACTCCTCCTGTTTCCATTCCTGGTGCACGGTGGTGGAGTCTTCATAAGTATCTTGCACCTGACCCTGACATTAGCCTATCAATCAAAAATGATGATTGAATGCTTAATAATGTGATATATGTGCATGCTTGTAAAGTGTGTAGTTGATGAATGACAAACATATTTTTTTCTTCATAACATTGATGTTTTTATTGTATTCCACAATTTAAATTTTATAAATGAATGCTGCACCTTATGTATAATTCAATTATGGTGTGTTTAATATCAAACATTAAAATTATAGCAGTAGCAGTATTTTTCTAATTTCAATTTTTTTCAGAAGTCAGTGTGTAAAAAAGATGTAGTTACTTCCCATGTCTTGTAAGTTACAAACTACGTAACTAAGGCTGGACTGTAAAGTGTTAATTCAAATAATTACAAAATTGTATTAGCTGAGAGAAGAATAGGACCACTGTAACCTACCAAGATGTGGTTGTTATTGAATGCCCACAATGAGTAGGATTACTCTTGTGCGCCCTAAAAAGGACATTAAGTGGCGGGTTGTCATAGCTTTCATCACATCTCAAGCGTGCTGATGAAGGTGGACCAGGGTCCTGCAGGTAGTTGTGCTATGCTTGGCTTAATCTACGTATCGCTGACTACTTCGTGGATCACATCAATTCCTCACCTCGTTAGCCAGGCTATCATGAAAACTGCCCATTTCCAGGGAGGACTATGAGAAAGTCGAGGTAAGGGTCTTGACCCGTACATTTTGCCTGACGCTAACATGTCTCATCAGTATGTTGCGCCTGACCAGAAGTTAGTTTTCCTCCCCAAGGATGTGGTAAAATACGACCAAATATGGTTGTGCATTGGGCTTGCAGCCTCATCATGAAAAACATAAAGTTTTAGAAACCACCACTGCCAGAACACACATAAGTTATTTGGTACAGGCTTCCTGGAAGGGGGCCAACTGTGGTGGTCTCAGTGCTCATCTTAGTTGAAACATTAATATCTACACAATGTTGTTGAATGTAAAACTAAATCTACAGAGTAGGACAAAAAGAAGCCTATACAATTTCATATTAAACTGGTTATTAGTTGATGAAATGTAATGAAAATTTATCCCATTGTAGCTGTTGGCTGTCTTTTTTATTTGCCGTTTGCGTGATTTTTGGACAACGTAATCTTTAGATCCATCTGCTCCAGAATGACGTTAACTCCAGAAGAAAGATATACAAGAAGTTTTTCTTGAACTTGAGACTCATACTTTTATACAGGGCCAAGATGCAGCAGTGCATGAGCTGACTGCAGCCAGAGACTCATAGCTGGCTGCTTTCATCAGGGTCAACGAACCATAGCTGACGAAGACCCTATTCTGGCTCCATCGTGGCGGCCCTGGAAATAGCTGCACTAGTCACTAGTGTAGTCTTGCCAAGGGTTAGGGATTGCAGTGAGAAGGCAAACCCGGTACTCTTAAAAAAACCAGCTGAAATTTGATGTGTTGGACCGAAAGGTGCAGATATCGTAGCTTCACTGTAAACTATGATACAACATTCTTTTCAGAACAGACTCCTAAAAAAAAAGAAGAATACTTTTATACTTCCAACACTTTGACCAGCCAACCTGACCTGGATCACATTGACTGTATTTGTACAACTGTTTGAATTTTCATACAGTTTCTTTTAATAGAAAATCATTTTATGATGAATTTGTATTGGCACCTGATTATCCTACTCACCTTGTAAATTGTTTTATTTGTTGGCTTTTTTTCCATTCATTTGTAGTACAGTATTAAAATGATGTCTATCCACTCGTTTGTAGTACAGTATTAAAATGATGTCTATCCACTCGTTTGTAGTACAGTATTAAAATGATGTCTATCCACTCGTTTATAGTACAGTATTAAAATGATGTCTATCCACTCGTTTGTAGTACAGTATTAAAATGATGTCTATCCACTCATTTGTAGTACAGTATTAAAATGATGTCTATCCACTCGTTTGTAGTACAGTATTAAAATGATGTCTATCCACTCGTTTGTAGTACAGTATTAAAATGATGTCTATCCACTCGTTTGTAGTACAGTATTAAAATGATGTCTATCCACTCGTTTGTAGTACAGTATTAAAATGATGTCTATCCACTCGTTTGTAGTACAGTATTAAAATGATGTCTATCCACTCGTTTGTAGTACAGTATTAAAATGATGTCTATCCACTTGTTTGTAGTACAGTATTAAAAGGATGTCTAGTCTATCTGGCTTTTTTTTGGTGGTTATTTGTTGTTGCGTATCAGACAGCACCCGGACTCCAGTCTTTTGCCCAAAGTCATGTCATGATATTTGCACATGATTATTAGTTGTTGTTTAGTACATGCCATACAAAGTGTTCATGCTGAAAAGGACGTTGTGTCATAGTTTACCACCCGGCTATGGTATCTGCATCATTCGACTTCAGCTGGCTCATTTTGGGTACAGGGTTTCCTTTCCCACTTTGATCTCCATTTTATTAGCCACGACTACACTATTACAACCTGTTTCCAGTGCCGCCGCTTGGAGGCAGAATAGTGTCTTGGTCTGCTCTAGTTAGTTGACGCTGGTGCAAGTAGCCAGCGATGTGTTGCTTGCTTCTGTCATTTTATTCACTATGCTGCATCTTTGACCCCTTACTTTTATCTAATCTCGAATGAATCAGTTTTCCAGACATCTTTGGCGCCAGGCACTCAAAGAGAGGATGATCAATTGTTTTGTATGGTTGTGCGTGCAGCTGGCACTCTGGAATGTGTTTTGGTTGAATTCTGTTCAGATGATTATTAACCCTTTACAGTCCAACTTAAATTTTCCAATTGGTGTCTTACAGCACAAGGCAAATGGCACAACTATTTATGTCAACTACTTATTTTCCAAAATACAATTGAGCTGAAATTATGATCGAAACATCTTAAGACACATAATTAAACTATCTATGTATGACATGAAATGTTCGTAATAAAATATATAATTTAAAAGGGACAAAAATTGTGGCTGAATTGTATCTCTATCTTTGTATCTTGTATGTTATTTTGGTTGTTAAATTTGTCCATGTGTCATGGTGTGTGTGGTCTGGGTCTGATAGGAAAGTTATGGAGTGTAATTTAATGGTGTTTGTTATTTTTAGAACAAAAGAAAAATCCACTTTGTTTTTCCACTGGTCAATGCACATTATAGTAAATTTTTGTACATTAATTTTTGCGGTACCGGATACTGCCTATGCCAAAGTGTTTAGAGTGGTTTTTATTAATATGTAGTCCCAGGGGAAGAAGATGGTGTCGTCTGCATAGATAAGCAATTTTCTTTCTTCCGCCTCATGTACGTGTGTGCCTTTATGGAGCTGTCTTGTCTGATTTTCTCTAATAGCGCTCTAAGGCAGGGCGTAGAGTAGTGAGAAGACCTTGTTTTCTGAATGGTACTTTTAGACTTGTGGTTTACCAGTACCTTGCTTTCAGACTTTGCGTATAGGATTTTCATTCATTTTCTAAAATGGTCTCCTATGTTTCATAGATTATGTTAAAGCATTCGACAGGGTAAAACATATGAAGCTCACCCAAATGCTGAAATGTTTACATATTGATGGCAGGATCATTCAAAATATGTATTGGGGACAAACTCTGGCTATAAGAATTAACAATCAAGTGGGAGATTATAAACAGATAAAAAGGGGAGTTAGGCAAGGTTGTGATCTGTTCCTCGACCTGGTCTCTCTATTCAGCGATATCATCTTGAAAGACATGTAGGAATATCAATTGGCGGACACAAACATAAATGATCTATGATATGCTGATGATATTATATTGATAGCCCAGAATGAAACCGATTTGCAGGAAATAGTAGACATAGTAGTTCAGCAAAGTGAAAACAAGGTTCTCAGCTTAAATAATGGTGATGGTGAGGTGATGGTAGTGACGAAGAAACCGAACTCTCCAAAATGCTGCGTCAAAGCGAAGGGGGCTGAATTGAGGCAAGTTAACACGTTTAAATACCTGGGCACACACATAACATCAGATGGAAAATGCAAATATGAAAAAAATGCAGAATAACCTAAGCAAAATTGGTCTTCCAGACCATGAAAGGGATATTGTGCAACAAAACATTGTTGTTGCAACTGAGTAAGAGAGTCCTCGGATGCTATGTGGAACCAGTACTGACATATGGCAGTGAAAACATTGACAATTAGCAAGCCAGCGCTTAGATCTTTGGAAGCAGCCGAGATGTGATTTTACAGAAGAATGCTGTGAATCCCATGAACTGTAAAGAAGACTAATAATACAGTACTCGAGGAAGCACAAACACAAAGACAACTTACTACATATTCTACATATCATCTTATAAACCTGTATTAAGTCACATCGAATTCTTCTCTTTTCTAGACAGTGTAGGCCAGTTTTCCTGAGTCTTTCCTCATAATTGTAATTCTGGAATCCCACTATCAGCTTTGTTGCTCTTTTTTGTATTCTTTCCAGCATGTTTATATCCCCTCTACGATAAGGACTCCACACCTGTACAAAATGGTCATCTTTTCTTGGACATATTATGAGAAGAGGTGGTTTGGAGTACGCCATGACAATGGGAAAGATAGCAGGAAAGAGAGACAGAGGAAGGCTGAGAGAAGGTTGCTGGACAGCCTGAGAGAATGGCATGAGCGACAATCATCAACAGAGTTGGTAAACTATACACGTGATGCAAATGGATGGAGGTCCATGAATGCCAACCAGCAGACTGGTTGGATATTTCATTGAATGCTTTAAGGAGTAGAATTTATGATTTTGTGTTTTTCTCATGTGTGAATTTGATGATGTTTCTGATTAAATATATTGTACACTGCACTGTTGGTACTCATGTATGAATGTTGGCATAAATGGTTAGAGTAAGTTACGATGTAGTCTACGTTGTGAAGTGATATGGGTCTGTGATTTTTTTAAGTTGTGTTTTATCTGCATTATCTTTCAGTATTAGGGGCATGTAAAATAGATTTTGGCTGGGAGGAAGTCCGTTTTTCTAACGGCTTCTTGATATACTTGATGTAGGATTAGTCCTAAGATGGGGAAGAATTGTAGATAGAATTCTGATGTGAGTCTATCAGGTCCTGGTGATTTTTTTGTCTTTTACATGTTATTTACTGCATTTGTTATGTCTGTGAGTGTAATGTCTGCGGCCAGGACAAGTTTCTCCTTGCTGTTGAGTTTTCTTGAGAATTGTGTGAAAACATTCTTGATCTGTGTTTCTGTGTCTTCTCTTGTGAATAGTTCTTTGTAGTATGTCTCAAAGGTTTGTATCATATCTGATGTGTCTGTGTGCGTGTTGCGCTCTAGGTCCACTATTACTCTTATATGTCTGTTCCTCTGTTTTTAGATATTGTTTACTCAATATTTCCTGTGTTGTCGTGTTTAGTCTAGTAATCAGGATGACTTCTCTGAACTTTTAGTGCTGGTATTCTTCTAGTTTGTATTGTAATGCGTGTAATCGGAGAGAGTATTTAGACAATTGTTTCATTAGATGGAGAACCTCTTCTAGATCATCTTGTGAGGCAAGTATTTAACTAATTGCAACAAGTGAACATATGTACGATGCGCATGATGATGTCACTTCTGGTGTAAACAGCACATACCAACCGTCAAGTTTGCAAAATTTCATTATCTTCCTACTCATAGGAGGCAGACAGTTGAAAATATGGTGGGTGTGATATGCAATCCGTCCAGAGTTGATCAGCGAGCGGTGATTCGGTTTCTAACAGCTGAAGGATATCGACCAGTTGACATTCATCGCATAATGCAGGCAGTTTATGGACACAAGTGTGTCGAAGACAACAGGACAACAATGTTTAAAGAAGGGCATGAGTTAAAGCAACAATATGCGCCTGACATGGTCTCGGAAAATCTTTCGTTAACTTACATCCTTCTTTAAACATGGTTGTCCAGTTCTTCACTGTTGTCTTCGACACACTTTTGTCACCATACACTGCCTGTGCCTACATTCTGCGATGAATGTCAACTGGTTGACATCCTTCAGCTGTTAGAAACCAAATCACCGCTCGCTGATCAACTGTGGACGGATTCCGTAATACTCCCGCCATGTTTTCAACGGTCTGCTGAGGAAACTATGAGTAGGAGGATAATGAAATTTTGCAAACTTGATGGTTGGTATATGCTGTTTACACCAGAAGCGATGTCATCATGCGCATTGCACGTATGTTCACTTGTTGCGGTTTGGCCAGTTTCATTTGAACACGCCTCGTAGATAGTCTTGTAATGTGTGTAAGCGAGGGCGAGTATTTATCTATTTGTTTTGTTAGGTGGATGGTCTCTTTTAAATTATCTGTTAAAATCTCTCACTATAAGATTTCTCTGGCTAATTGTTTCATAACCCCAGCTTGAGGAGTGGCTGTTAAAATCTCCCACTATAAGATATCTCTGGCCAATTGTTTCATAACCATAGCTTGGGGACTGGCTGTTAAAATCTCCCACTATAAGATTTATCTGGCCAATTGTTTCATAACCCCAGCTTGAGGAGTGGCTGTTAAAATCTCCCACTATAAGATATCTCTGGCCAATTGTTTCATAACCCCAGCTTGAGGACTGGCTGTTAAAATCTCTCACTATAAGATATCTCTGGACAATTGTTTCATAACCCCAGCTTGGGGACTGGCTGTTAAAATCTCCCACTATAAGATTTATCTGGCCAATTGTTTCATAACCCCAGCTTGGGGACTGGCTGTTAAAATCTCCCACTATAAGATGACTCGATTCTTCAATTTTCACTTTCTGTATTTCCAGGGCTGGAGCTGGTGGGCTATAGCAGTTTATTATCATTGCGTTTCCACTGGGTAGGATGATCTTAACTGTGATGAACTCAATTTCATCTGGTGTAGATCTATTTTTTTCTACTGCTGGTAAAGAGTTTTTGACCCGAGTCATATGACCTCATTTGGCTCTTTTTTTCATGTCTTGACGAGAGAATTCATTTCTGATGAAAATCTGTTTCTTTTAGATGTGTTTCCTGGATATAAATGAAGTCGTTGTCGTTTTCCTTGAGGAATTCTTGTAGTTCTGGTTGCTTGTTTCTCATGCCTTCCACGTTCCATTGTACCACTACAAGATTCCTTGTTTGTTGGTCAGTTGCACTACTCTGCCTTTCCCTGACCATTAGGTTAGTAGAGTCTCCGGCTGCTTGGGTGGGTCCCATCGAGGCCAGGGGCTCGACGTTGCTCCTTTTTGTTGCACTTTGTAGAAGCGACACCTTGGCAGCAAAATAATCTCCTGTTCCACAATATTAGACTGTTACATGACCCTATCATGTTAATGAGCTGTGTGCCCTGATTTTTCCAGGTTTCTGCACCGTGGCTGACGCACTCCGTCTTCATTTTGGATTGTCTCCCATAGCCTTTCCATCTCCTGATGGTACCTCCTAGGCCATAGGTTGGTTTGTCTGACGTGGTTTGCTTCCCATGGCTAGAGCATATAGATACTCTTATCTTCCGGCCCGAAGTAGAACCACATGGATGCACCCAAGGTCCCGCCACTGGCACCTCATTGACTACATTATCATTAGACGTAGGGATCGAGCGGATGTTATGGTAACGAAGAGCATGTGTGGTGCAGAATGTTGGACCGACCATCGACTTGTCATTGCCAAACTAAACTTCAAAATCCAGCCCAAAATGCACCCACAGGGAAAGAAACCACAGAGGAGGCTAAATGTCTCTCAGCTGAAATACGAACCCACGAGAGGAGGCTTCCATGAAGAGCTTAAGGGCAGACTATCTGAGCTCCGTTTTGAAAAGAACGACATCAAAGAGAACTGGGCATCATTGAGAAACACACTCTACGATACAGTTGTTAAACACATTGGCCCACTCACGCGCAAGCATAAGGACTGGTTTGACGAGAACGATCTAGAAATACAGGACCTTCTCGATGCAAAACATGAAGCGCACAGGGAATACCAGAGGGACACTCCATCTCCGGCAGCAAAAGCTGCCTTCAATACTGCTCGCAAAGCTGTCCAGACCAGGCTTAGAGAGATGCAAGACTCCTGGCTCAGCAAAGGAGCTGACGAAATTGAGATGTTCACCGAGCGTCATGACACCAAACGGTTTTACGAGGCACTGAAAGCTCTTTACGGCTCGCAGCCCTCTAATAATACTCCAGTTCGCAGTGCGGATGGAGCACTGCTAACAGATAAGGTTCAGATTCTAGACAGATGGGCAGACCACTTCTGCAAAATACTAAACCACCCATCGTCCATAAATGAGGGGGCCATCCGGCGAATGCCGTAGGTGGAACTGAACCTGGCGTTGAATGAAGTCATCACTGAGGAGGAAGTCGACAGGGCAATCAGTTCACTATCTATATAAAAAGCTCCAGGAGCGGATGCAATACCAGCAGATGTATATAAGACAGCTAGCCCATCCCTCACCAGAAGGATCACTGAACTTTTCTGTCACATGTGGGCTGAAGGAAAAATTCCGCAGGAGCTAAAGGACGCCTCAATCGTTCACCTATACAAAAGAAAAGGCAACCGTCAGGAATGCGACAACCATCGTGGAATATCACTACTCTCCGTAGCAGGCAAGATCCTAGCGCGCTAATGCTAAACAGGCTCAACAAACACCTTGAACAAAGCCACCATCTCCAAGAAAGCCAATGTGGGTTCAGAAGCGGAAGAGGAACAGTGGACATGATTTTTGCCGCTCGCCAAGTACAAAATAAGTGTCGGGAACAAAATCAGGCCTTGTACACCACATTTATTGATTTGACAAAGGCATTTGATACAATAAACAGAGGAGGGCTGTGGATGATAATGTCCAAGTTTGGCTGCCCCAACAAGTTCATAACCATGGTGAAACAGTTACACGAAGGCATGTGTGCTCATGTACTTGACAGCGGTACAATCTCTAAAACGTTTCTAGTATCAAATGGAGTAAAACAAGGATGTGTACTCGCCCCGACCTTGTTCAGCATGATGTTCGCGGCCACAATGACAGACGCCTTCAGAACACTGGAGCTTGGAATATCCATAAAGTACCGCACAGATGGCAAGTTACTCAATCCCAGAAGAATGAAGGCCAAAACCAAAGTGGTTGGCGACATAATCAGGGAACTTGTATTTGCTGATGACTGCGCTCTAATGAGCAACTCAGAACTGAACATGCAGGTTGGAATGGACCGGTTCTCTGCCGCATGTGACAATTTTGGCCTGACCATATATGCCAAAAAAACAGAGGTCATGTACCAACCAGCACCAGGCATGCCGTACACAAAACCAGAGACTACAGTCAGCGGGCAGACGCTAAATGTCGTAGACAAATTCACATATCTGGGCAGCACGCTGTCGAGATCTGTCAGCCTAGACGATGAGGTGGAAAGCAGAATAGCAAAGGCCAGCACAACCTTTGGTAGAATGCGCTCGATGGTCTGGGCACGTCGTGGCATCAGCGTCAAGACCAAACTCAAAGTCTACCGTGCAACCATCATTCCAACCCTACTATACGCTTGCGAAAGCTGGACTGTATACTCTGGACATGCAAGGAGGTTAAACCACTTCCACACAGGTTGCCTGAGGCGAATATTCCACATCCGATGGCACGATCGTGTCACTGACATCGAGGTTCTCTCGATGGCTAACATGCCCAGCATCCATGCACTGCTAGAAAAAGCACGACTAGGATGGGCCGGACATCTCGTCCGTAAGTCAGACGAGCGGCTCCCAAATAAGCTTCTTTACGGCGAGCTGAGAGAGGGATGGCGCGAGAGAGGGCGCCCAAAAATGATTTAAAGACGGTCTGAAGGACTCACTGAAAAGTTGCCAGATAGACATCGACATCTGGGAATGTCTTGCGCAAAACAAATCTGACTGGAGAAGCGCAGTCAAATCGGGTGTAGCTACCGGCGAAGACGATCGTGTTGTAAAAACCCAGAGCAGACGCGAGACCCAGAAATCCCGAACAGCGGGAACACCATCACCTTCTACAAACCTCGTGTGTCCGATATGTAGCAGATGTTTTCGTGCCCGCATTGGCCTGTTCAGCCACATGCGCACCCACACCCAACAGGGAAATTTGTGACAAGGATGATGTCGGCGGTCCTCATCGACAACGATGGACAGCTATTATTATCTGCTTGGTGTACTCATCGATTGGGCTATTGCAGTGGGGAAAGCATTGCCCCACCTGTCCCACTCCACCCTGCTGGAATACACCGCCGTTTGGTCTGCAACTGCTTTTGCGTCCAGTTAGTATATGTGGCTTAGATTGCAGCTGAGCTGTGCAGATTCACTGCTAGTGATAGCTAGCATCAGAGTCAGTGAACCAGAGCTGCCAAGACCCTTCTACACCTCCCTGTGGTGATCCTGGATACCAGGCTGCAACAGAGCAGACTGGCTAAGGAGAAGGGATCATAGAGGGAAGGCTAACTCGAAACTAAAAAAGGCCTGCTGAAGTCAAATGTGTCGTCCTAAAAGGTGCAAATTCGCAGTCAAGCTGTAAACTATGACTCAAGTCATTCCGTTCTCCAGACAACATCCTGCTACTTGCAAAGCCCTTTCATGGCTTGGTAGCGGGAATTTTTTTTTTTTTTTGCGTTCGCCTTATTTCTCTATTCCCCAAGGCGGTGTGCGTTGCACTGTGGTTTTTATTTTGCGCCTGTCGGCCCAATGCATCCGACTTCAGCAAGCATTTTATGTAAGGGTCTGCTTCCTCCTGTATTTTCTAAGGGTTTGCTTCCCCGAGGTAACGGCCGGTGCTGTGATGGGGATCGAACCCAGCACCTTCAGATTGTGAGCCGTGCCACTTAACCACTAGGCCACGCCGTCCCCTTGGTAGCGGGAAATTGAGAACAAACGAACGAAGAAGATAATATTGCAGCTGACGCTCCATATCTGGATGTCGTCTCACTATCCGCCGGCTGTGGATGTGCCTGGTTGTGGTCAGTCGCCCCACTATCCGCCGGCTGTGGATGTGCCTGGTTGTGTTCAGTCTCCCCTGTCCTCCAGGATCCCGACTCGAAAGGTCTCAGGAGGTGCTGAAAACACTTTATGGCCTTCGACCTTCTGGTAACTCAGTAGTTCACAGCGTGATTGGATTGCTGAAAACAGAAAAAGCTCAGATCCTTGACAGGTGGGCAGAATATTTCTGCAACATACTTAACAGTCCATCATCCATAAATGAAGAGGTTATCCAGGTAGAAATGAACATGGTTATGGATGAACTCATCACCGAAGATGAAGTAGACAAGACCATCAAAGCTCTTTTTCCTGGAAAAGCCCATAAGGCAAACACAATACCAGTAGAAGTATATAAAGCAGCGGGGACATTAGGAAGCTCGCTTGCTACTATATGGTATTGGACCAAAGGGCAAGACCCCACATACTGCTGGATCAATAACCAATCAACGCTTCTGCTCCATATGGGCTGAAGTAGTCTCACAAGAAATGAACGATGCGTCGATAGTCCATATCTACAAGATAAAATGTAATCGCCAGGTGTGTGACAATCATCGCAGCTTTTTGCTGCTTTGTCTATAGCCGACATGATCCTCATGCGTGTTCGTCTCAATTGCATGAACAAACATCTTGAGCTAGACTATCATCTCCCTGAGTTAATGTAGATTCAGAGCTAGTCGGCGAGTTTTAGACATGATATTTACAGCCCGTCAGCGTCAGGATAAATGTCGAGAACACAGCAGTGATCTGTATACGTTCATTGACCTCACAAAAGCATTTGATACGGTCAGCAGAAGTGGTCTTGGGCAGATCATGTCGAAATCCGGCTGCAATGGCACATTTGTAACCTTGAAACAGTACGTGTACTTGACAACGACCAGCTCTCTACTTCATCCGATGACAACAACGCCGTTAAATATGAATATGTATTTACCTTAACTTAACGTCTTTATGCTAGTTTAGAAGATTCTGCAGTCTATATACAACCAGTTTCATTTTCATTACCTTGCTCTAAAAGCTATGCGAATCCAATTTATTTTTAAATGCATTAATTGTCTCTGCCTCCATTACATTCAGCATCAATGCATTCTGAAAATTCACCACTCTCTGACTAAAAAACATTTCATAATATCCAATCTGGACCTGTCTTTAGTTAATTTGTAGCCATGCCCTCTTGTTCTTGTGGGTGGTTGTATTTTGAAAAAACTTGTTATAGTCTCATTTATCCGTTGCTCTTATCATCTTATAAACCTGTATTAAATCACCTCGAATTCTTCTCTTTTCTAGACACTGTAGGCCGGTTTTCCTGATTCTATCCCCATAATTGTAATTCTGGAATCCCACTATCAGCTTTGTTGCTCTCTTTTGTATTCTTTCCAGCATGTTTATATCCCCTCTACGATAAGGACTCCACACCTGTACACAGTACTCCAATCTAGGTCTAACTAATGCTTTATACAGTTCGACTATCACTTCCTTGCTCCTATGTTTAATATTTCTTTTTATTATACCTAACACTGCATTTGCCTTTTTCACTGCTACCTGGACTTGCTCACTCACCTTATCTGTATGATCTATTATAACCCCTAGGTCCCTTTCCTTATCTTTCTTTCTAATATTATTCTCTCCCATACTGTAATTATGTTCCAAATTGGATCTACCCATGTGGATGACTGTACATTTATCTACATGAAACTCCATTTGTCGGTTTACAGACCCAATCCTATTCAGCATGATGTTTTCAGTTATGCTGATGGACGCCTTCAATGATACAGAGTGAAGCATACCAATGATTGCGAAAACCGAGGTGGTGCGTGACACAATATGCAAACTCCTGTTTGCAGATGACTGTGCCCTGATCAGTAGCTCCGAACGGAGTATGCATGAAGGCATTGACATATTCTTTGCTGCTTGTGGCAACTTTAACTTGACTATTAGCGACACTGCCATAGAGCTTGTCTAGTGTTGGCACCGGTGATAGCCACATGTGCTTTGTCTGGTCCTCGTATGTTGGGAAATTTTGCAGCAGATGTTCATGGGTCATTTTCACTGTACTCAGGTGCATTCGTCAGTAGTACTTTGCATTAGGTTATTTTATAGATGGTACTTTATCAGTTGTGGCATGTGAAGAGTTTGAAGACCCCCACCTGCTCTCTTCTGTTCAACTGGTAATAGGCATCATTTTTTTGTGTAGCCAGTATGCTCTGTTTCCCATTTGTCCATGTATCTGTCCCTAATAAACATTTTGGACTCTTCGTAGATCCCACTAGAATCTGGTTGTGGTAACCTCCCACCTTCTTTTGCCAGTCTGTCTGCTTTCTCGCTGTCTTGAATGTTACAGTGGGATGGAACCCACTGTATCACTACTCTTTTTGGTGCGGACTGCTGGTATAGTTGACAGATCATAAGTCATTTAGTTCTGTATTTTTCTGGCTTCTTAGTGCTGTAACCACGGCCAGGGCATCTGTAAACAGGACTATCTGGCTTTCATTGCTTTCGCCTGTCAGCATTGCTTTTACTGTAGCCTTCAGTGCCTCTGCCCCAGCTCTGAAATTGCTTGAGAATTTTCCAGTTGCCACTGACAGTGTTATTTTTTTACCATTTGTTAGGCTCAGGAATACTCATCCCCCTCCATTCTGTGTTGTTTGTTACAGAGCCGTCGGTGTATGCGTGGAGTCGTCCATGCTTGGGTAGTTTTCCACTATGTACCTCAGGGTTATGTCTCTTCTTTCTTTTTCAGTCTGGCTGTTCTTGTTTCCAATACCTGGTATATTTTCTACCACCTCCGGAATGATATGCTGCTTCCATGTGGGTTTGCGTACTGTAGGGATGGACTTTGGTGTTGTTATTGTGTTCATAGGGTCTTCGCTCATCTTTGCTTTGGCTATTTCTGCAAAGTTTCTCCACTTTAGTTTCCCTTTTCCAAATCTACCAGTGCATCCGATTTCAATAGTAGGTGTTTCTGTAGGGTTGACCTCCTTAGCCCTTGGCTGTCCCCAGCCCATCTGTAAGGAAGCAGTTGTTTGAGGTCGGCGTTGTCTCTCTTAGGAAAGTTGTCTTGCAGGACAATCGAGTCTTCCCCATCTGGGTTTCTTTCAGGTTTTCCATCCTTTAGGTGTGCTATCAACCAGTACTGTCAAGCTTCTCCTTTCATGATTTTTTCCCTGGTTTTTCCACCGCGTTTGCTAACGTAGTTTAGCCAGCCAGTCAAAGCTGTTTCCCAGGAGTTGACGCTTGGAGCCATACGTGAGTTAAGCAGGAGTAGAGGAACCAAATTGGGTCCAGGCCATCCTATGGTGCCAGGAAGTGACTGCCTCTCACCGTGAAGTACTATCCCTTACCTCCTCCCACACCACCATCACACGCCCCCCTTCACCCCTTGCGGCATTCTAATTTTAACCTCCCACCACTCAGAGAACTCCTTATTTATGCTCACTTTCTGCTTATTTTAACCAATTTTCTATCCATTTGGCAAATTTGCCATCTACTCCATGTGATTTAAACTTCATGAACAATCTTTAATGAGGTACCCTGTCATGACCGTTGCAAATTTAGATACATAAATTCTACGGGCTCCCCTCCATCTTTCATGTTGGTGACCTTCTACATGAATTCTAATAGATTTATTAAGCATGATTTGTCTTAAAGTAAATCCATGCTGACTATTACTGACTAGATTAAATTTATTCATATACAGTTCAATTGTTTTTTAAAATTATTGACTTCAAAGCTGTCCAAGCTATGCTCATGTAACTCATTTGTCTATAATTTATTGGATCTGGTTTTATTTAATAAGGGGATTATAAAAATCTCCTTCGCAAGTAATTGTGAATTTAATATAGCCAATGCTAATTTCAAACAGCAATTTTGGATAAATAACATCTTGATCCGGACATTTATCAATGGCAGTCTAACAGAACAGCTACAGATCAACAAATTTAAGCCGTTTAACATCATGAAAAAAAAAAAAAAAAAGACTTAACAATGACATAGATAAGAATCACTTGTGTAGGAAGTTATAGTCGGAGAATTTAACTCGGTAGAAACACACTTTGTCTGGTGTTCACTGTTGGAATAAGGTGTAGATCATGGTTACATCAGAGTTCTCACCAACAGTTATACGAACTGCACTACCACATTTCGTCCCTTTAAACATCCAATTGTGGTACCAATTCAAAAGGGGGTTCGCCAGGACAATCCTTTCTCTGCATGTTTGAAATCAGTCATTAGCTGATGCAACTAGAACACCTTTGGTATCCTTATTGACGGTAGATTCCTCAATTACCTTCGATTTGCCCGATGACATAGTGCTCATCATGGGGTCAGCAGCAGCAGAAGTCAACCAAATAATGCAGCTACTCGATGGAGAGGGGCAAGAAAACGGGACTGGAGATGAAAGACTCGAAGACAAAAGTGTTGCGCAATCGCTTTGCCATTTGTGATCCAATCTTCCTTGGCGAGGTACAATTAGAGAATGTCAACGAGTACATCTATCTTGGACGTCTTCTCAATATTGACAAGGTTTCTCAGCGCGGGTTGGGCAGCCTTCTTGTCTATTAACATGGTCCTGGGCGATTACCATGACCAGGACTTAAAGAGCCTCCGTCTTCAATTCCATTGTACGCCTTACGATGTGCTACGGCGTTTTTTGCATATAGGGGGCATTTTTCGTTATTTTCGATCATGTCAGTGAGTGTATTTAAGAAATATTAATAATGACAGCGAAATAATGATTCTTTAACATTAGCGTGCTATTTTTCTCAATTATTAATATTCAAACGTAGAATTAAGATGTGCCGTATCTGGGAACATTTAAGCAAAATATTTGAAGATTGGCTCTTTAATTTGACAAAATCTGGACATGGGGCAAGCGAAGTAATTCCCAATACCACTATTTCACTTTGAGTCAAAGAAGAGAATTTATTGATGTGATGATTTAACTGCATTTATTCCATTAACGACCGTTATATATTTAAGATGTCACAAATAAAGAGAAAATGACGATAATATTCAGTTGATTATTTGAAATTCAGTTGTGTACCTGCCGTCACAAATTCACTATTTCCGATGTGCCTGTTGCGTCAACACGAGTTTTCTATCTATGCAATGAAGCCATCGAGACTTAATAAACATTTGATAAAGAAGCGCGCTGATAAGGTTGGCAAGATCATTTCTTGCTTCCAGGATTTAAAGCAAAAGTTTGAAAGCCGTAACACAGTTGTCAAATGCTGTCCGTTTTAAGCTGCAGGGGAACGACATCAGTCTTATCAAAGTGAAAGGAGTTATTATGGGGTTCTTCATCAAATTGGGATTGTTTTAAAATAACATCGGTTGTTGTGAACTATATCAGTTTCCATGTTTGCAGCAGTTAGACAAGGACAGCTTGAAAGATGCAGATTTGGAAATTTATTGCTGCCATTTAGAGGCCGTTTAGAATGATATGATGGTCAGATTTAAAGATTTGCAGGATCTCAACATACCAGAATGGGAGATTGGTCCGTTTGAGACACTAGACAGACGTTGAACTTGTTAGTAAACATCTCCAAGAATAGCTGACTGAACTACAAAAGTACTTTGAGGCAAAAACACGATGTAGTAACGTTCATTACACACATTTTTTTATCCAGATTAGGATGTCTTTTCCTCTTCTTTGGCAACAAATTAAACTGCTTATTACAGCATTTCGAACATCATATTTAGGAGAGAAAGGGTTTAGTTCTGTAGTGATGCTACTGCTAAAACAACGCAATCGACTGCAAATATGTGACAGAGGAGACTTGAGACTTATTTTAACAAATATAAAACCATATATTGTTCAGTTAGCTGTGTCACACGAAGCACAGGGATTATACTTAATTCAATTGGTAAGTGATTTTTTTTATAACAAATCAATCTTTCATTGAATGATTGAAAACGAATGATTCAAAGTAATATGAGGGGTGGGATTGTTGTGGGGAGGAGGGAGGGCATTTAGTGATTTACACATTTTATTTTAGAAAAGGGAACGCCAGCTCAGTTAGGGTTGAGAAACACTGCTCTAGAGGAACACTTACTACGCACTGGACATACGTGGCCCAAAACAGGGTCCGCTGGAAACGAAGTTGGGGCCTGCAGCTACACTGAGGAACGGGTCATTAAGATGAAGATTTAGTACGCAAACAAGCGGCACGGCACATGGTAGTGATGGTCAGAGATACGAAACTTGTTAATTTCATCGCCTTACTTGTAGCACAGTTGTGAAGAGTAACTTGCCCCTCACTTTATGTTTTCACGTGTTTTGCTTTTGGGATTCTATTATTTCCTAATCCAAGATGTCAACACTTCAATATGAAGGATGTAATCACTTTCGAATGAGGTTACTGTTATCAACTTTAAGTGGAAAGAGTGTTAAAGTATCACAGATCAGACCAGAAGACGATGATCCTGGTCTTAAAGGTAATATACTAGTTATAAGTTAACTTATTATTCGTGTAAGTGTAAGTTAAAGTTGAGAGTCACAGGAGTCATTAGATGATTAGTCAAGTGTAACATTACGTAAACTTTATTCTTTAACTACTTTAAAGTTTAAGTTTACGTTTAAAATTACGCAATACTAATTACTATAAATAATAAGTTGTATAACTTAGTAGTCTTAAGTAAAACTGACACTGAGTTAAGTAATTTTAGTAAGCCAGTAAACCCATTTAGTTGTAATAAGAGTAACTACTATAATTTAACTATAGTATTAGTAGTACTAACTGTCAGTAACAATACATGATTAGTATTGATGATTAGTAACACTCCAGAAAGGACACATCACTCAGATAGTTCATAAGTACTAAAGCAGTCTTTTAGAATTATTAAATATTTCTTAGTTATTAACTAACAATACTAACTTAGTAGTAGTACTTAGTAAATATTAAACATTTATTTTCATATTTATTTATTATGAAGAAAATTGTAAATCTCCTGACATAGACTGAATATTAAAGTTTAAACATGAATCAGAATGAGAATGGCCTGAATGGGTCATGGCATGATTTAATTTCGACATCTTTCCTTGCAAAGCAGTGATGTCAAGAAAGCTAACCAATGGAAGAGAGATACTAGAAGTAGTAGAAGTGAAGTATTACTAGACGACGGGCATAGCTGGGACCCATTTTAGTGCCCATAACTACTACTACTACACTGATTTGGTTGAAGAAATGACCGTCAAATTAAAAGGTGTTGAGGGTAACAACAAGCGCAGCCAAACATATGCGAGTAGACTTGGAAATGGAAGGGTTGATCGTTCTATCAAAGAACTGAAGTGCTGCAATACCACCAGAATAGGCGGGCAAATTGATGGGTAAAGGTAAAAGTATTCTCATAACAGACATTGCTGTCGGTGATGAAGTGGTTAAGACTTATTGTATGAGGCTACATCTTGTTTATGAGCTGGGGGGAGAGGCCAGGTACCCGCTTACAGGTGGATGCCATGAAAAGTGAGTACTTTACTAATAAGGTGCTAATCATTTGAATGGAAAAATACAAGTGTACATAATCTACTGCTATTTTGTATCACATATTTTGTGAATTTCAGATTTTGAAGTCAGCTTTATCAGACTATTGGACAAGGTGACAAATGGAACAAAAACCATCATCTCTGAGACAGGTGATTGTTATATATAGTTTTAAAAAAGTTAATGATTAAAAGCAGCAAAATCTTCTTTCACTGGCGCCTTTGCTGGCTTTGTCTTGATGTGGTTTGACAGCTTAAGTTCCCTAGCAACCCTCATAGCGTAACCAGTTGGAGACAAGATCAACTAGAATGTGGGGGTAGGAGCCCTGCAGTTCTGTTTTTTAACACATGACTAACACATCTGTCTATGTAAACTGTCTGTCAAGTAATTTTATTCTCATTGCTGGGGTAGTCGAGGGGTTTCAAATCCTGAGGACGACAGGCTGCTTCTCCACTGCTGACACCAATTTTTGTGCTGGCTATGTTTGTTTATTTCACCACCGATAGAAGGAGAGAGGAGATATTCAGGCAAAACGTACTGATTGGCCAATGTTAGTCAGGGTCAGACAAAATATACTGACCAAGACCCCTTCCATGCAGTTCTCCCTGAAAACGGACTGTTTCATTGAAGTCTAGCTAGCGATGTGAAAAATAGATGTGATCCCTGTACTAGTGAGCAATACGTAGAGGAAGCCAAACATAGCACAGCTGTCTGGGGGACCCCGGTTCACCTTTATGAGCTTTTTCTGGTAAGGAGGAAAGCTACTGCAACCCGCCACTTAACACTCTTTTCAGGGAGCAAGAAACAGCGACCATACTCATTGTGGGTATTAAACAACATAACTAACCATCACAACTTGGGTTGGGACTGGTTGGATATCAACATTGTGTCATAACATTTGATTGTAGACACTGTCCCATTTTTTTAACATGAATTACTTTCCCTAGAAAGGATTTACTTCGTTGCTTCCCTTCTACCCTTGGGTGTAGAAATTTGCAAGAGAGTACACCAGTTTGCTCTGGTGGTCCCAAAGCTGACACTGCTGTCTAGGATGAAATGTTAGAGATTTAACTGTACTAAGTCTCAGCTGGGTTGATTGTAGAGTTGAAAATGTGTTGTGTTGTATCTTCTTTTAGTTCCTTGGTCAGGGACTGACAAAGTGGTCAGTGACCTTCACACATGATGGCATCTTTAAGGGCAGCAACAAACTCCCCCACTTCACCTGGTCTGCATTCATCCTTCGTAAAGTGCCCCAACTCTGATTGATTCATAATTCTCATCTCAGCATCTACGGTTCTTTGCCAAGTTGTCTTAGCTTAGCTTCTCTTTAACCTTAACTCAGGGGTCCATACCAATGCAGTTCTGATGATGGCAGCTGGTTCTTTTCTTGGACATGGCATACCCAATTCCAGGATAGACCAATTTTGATGGTGTTCATATCTTTTAGATTTCTCCAGGCAAGCAGTTTTCGGTTGGTGATGGTGCCTGGTCAGAAAATTCTATGAATCTTTCTTGGACAGATTGTTTGAAGAAATCACCACATTTATGGTTCTCTTTTCATTACTCACCAGCACTCTGTACCATACAGAAGCACACAGCTTGTGTATATTTTTAGTTTGGTGTTTTTCATGTATTGCAAAGACTTCCAAACGCTGTTGAAGCCACCCTGACAATACCCATTCTACTTTTGATGTCTGTTCCACTGTCGAGGGTGTAACTGGGCTTCAGAGGAATGTGAATGTTTCCGTCATCCATCCTCAATTGTTAATTTTCTACTTTAATTGGCTTCGGAATCAGAATATTCAACGTCATCACTTCTGCCTTTTAAAAATATGAATATTTAGTCCAGCTTGTTGAATATACACACCCAGTCGATCCATCCTCTCTCGAATATGCTGATGTGAGTATGCTCAAATAATGCAATGTCATATGCTTATTTCAGTTTATCCAGTGTAGAAAATAGTGTCCATCCTAACAACTCTTGGGGTGTCCTCTGTGGCCTGTCGCATGAATGCCAGTTAGGACAGAGTGGTTGACAAGAGGCATCCATGCTTTCCTCCTTATTTCACCTCTAACTAAAACTTGATCACTCTGTCCAACACTGCACGTAAAATTGATATCATCATATCAGGTACCGGTTGGCGCTGGCGATCATGCATCTCCATCCATTTCTATCATGTTTGTTGTTGATTACTGCTCATGCCATTTTCTCATTCTGTCCAACATCTTTTCTCTCGGCCTTTCTCTGTCTCTCTTTCACGTTGTCACGACATGGTCGAAGCCACCTTTTCTCATAACATGCCCCAAAAACACGACTGTCTTGTTCTGATCCTTGCAATAAGTTGTCTTTGTGTTTGAGCCTCCTCGAGAACTGTATCTTTAAGTCTTCTTTGCAGTCCATGGGATCTGCAGCATTCTTCTATAAAACCACATCTCTGTGGCTTCCAAAGATCTAAGCGCTTGTTTACTAATTGTCCATGATTCACTGCCATATGTCAGTACTGGTTCCACAAAGTATTCAAGGACTCTCTTTCTCAGTTCGAGCGACAAGGTTTTAATTCACAATATTCCTTTCATGGCCTGGAAGACCAATTTTGCTTAGGCTATTCTGCATTTTATTTCGTAGTTGTATCTTCCTTCTGATGTCAAGTGTATGACAAGGTATTTAAACGTTTTAACGTGTCTCAATTCAGTCCTCCGCTTTTACACAGTGTTTTGAAGAGTCCAATTTCTTCGTCACTACCAACATTTTCAATTTCTTTTTATCTAAGCTGAGGCCTTTGATTTCACTTTGTAGAATTACCGTGTCTAAAATTTATGTGTGAACTTTAAATGATTGAAACGCTGCGGCAATTAATCGTGTAATCTCTCATTATTGTCTACATGCTGTCCTGATATAATACGTTGAAGGCTTTATCAAATTTGACAAAATCTATGTACAGTTGTATCTACTGAGTTTAATTTCTCTTTGTTTTCAGGTACACAGATAATCTATAGACCAGGACTCCTCCTTGGAGGAAGCATTGAACATGACTGTCACACATCTCGGCCGATTGGTTACTACCTGGAGATGTTGATGTGTTTAGCCCCCTTCACCAAAGAGCCACTCAGAGCTGTGCTGCGGGGTGTGACATGTGATAAAGATGATCCTTCTGTGAGTCAAATTGTGTAGCTTGGAATTTAATTAACAAGTCCCAGGTTTACGTTTAGTGTAATTGTCTTTAATGGCGGGTGGCATGTTTGCTCTTTCTCGGTTCATTTGTCTTCATGTCTATACAAAGCATAGCTCCACCACTGCTGCCAATTAACAGGAAGCCTGTATCAAAGTTGATTTCTTTGTTGTTTGCTCTCAAATAACTACATCAGTGTTTTCCTTATAACCTTGGAGTTCTTTGTCATACTTTTATCATCACCATATAGATAATCACACAAATAACCAGATCTATTTCATATACTGGCGATGCAAATAGTTTATCGCTCATCTTGTTTGGAGAGGAGAATGTTGTCACTCTGCTTCTCTTATGAAGCTGCCAAGCTTCAAGACCATAGAGAAAGCTCATGCCATAACACTATGAATTCTATCCATAGAGGTAGACTCTGCCATAACACTATGAATTCTATCCGTATTCTTTTTTATATTATGTGCAGTAGACTTGGTCCAGGTTGAATGTTCATCCCCGGCATTGTCAAGATATAATATTCTTATCTTTCTTTAAAATACCGGTGATGTGGAAAGCCCCCACAAACTAACTACTTATAGTCAAATATGAGTCCGGAGGCTGATGATGCACCACAGAGAATGAGCTGATAGCAGCTGGCGAATCATAGCTGGCTGTTTGCATTAGGATCAGCAAACCAGAGGTGACCAAGACCCTATTCCACCTCCAAGCGGAGACTCTAGAAACAGTCTAAACTTGTGTAGTTTGGATAAGAGAATAAGGATCATCGTGGAAATGCAAACCTGGTACTCAAACAACGAGCTGAATTCAGATATTTTTGCTATAAGGTGCTATATCGCAGCCTCGCTGAAAGGGAGTCGCGTAGCGTAGTGGTTAGCAAGCTGGCTTCGCATCTGAGTGGTCCTGGGTTCATTCCCCTGTTGAGCCGGTAATGTTTTTTCAGACCGCAACGGTTCCTGGGTTGGCCCAGCCTTAAATTGGTACCAGTTCAGTCGGGGACGTAAAAGCGGCAAGGAAGAGGAGATGGCTACCGCCCTCATATAGACGAGCCTTTGAAATGTGAAATTGCTAACGTCTCACACCCCTATGGCAGTAATGCTCTGGGGGTTACTTTACACTATAAACTATGACACAATGTCCTTTTCAAAATGAATGTAGAAAAAGAATTGTTTTCTTTGTACACTGTCAGACATGGACTTGAATTTGTTCAAAGGAGCTTGTCTAATTTGTTCAAAGGAGCTTGTCTAGTGTTGGCACTGGTGATGGCCACATGAGCTTTCTCTGGTCCTATTATGTTGGGAAATTTTGCAGCAGATGTTCAGGATTCATTTTCACAGTGCCACAGGTGCATTCGTCAGTAGCACCTATCTTCAGTTTATTGAATAGATGGTACCTCAGTCTGGAGTGGAATCTGAAGACCACCACCTACTCTCTTTTATTCAATGGGTAATAAGTATAATTTCTTTTGAGCCAGCGTGCTCTGTTTCCAATTTGTCCATGTATCTGGCCCTAATAAACCTTTTGGACTCTATGTAAGTCACACTTGATGCTGGCTGGGGTAGCCTTTCACATTCTTACGTCAGTCTGTCTACCTCCTCGTTTCCTGGGAATGTTAGTGAGATAGAACCCACTGTACTACAACTCTTCTTCAACAAAATCTGCAAGAACACATAAATGCTTTAGCGTTAGGTTTCTGTAACGAGAGATCATTGAGAGTTGGATTACAAGAAGGAAGGATGATGGACAAGTTGCATGTTAGGGAAACAAAAAATTGCAATAATGATTGGTGTTATATTAAAACTAAAAATAAAGATCCTGTGTCACGCCATGCCACGTATAGGAAATATGGTGTTAGGCACATATTATTTGGTAATCTTCAGCACATAATGAGTGATCTTGTCAGTATCGTGCCTACCGCCTTTACTTCCCAGATTTTTACTGTACCCATTTTCTATAATTGGGTCCACCACAGGAGTTGGGATGTGATCGTGAAAAATTCCTGGACCAACTGGGGACCAACTCTAACCGCATGGCTGAGAAGCGAGTACACTAACCACTGTGCTACTGCAGCCTCTGGGTGTTTTCTTACTCGCAGGGACCACAAAAGACAGGTGCCAACTATTCTATAAACTGAAGTTAATTATCATTTATTGACATCTATTTTGAATTTGTTCCACAGGTAGATTTGTTGAAACTTTCAGTGTTTCCAGTTTTGAAGAGGTTTCTGGGAAATGATGAAGGCCTTGAGTTGAAAGTAAGTCCTGCAGGGCTCCTCATTTCACTAGTGTAGTTTTTAATAATGTCTTTGTTCGTTAATTCCTACTCTTCTCTCATTATTTCTATTGTGTATCTGCATGATGCACTCATCAGCTGCTGGTATGGTAAACAATATGTACTGTATATTAATTTTACTGTAAAAATAGTTAGGCTAATGTTTAAGTTTTTTAGAATAATGTGCATTTTGTGTGTGACTAAAATATTTGTAATATAGGATAGCTATAAGTGGTGCTAGTCCTGAATGGGGAGCAAAGAATAATAACACCATAAGTGTGTTCTAAGGGGGGGGACTAATGAGGATTAGAGATGTAGCTGTCTACCTCATTCTGTGGAAATTTGAAGGCGATAGCCTGGATTTATTGATTATTTGGAGCTGTTCCTTCTATGGTAGAGTTCTTAGTTTGAACACAGCAATAAAATCTTATGATAAATCTTTTTGTTCAATTAATCAAAAACTTGCCTATTCCCCGTGGAGCATAGGTTTTCAACCATTACACCCCAAGTCTTCCTATCATTAGCCATCTAAGCCAGTTCTGTCCACACCCTGATAGCCACCCTGCTGTTGGCATCCAGCTCCCTCTTCCATGAGTATCTAGGATGTTTGCTATTCCTCTTGCTTTGTGGATTCCAGAACTGAGACTTTCTTGTAATCTTACCAACTGGTTTCCATAATGTGTGGCCTATCCATCACCTGTGCCTCCTCCGCATGTCATGCTCCACTTGGATCTGTCATTTCCAACAGTTCCACATTTAGAATCTTATACAATTTCCTCCCTGTACAGGCAACCATTTACAAAAGTCTACCTTTTTTCATAAGTGTCTTTATTATCCTCCATGTTTCAGAACGACAAAATGGAACTTTACGTTAGAGCTGCAGATTTTTTATTTCTTTTGATTTTCATAAGGTCTCTAATGCAATGAAAGCTCTTGTCTTCTGTATTCTTAACATAATTATTTATTTTGTTCAATATAGAGATTTATTATATATACATTTTTAAAATCATGATATGCCGGAACTTTACACTGTTGGTTCATATAGCCCTTAGGGCCCAAGAAGGACCATCTTTTTACTAAACCAATCATTTATCCTCAGATCAATAAAAGAGGTGCAGCGCCAGATGGCGGGGGTGAGGTCCTGTTTTGTTGTCCATGTAGACAGAAGCTCAGGCCAGTTAAATTCACACAGCCTGGGAAGATTAGGAGGATTCGTGGTGTGGCGTATCCTTTTATTTTGTTTACAATTTTTATTGAGCGAGCATGAAACCCAGTTGTCTTACTCATCGCTTTCTGTTGTCACTCAAATAGGAGCATTTGACCTCCATGAAGAAAAGTCTGCGTCAGAGTATGGTTTCTATAGCACTGGAGTCATGGCCCTGGGAAAGCCACCCCAAACAAATGCTTCTGAAAATGGATGCATTGGGTGCAGAACACAGTGCTTGCCTCTTATAGACAGCCACACACATGAGACTTTTTTTTAGAACCATTGTTGTGTATATCTGATGGAGAATGTTGAGAATGTCACTAAAATTAGTATATTGTGCCCAATAAAATGAAATTTATAAAATTTTTGCAGACATTTTCTTAATTAAGGCCACCATAATACATGTTGTACAGATGTCAGGTCATCTCATAACCGGTGAGGTCGTTGGGCCACCCATGAAGACAGCCCTGTCGCCCCTCTCTGTTAGCAGCCACTGGCTGTGCCTCCTCTGGTCATAGATTGGTCCATTCTTTTATGCCGTTCTCTCACCTCTTTTTGACATGACCTTTACGTCGTCTGCCTTGCACCTTTTATTGCGTGATCATATTTGTAAGGCCGCTTGATCTCGATATGTGGCTATACCAAGTGAGTTTATTTCTTTTGACCGTTGCCAAGAGGTTTTCAAAGGGTCCTATTACTGTTGTATAAATATATCTTTGAATAAATGACTAGTGAGCGTAAGTATTTTTTTTTGGTTAAAATAATTTGCTTATGTTTGGCCCTTCATGTCAAATTGTTTTTTTGGTGGGGAACCAAAAGGACTAGCTAGGTGAGTCAGAAAGTATGTGTGGAGAGAGTAATGAGAGTTAACTGATTTCGGTCGAATGTTCAACGTAAGTAATATGTCTCAGATATAAACAGAGTCCTTGACCAATTTCTAGATGGTCTGTCCGTGTTTCCCCGGCCTTTGTAAATAGGATGGTGGACTCAGCTAGAGGTGTTCTCAACAAGTTTTTGACAGATATCTACATCCACACAGACCACATGAAGGGGAATCAATCTGGCAAGTAAGTGACTGCACTATGATAACTGTACGGAGGGCCACGAAAGCCTGTCCTTATCTTGTCTTCTTTTGACTGTATGAAGCATAGTACCATCACTGCAGCTGGCCCCCATACATTGTGGACTCTTGTAGTGGTGTTTTCGTAGCAATTAGAGTTACATGATGACTTTGCTTGCCGCATACATAGAACTACCACTGCAGTTGTCTCCCAAACATTGTGGGCTCTTCTAGCAGTCTTTAGGGCCGAAGACATTGGAATGAGCTGAAAGCAGCTAGCGACTCATAGCTGGCTGCTTGCGTCAGGTACAGCGAATTGAAGTTGACCAAAACCGTATTCTGCCTCATAGTGGTGGCTCTTTAAACGTACTATACTTGCGCTGTCTGGCTAAAAGAATAGAGGTCAAAGAGGGAAGGCAAACCTGGTCCCTAAAATGTTGTGCCGAAATCGGATATGTCGGGCCACATGAAGTAGTAGCGGCATTTTCTTAGCAATTAGTATTACATACATCCTTGAAACTGAAACTAAAAAGTGCAAAGCACTCATTCCTGGACACGTAAGCCAGGACCGGTCCAAAATAATCTTGGAGGTTCCAGGGTTAACGAAGAAAAGTGAGCAGTCGGAAACAGTGCAAAAAATCCACGTTCTACAAAAGATCAAGAGACTGTACTCTAGCAACTCTTGTACACACTGGTACACAGATGCATTTGCCTCTGTTGGTGATAAAAGGGGAGGCAATGGAATCTACATTGAACACTCCAATGGCGACATAGAAAATCATTCCATACAAGCAAGAGAGATTTGTACCAGCAGGAGAGACTTGTACAAGCAAGAGAGATTTGTACCAATTTCAGAGCTGAAGCAAGACATGTTCATGCAGCAACTCAGATTCTTATCAGCCAAAACATAACTACAAGGAAAATGGTCATTCTAACAGACTTCAGGAGTGTACTCCAAGCCATCTCAAGCCCCAAACAAGTTAGATTCTAACATGAAATAAAATACAACATAGGATTGTCATCTCAAAACATAGATTTAGTCCTACAGTGGATTTCAGCCCACTGTGGGATCCCTGGAAACGAGAAAGCAGATGAGCTCGCACAAGTCAGATGTGGAAGCGTACAGACTCTCAGCAAATGATCTATGAGGACAGAATAGAGAGACCAGCACAAGGAATATAATCCAGAAAAGGACAACATAGACGAAACATAGAAATTCGCAAATATAGGCAGACAAAGATCTTCAGACTCAGAGCGGGAGATTGTAGACTCAAGGCCCACCTCAACAGAATGGGTATCAGAGACACTGCCACATGCGATTGTGGAGCACCCAAACAAACACCAGAACATATTCTGCAAGAATACCCTACCTATGCAGATCAAAGAGAGGCAGTCTGGCCTGGGAGAGCGATCATGCTTGAAAAGCTGTGGGGGACTGGTGAAGACCTGAAACGCATTCTCCTTTGTGAACCTCACCGAACTAGAAGCATAGCATCAGTTGTTCTTCTTCTTCGTACGCTGTCAGACGTCAACTTGAATTTGTTCGAAGAAAGCAGCAGTCATCCTGAGGCTGTCGACACTGCCATAGAGCTTGTCTAGTGTTGGCACTGGGCATCAGTTGTTCGATGAAGAAGAAGTATTACACAATGAGGTTGTTTGCCACATGCAGAACCCTCTTTATTTGCCTTATATGATATGTTTGAAAGGTTACATTGTTCCTATTTGTTCCTCTCCCAATAATGTTGCATAGTTCTGATGCATAGATAACCTCTGCTTTAATGTTTTTAGCATCAAGCAGATTTCACTTCTTTCAGATCTCCAGGTTTTGGCCTAACTCTTGTGGCCGAGACCACTGAGGGAGCTTTCCTAGCTGCTGAAGAAGTATCAAATTCTAAAGGTTCAGGGGAATCTCCAAGTGTTCCAGAAGATGTGGGCAAGAAGGCAGCTATAGCTCTACTACAAGAGATACATAGGGTAGGATAGATGGATGGATATAACAGTTTGCATAGATAATGAATGGATGCAAGTGGAAGGATGGATGTATACTTATTATTCCTTTCCAGTCCTGGATGATTTTGCTGATTTGTGTCTTGCAGACAGGGCCAAGTGCCGGAATTCCGTATGCCTAAGTTTTATTCACAATTAAATTAATTAATATTGAACAAATTGAGAAGGGATCAAGGTGCTGAGCTGCAGGAGTCAGCAACACATAGTTGATTGCCTGCTAGTGGCAGGGCTAGATCACCAGAGTTGCCAAGACCATTCTACACTTCCACACGGTGATCCTGAATAACAAGCTGCAACATAGCAGACTGGCCAACGAGAAGGAATCAAAGAGGGAAGACTGAGTTCTCAAAAATGCCAGCTGAAGTTGGATGTATCAGACTTAAAGGATACAAATATTGCAGTGAAGCTGTAAACTACGACACAACACATTCCCTTCTCCAGACATCATCTTGTTACTTGCAAAACCCTTATCAGGGATTGGAAGCGGAAGATTAAGAATGAATGAAGAAGAAGAAACTGAGCTACCATTATGATCTAAACATCATAAGACTATAACAAGGCATTAGTTTTTCAAAATACAACCACCCACAAGAACAAGAGGACATAGCTACAAATTAACCAAAGAAAGTTCGAGATTAGATATTAGGAAATATTTTTTAGGTAGAGAGTGGTGAATGCTTGGAATGTATTGCCACAGAAAGTAGTGGAGGCAGGGACAATTAATGCATTTAAGAATAAATTGGATGCACATAGCTTTTAGAGTAAGGTAACGTAAATTATACTGGTTATATACGTACTCTGCAGTCTTCTAAACCAGTATAAAAACGTAAAGTTAAGTTATGAGACACATAATTAAACTATCTGCAACATGAGGTATTCTTAAAAATAGGTTAGGTATTAGGAAGTGTTGATTGGCGTTAATGCGGGTGTGAAAATTGTAGAGAAAGAAAAATTTGTGTACACACCTCGTTGTGTGTTTCACATATATATATATATATATATCTGTCAGTTCCTTTACACGTACGTACCTTTCATAATGTGTCCAAGTCAACGTCTGAATCAGGTCATCATCATGAAGCATGTACTTTGTAGAACGTCGCTCCCATCACAGTCTGTCTGAAAGAAACTCGTTCCGTTGCCAAAACACCAGCTTCCGCCACAGTCATACTCAGGCGTTCCTGGATATCTTGGTACCATCGTCTTCTTGGTCTACCCCTTCCTCTTTTGTCTGGCACCATACCTTCCATCACCGTTCTCTCAAGACTGTTGTGTCTCTTGATGTGACCAAAGTATTCGCATTTTCTAGCCAAAATGGAACTGATAAACCAGTTCTCCTCTATGCTCAACTCTTGCCGAATGTCTAAATTTGTTTGTTTTTTCTCTGTCCAGAGTATTCTGAGGATCTTTCTGTAACATTTTGACTCGAAGGATTCGATTCTTTGTCTAGAAGTTTTGGTAATCGTCCCTGATTCACAGCCATAAGCTACCACAGGAAAAACACAGGCTCTCAAGACTTTTACTTTTATCATTTTGTTGGTGCCCTGCCATAATTTCTTCAGGCTGTTCAGTCTCTGCATTGCCATAGCTAGTCTTCTTCTGATTTCTTTCGAGCAGTCGCCATTTTTGTCAATTCTGGAGCCCAGATATTCAAAATATGTGACCTGATCTATTTCCTCACCACCCACTGTAAATTTATGCTGACATTGTTTTGTGTCGGTGGTCATTATCTTTGTTTTATTTATGTTTATACACATATTTTATTTTGATCTTTACTAAGTGCATTAACGGCTGAAAGTAGCTGCTCTAGCCCTTCTGCACTTTTGATAGTACCACTGTGTCATCTGCGTATTGTAACTCTGGAATCTCGTACCCCCCAATCGTAAATCGGTCGAAACTTTCAATGTTCACATCTTCTCGAACATTTCTCATTACATTCCGCATATATGTTGTACAGATAAGGTGAGAGGATACATCCCTGCCAGACTCCCTTTTGTACTGCAAACCAATCTGATGTTTGCCCAGATACTCGGACAGCGGCTTGTTGATCTTGGTATAATGTTTTCAATGAGATGGACTATATGCAAAGGAAACCCCATTTCCTTCATGATTCTCCACATGTCTTGATGTTTTACCGTATCGAAGGCCTTAGTGTAATCAATGAAACATGTGTACAGGTCTACATTAAATTCTCTACATTTTTCATAGATATTCCTTAAATTGAATTGATTATTGAATATATTTTTAAAAGTCGATTTTGGTTGCAGCGCATTATAAGAAGGTTTGAAAGCTAAGTAGAGTGTGATGAATGGAAAGATACCTGGGGAACTCACGGATAAGGGCTGATGGAGGTGGTAGACTTTCAGGTGGTCGGTACCGCTTGAGCTGAGTGTTTTAAACTCAGCATTACACTGTGCTGAGGGTGCCCAGCTGTGAGGAATGTGTCCAGTAGCGAAATTTTAGAATAGACAGGATAGGATGTGCTATCCCAGAAGTGTATTGAAGAATTAGAGAAGATCCCTTTACATACAACAGATGCAAAATAAATTAGAAATTGTAATGGTAATGGTAAATGTTAGCAAATGCACAAAGCTGATTGCGTCCAGCCTAACACAGCGTAGGAATCAGGTCAATTTGTAGCTAAGAGACGGTCATTAGGGCACTCATTTTTCTACATCCCAATAGCCACAAATTAGGTCGGCCTTCCCTGACTGGATTTATATTTTTAGAAGAGGTGAACGATTATGTTCATGACTCAGCTTACCTTAAAATTTGCTGCCGAATGTGTCCCATTCGCTATTGCAATACTGAAACATAGTGTAACTGATGGATACAGGATTCTCTAGGTGACCTTGTATATTGGTGGAGATGGTAGGCCTGCCAGGACTCCTCAGAATTGTTTAGCTTGGTACTCGTCATTGTCCACCAGACTGCATCCCGTTGGGAATGAGCCATATACTTTTCTGGGTGGGACGGAAAGCTGCAGGACCCCCCAGTACTGTACCACTATTATCTAGATTCCTCAAGAGCAGCTCAGATTAGCTGATTAATATTAAGAGATTATGGTTTTTACATTGGTTGTCTGATTAGTGTAGTTAGTGGTAGAGCTCTTGCTTTTAATGGTAAAGATTTGCGGTGTCATGTTTCAGTAAACCCAGCTGTAAATGAGTACCTGGCATACAACTAGGGACGTTCTGGGTTGGTTGCTCATTGATTCAGTAGCCTGCGGGCTTTGGCCCAGTGCCAAATAGTGGTATTGGTATCTGCAAGTAGCTGTGAGCTGTTGTTTAGTTCTGTACAGATTGTTCCATATGTTTAGCCTCGAAGGAAGAAGCTCTTTCCTAACACTGTCAAGTGCTACCCACTAAAAAAAATGATGTTCGATAGTTTCATAGGGATGTGTACACAGTCGGCACTCTGGAATATGTTGCAGTTGGACTCTGTTCAAGTGACTGTTAAGTTGTGTATGTTGAGTGTGAAGTTGGAAAATGGGGCTTTGATCTCTCCTTTTCAGGAGGTTGATATTGTCTTTGGGATTTGGAATGGCCATATGTTTATAATTTATCTCCCAGTATTGCGCATCTGTTCAGCCAGTCCTCTTTGTTTGCAGTCTTCAGTAGTTGTTTGACTGTTTGTAAATGGTTGTTGGTGTGTATTGTTGTTTTTGACTTGATCCCTTCTTAGCCAGTCTGTCTGCCTGCTTGGCATCTAAGGATAATGGGTAAGTTCAGGCTTACAATGTCCACCATCTTGAAGGGCAGATAATGAGTCTATAGGAAGTAAAAGGTGGCAAAGAAAGGAATTGGCCACCCTACCTCATACAAGCTGTAGTTCAGTATACTGAAGTCTCTAACAACTTCATTCCCCGACAGTAGTGTAACTACTATGGGGCAAACCTTTTCTGAAGTCTCTAACAACTTCACTACCCAACAGTAGGGTAACTACTATGGGACAAACCTTTACTGAAGTCTCTAACAACTTCACTACCCAACAGTAGGGTAACTGCTATGGGGCAAACCTTTTCTGAAGTCTCTAACAACTTCACTACCCAACAGTAGGGTAACTACTATGGGACAAACCTTTGCTGAAGTCTCTAACAACTTCACTACCCAACAGTAGGGTAACTACTATGGGACAAACCTTTACTGAAGTCTCTAACAACTTCACTACCCAACAGTAGGGTAACTACTATGGGGCAAACCTTTTCTGAAGTCTCTAACAACTTCACTACCCAACAGTAGGGTAACTACTATGGGACAAACCTTTACTGAAGTCTCTAACAACTTCATTCCCCAACAGTAACTTAACTTAATGTCTTTATACTGGTTTAGAAGACCCTGCAGAGTCTGTATACAACCAGTTACATTTACATCAACTTGCTCTAAAAGCTATGCGCATCCAGTTTATTCTTAAATGCATTAACTGTCCCTGCCTCCACTACCTCCCCTGGCAATGCATTCCAAGCAGACACCACTCTCTGACTAAAAAAATATTTCCTAATATCTAACATAGACCTCTCTTTAGTCAGCTTGTAGCTATGCCCTCGTGTTATTGTAGGTGGCTGTATTTGAAAAAACTTGTTATAGTCTAATTTATCGATTCCTCTGATCATCTTATAAACCTGTATTAAGTCACCACAAATTCTTCTTTCTTCGAGACACTGTAGGCTGGTTTTTACTGAGTCGTTCCTCATAACTGTAATTCTGGAATCCCACTATCATCTTTGTCGCTCTTTTTTGTATTCTTTCTAGCATGTTTATGTCCCCTCTATGATAAGTACACAGTACTCCAATCTAGGTCTAACTAAAGCTTTATACAGTTTGACGATCACTTCCTTGCTCCTATGTTTAATATTTCTTTTTATCATACCTAACATTGCATTTGCCTTTTTCACTGCTACATTAACTTGCTCACTCACCTTTCCTGTATGATCTATTATAACCCCTAGGTCCCTTTCCTTATCTATCTTTCTAATATTGTTTTCTCCCATTCTGTAATTATGTTCCATATTGGATCTACCCATGTGGATGACTGTACATTTATCTACAATAAACTCCATTTGCCAGCTTACAGACCATTCTCGAATTTTATCTAAATCCGACATCAATATATCCACTTCCGCTTTAGATGAGACACTACTGCATAGTTTTGTGTAGTTAAGGAAGTAAAGGAGATTTGAGTGAGGAAACAGCTCACAGGGCAGAGAGCTTTGGAGAGAAGTATGCACATATAGGCGAGGGGTCAGTATTGGTAGTAGGAGATTCAATGGTGAGAGAGGTTGGCAGACATTTGTCTAAACAACACAACATGTTTGAAAGAATGGATATTGGGGGAGCAAAAATAGAAGATATTGAGGGGAGAATAAAGAGGTTAGATGACAAAGGAAACAGTCATGTTGTAGTATTGGTAGGAACAAATAATGTAAAGAGAGATGGCACAGAAATAATTATGGATAAATATAAAAGTCTTATGGGAACACTTAAGGAAAAAAAGTTTAGAAAGGTCACTACTATGGTGTAACTACTATGGGACAAACCTTTACTGAAGTCTCTGACAACTTCATTCCCCAACAGTAGGGTAACTACTACAGGGGGACGCCTCTCAAAGCGATGAACGGAAACAGCGGCCGATTTTAATCCCGCAAGTTTCAATGTAGGTGTGACTAGTGTTCCTTCATCCTGAGTTACCTCCAGTCGTCTTAACTTATGTCTTGCCACTGGTCCAAGGTAGCTCGGGATCAGAGAGTGAGGTTGGTGACCAGCGGAGTTTCTTCCTCACTATAATCCAAATACAGCACAAGTTACATAATCAAGACAATACCATCTGATAATATCACCATTATCACTTGTGATGGATAACTAACTACTACAGGACAAACCTTTCCTCTTTACATTGTATCAATCATTCACCTTGAACAGTGGGGAGGAATACTAACCTCTGGTCAGGCTAAACATACTGGCCAAGACCTTCACCTCAGCTTCCTAGTAGTCTTCCCTGGGATCGGGCTGTTTTCACAGCAGCCCGGCTAACGAGGTGAGGGATTGATGTGATCCCCGTTGTAGGTGAGTGAACTCAGATGAAGCCAAGCATAGCAAAACCGCCTGGAGGATACGGTCCACCTTCATCAGAATGCTCGGGGTGGGAGAAAAGCTACTGCCACTTAACGTCCTTTGCAGGGCGCACAAAAGAGCAACTTACTCATTGTGGACATTCGCAAACAGCAACAACAACCTTGAACAATGTATTTCACTAACGATTTTACACTCAGCTTGTCCGCTTCACCGTTGGCCTTGTATATGGTGTTACTGTATGAATTTTACATTTTGTCTGATTCACCGTTGGCCTTGTATATGGTGTTACTGAATGAATTTTACATTTTGCCTGATTCACTGTTGGCCTTGAACAGGGCGGATGTGTCGACACAACAAGTCAGAGCCTTACGAGCCTCATGATGGTGCTCGGACAGCAGGACGTGTCAAAGGTACAGACAGGGGAGCTTACTCCATACATGTAAGTTATTTAATGAGAACTGATACTGATACTTTAACTTTCATTTTTGTAATGAATACGAATCTTGCCACAACTATTTAACTTCTGACCTTGAATAAACTCACTGGTTCCTTTGAGACATGCTGGTGAAATAGTTGGATCTACCAATTTTAGGCCACCCTCTTGGTTTCCAGTGGTGAGACTGCAGCTGTTATAGTCCCACAGTTTCATTGTCCTTTTTGAAGATGCTGAGCATTGCATTAGTTGTGGCGGTCAGCGGTCCAATACTGCTAAGATCCTTCTCCGCCTACATGTGATGATCCTGGATAAAAGGCTGCAAACAGAGCAGATCTGCTAAGAAGATGGTATCGAAGAGGGAAGGCTAATCTGGTAACCAAAAGTGCCAAATGTTGGATGCGTCGGACCGAAAGGTGTAACTATGGCATCCAAGCTGTAAACTATGAGATAATGCATACCATTCATTGGCAAAACCTGCTGTTATATTTGCTCGCCTCACAATGCGTGTTTGGGAAAATCACAATTAAAACCAAGGTCATTAGTGTAGAATGCATGTGTTGATCGCTCTTAATGGTAGCAAAACTTTGGCAACCTATGCCAAACAAGCAGTCTAAACACCTTCCATCTACGATGCCTGCGATCCATTCTTGAAATTACACGGAGTAGCAAAGTGTCACTTACGCAGCGAAGGTTATGATGGCTTGGACATATTTGTCACATGAATGAAGATCCGCACAGATATCCTCTATGGACAGTTGACGGATGGCAAGAGAGCAGTCGGCCAACCTAGTTGAGGTTAAAAAATGTGCCTACGTTTGACTTGAAGGCCCTGGACATGAATCTTGCTACTTGCAAAGCCCTTTTCAGGGGTTGGTAGCGGGAGATTGAGAATGAATGCAAAAGAAGGAGAAGAAAAATAAAGATAGATTCTGACCATGACATCGCATCAAGTGTCAGGCACAATATACTGACCAAGACCACTATCTCTTTTCCGTGTATCGTTCCCTGGAAACAGGCTGTTTTTAAGTCAGTCTGGTTGACGAGATGTGGATCGACGTGATCTTTGTAGTAGTGAGCGTCACACAGATAAAGCCAAACATAGCACAACTGACTGGAGAATACCATCAACCTTCATCAGCGCACTCGGAATGTGAGGAGAACTACTAAAACCTGCCACTTAACGTCCTTTTCGGGGCACACAAAAGAGGAAACTTACTCATTGTGGGCATTAAACAACACAATTAAATAGCAAATAAATAAATGTTAGGCTGTTTTAGAGTATTGATGCACACTGACTGATCACTTTCTTCAGTTTTTCTTCTTCAATTTTACAGTAAATTTTTATTTCAAGGTGTGTCATTACGCACAGAGAGAAACAATGCTGCCTAATTTTGGGAAATTTACCCAAGTTTGGGAAGCTCTTGGTTGGACCATACAAAGGCAAAGGCCTCCGTCCATCATAGACGATGATTGCATAATTAATTTTGCTAGCGCTATTTTTTAGCAAGGATTAACTGCACTACTTTTTATCCTCACTCTCTCGCCTCGAGCCGCCCGACCCCAGTGGCAAGTCAAGGACAAGACGACCAGGGGAAGACTACAAGATGCAGGGGACTCCGCATCAAGCACCCATGAAAAAGACAGCGGAGTCCAGAGTCGAACCCGCACTTGGAGAGATGGGGATACTCTGACACAGACAGCAGAGGTGACGAAGTGGAAGATTGGGAGATAGACACAAATCTCTGTCTAATCAATAGGCCGGAGGATAGCCCTAGCTTCTATTCTAGAACATGGCATACCATCTCTACTCTAGACTTGGCCTTTTCCACAGTGGACATTCACCACAAAATAGACCGCCAGGTGCTAAACCAATTGGCAGGTAGCGACCACAGGCCAATTAGGCTAGAAGTTGATATGGAAGTAGGCCCACAGGAAACAAAACCGCTCCCACGTTGGAATTACAAACGAGCCGACTGGGACAGATTTGCAAGCCTGACAGATGGGCTGTGTGAAACCATCAACACACGGAATAACAAAATGAAGCCCATGGTGGAAAGCCTAAGCAAAGCAATAATGCAAGCTGCCACTGAAACCATCCCAAGAGGGGCAAGGAAAAATTATAAGCCCTATTGGAATGATGAATTGCAGAAAGCAGAAGACAAAGTCTCAAATGCTATGAACATGGCAGAGAGAGAACAATCTATGGAGGCAAATATCGCCCTCAAAGCCACCAAGGCGAAATACAAATACACTCTAAACCAAACAACAAGAGAAAGCTGGAAAAAAAAACAGAAAGCCTCAATCTAGATAAAGATGGGAACAAACTGGAAGTTAGTCAGAGCCATGAAAGACGAAACTCCATCAAACAAACAAATTACCATCAAGCAGGGCGACAACATGCTCACTGGAAAAAAAGGAGCAAACGCTGAACAAATGTTGAACATTATGCCAGAGCAAACCACATTGATGTCCCTGCAGATAGGCATACAGACATTAGTGAAGTGAAGACCAAATGGGCACGACAACATCAATATGGCACCAGAAGAGCATATGATAGCAAAACTAACAATAAATGAAATGGAAGAGGCCATGAGAACATTAAAGAAAAGGAAATCTCCCGGAAAAGATGGGATAACAAATGAAATGCTGATGGGCTGGGCCAAACAGCAAAGAGGAAACTGCTATCAGTCCTGAACCAAAGCTGCAAAAGGGGTATTGTACCCCAGGCATGGAAAGACGCAGTACTTGTACCAGTACCAAAGAAAGGAAAAGATAAAACAGATCCAAATGGATACAGGCATATCAGCCTACTGAGCTGTGTAGGCAAACTGATGGAACGTATGATAAATGCCAGACTGATGTGGCATCTGGAAGAAAAACACATAACTAATTCCACAGCAAGCAGGCTTTAGACAGCACAAATCCACTGAGGATCAGGTCACCCTCGGAGCCCAGGAAATAGACGATGCCTACCAGGAGCAAAAACATACAGTAGCGGTTTGGGTGGACCTAGAAAAGGCATTTAACAAAGTCTGGAAAGGGGGACTTAAAGTCAAGCTACGAAGAAGTGAAGTTTGTGGGAAAATGTACAAATGGATCAGCCACTACCTCAAAAACAGAACAGCCAGAGTTCAAGTACAAGGGCAGATAAGCAAAGAGGTGACACTTGAGCAGGGAGTACCCCAAGGGGGAGTACTGTCAACCACACTCTTCCTGGTGAATATAAATAACATAACAGAGAATATACCAAGAAGAGTCCATAGCTCAATGTTTGCAGACGATCTGGCTATGTGGACCTCTGAAAAGAATCTCACCATAGTAAGTAATCGGATGCAGCAGGCCCTAACATCGCTGGAAGAGTGGGTGAACTCATGGCTGGTCAAAATAAACGAGGAAAAAACAACATGTACGATATTCTCGCTATCAAACGAACCCCAAAACACCAAATTAAGTCTTAACGGCAAATACCTGCAGCCAAACGACAACCCAAACTACCTGGGAGTCACATTTGATCGGCACATGACATGGAAAAGTCAGATCGAGAGAAACCGAATGAGAGCCAGAGAAAGAATGGCAATCATGAGGAAACTTGCTGACAAAAACTGGGGAGCAGACGAAATTATACTAAAGAAACTATACACTGGAAGAGTTAGACCAGTTCTCGAGTATGGCATTGCGGCATGGACAACAGCAGCAAAGGCGAACTTCGATAAAATTAGCAAACTCCAAAACCAAGCCATGAGAGTTATAACAGGAGGCATGAAGTAGACGCCAATTGTAGAACTTGAAAAGATTACAAAACTGCAATCCATGACCGACAGAAGAGACTGCAGATATCAGCAGCAAGCAGAGAAACGCAGAAGACTGACTGACCATCCAATGCACCAGAGACTAAACAATTTTGGAAATGGGAAACTAAAGCGGAGAAACTTTGCAGAAATAGCCAAAGAAAAGATGCACGAAGACCCCATGAACGCACAAACAACACCAAAGCCCATCACTACTGTACGAAAACCTACCTGGAGGCAGCATATATTTCCAGAGGTGGTAGAAAATATACCAGGTATTGGAAACAAAAACTGCCAGACTGAAAAAGAAAGAAGAGATACAACCCTGAGATACATAACGAAAAACTACCCAAGCATGGACTGGACCCATGCATACACCGACGGTTCTGTAACAAACACAACACAGAACGGGGGGGCAGGGGCATTCCTGAGCCTTGCAAATGGCAGAAAAATAACACTGTTATTGGCAACTGGAAAATACACAAGCAATTTCAGAGCGGAGGCAGAGGCACTGAGGGTGACAGGTAAAAGGAATGAAAACCATATAGTCCTGCTTACAGATGCCCTGGCCGTGGTCACAGCACTAAAAAGCCAGAAAAATACTGAACTTAATGATTTAAGAGCAGTACTCTGTCAACTATGCCAGCAGTCCGCACCAAAAAGAGTAGTGGTACAGTGGGTTCCATCCCACTGCAACATCCAAGGCAACAAGGAGGCAGACAGACTGGCAAAAGAAGGTGCAAGACTACCACAAAGATACTAGTGTGACATACGAAGAGTCAAAACGGCTTATTAGAGCTAGATACATGACCAAATGGGAAACAGAACATACTGGCTACACAAAAAAACGATGCCTATTACCAGTTGAACAGAAGAGAGCAGGTCGTGGTCTTCAGACTTCGCACTGGCCACAATAGACTGAGGTACCACCTATTCAACAAATTGAAGATAGATGGCACTGACGAATGCTCGTGTGGTACAGGGAAAATGACCACTGAGCATTTGCTGCAAAACTGCCCGACATACGAGGATCAGAGAGAGCAGATGTGGCCATCACCAGTGGCAACACTAGACAAGCTCTACGGCAGTGTCGACAGCCTCAGGATGGCTGCTGCTTTTTTCGAAAAAATAAAGGTCGACGTCTGACAGCGTAAGAAGAAGAAGAAGCCGCACCACCTAAACATGAGGCTTACGGCTTAACCACTTCGCACGGAATCCCCACCATACTATTACCTACTTCATACAAATGTGCTTTCAGTGTGACAGTGGTTGATTTCTCGGCACTCACTCACAGAGCCCTTTAGGAAATATCACTTAAAACACATTGTAATACAGCACACATTCTAATCATTCTTATGGTTACTGGGGCACACAGAATAGGACTACTCTCTTCTTCCCGACACGTCATAAAATGTGAATAAAGCGGGCAGATTATGATACCTCACTCTGTAGAACATTATGGGCTACAAAAACATCAACAAATATGGACTAAATGAAAGATCTGTGCTTCATATGGAGCTGAAAAATTGTGATTAATTGATTGAAGTAAGGTTGTGCATGGGGGTTGGTAACCTGATCATATTGAAACCCCACACAAAAACTATTGCTTTGAAACCACACAAAAACTTGCTGTGAAACCACACAAAAACTTGCTGTGAAACCACACAAAAACTATTGTTTTGAAACTACACAAAAACCATTGCTTTGAAACCACACAAAAACTATTGCTTTGAAACCACACCACACAAAAACTATTGCTTTGAAACCACACAAAAACCATTGCTTTGAAACCACACAAAAACCATTGCTTTGAAACCACACCACACAAAAACTATTGCTTTGAAACCACACCACACAAAAACTATTGCTTTGAAACTACACAAAAACCATTGCTTTGAAACCACACAAAAACCATTGCTTTGAAACCACACCACACAAAAACTATTGCAGTGAAACCACACCACACAGGGGACTGCGTGGGCTAGTGGTTAAGTGACACGGCCTTTGGGGATTAGAGAAATAAGGCGAATGCAAAAAAAAAAAGAAAAAGAAAACCACACCACACGAAATCACACCAAAACCATTGCTTTGAAACCACACTGCAAATGTCTGGAATTTAAAAAAATCTGGTTAGGGCAGAGCATACAAATACTGGACATTAGGTCATAATGGCATTAAACATCTTCTCCATCACATGATACGTGACACGCACACACCTTTCTTTTTTGCTCATTTAAAATTCAAATTTCCAAGAACAATTCACCAATAGCCTCCGACATGTTGCACAACCCTACGAGGAACATTTCACCCAGGAAAATGCCTGGCTCCTATAGTGTTTACCTGATGCCTAGATCGTAACCAAATCTGACACCCCCTGGGTTAGGGTAAATCAAATGCAGTATTGGGCTTATGCAAAAAATGGTGTAAAGAAAGAAATATTACAGCTGGTACTGTCTGGCCATCATTGATTTTTTTTCCGTCGGTGTTTGTCTTGAGTAGGACATTGTCTTGTAGTTTACAGCAAGGCTGCTATATCTGCACCTGTCGACTCTGGTTGCAGCACGTTATTATTGAGACCAAATTTGTCTTTCATTTTCTCTCAGCCAGGCCGTCTGTTTTCAGTGTTGCCACTTAGAGGCAGAATTAGTTCTGATTTAGGATCAAGAAGCTGAGCAGCTCATGAGCTGCAGCGGTCAGCGACCCATAGCTGACTGCTAGCGTCAAGGCCTGCGAACCAGAGCTGTCAAGACCCTTCTACGCCTCCACTCGGTGATTCTGGATAACAGGCTGCAATAAAGCAGACTGGCTAAGTAGAAATGATCGAAGGGGGAAGGCAACCCAGTACTCAATGCCTGCTGAAGTCGGACCAAAAGGTGCAAATATTACAGTTAAGCTGTAAATCACGACACAACACATTCTGTTCTCAGGACTACATTCTACTACTTGCAAAGCCCTTTTCATGGCTTGGTAGCGGGAGATTGAGAATGAACGAAGAAGAATAAGTTCTGGTGTAAACAGTTAGGTATGATCCACTAGCTACGGTTAGCTCATTCGTTGCATCATTGGTTTAATGTTCCTTAATTTTTCTTTAGCAATATTTCATTTTGTGTGTTTTCCCAGGGTGCAGTTCATGAGACACATCCGAGACTTTTTTAAAGTGACGTTTAACATCAAAGTGGATAAGAAACCAAAGGCTCCCAGCTCGGGCGATGCTGATGAAGAGGGAGAGGATCTGAGGATAGGGGCGGACAAGCTAATATTGACATGTGTCGGCGTTGGGTATACAAATGTCAGCAAACCCATTAGATAGTCTGCCTTTTATCAGGTGTGTTGCCGTCTGTGTCTGGGGGAGATTGAATAACTGGATAGAGAGAGAGACTGAGTGAGTGATGTGGGTAATAAAACAATAGAGGAGGAAAGAAAGAATGCTGAGTTTCGCCAACAGCATTGAAACAAGAAGTGGGCTGAAACTGCTGCACAAGTTGCAATGCAGAGGCAGACGCCTAGTCATGTTGAAGCAGTTACTCTAATGCAATGCCGACCTTTTACGACAAAGTGCCTCCCTCAAATGCAAAAAAACTTGACAGAAGTACTCCTTGTCTGACCTGATAAATTTATTCGTAATGCACAATTCCTCTATGATCGTAAAAATAAAAACCAGCCAGCTGCTACTTGACATTGCTGTTACTATGTCCACAGACCCTTTATCACTTTCACTACCATTATAAAAATCATTCAAATTTGATATAATGTGTGAAAATGTAAACAACCTATTAAAATCTTCATAAAAATCATCTGTTGTGTTTAATATTTACCAAAAATTATTATTTATTGGAAGCAGAAAGTTGTATTTTTCGGAATCTTTAGCCGTTGTGCTATCCAGTGCACTTGATTTCTTAATAAATTTGATTAATAAATTTAGAGAAGTATGTATGTTGATGATAATCTGGAACACTGTCTTGAAAATCGTTTGCCATGTTTCTGGTGTATGAAAAAGTAGCTGAACGCATTTTTTGGTGTTGTTTTGCTCTGTTTCTGGTCTATAAATTGTACAGTTCATAGGAAACTTTTCCTAATTTCAGTTCTCCTATTCTGGACTATCCAAAAAGAGCATATCTGATCCCAGGACTGCGTTTTCCTTTCGACTTTTGACGCAACACATCTCCTGATTTCTGGTGGTTCAGTGCCATTGTTTGCATAAACTGTTCCCTGTATTATTGGCTTACGGCACCCTGTTACAATGCAACATGCCTCATTTAATGTGACATTGACGATTCTGTCAGTTTTCATATGGTTGTCATAAAAATGAAGCCATTCATGTCTAAATTCACACTGTCTCGCTGTGAAATAGTGAATGGCTCATTAAATCAGCTGAGATTCCTTAGATGACACATCCTTATTTTGATAAATCTGGCATTTGTAGAGCTAATGTATGTTTACTCATGCAGAAAGAGCCCTGTTATTAGTTCAGTTGAAACATCTCCACTGGTGGTTCTGAGTAACTTTGTGATCATCGCCTGGCATCATGTGCTGGCGGCACAGTGGGATAGAGGGGAATCGAGGTTCTTCGTAGACGTCGACTTTAATTTGTTCAAAGAAAGCATTGGTCATCATCCTGAGGCTGTCGAAACTGCCATAGAGCTTGGCTGATGATGGCCACATATGCTTTCTCTGCTTCTCGTATGTGAGACAATTTTGCAGCTGATGTTCAAAGATCATTTTCCCAGAACCACAGGTGCATTCGTCAGTAGTACCTATCTTCAGTTTATTGAATAGATGGTACCTCAGTCTGTTGTGGCTTGTATTGTGTCTGAAGACCACCACCTGCTCTCTTCTGTTCAACTGGTAATAAACATAATTGTGTAGCCTGTATGTTCTGTTTCCCATGTGTTCATGTACTCTGCTGTTCAATATGTTCCGGGACACATTTTTTGGGGAGTGAATAAGTAGACCTACAGACTAGTTGGTTATATTTCCTTCAAAGTAGTGCCCTTGTGATTATATACATTTATTTCAGCGTTCCTGTGCCGAAGGAAGCACCTCTGGGGTAGGCACTTTTCGGAATAGCCCTCATTTGTCTTGTCTCCTCGATTTCATCGAATCAGGGACCTTTCCTTGCTTCTTTAAGTTACTAGAGCAAGAAAAAGTCATCACGGAGCAAGATCGGGTGAATATGGATGTTGTAGGAGTAATGGAACGTTGTGTTTCGTCACAAATACGTTTGTGGTGACACACCTACGTGCAGGAACGTCGCAGAACTGTTATGTAGAATGCAGCATTGACATGTTGTCTTCTCTTCTAGGGACGAATTCATGATGAACCAGCCCATCAATGTTGAAGAACGCAATGATCTTGATTTGACCTATCGCGCCTTCTTCGGTCGAGGAGACGATGACGTCTGCAACTGGGACATTTGATTTTTTCCGGGTCATATCCAAACACCCAGCTTTCATCACCAGTTATTATCGAGGACATTAGATTTGCATCGTTTTTTGCTTGCTCACGCAAGTCAGTGCAAATGGTCAACCGATCGTCCTTCTGGTCCTCAGTCAGGAGGCGGGGCATGAGTTTCGCTGTCACCTGTCAGGATGCAGGGCATGAGTTTCGCTGCTACCTGTCATGTCCAAATCTTCAGTTACAATTTTATCGCACGTACCGATTGATATTCAAATATCCTCAGCAACCTCTCTGATAGTCAGACGTCGGTCATCGCGTATATTTTCTTGCACACGTAGTTGATAGTCTGCCTTAGTTAACGGGGTCATCTTCAAAGGATCGGCGTCCACTTTTGAAACGGAGATACCACTCAAATGTGGTTGATCGACTTAGTCATGACTCTCCGAAAGCTGAGTGCAGCATTTCGAATTGTTTCGGAACAAATTTTTCCAAGACGAAAGCAAAAAGCAATGCACACACGTTATCGAATATTACTGTCCATTTTTGAAATGCGACCTGCACTACAAGGTCACCTTCACTTCTAGGCTTCTATACAGTGCATGCGCCAAGTTACTGACTTTCGGTTTGGTAACATACATTGGACACATAATGTCACGTGAACAAGTTGAATATCACATCGCTATGTATTCTGGTTTTCCGAAAATAAAATCTGTCTCTGAACTTAGTGAACAGGGGGTGTATTTGGCCCTAATAAACCTTTTGGACTCTTCGTAGGTTACACTTGAAACTTGTTGTGGTAACCTTCCGCCTTCTTTCGCCAGTATGTCTGCATACTTGTTGTCTTGAATGTTACAAAGAAATGGGGGCTCTTCTGGGATTGGACTGCTGGCATAATTGACAGAGTACTTACTGATCTTAGGTCATTTAGGTTTGTAGAATAATCACTATAGTGTATTCTAGAATTGTACGTCACTGTATTTTCACCGTTTGTAGGTTTGTAGAGCCCGGGTAGAGAATGTAGAGACTCGAGATAAAACAACTTATAAGTGAGACTGTCCAGGATTATGTTGCCATAATATACCGGTGGGTCTGGGCCACGAGGTTAGAGCAAGTTGAGGCGTCTCTGTCATTTTGAGAGGCAGGGTCATTGCTGAGAGGGGCGATGCATATTTGACAACAACGTCCAGTATCAGAATGGAGATCGAGGCAGTGACTTCGGTTCTGAGGGGTTATCTTAGACCTCTTTAATGAGCGCCGTAATCGTCTCCCTCGAGATGCAGAAGGTCTGGCTGTGGCATAAGTGAGAAGTGAACATCGAGGCGTCGAACCTCTGGGAACTTGTGTGAATCTAATGTCCTGGCCATTCCTGTGTTTGCGGAAATGAGAGGGCTGACATCCTGGCCCAAGGGACATCCGCTGTAAGGACACTGGCGATGGACATGGGTGACTTTTTGAAGTTTATCAGCGACTTCCTTTTGGATGAAGACACTGCAGTCGATGGACTAGAAAAGAACAGACTGCAAGATTTTGAAATCATACACGGGTCCAGCACAGAGGGACGCCTGAGAGTAGGGAGCAGGAGTGTGTACAACCATGAAGTTACAGGAACCATCAATATCTACACTCTTCACCATTTGTTGAGAAGGACTGAACACATATGGATCAGCCCAGAGTGCGATAAGGTCTTTTCCCAACAGAACAGTTTTATTTCTCTATCAACATCCCCAACAATACACCATGTCTGGGGAGTAAGACTAATGTCTGGTCAGGAAAACCAAACTGATTAGACATGTTTGTCAGGGTCAGGTGAAATATACTGGCCAAGACCCCCTACCTCGACTTTCCTGTAATCCTCCCCGAAAACAGGATGCCCTTCTTTGGCAAACGAGGTGGGGGATCGACGGGATTCCCACATTAGTGAGCATCACGTATATGAAGCAAATCATAGCACAACCGCCTGGAGGACTCCGGTATACTTTCATCAGTACGCTCTGGATGTGAGGAAAGCTACTGCAACCCTCCACTGAACGTCATTTTCAGGGAGCACAAAACAGTAAACTTACTCATTGTGGACATTCACCACAACAACAACAAAACATACATAATAACAAACTCGACCAACTAGAAGACAGGCAAGTACCCATTTGCAGTTGGGTAGACGAAAGAGTTTTATCACTTAGAAATGATCCCTCTCAGTTTTACCTCCAGATTTTTTAGCTTCCTTTTACTTTCACAAAACGTCGATTGTATTTTTCCTTTTCCAGATAATTTTTCTCCTTTTTGCAAGTATGCATTACGAAAATAATATAACTCAGGTTGGCTTTTCACGCCCCTGGGAGAGAAGTCCAAACAACAGCTTTCACCCGCCCAATAAGAGTAGTAATAGCTTTCTATCCTTCCATTTCTGGTGATATATTTGCGCTCAGTTCTCAGATTTATAAACAATCAAAGGCAAAAAAAAAAAAAAAGCCAATCGTCCCCCCTTCTATTGATGGCGCGTTTTGGTTTTTCGAGATGGACACATTCTCTCTTTCTCCCTCCCCCCCCTCTCTCTCTCTCTCTCTCTCTCTCTCTATGTTTGCTCTTGTCGATTCCAATTTCCCGGAAAGAGGGTAGAGACAAGAGAATCTTTGCCACATTCCCATTTTGCCAGTGATTGAAATTGATTTCCAGAGGTCTTCATACAATGTTTGTAGAACCGAGCTTGCTACCGCTGTCTTGATCCGCATTATGAGAAGCGACCTTTTACCACAAGATTGCAGTATATGATCATCACCATGATGTACCTCGAGACTTTGACGACATATTCCTGTCACAACTATCTATGCAGTAAGTATGTCACCAAATCGTCTGCCTTGTGGTATATCTGTTCAAGGGAAAGGCTTCGGGAGTAAACCATGAGGTAAAAACACCGGAGCTGGTGTCCCTAAGGCAGTCTAGTGGTGGTTCCAATGCTATTGTGGCAACTTCTGCGACATCAACGATTCAAGATTGTATCCTTGATTAATGAGCTACGTGGAGAGGGGGGAGCTTCAGCACGGGAAAACAGCTTGTTCTTCATAGAAAGATGCCCACGTTTATGACCTGGAGAGGACTCCCAGCTTCATACTGCGGTGTCGAAACGATATGGGCATTGGGTTTGATATCCCGGGAAGACGAAGCTGCAGATCGATCCAGGTGGAGATATAACCTGAAGAGTCAACAGTATGATTGATGAAAAGAAGCTATTATAACACAGAGAAGTGAAAAACGACAGCGCCGCGAGGACAAAGAAAACACACAAAAAGGCGAGTAGAAAGTTACCACTCCCAGGTCTTGTCAGCCTATAGTCAGTCACGCCTTTCCATGGATGTTTGCTTTACATCTATAACCTAACCTGCCGTATAGTCCGTCACGCCTTTCCATGGATGTTTGCTTTACATCTATAACCTAACCTGCCGTATAGTCCGTCACGTCTTTACATGGATGTTTGCTTTACATCTATAACCTAACCTGCCGTATAGTCAGTGACGCCTTTCCATGGATGTTTGCTTTACATCTATCTATAACATAACTTGCCGTATAGTCAGTCTAAACTTTCCAGGGATGTTTGCTTTACATCTATAACCTAACCTGGGGTAAACCGGGGCTAATCACGCACACACAAAACGATGCTCAACAGAGCGGGCGTATTGTCCCAGACATCGGCTGTCAACGATACAATTTATGACACTGTTTTCAACCAGTCCGAATATTTTCACAGGGCAAACAAATAGATCGAAATGCAGATTCCAGTCTCCGGTCCGGGTGAACTACGAGACCGGAAACAGAGCCCTGGTAATGTTTTCCTCGTGGGTTGTTTGCCCATAATATTGGTGGATGATGCCAAGCGTGGATGTGGGGGTGCTTAGGAGCATAGGGAGTATGTATGGGAGGTGGACATATTTATGGATAGATATGCTATATAGATCCATGAAGTGATATATATATATATATATATATATATATATATATATATATATAATATATATATATATATATATATATATAGAGAGAGAGAAAGATAGCGAGAGAGAGCTAGCCTTAGCAATCCTGCTGTTAACCAGTAGTGAAGCGTTAGAATAGACAGAATAGGCTTAGCTATCCCAAAAAGGTTTTGAAGAATTAGAGAAGACACCCGTTTGCATTCAACAGATGTGAAATAAATTGGAAATTGAAATTATAATGGGCATTTTTGATTAAGCGTAGTGGCATGTTAGAAACGAGCGAAACAGCGAAAGCTAATTGCGTCCAGCCTAACACTGCGTAGAAATCAGGTCAATTGGTGCATAGAAGACGGTCATTAGGGGGATATTTATTTATCACAGCCATTAGCCACAAATTAGGCCGGACTTCCCTGACTAGATTTAAATTTTAAGAACAGCTGAAAGATTCAAAAATGGTTCCGTGAAAAATTGAAATATTTGATGTGAGGAATGATGTTATTTCTACTAGATAACCTGACATTTCGGGAAGGGGTGGGGGAGGCTGTGGGGAAGAGAAATGTAAGCTAAATGCAAGTCTTTACAATACTGATGCCAATGTTAAAAAATTGGTACAGGGAATTTGAATTTATAAGCAATTGAAAAATAAAGATTTGTTTGCATACTTACATAACAAATAATACATTTTTTTAAGTACAGCGGCTGTATTTTAAAAATTCTGCATCCGCTTATCTGTATGTTTAGTAAATGTGATGACTGGCTATTGAATTTCAACAAAAAACAAGCAATTTGACCAATGCTAAGATATTAAATGTATTGCCCACTCCACTGTACTTTTCGGATACAACTTTTCTAACACACAAGTTTATGTTTGTCTCTATAACCTTTTCGCGAAATTTTAACATAATAAATTCACTAAAGAATTTCTAAATTTGTTTGGTGTCGCCATGAGTGATATATTATTGAATTACATTTTTTATGGCGATCTAACAGTTGTATTTGTAATGCTATAGAGACAATTTGATAACATGACTGAATAGTTTATTCCAAGCTCTCAAAGTGAGTTTCAAATGTTATTTCAGTGCAGTTTAGTTTAGTTTTGTGATTTGCATTTTATTAGTGCAATTAATGAGTGGTGTGAAGTTGTGTCAAATTTAGCGTTATAATATATATAATGTTTTAGGATTTAGTACAACTACCGTTTTAAAAAATGGGAAACGTAAGCACCAACAATGATTCTTTCGATTCAGTTTACTTTTATAAACAATTCTATTGATGCTTTGTCTTTTGAGCAAAAAAAGTGAATCTGAAAGGAAAAATACCATACAAATTTTACGTTTAAAAATCTTGGTTTGATCATCTGATAAAGGATTCAGTTTGATCAACCGGCAGCGAAATCATACTTCATGGACGTTTCATGACCACGAGTAAGCAGTCGACCCCGGAGACTTTGGATAGAGAGGATTAAAGAAACACTTCCAGAAGTTCAACATGTCGGCAGCACAGCTCACACACCTAACGGAAACCAGAAGTCTTCGTGTACCTACTGTCTGACACGCCACAAAGTCAAGAGCAGAAGGACACAATGAGAACAGTGTGATGTGTCATTATGTCTACACATGACTCTAGATCTTCGAATGAAAGTTGAGGAGATGGAGAGTTCTTTAAGACTTCCAAATAACTTTGCATGGAGGTTTGTCTTCGTGTTAGGTGTGCATATTTTCATTTTTGTGAGACACATCCTCAGTCACAGAACTAAGTCCTTCTGATTTATGGTAGTCAAGTCGGCCGGTAAGGGAAAATGGCATACCCGAAGCTCCCAAAGGGTAAGACAGCCTACAACGTAGTCTCTTAACACTGCATTTATATCTGCACTATCTAAAAGTAAAGTAAAGTACCCCATAGCATTACTGCTGTAGGGGTCTGAGATATTAGCGATCTCACATTTCAAAAGCTCGGCTATATGAGGGCAATAGCCATCTGCTATCACTCGCAGCTTTTACTTCTCGGACTTAACCGGCACCCATTTAAGACTATCGAACCGGGAGTTGTTGCGGTATGAAAAAAACGTACTGCCATACTATGGAGCTAACTTTAAATTTTATATTATTGCTTATATTAAACATAAGGCGGCAACTACACTGGATCCATGTTAGTGATGGAGGACGCTTCTATTCCATGTTGCTAGGAAGAGCGCTGATCTAGAGAGAGAGAGAGAGAGAGAGAGAGAGGGGGGGGGAGGGCAAGCAGAGCAACTGCCTAGAGCGACAAAATTGGGGGCGAGGGCGGCACAATTGGTAGAGAGATAAAACTGAAATGAATAAAAACCAATAAAATATAACAATACGTAAGAATATGTAACTACCTCGTACCTATATATTTAATTAAGTTTGTTACCGTTTCTTTTATTAATATGATTTTTTTAAATAAAACAAAATGCTTTTGTTATTCAACAAATACCTACGCAAAATTTCACTGACTATCAAAAATTATATTTTGTTGTTTTGGATGCCCACAAAGAGTAGAATGGACTCCTGTGTGCGTCCTGAACAAAACGTGACTGGTTGCAGTAGCTTTCCTTACATCCCGAGCGTGCTGATGAAGGTGGACCGGGCTCCCTCAATTGGTTGTGCTGTGTATGGCTTCATCTGCGTGTCGCTCACTACAACGGGGATCATATCGATCCCTCACCTCGCCACACAGGCTGTCATGAAACAGCTCGTTTCCAGGGAAGACTACGAGGAAGTCGAGATCGGGATCTTGGCCAGTATATTTTGCCTGGCCCTGATTAACATGTAAGTATGTTTCTTCTGACCTTGACTAACATGTAAGTATGTTTTGCCTGACCCTGACTAACATGTAAATATATTTTGCCTGCCCCTGACTAACATGTAAGTATATTTAGCCTGACCCTGACTAACATGTAAATATATTTCGTCTGACCCTGACAAACATGTAAGTATGTTTTGTCTGACCAGAAGTTAGTTTTCCTTTTCAAAATTATATTTTAAAATAATTTATTTGTAATTAAATGTAAAGGGCAGCAAAAATAATTTTTGAAGAAGAGCTAGATAGGACCATGTTGCTATGTCTTTGAATTTGCTTGTTTTCCTCGATTGTTCAATGTTGTTTTTGTACATGTTTTACTGAACCAGTTCTTAGTTTTGACTAAGATATATAATCATGAAGATTGTTTTACTGTTTCTTTCTTCTCTTGTCTGTTTCAATGCTTACAGTATAACGCATGTCAGAAGTTTTAAATGTACATCACTTTAATCGACAAAAGATCTGATGAATCAGGTTAATAATAATTGTAGTTGCCCATCGCAAGGGAAGCTGATACCATCAGATGTGTGATCTGATATGGCTGTGAAATACAATCCTGCTACTTCAGAGTCTACCGCACTCGGGGCTCACATGTGAGAAGTCGGACTTGAAGTTGTTGTTGGTTCAAGGTAGGTGAACTAGGAAAAGCCGGAAGTGGAAGCACACGGTGCTATACAGAAGCAAAGACATTCATCAAACGATCCATTATAATGGAATGGAGAGACCAGCAAACAAAAATACAAACCAACAAATGACAGCATTGACAAACTTGGCAGAGATGGGCAGACAAAGATTTTCATACTCACAACAAGGCATAGTAGACTCAAGGCCCACCTCCACGGCATGAGCTTTACAGACACCGCCACGTCCGATTGCGTTAACACCCTAGCAAACACCAAAACATTTCCTGCAAGACTGTCCCATTTATGCATACCATGGAGTCTGGCCAGGGGGAGCGATCATGCTCGAAAAGATGTGGGGAACCGGCAAAGCCATGTTTAATCTCGATCGGGAAACTCATCGGGCTAGAAGCATATCATCAGTTGGTCGAGGAAGATCCGGGGGGGGGGGGGTGTTGGGGGGGGGGGGGGTTGGGGGGGGGGGTAGGGCTGTTTAAAAAAACACAACTTGTTATAGTCGAATTTATCTATTCCTATGATCATCTTATAAACCTGTATTAAGTCACCCCGAATTCTTCTCACTTCTAGACACTGTAGGCCAGTTTTCTGAGTCTTTCCTCATAACTAATTCTGGAATCCCACTATCAGCTTTGTCGCTCTTTTTTTAATTCTTTCCAGCATGTTTATATCCCCTCTATGATAAGGACTCCACCCACACCTGTACACAGTACTCCAATCTAGGTCTAAATAATGCTTTATACATATTGGATCTACCCATATGGATGACTGTACAAGTATCTACATTAAACTCCGTATGCCAGCATTCAGAAAACATTCTCGAATTTGATCTAAATCGGACCTCATATATCCACCTCTACTTTAGACGAGACACTACTGCATAGTTTTGTGTCATCAGCAAATTTTGCAATTATGGATGTCCAAATCGTTTATATATAGCAAGAACAAAATTGGTCCCCAAAACGGAGCCCTGTGGCACTCCACTTTTCACTTCACACCACTTCTGTTTCCCTTGGTGAGTGTCTGCCTGTTCTGAACTCATCAAATAGCAGCTATCTGAGGAGGCACTCATCGGGCATGCGAGAAACATGTCCAGCCCATCTTTTCTTGACTTTTTGCAGAAGCGTATGGATGTTCAACATGTTCGACTTGCTAATAATTTCAGAGTCTATACGTTGTCTTGCCATCTGGCTTCGTTCGTTCTCAATCTCCCACTACCAAACACTGAAAGGGCTTTAGTAGCAGAATGTAGTCCAAAGAACGGAATGCGTTGTGTCGTAGTTTACAGCTTGACTGCGATATTTGAACCTTTCGGTCCAACACATCCGACTTCAGCAAGTATTTTTTTAGTACCGGGTTAGCATTCACTCTTCGATCCCTTCTCCCTAGCCAGTTTGCCCTGCTGCAGCCTGTTATCCAGGATCACCGCGTGGAGATGTAGAAGGGTCTTGGCAGCTTTGGTCTGGCCCTGACGCTAGCAGTCAGCTATGGGTCGATGAACATTGCAGCTCATGCGCTGCTCAGCATCTTGATCCCGTCTTGCCATCTGACTCTAAGCATACAACGCACACAGCTAATGTGAAAACGATTTATCTGTCAGGTATGTCTGCTATACACTGTCCGTGTTTTGTAGGCATGAAGGGAAGTGGATAACAGTACAGTATAATATACTTTTACTGATGCCTTGTGGGGTACAAACGTTCGCTTACAGCCTCCCAAACGTAGAGTGTGCTTTTGCAACCCTGTTGTTGACCTCAGAGCTGATGTACCAAGAGCATATCATCATCAATATCTTTATCATCACCATCATTATCATCATCTTCATCATCACATTCAACATAATAATATTTATCACATCCTCATCATCTTCATCATTATCACCATCACCCTTTAGTTATCATCATCATCATTATCAACACCCTATTCATCATCATCATTATCAACACCCTATTCATCATCATCAAAACTTATCAGCCCCTCGTGGAGCACAGGTTTTCAATAAATACTCGCTAGTCCCTGGAACTTTCGTTCTAGCGCTGTCTTGAATAGCGGAATTGTCCTTACTAGCTAAAGTTGTTGTGGCTTCAAGTTTCTTTAAGATGAGGTAGCCCGCCTTACGGCCAACTTTCTTTTGTCGCTTCTTATATCATGCTTTGCAGTTTACAGTGTTACTATTCTTTGCTCCACTTTTGAGTTTCAGCAATACTGAGGTGAATAGATACGCGAAGGAAGTGAATGCACCAATGACCGCATCAATTCTAGTTAATAAGGTCTGTTAAACAAAAAATTGTGATTTCCCTAAATCATGCATTATTACGTGATTTAAACCTTTTTGTATAAATTAGTTATTCTGTTAACTTTACTTATGTAAAACTTGTCTTCTTCTTCTTCTTCTTCGTACGCATTCAGACAGTAACCATTATTTTTTCGAAAAAAGCGGCGGTCATCCTGAGGCTGTCGACACTGCCATAGAGCTTTTCTTGTGGTTCCACTGGTGATGGCAACATCTGCTCTCTCTGATCCTCGTATGTCGGGCAGTTCTGCAGCAGATGTTCAGCGGTCATTTTCCCGGTACCACACGGGCATTCGTCGGTTCCACCTATCTTCAATTTTTTGAATAGGTGGTACCTCAGTCTATTGTGGCCAGTGCGAAGTCTGAAGACAACGACCTGCTCTCTTCTGTTCAACTGGTAATATGCATCGTTTTTGGTGTAACCAGTATGTTCGGTTTCCCATTTGGTCATGTATCTGGCTTTAATAAGCCGTTTTGACTCTTCGTACGTCATACTAGTATCTGTTTGTGATAGTCTTGCGCCTTCTTTTGCCAGTCTGTCTGCCTCCTCGTTGCCTTGGATGTTGCAGTGTGATGGGACCCACTGTACCACTACCCTTTTTGGTGCGGACTGCTGGCATATAAAACTTGTCTAATATATACTTTCTGTTAACTTTACTTATGTTAAAATTGTCTAATATAGGCATTCTATTTATTTTACCAACGTAAAACTAGTCTAATATGGTTTTTCTGTTAATTTTACCTATATAAAACTTGTCTAACATGGTTTTTCTGTTAACTTACCTATATAAAATTAGTCTGAAATGTTTTTTTTAAACTTTACCTATGTAAAACTAGTCTAACATGGGTTTTCTGTTAACTTTACCTACGTAAAACTAGTGTAACATGGTTTTTATGTTAACTTTACCTATGTAAAACTAGTCTAACATGGTTTTTCTGTTAACTTTACCTATGTAAAAATAGTCTAAAATGGTTTTTCTGTGAACTTTCCTTATGTTAAACTGGTCCAACCTGATTTGTTTTGTTAACTTTACTTACGCTTAACAGATCTAATATAGGCTTTCTATTAACTTTTCTTATGCAAAACTGGTCACTAGTCAAACATCGTTTTTATTTAAATTTTACTTATGTAAATCTGGTGTAACATAGTTTATCTTTTAATTTTACTGATATACATCTGTTCTAACATATGTTTTCTGTTAAATGATCTAACATAGTGTTTCTGTTAACTTTACTGATATAAATCTGTTCAACGATCTATTTAGCATCAATCAACTTGACATTTTTGCTTGTAGGTCTGTCCCTTCTTTCAGAGTAAGTGACCCCATAACAAACACGTAGGTCTTTTTTCTTTCAGAGTAAGTGACCACATAACAAACACGTAGGTCTGTTCCTTCTTTCAGAGTAAGTGACCCCATGACCAGTACAACTAAATTCTAATTGAACCATTCCAAAACCAACATAATTTGATTTTCTGCATGATGCTCACCCTTTCAATCACATAATACAAGAGATAATGAATTGATATCAAAATATTTATTCAATCAATCACTCAGTCTTATTCATCATCTTAGTTAAATATAATTATACGTCATTCAACAAGTTGATATATTTACATATGTTCATACAAAAGCAATGGCATAATTACGTATGTAGATGATCAGGCATATGATGAAACATCAGGGGTCTCAAACACGTGGCCCACCATGTTATAACATGCAGCCCACCAAACCATAACTTGTGGCCCACCAAGTTATAACTTGCAGTCAACCAAGCCAAATCTTTACAGCCCAATGAGATTTGACTTGTGGTCCATCAAGCACTATCTTTATAGTTCACTGAGCAGTACCTCACGGCCCACAACATGACTGACATACAAGTTGGAATATCAGATAATAGTGATTAGAAAAGAATATAACCACTGCCACACTGAGGACATGTTGTAATAGGTAACAAACAAGTGTGGTCTAATCTGTCTAGAAGATGCCACAACTCATGGCGCAAAACACCCTTGGAAATAAACCAAAAGCCTGCTGAGTTTTGAGTAGCCTTTCTGGGTTTGAAAGAAATCTCTTGATGCCATAATAAAAAAAATTGAAAAGGTTACTTTCCCTGGATTTCGAAGAAGATTATATATATATATATATATATATATATATATATATATATATATATATATATATATATATATATATATATATATATATATATATATATATATATATATATAACACAGGGCACTATATATGAGTACTACAAAAATATTAATCAGAAATATTTATAGAATAGAAGCAATTGTCAAATAAAACCATCCTAACATAGAAGAAATATTTTTAAAAAGGAGATACCTCATAACGTTTATTGAATAGTAGTTATTAAACAAATAATACAGAACACGATCAGTCAAGATAAAACTTATTTTATGTTCTTGTTTTGGCCCATCGAACTTGTCTTGATATATGACCCTTGGTCCATTAAGCTTGTCCAGATATATGGCCCTTGGCCCATCAATCTCATCCTGATATATAGCCAATTGGTCCATCAAGCTCGACATGATATATAGCCAATTGGTCCATCAAGCTCGTCCTGATATATAGCCAATTGGTGTATCAAGCTCGTCCTGATATATAGCCAATTGGTCCATCAAACTCGTCCTGATATATAGCCAATTGGTCCATCAAGCTCGTCCTGATATATTGCCAATTGGTCCATCAAGCTCGTCCTGATATATAGCCAATTGGTCCATTAAGCTCGTCTTGATATTATAGCCAATTGGTCCATCAAGCTCGTCCTGGAAGGCTCTTGGGTCTTCAGACTCGTCCTGATATATGGCCCTTGGTCCATCAAGGTTGTCCTAATATATAGCCCTTATTTGTTCAAGCTTGTCCTGATACATGTCCCTTAGGCCACACAGCTTGTCTTTATACGGCCATTGGACCATCAAGCTTGTCCTGATACGTGTCCCTTAGGCCACACAGCTTGTCTTTATACAGCCATTGGACCATCAAGCTTGTCCTGATACATGTCCCTTAGGCCCCACAGCTTATCTTTAAACGGCCATTGGACCATCAAGCTTGTCCTGGATGGCCCTTGGGTCTTCAGACTCGTCCTGATATATGGCCCTTAGGCCACAAAACTTGTCTTTATATGGCCATTGGACCATCAAGCTTGTCCTGGATGGCCCTTGGGTCTTCAGACTCGTCCTGATATATGGCCCTTAGGCCACAAAACTTGTCTTTATACGGCCATTGGACCATCAAGCTTGTCCTGATACAGCCCTTGGGCTATCAAGCTCATCTTCATGCTGCTCCTTGGAATGGTTTGAGTTTGAGACCCCTAGTTGAGAGCCACCCACATACAAATATGTCCATTCAAAAATGTATACACATTATTTATTTTGTATTGAAAACAAATAAATATAGTGTAATAATAATAAGACAACAATGCATTTAAATACAATAATAATAATAATAATAATAATAATACCCTATAGTCTACCCACCATAATCATCAATCAACAAAATGGAAACTTCAACAAAAATATAATTTCTATTTGTTTTGATATTTTTGAAAAAAAGAGATTGTTCTGGTCATGATGAGGTTGTTAAAGTGGTAAATATGATCAAATGTTTCCTTTCAAGGATAAACTGCTAGGGTACGTTTATTTGTTGCTGAGTGCTCCTGTCTACTCAGCTGTAAATGGAAACCGTACTATGATGAGTTGGAGATGGCTGGTCATTGAATTTAACTTAACGTCTTTATACTGTAATAGCTGTATTACAGCCAGTTTTCTTGGAGGGTGGTTAACCGATATGCGAGTCCATCTTAAGAAGACTCAAACACTAGAGCTAAGTAGACACGCAGTCAGTTAGGTACCATCTATGCTGCTCTAAACAAACCAACCGGGGGAAGGTACACATAATTTTAGGCTGACTTTTAGCTAGGATTTAAAATTTTATCCGGGCAGTGGCCGTTGAGCCTACTCTTTTCGATTTCTAACTGCCAAGAGATGTTTAGCATGCTCGTAACTGAGCACGGGAGTCTGATATCTCTACCCAGAGATCAGGGGAATTTTTACCAGATGGTCCATGTGAACAATTTTTGTCTCCACCATGATTTGAACATTTGAACCTGCGACCTCCGGCACCCGAGGCACATACCTTACCTCAAGACTAATGAGTCCCCTTGTGTTATGTGGTCACTAAACCAAAGTTTAAATCTCAAATAATCAAGTCTTTAACACTTCATCACAATGGCATTGTTTGCTTTGCGACTACTTGTACTGTCAGAGAAGGATAATTAGTAAAGAAGATAATTTACTACCTTTACCGTTAGGAGAAGGTTAAGTTGCAAAGAAGAGAATCGGTCACCCTAACAGCAAACTGAGACTTTGTAGAATTAAGTCTCGGATACTTCATCCCAACAGCAGCTAATTTTTGAATTTTGAAATATTCTCTGTTGTCTGAGTAGACATTTCTTTTCTCAGCTTTAATGCATGACAGACCTGAAAAGATTACCTTTGGTTAGAAGTAAGTAACGGTGAATCAAAACCCAATAGAATGAGTTTTTCAACCATTATTTTATTGCATTCCCTTTTCTTTTTATCATAAAAATCTTAATTTACAAATTCTATAATTAAGTAGGAAGCAAAAATGGTATTTTACAGTATTAAGAGGACGTTGAATAAAATGATTTATTGTATTGTATTTGTTTAAATAAGCAAAAAATATTATGATATGGACAATTCATTTCATATATTCATAAATTATTTTGAAAGTATATATAAAAAAAGTTGCCTGTGGCACCAACAGAAATAACAAGTGAAATTCATTCAGAGTTAAAGAAATCACTGTGTTTGATGTTAAACAAGTCAACCTCAGAAATGTAAACTTGTTTGTAAAAAAAAACCAGCCTGTAAAACTAACAATGGATAAATACATCACCCTGTTAAACAATTACGTAACAATCAGTTTGTTAAACAGGTACATAACAATCAGCTTGTTAAACAAATACGTAACAATCAGCTTGTTAAACAAATACGTAACAATCAGTTTGTTAAACATACGCATCTGTTAACATGGTGGGGTTTGTTACGTAACTAATCACCTTGTAAAACAGATACACAAGTCACTCAAATGAACAGATATGTAACAAATCACCAGAATGATCACATGTGTAATAAAACACACTTTAACAGATACGTAACAATCACTCTGTTCAACATGTAAGGAAATGAAGTATTAATTCATTGTAAATCATCAAGCTGGCTTGAGATGTAAATATCACCCTCTAATTTAAGAATAATATTAGAATCTGCATCACTTCACAGGTGACCAACCATCCCTGCTAAACTACATACATGATTTGGTGTAAGCTTCTTGAAAGACAACCAACTGCAGTGGAGGCTCCATGCTCTTTTTTAAGTGAAAAAGGGAAGAATATATTAACCCTTCCCAAGTGGTGCCAGAGTTATGAATAGGTCTAACCTTCCAATCATGCTGTGATTAAATAGGGTTGAATATGGGGTTAGAAGCAATCTCATCTTGTAAAAAAAAAAGACCCACTGCTATTGAAACTGCAAATGCTCAGATACAGGCTTCATGTGAAAGGCCCAGCTGAAGTGGTAGCCATTTGCTTCACTTAGTGTGAATCATTATAGACTGGCCTCAATTGTCAATCAATTATTTGTCAGATTGAAAAGCAGTCTCAGTTTTTAATAAATTATTTGTCAGATTGAGAAACCATCTCAATTTTCAATCAATTATTTGTCAGATTGAAAAGCCGCATCAATTTTCAATCAATAATTTTCAGAAGGAAAACTGGCCTCAATTTTCAATCATCATTTTCCACAATGAAAAGACTGGCCTCAATTTTCAGTCAATAATATGTCAGATTGAAAAGCAACAGTCACTTGTTTAAAAAATTGAACGTGTTTCATCTCTAACACAGACATACACACGATGAGTTACATGCGTACACATTTGTCAGTCATTACAATAGTGTGAAGTGTACGAGTACCTTATCTGTCTTTAATGAGTGATTGTCATCAAGTACTTTTGTTATCTTCAATTATAAAACATTCATCATGGAAAGTTCTGCAGTACCATGGAATCTTTTATATGTTTCTGGAAGGGCGATGTGTGTCATCGGAACAAGAATATGTACACTGTCCCCCTTAGAGCATGTTATAAGAGGCAACTAATAGTTCAGCATAACTCCATTAAGCTAGAAGACTCTCCATCTTGTGAGGTTGCACACTACATCATTTACTGTTTCCCGTCTGCGTTTGTATGAAAGTTCTAGAACATTAGAGGGGCTACTAAAAACATTAGGCATTCTAGAACATAACATGACTAATTAAAGCAATAAAAGGCATACTAGAACATTTAAAGGCAAACTATAATAATATAGGCCTACCTAGAACATAAGTTGGCCTCTGTGAATATTAGAGGCTTACTTGAACATAATAGAACGAACTAGAACTTTAGATGCATACTTGAACATAACAGGACCAACTTGGTATTAAGAAATACTAGAACATATAAAGGCTTACTTTAACACAAGAGGACTAACTAGAACATAAGTTGGCCTCCGTGAATATTAGAGGCTTACTTGAACATAATAGAACAAACTAGAACTTTAGATGCAAACTTGAACTTAGATAGTGCCAGAGAAGTTATCATAGCCTCTATAGGCTAAACAATATTTAAAGAGCTTCGTAAAGACATTATAATTGAAAATTAATTTACAGAACTGATTATAACATTTAAGCTTATTTAAGAACATGTGGATGTCCATGAAAGGAGAGAGGTCAATCAAAAGAACAGAGGTGGGCATGGGGAAGTGAGTTTAAAAAAAATGCCAGAATTTTGTGGACTTCTTTTATGAATAGCCCCTTAGTTTATAATTTTTATTCTTGCTGTTTTGATCTATATTATTTATCAGCCTTAGCACTGAACATTGCCAGTAAATGTTCATGTTGTTGAAATAAAAACAAAATGTATTATAAGCATGGAAACATTATATTTACAACTTACTAATTACATTAACATACTTAGAGCTATATATATAATAATAATAATAATAATAATAATAGGGGCCGAAGAAGCAGCAGTCTTCTTTTTAATCTTTTTTGATCAACTGATGCTATGCTTCTAGCACGTTGACATTCACGAAGGAGATTGAGTTTCAGGTCTTCGTCCGATCACTCACAGCTTTATTAGCATGGTTGTTTCCCTTGGCAAGACTGCCTCTCTTTGGTTTGCATAACTGGGGCAATTCTGCTGGATATGTTCTAGTATTTGCTTGGGTGCTCCACAATTGGATGTGGCGATGTCTCTAAGACCTATTCTGTGGGGGTGGGCCTTCAGTCTGCAATGTTCCGTTTTGAGACTGAAGATCTATGTCTGGCCATCTCCGCCAAGTTTGTTAATGCTGTCATTTTCAGGCTTGTATTCTTTGTGCAACTCATAGCTGGCTGTTTGCATCTGGGTCAGCAAACAAGAGGAGATGGCTACTGCTCTCATATAGCTGAGCCTTTGAAATGTGATATCGCTAACACCTCACACCCCTACGGCAGTAATGCTATGGGTTACTTTACTTTACTTTTGAAAAAACACTTTAGAAAAATCACATTTCATCTTTTACCTTTTCACTGCAATGTAAAGCATTGGCCACGACTGCAGCTTGTCACTTTCAAACTAGAACATTGACGTGACTTGCTAGAATATTAGAAGCACACTAAGGATGTACTCGAACACATTGTGGGCTTGCAAGAACATGTGTTCTAGAACTTAACCTTAAGGTGCTTCCTTAGAACATTAAGTACTTCCTAGAACAAAGAAGGGGTTACTAGAGCTTTAGAAGGAGTTACTAGAACATTAGATGCCAACTAGAACCCAAGGTGCTTCCTAGGAAGATTACTAGAACTACTAGAACATGAAGAGCTGTTTTGGAACTGGAACTAATGAAGACTTCCATGACAAAGCAGAGAGATGCCATAAATGACCTTGATTTTCTGGGATCATGTTTGTATGGCCCTTAGAAATGCTTGATTAACCATCATAATGGATGGTCTCATATTCTATATAACATATGCTTTAAATGTATAATTACCTGGGAGGGTATTTTAATCCAATGCAAAGCATTTAGGCTTGAAAGGACAGTCAAGGGATATGAAACAGCATTGGAAATAGCTGACATGGGCACAAACAGTGGAATAGAACTAATGAACGACTAGTGCATAACAGTGGTTTGGTTTCAGAGCCGTGTTCTAGTGTCGTGCCTTTCAAACCAAGCCCAACTTCTTCACTCAGCAGGTATTGCAATTTTAAGTTTTAGGAACATTTTCTACTCTAGATTGATTCATATTAGATATACAATAGACTATATACACACAATGAACTGGCAAAAGTTATAAAGTTTGCTGAAAAAAATAGATTAAACTTATTTTACTGGCATTACTGGCACCAAATAAGAAAAAAAGCAGTAATAAAGGGAAAAAAAAGCGGAAGTCATTGACATAATGTCAAAAACAACATATTTTCAGCAAAAAAATGAAATGTGTAAAGATATATTACATTTTGATTTGTATTGAATATTCGACATTTTATAACTTATCTTAGAACTGTATGGATAAGAGTGTTTCAAACATTCTCAAGACCAGAATCTCACAAAATGTATCACAAATAATAAAAACACTTCTAAGCAAAGATATAATCTGAAATAACACCATCAACAGTTTGTTATATCTGCGGTAAATCCATTGTTTTTATATGTTCTTCTACAGCAGTGTTGCTGAACTTGTGATACGAGGACTGGTCAAAGTCCCGGAACTCTCAGTCGCAAGTCCACGACAAGTTAATGATGTATATTTGTTATTATATATAAATTAGTGTAAAATATGATATTGTACCTACATGTTTTCGCTTTCTATTTTCAATTTGAATCTGCAATCCTGATATTCATTCAGGAATAACAAGTGTCAGATGCCAGGTAGCCAAATATTGTTTAAACTCATTTTGGTCTTTGGCTTTGAGTACCATACTGAATCAAAGGCTTTACTCAGGTCTACTCTCCACCTCATTGGGAGACATCATTTTAGTCAAATAAGAGACAAGCACTCAAAATTGACTGCCATTGAGACCAGCATATAAAATAAATATGCATAAATGAGCAATGTTTTTTCTGCTCTTTTTTTTGAAGTTTTAGTGCCTTACTGGAAATTTTGATGGAGAGATTTGATGATATGAACTATGCTGATGGCTTGGCCCTTCTGTCTCACAACCGCAACCAAATGCAAAATTAAATTAATATACTGACTGAATGGTCACTGATATTAGATCTAAAGGTACACAGAGAAAAAAAACACAGATTATGAAAATAAAAGCACCTAACGAGAATCAGATTGAATTGGGAGACACAGTACTACAAGAGGTAGATTCATTGGTATATATTGGTAGCAATATAGAAAAGGTCGGTGGTACTGATAGAAATATCAAATTAAGAATACACAATGAGAGATGGATTTTTATTGCTTTAGGGTATTTGTGAAAATTGAAAGAATTCAAGTCACCCCAAAAATACAGATCTTCAAATCTAATGTCAAATCTGTGACGTGGAAAACAAAAGGAACTGCATGAGCGTTTTCAACAACAACTCAATGATACCCATAACCGCACGGCTCCCCAATTGCCAGCCACTTCAATGGTCCTGAGCACCAGGGTAAGGCTAATGTCAGTATCATAGGCTTAGTTTCTTGCTTCTCAGACGATCGTCATCGATTCACCTCTGAGAACAGACTGATCTCCAGCATGGCATTAATATCTTCCATATTATTTCTTAAATTCTCATCTTATACCGACCCCTATCCAGTGGACTTTCTCTTTTCCCTCCACCTTTATGTCATTCTGTATTTGAATATCACTGGCTTACCCGGCCGTTTCCCATTTTTTTTCCTAGCCACTTTATCTCACCTTTGTCTGTCACTTGGATTCCGGCTCCCAACCTGAGTAGAAGTGATGTGACCTATTTTAGATGAGTACACTATTTTCTTCTTATATGTTGACATCTCCCCATTTATGTATTCTTCTCTTCTTCTATGATTCATTAGTTAATTATTGTTATCGTTCATTGTACCTGATGAAGGCCTATTGAGCCTTTGTTTGTGTTTTTGTCTTTGTGCGGTTTCTGACCATACCTATTTCTAATATGTTTGTTTTCACTTAATTTTTTTCTTACTCATTGGCGTTAGGTATTGCATTTCAAAAATCAGCTAATAGCATTACAAGACAGTCTCTGTTCTGGAATTAACAGGGAAAGAGAAGTAGAGGCAGACCTAAATGCTCATGGAAAAGGAAATTAAAGAGAAACCTAAAAATGGATGGAAATGATGGCACACGACAGGAAGACTTGCGAGTATTTGTTGAGAACATATGCTCTGCAGGGAGTTGAAGGATTTTGATTTAATTGATGACTGAGAATTGTATCCCATTCATTTGCTACATTGGATAAGCACTCAATATGCACTGTCACTGAGACCAGCATACAAATTTAATATATTTAAATGATTTCCTACACATTCAATTGCCCTTTATTTTAAATGTTGGTTTCTTACTTGAAATAGTCATTCTACACTATATATTACACTATATAAATCACCTAATGTCTGAGAAGTGTCCAGGAGTGGGCTCTATGTATGGTAGAGTCAAGAATAGGTTTACTGCCATATTGAGAGCATGTCACAAGGTGGCAAATAATAGTGCGGTCTGACCCCTCTAGGATAGAAAATGCATCTTAACTCTTTTCATTGCACACCCAAACAAAAACAAAAGCCTGGTGTGGTGAGTGGTGGATGACAGTTAAGCTAAGAATCAGTTTTATCATTCATGCATGTGAAAAGTTACAAAAAATGATCTTTTCCAGCTATGTAAACCATTTCGCTGATGAAAACTAAGGGAATAATATTAAAAGTAAGGGAAAAATATGTTTTTGTTTTAAAGAACAAAAAATATAGATAAAATAGTTTAAGGTAGTCCAATTGAGATGTGACAGAGACTTATACCAGGTCTAGGATTTTTTAAGGTGGGGTGACCAGTTCCCTTCCTTGATAAGTCGGGTACTCATATGCAGTTGGGTGAACTGGTGCATGCCACAACTAGGAAACATAACCTATCAGCTTTACTTTGTGAGGCAAGTGCTCCAACAGGTGTCACAGCTCTATTCTTACTGATGCACCAAATTTGAAATCTTTATTTCAAAACTTCTGACATTTCCGCATGTGCACATAAAGGGAGCTGCGTAGCGCAGTGGTTAGCAAAATGGCTTCACATCTAAGTGGTTCATTCCTCAGTTGAGGTGAAAATGTTTATTCAGATCGCAATGGCTCCCGGGTAGACCCATCCTTAAATGAGTACCGGTTCAGTCTGGGAAGTTAAAGCGGTGAGGGAGAGGAGATGGCTACCGCGCTCATATAGCCGAGATTTTGAATTGTGAGATCGCTAAACACCTCACACAACTATGGCAGTAATACTATAGGTTACTTTACTTTTTTTTACATAACTTTTTGCCAAAATGGCAAGTTCTATCAATAAAATTTAGTCAGTAATGCTGAAGTTTTCAAATGATTACTCAGATCTGGTCAATGTCTCAACATCTAAAAATCCCAAACACAAGACTGATTCTCTTGAACTTGTCACATATATACCAAATATGAAACACCTGTAAAACAATTTGAAAATTGAATTATCTTTCAGACAACATGCACAAACATATATCTTCTGTCAGAATCACATTTACAAAGGTCTTGAATAACTATTTGGCTCAAACATTCAGTCTGCACACTTATCAATCCAAACTATTTCAGCTCACTGCAGAACATAGGTCTACAACAATACAAACCAAGTCATCCAATGTTCAGTCTAGTATATTTGTGTTGCTTTTTCAAGTTTAGACAGTATGCCCATTTATAGATACTCTTAAAGATAATCTACAATTATTACATCTATTGATTTCTGCACTATTTTGACACGTTACCATCCAACTTAATTAACTAGTTTGTGTGTCTTAACACTGTATGGAATAACAGTTTGTACAATTTAAAACCAAAATCTTGAGCTAAAAATGCAGCACAGTGAATGAGCTGACAGCAACTAGCGACTCATATCTGGCTGTTTGCATCAGGGTCAATGAACCGCAGCTAACCCAAGACCCTACTCTGTCTCCAAGTGGCAGCCCTGGTAACAGGCTGCACACATGTGCTCTGGCTGAGAAAATAGGGATCGCACAGAAAGGCAAACCTGGTAGGCAAAAAAAACCTGCTGAAACCGGATGTGTCATGACGAAATGTGTAGATATCGCAGCCTCACTGTAAACTACGACACAACATCCTTTTCATGACAAATGCAGAAGAAGAAGAAACAAAATCTTGTCACTAAAACAAAACTGACTGAGCTATTATTGATGTTATTAGATTTAAGGAGACATTAAATATTCATTATAAAAATACACATTAGCATAATGCAGTATATTAACTTTAATACTTATTAAATTATTTACGTTTCCATGCACTAGTGTCAATAAGTGTTGTGGGAGTTAAGTTACTTTTCTTGGGACTTTATCAAGCCTATTCAAGCTGCTGTTATTGAATCAATATTATTACTACTTTTGTTTTAACTATTGCCAGAGTCTAAATTCATTGTTATACCATCATCATCAAGTGCCCTGTTGGTTGGCACTGGTTATCATGGATCCCCACTTCCTCATATTACATGTGTCATTTATCAGTTCATTGTCTCGAATGTCATTCCTTCAAGCTGTTAAATATTTTCTCTCTTTGTCTTCCTCTGTTCCTCTTCCATGTGATTCTGACCGTTGTCACCGTTTGTTCCAACCCGCTTCTTCTCATGACATGCCCAAAAAAAGAATGACTGCCTTGTCCTGAATTTTGCACAAGCTGTCTTTGTGTTCAAGTACATTATTAGCTTTCTTTGCAGTCCAAGGAATTCTTAACATTCTTCTGTAAAACTATATTTCTGTTGCCCCTTATGATCCCTGTGCTTGCCTGCTGATTGTCCATGACTGGTTGCCGTATGTCAGTACTGGTTCCATGCAGCATCCAAGAATTCTCTTCCATAAATTCAATGATAGGGTTTTGTTGCACAAGATTACCCTCTGGAAGACTGATTGACTATTCTGTTCTTTTTCACATTAAAATTTCAAGTAAGATGCAGCTAAAACTAGATGTTAATTTAATGTTTTTTACTCAGATACTATTTCTTCTTCTTCTTCTGCGTTCGTTCTCAATCTACAGCTACTAAGCCCTGAACAGGGTTTTTCAAACAGCAGGATGTAGTCTGGAGAACGTAATGCGTTGTGTCGCTTGTTTACAGCTTGACTGTGATATTTGCACCTTTCGGTCCGACACATCGATCTTCGGCGTACTAAGATACTAATCTAGCTTCTAAATTTTTGCAAATTAAATCCACAGCAAAAACTCAGAAGATAAATTGACTGTGACATGCACTCAGAACTAGCAGCTATTCTGGAATCCAGACACTGATAAAAATAAGCCACTTTTCAGATACTTGCTTATATGATTGGACTAGTCTTATAAATTTACAATACGCAAATGAGAAAAGGTTGAAATTACATCTCACAGTGTATGTGCTGCCTCCAAAAATTGTCAACTAAACAATAAAACACATTCATACTTGGAAAGTGCTACAGTAATTTGATAAATGTAATGATATATTTAATTGTAAAATATTTATGTTGTTGTTTTCATAACAGATGATGCTACAAAGGATGAAGTGTTAAGAGACCTCGATTTACTATGTATTGAGCTTTATAAGCATTTCAGGGACTCAAAAGGAGAGCAAAGATTTGAGAATAGTAAGTTTTGGCCATGGTGCTGGCTTTCTTATCCTGTAGAAACTTTAATCCACAAAATTTTCAATTTATATAAGCAGGATAACTTTTTATAAACTTGGTCTGCATTTTTATTAAAACCTGTGCTTCAGACGGAGCTGTAACGGTTTTAATTTATTCATTGAAGCCTTACAAGAGAGAATAACCAATGCACTTCTTAACTGCCTTCCTTCACCAACTCAGAAAGTTGGAAGTGAGTACTAAAGCAGATATACTATATGATGTCGCAAGGGATGAAGTGTAACCAGCTTGGTATTGCTAGGTCTTCAGCCTTATGCAATGCAACAACTACCACATCTAAGGGGGAACTAAGACGATAGTCCAGTCTGGTAAAACATACTGACCAGGACGTCGCATCAGTGTCAATAAACTGACCAAGACTACAATCTCTCTGCAAAACATACTGACCAGGACGTCACATCAGGGTAAATAAACTGACCAAGACCACAATCTCTTTTCCATGTAGTGTTCCCTGGAAACAGACTGTTTTCAAGGCAGCCTGGCTGACGAGATGTAAATCGATGTGATCCCTTTAGTAGTGAGTGCCACGTGGATGAAGTCAAGCATAGCACAACCGTCTGGAGTACGGTAGTCCACCTTCATCAACATGCTCGGGGTGTAAGAAAAGCTACTACAACCTTCCGCTTAACGTCCTTTTCAGGGCGTACAGAGGGGTAAATGTACTCATTGTGGACATCAAACAACAACAACAACCACAGCTGAGATCGGGGAGAGAAAATGGAAATGGATAGATCACCCAACAGCTAGCAAAAAATATCTAACCAGATAGGGACTTGACAAGGAGAAATTACAAGAAGGACAGGACATGTTGTTTACATGTCCAATGAGCGCATCCCTTATATGGTGAGCTCAGAATAAGTAGCTGCACAGCAATGAGACAGAAGAAATGCTACAGAGACTTCTTAAAAGTGTCTTAAAAGCTTCACATTTGATGTCACTTCCTGGGAGTTGCTTGCACAGAACTGTTCTGCTTATAGAGCTAGTATCACCAAAGGTGCTCTAATTGCAGATGGAAACTTCATCTCGAAGGCACAGAGAAAGCTTGCCGTCTGAATGAACAGAAAGCACGACGAATTCCACAAGTACAGAAGAGTCTGCAGTGCCAGGATTGGGCTTTAGGGTCAAACTTAACTGAACGTTTTTATACTGGTTTAGAAGACCCTGCAGAGTCTGTATACAACCAGTTACATTTACATCCCCTTGCTCTAAAAGCTATGCGCATCCAGTTTATTCTTAAATGCATTAACTGTCCCTGCCTCCACTACCTCCCCTGGCAATGCATTCCAAGCAGACACCACTCTCTGACTAAAAAAATATTTCCTAATATCTAACCTGGACCTCTCTTTAGTCAGCTTGTAGCTATGCCCTTGTGTTATTGTAGGTGGCTGTATTTTAAAAAAACTTGTTATAGTCTAATTTATCGATTCCTCTGATCATCTTATAAACCTGTATTAAGTCACCACGAATTCTTCTCACTTCGAGACACTGTAGGCCGGTTTTTCTGAGTCGTTCCTAATAACTGTAATTCTGGAATCCCACTATCATCTTTGTCGCTCTTTTTTGTATTCTTTCTAGCATGTTTATGTCCCCTCTATGATAAGGACTCCACACCTTTACACAGTACTCCAATCTAGGTCTAACTAAAGCTTTATACAGTTTGACGATCACTTCCTTGCTCCTATGTTTAATATTTCTTTTTATCATACCTAACATTGCATTTGCCTTTTTCACTGCTACATTAACTTGCTCACTCACCTTTCCTGTATGATCTATTATAACCCCTAGGTCCCTTTCCTTATCTATCTTTCTAATATTGTTTTCTCCCATTCTGTAATTATGTTCCATATTGGATCTACCCATGTGGATGACTGTACATTTATCTACATTAAACTCCATTTGCCAGCTTACAGACCATTCTCGAATTTTATCTAAATCCGACATCAATATATCCACTTCCGCTTTAGATGAGACACTACTGCATAGTTTTGTGTCATCAGCAAATTTTGCAATCATGGATCTCATATCAATGTCCAAATCATTTATATATATCAAGAACAAAATTGGTCCCAAAACCGAGCCCTGTGGCACACCCATTTCACTTCACACCACTCAGAGTACTCCTTATTTATGCCCACCCTCTGCCTTCTTCCGTTAACCAATTTTCAATCCATTTGGCAACTTCCCCACCTATTCCATGTGATTTTAACTTTCGAAATAATCTTTGATGAGGTACTCTATCAAAGGCCTTTGCAAAGTCTAGATAAATAACATCCACTGGCTCCCCTTTATCTACGATTTTAGTAACCTCCTCCATGAATTCTAATAGATTTGTTAAGCATCATCTCCCTCTAGTAAACCCATGCTGACTATTTCTAATTAGATTAAATTTGTCTAAATGCATTATAATGTTTTCTTTGATTATTGACTCTAACAATTTACAGACTATGCTCGTTAAACTCACCAGTCTATAATTTGCTGGATCTGATTTTTTGCCTTTTTTGAACAAGGGGATCACTCCTGCATCTTTCCAATCCCGTGGAACAATCCCTTTTGTAAGTGATTGAGAACATAATATAGCCAATGATTTTGCTAGTTGGTCTCTAATTTCATACAGCAATTTTGGATGAATACCATATTGATCTGGACATTTATTCACTTTCAACCCCTCCAATTTTTTAAAAACCATTTCCTCTGTAATACAGATTGATCTTAATCCCGCTGTATCCATGTCTCTTTGAAAAATATCTATAGGCTCTGGGATCTTGGAGCAGTCCTCTTTTGTGAAAACTGTGCCAAAGTACTGATTGAGCAGATTAGCTGCCTCCCTATTCTCACTTATTATTTTCCCTGTATTGTCTATGAGAGGGCCTACTTTGTCTTTCGTTCTTTGTTTATTTCTAACATAAGAGAAGAAGCTTTTACTGTCAGTCTTGATCCTCTGAGCAAGTTTTTTTTCAAAGTCTATTTTTGCTGTTTTATTCGCTTTCTGAGATATGTTCTGCTTTTCCAAATATTTTACATATGTTTCTTTTGATTTTCCTGCCTCTATATATTTTTTCCATGCTTTATTTTTTGCTCTTCTACATTTCACTACAAATCTAGTTATCCACTTTTTACGCTTTGGGTTTACCTCCCTACATGGAACACATTCCTCTTTTAGCGTTTCTAGAACTGTTTTAAAATGAGAACACATCTCACAGCACGTCTAATATTGTCACTTGTGATGGGAAACTATTATTATTACTATTTTTATTATTTACTGTTACATGTGGGAAAATATTTGGGAGGCCAATGAATGTTTGAAGATTAGGTCAGGGCAGCTGGAGTCTCTAAAAGATTATCAAAAATTCTAATCAGTGTATCGCATATGTTGCTGCCCTATGTCCCAAGGGAAATTGAAGTGATCATGTAAAAAAATGGAGGTGCTAGTTCTAATCCTTGAACCTGGTAACTGTTTACAGCTGGGTGAATGACAAAATCATTGTCAAGCTCCTTAAGTCAACAACAGCCTTATGTGTTACCACTACCAACTACATGCAAGTTCCTCAACTGGGCATTGACTGCGAATAATCTAAAATAGTCCACCAGCAGAATGAACTAAGCCCACCCCCTTTGCTGAGAAAGACTGCCAATCTAACTAAATGGTAAATGTAGTTTCATATCACATACTGCTGTTGGTGATGGTGTTTTTTTCTTTTGAGGTGTGGTCACCAGTTTTCTTCTCTGATAGCTTTCTTTCTCTAACAAAACGTCAGGTATCCATTTACAACTGAGTTGACCAAAGGGAGTTGATAACATCGATCAAATCCAGTATATTTACCACTCTTTATCACTCAGACACTACTGTCTAACTACTCTACAGTAACTACTCTACAAGTATAAAAGTAAAAGTCTTGAGAGCCTGTGTTTTTCCTGTGGCAGCTTATGGCTGTGAAGCATGGACGATTACCAAAACTTCTAGACAAAGAATCGAATCCTTCGAGTCAAAATGTTACAGAAAGATCCTCAGAATACCCTGGACAGAGAAAAGAACAAATGTAGACATTCAGCAAGAGTTGAGCATAGAGGAGAACTGGTTTATCAATCCATTTTGGCTAGAAAATGCAAATACTTTGGTCACATCAAGAGACACAACGGTCTTGAGAGGACGGTGATGGAAGGTATGGTGCCAGGCAAAAGAGGAAGGGGTAGACCAAGAAGACGATGGCACCAAGATATCCAGGAGTGCCTGAGTATGACAGTGGCGGAAGCTGGAGTTTTGGCAAGGGAACGAGTTTCTTTCAGACAGACTGTGATGGGAGCGACGTTCTACAAAGGACATGCTACATGAGAGACTCTACAGAACTGCTAGTGTTACCAATGTGATTCTATTGACCTGAAATTGGTTTGAAAATTAATAATACTCTAAATGTAAATTAATATCCCAAAGTCTAATAACTCACTGGAGGACAATGCCACAGAGAAATGCTGTTTAACAAATAAACATATTCTACCATATTATACATATAAAACATGGAAGGAAAAGGTGACATTTCTGGATAAAACAAAATACTGGAATGTTGCAAAAACTCTTCTTAATAATACAATATCTACAATACAAGTTGAACATCCTTTGTTAAAAAATTGCAAAGCCAAAAATATGTAACTACTTTTTTAAGCCCCGTTATGATTTCACAATTGCCAAGTTCCAGAAGACTCTGGGAGAGCTTTTTTTGCAGGCCCATCATGATGTCACAAATGTCAAGGGAAAGAAGACTAACGTCTGGTCAGGCAAAACATAATGATCAGACATGTTAGTCGAGGTCAGGCAAAATATACTGGTAAAGAACCTCACTTTGACTTCCCCTCAGTCCTTCCTGGAAACGGCCTGTTATCATGGCTGTCTGGCTAACAAGGTGAGGGATTGACATGATCCCTGTAGTAGTGAGAACACACAGATGAAGCCAAGCATAGCAAAACCTCCTGGAGGACCCTGATCCACCTTCATCAGCACGCTCAGGATTGAGGGAAGCTTCAACAGATTGTCACCAAATGTCTTTTTCAGGGCGCAACAACACAAATGTCAACTTACAGAAGACTATTGGAAAGCTCATGTCTTTTTCTGAAGCCCCATTGTGATGTCACAAATGCTAAGTTTCAGAAGACTACATACAATGCACATGATGACGTCACTCCAGGTGTAAACGGCACATACCGACATCAATTTGCAAAATTTCATTATCTGACTCATAGTTGCCTCAGCAGACCGCTGAAAACATGGCAGGTGTGATACAGAATCCGTTCAGAGTTGATCAGCGAGTTGTGATTCGGTTTCTAACAACTGAAGGATGTCGACCAGTTGACATTCATTGCAGAATGCAGGCCGTGTATAGTGACAAAAGTATGTCGAAGATAGCAGTGAAGAACTGGACAACGATGTTTAAAGAAAGACGCGAGTTAACAAAAGATCTCCCGAGACCAGTTCAAGCACATATTGTTGTATCAGAAGATGCCATCGCCAAAATTGATGTAACAATTCGGGTGGGCCGTCGCCTGAGTTTACATTCATCCCACTTTGTAGTAGAGACCTCTTCAAGGCTTCCAAACAGTTTTGTGTGGAGATTCGTCCCGTGGGCCAGTACTCAGTACATAATTGGCTAAGCATATAACAGTCTAGCAGGATCTGTTCAGCTGTCTATGATGCTTTTACGGACATTCACATGGGTAATGGGGCCGGCTTTAGCCAAGTATAGGCAAGCCCTATAGAAGCTATTGTTGTCAGGGATAAAGTGTTAGAAATGTATTTGTACCAAGTATCAGTATTTTATAGGTTTTGGTGGTCAGTTCCCTTCTATCTCAAAATTTAAGCCAGTACCCATTTACCCATGTGAGGGACAGGTTAACTCAGTTCATAGCGAGCAATTCGCTAATTTCTGTGGTAACTGTGTGCTTCAATTTGAATCACGTCAGGAAACTAAAATAATCTATGTCATGATTTTAATTGGGGACCCCTTCCCCAGTCAGCCCATCTGTAAATGGGTACCTGCCGCATGAGTTAGGGAAAGTAGAATCAGCAAGGAAGGCTACTGGCTACCTCACCTCTCACAGGCTGCAGCTTAGTACAACGGAGTCTTCAAAAACTCCATTTCCAACCAGTGATTAATTCTGCTGAATTTCTACTTGACTTTTGTTTTGTTTTACCTATTTACAACTTGGTCAATTGAAGGGTGTCAATAATGACACATGTTTACTCAACAAATCAATTAAACCAAGATACTTGTAGGCTAAGGTATTTTAGACAATAGATGCCAACCTCAAGCTGATTGGTTGTTTTTGTAATGTAATTTTAGCAACTCATAGGACTAGTTCAGAACAATGGTAATCAATTTGTGAAAATCATCCAAGGACAGTTTACATAGTAACAGTAAAAAAAGCTTTATTATAGATGGAACCAAAAAAAACAGCACAATTGAAAGTGCCTAACTGATCAAAACACATTTAAAAACATGTTTTAGCAATGTTATTTTCTGAAAGTTGAAAAAAAATATTGCTTCAAAATTCCTTTAAAAAAAATATATACAAATGATGTTAGCAAATATGTTAAAAGGCTGCTAAAGAAGGTTGTGCATGGAGCTATCAACCTCATATTGCAAAACAAATTGCTATTGAAACTACCACTTTCAGGGTGGGCACATATGAATAATTTCAGGATTTCTGTAAAGGGTGAGGCCTGCAGTGGTTCATATAGTGGGAGGCAAAAATAAAGATTCTGTGGAGGGATGAGGAGAAGGAGGAAGAAGTGTGTTGGTTTAAACATTAGCGTATTGTGAGCCTAAAGCTTACAGCAGAACCATCGGACAAGTCCTAGATAATTTATAATGTGGCTCGTTTTCAATTATTTTTGCATCGCACTTGGCAGGGAGTAAAGACAGGAGATGGAGATGTAGCAGAATCTGCTATGAGGGGGAAAGTGTTAGAGATGTCATTATGTCAGGTGTCAACATTTTCCGAAGTTTGGTGACCAATTCCATTTTTCCATTTACAGCTGGGTAGGCTGGAATGTACTACCACTGTTGATTGAACCAAGGTCATTTGTCATTAGGAGCATCAGAAATAATGCTACAAAGACTTGAAAAATGTATGTGAAGAGTTTCAACAATGTCAGCTCCTTGGAGATGATTGCACAACACTGTTAGCCTTGCACGTGAATATCACACAAGATGCTCAGTTCACTGAGTAAAATACAATTGCTGGTGCTCAGAGAAAATGAACTGCCCGGAGGAAAGACGCACAACAATCTCGTAGTTGGTTTCTTACAAGTGCGCCGCATGTGTGGCAGCCTGCTGTGCTAGAACAGATCTTTACAGTCATATAAAATCTCTCATGTTGCAGACTATGCCTGATGCTGTAGCCCTCTTCGGTTATGAAACGTATGTCTGATGCTGCCGCCCTCTTCAGTTATGATGGCCAACTATTTTAAAGTATGTAGCAGGAGTGTTTAATCAAGCGGCTATTCTACCATTCTCTTGATCAAGGGGACAAGTGTTCAAAATTAACTTCCACAATAATCACGCTGTAGTCGATCCAGCTGTAAATGGGTACTCAATATGGTTTGGTAAGCAAAAGGCAGAGAGGAAGGGAACTGGTCTTCCCACCTCACAAAAGCTGAGGCTTAGCATACTGAAGTTTCTTACACAACATTCCAAATCAGTGGTTAGGTCTGCTGAACGATGCCTTTTACCTTTATATAAATCTAGCATGCACACTGGCAAGTGGCCTTTATTCCACAGCTTTATATTCCTATTACCAAACTCCAAAACTTTAATTAAAAGCCATAGATGATGATTTAAATTCTTTATATAAATTCGACTTTTCTGTTTCTGATATATTATGAGGCAAATTGAATGTACTTGTGTCTTGTATTAACATAACATATTATCAACTACAACTTTCATATCAAATCACATTCGTAGCATGTCCTATCTACTGGCCCCACATGGATTGGTGTAGCTTCTGTAGCCTGGATGTTTGATCATATACATAGCAGACCCTTAATGTGACTGTGGCTTATATCGATGATGGAATGTACAACATCGTATAACAATTATCTTTTAAAATGTATGTAGGTCATTTCATGTATGAAAAATACATGAAATATTCATACAAAGAAGATGTACTAAAAAGCATTTAGAACAAATTGAAACCCGTTTTTGTATTAGAAGTTGATGGCTTTCCCTTGATTCCACCGGCAATTGCTGGGAAATGGGACACGATGACAAAGTAAGAAAATATTGGACAGCTCAACGTCATAGAACGGAAGATAAGGAAAAATAAAATTGATAACCTGCATGACGGAAGAGAAGCTGTGGAGATCAATATGTTACCTCCTATGCCAGTTAGCATGATACGTAAAGAGAAAGAATAATCCTTTTCCATGGCTGTCCCCCCCCCCCCCCCCCCCCCCCCCCCCCCAAATGTATGGACATGTCACAGCATTTAATTTGGCCTTTTATGCACAAACATGATCGGACTTGACATTAATTGTCCGTCACATGTAAATCTGAATTTCTCAATACATCATATCTTCATGAAACACGCAAGAACTGTGTAGACTGATTGGGACAAATGAGCTGATTATCAACCTCCTGTGAATGCGATCAGTCAGTTTCATTCAAATCACAGCATATTTTCTGTTGGATGACACTTGATGATCGAATCTAATGGTGGTTACAATTATACATCATCTTCTTGAGCATATCCAGTCACTCTGGCACACAAGCAAAATGATATCACGATTCCAAAAACCTGCAGGAGAATAAACACAATAATTGTGATTTTAGTGCAACGATTTACCATGAACAACAAAATAATATGTAATTTAATGTATTACTAAAAATAAAAATGGTGTGATTTTAGTGTGAAGAATAACCATGAACAATAGAAAAGCCGTGATTCAATGTATTACAATAAATAGAAATAGTGTGATTTCAGTGTGAAGATTAACCATGAACATTAGAAAATTTGTAATTTAATATATTAGAGAAAATATAAATTGTGTGATTTTAGTGTGAAAACCATGAATAAACAAGCAAGCTGTAATTCAATGCAAAAATGAAAACATAAAAATCTAAGATTTTATGAGCCATGAGAAACACAGAGACCAATGAATTTAAAAACTATGAAACACAATTGCTGGGCAATGCTCTTTGACTATTTGTTTTTGGTTGCTGGGTAATGCTCTTTGACTATTTACTTTTGGTTGCTGGGTAATGCTCTTTGACTATTAGTTTTTTGTTGCTGGGTAATGCTCTTTGATTATTAGTTTTTGGTTGCTGGATAATGCTCTTTGACTTAGTTTTTCATTGCTGGTTAATATTCAGCTGAACACAAAGCCCATAAAATGCACTACTCAGAACTGGTTATTTGGTGCAACCCTAGTTTCTAGAACTCTCTTTCAATCCTAGAAAGATGCTTCATATTCTGCATGCTTTTGGCTTGTGTGAACAGTGTGATGTGCAATGTCATGAGTTTGTAGATCCTCTAACGTAGAGGAGTTAAAATGCACTGTTAGTTGTCTCCTAGAACCATAATCAAATGGACTCAGTCTGTAGTTGAAAAGACATCCTTTGCCATAACCAACATGCTATCTGTGTGGTAGTAGTTATATTTTCGTTTTATTCAAACACAAGAGCCTCCCTTAAATCACCAAGGTCTCCCTGAAAGCATAAGGGCCTCCTTGAAACCATGAGGCTTCCTTGAAACCACAAGGCCTCCTTGAAATCACAAGAGCCTCCCTTAAATCATCAAGGTCTCCCTGAAAGCATAAGGGCCTCCTTGAAACCACGAGGCCTCCTTGAAACCACAAGAGCCTCCCTTAAATCATCAAGGCCTCCCTGAAAGCATACAGGCCTCCTTGAAACCATGAGGCCTCCTTGAAACCACAAGAGCCTCCCTGAAAGCATAAGGGCCTCCTTGAAACCACAAGAGTCTCCCTGAAAGCATAAGGGCCTCCTTGAAACCACAAGAGTCTCCCTGAAAGCATAAGGGCCTCCTTGAAACCACAAGAGCCTCCCTGAAAGCATAAGGGCCTCCTTGAAACCACAAGAGCCTCACTGAAACCACAAGGGTCTCCCTGAAACCATGAGGGCTCCCTAAAACCACAAGGGCCTCCTTGAAACCACAAGAGCCTCCTTGAAACCACAAGGGCCTCCTTGAAACCATGAAAGCTCCCTGAAACCACGAGGGCTCCCTAAAACCACAAGGGTCTCCCTGAAACCACAAGAGCCTTCTTGAAACCACAAGGGCCTCCTTGAAACCATGAAAGCTCCCTGAAACCATGAAAGCTCCCTAAAACCACAAGGGTCTCCTTGAAACCACAAGGGCCTCCTTGACACCATGAGGGCTCCCTGAAACCACGAGGGCTCCCTAAAACCACAAGGGTCTCCCTGAAACCACAAGGGCCTCCTTGAAAGCATAAGGGCCCCATTGAAACCACAAGAGTCTCCCTAAAACCACAAGGGTCTCCCTGAAACCACAAGAGCCTCCTTGAAACCACAAGAGCCTCCTTGAAACCATGAAAGCTCCGTGAAACATAAGGGCTCCCTAAAACCACAAGGGTCTCCCTGAAACCACAAGAGCCTCCTTGAAACCACAAGGGCCTCCTTGAAACCATGAAAGCTCCCTGAAACCATGAGGGCTCCCTAAAACCACAAGGGTCTCCCTGAAACCACAAGGGCCTTCTTGAAACCACAGGAGCCTCACTGAAACCACAAGGGTCTCCCTGAAACTACAAGGGCCTTTTGAAACCATGAGGGCTCCCTAAAACCACAAGGGTCTCCCTGAAACCACAAGGGCTTCCTTCAAACCATGAGCGCCTGCCTGAAAGCACAAGAGCCTCCTTGAAACTATGAGGGGCTCCCTGAAACCACGAGAGCCTCTCTGAAACCACAAGAGCCAACCTCTCATTAAAAAAATCATTACATTTTTTTAAAAGGCAAAGGTCAGTCCCATGGCAACAATTGCCGTCGAGGATGAAGATCTCTTCATGTACTACGCCGCAGCCTATGTGAGGTGGTGTGGTCAGTTAGCTTCCTTGCTGTTTATACCTTCCCTAACTCATATGCCAGGTACCCATTTACAGCTGGGTCGACTGGAGGAGCGGTCGCACCAGTCACTAACTACATCCTATATTTTTTTCTGTGTGTCCGTGATTTAGAACCTTGTAATCCTAGTCTTAGCAAGCCAGCTCACTGTCAACTAGGCTAAACGCTCCACTAATTTATTATCCATTCTCCAAATGCAAAGACTCCTTAAAAGTTAATAAACCGCAAAAAAAAATAAAAAATGTACGTGTCACAATGTCGGAAATTTCAGAGAAATTTGAAGCAAATTAAATGTCAGTCTATATTCAATGTCTATTTTTTAGTTTCTGTTTTTCAATCATTTAGAACTGTCATATTTCATGACAGACTGGAATTTAATGAGGCCTATTTGGAACATCGGCATATGCCGTAAAGGCACATAGATAATTAATTGATGTGACAAGGAACGTTAATTTGCAGTTCAAATATAAAAAAATATGCGCAGTTAGAAAAAGATCCTCTTATTTACTTCTCTTGTTTCATTTAAAGCCTTGCCTTGCATGAAGCCTGTATTTATAACTGTGGTTTCTGAAGTAATCCATTTTATACTCTGTTTGCTAGCCCCCGTAGAACCTTCTTCTTTCTTCTTCTTCATCGTACGCTGTTTACAGCGATATTTACGTTGCACTGTTTTATTTTGTTAAGCCTGTGGCTCAGTGCATCCGATTTCAACAGGCGTTTCTGTAGGGATGCCCTACTTAGCCTTTGGCTGTCCTCAGCCTATCTGCAAGGCAGCAGTTGTTTTTGATCAGAGTTGTCTCTCTTAGGGAAGTTGTCTTGCAGGACTATCGAGTCTTCCCCACTCGTGTCTATAGAGTTTGGCAATGATATAATGGACTATGTACTAGTTTGTACTATCCCGGAAGAGAGGCAGTCCAGTGTGACTATCTCAGGATCGTCACGTCCTGCCAGAAACGTAGCATATGCATGTGAGTGAGGTATATCTTTGCTCCCTTTATTTTCTCGGCTCATCTGCAGTGATGGCACGCCTAGCATTCCCCGCCACCTGGGACGTTGTCACAATAGGGCAGAGGTGTAATGTCCGCTGGACTGCATCTCTTCTGCGTCCATTGGGATGGCTGATAGCAGACAGAGGTAAAGAGCGAGGCAGGAGTGCATTTGGCCAGATGCATTTCTGCGGCTCGACCGGGCCGGGCTGAGACGTACGCCCCAGGTCCCAACCATATCGTGGCCTCCCATCAGTCACAGCGGTGCTGAGATTTAGGGCGGGAATCTGGCTTAGAGGCGTTCGGCCGTAGTCCCTCAGGTGGTAGCTTCGCACCATTGGCTTATCAGCCAAGCACGTGGACCAAATGTCAGCGAAATGTGATTCCTCTCGAGGGAGTGCATTTAACCAGGGGACAAGCCTGGTAATGGCACGGAGATGTTGTTCGCCTGGTGTGCGGACATATCTCATGATCAAGGGTTGCGTCTCAACAGTTCGGAGTGAGGTGGCTGCTCTACTGCTTACGACACCCCGACCAAAAACTAAGAAGACTTCTACTAGTGGTTTCACACCTCATCGCCTTATGGGGTGAATATCGGACAGGTCCCCGCCCGCTTTGATCGGTGGACGGCAGAGACCTCTTTCTGCGGCTCGACCGGGTCGGGCTGGGACACGAACCCCAGGTCCCAATCCTATCGTAGCCTCCCATCGCAGCGGTGCTGAGATTTTGGGCGGGATTCCGACTTAGAGGCGTTCGGCTGTAATCCCTCCTATGGTAGCCTCGCGCCGTTGGTATATCAGCACAGCACGTGGACCAAATGTCTGCGACTTGCGATTCCTCCTGTAGAACCAATTTTAATCGTCTTTTACTAATCTTCAAATATAGAAGACTCTTCAACTCATGTATTGCACACTTCATTATATACACTGGCCAAATTCTAGTGAGAGTGTAGTAACTTTTGGGGTTTTTCTATATTTTCTTTTTCTGGCGTTCGTCCTGAAAATTGTGTTGTGTCGTAGTTTAAGTTTACAGTGAGGCTGTAAAAACTGTGCCTTTCAGCCTGACACATCTGGTTTCAGCATGGCATTTTTGGGGCTGGGTTTGCCTTCCCTTTTTGATCCTTGGTCTCTTAGTCACACTACATGAGAGCAGCCTTTACATCCAGTATTGTTTTCAGCAAAGTGTCACGTCTATTTACGTGTTTAAAATATTGTTATTTGCCAAATTTATATCTCTTTCAGTATTTCTCTTCCCATTCCCGATCTCTTGGGAGCCGCGTAGCAGAGTGGTTAGCGCTCTGGCTTCGCATCTGGGGGGATCTTTGGTTCATTCCCCAGTTGAGGTGGTAATGTTTTTTCAGTCCGCAATGGCTCCCGGGTCAACCCAGTGTACCGGTTCAGTCCGGGAAGTAAAAGCGGTGAGGGAGAGGAGATGGCTATTGCCCTCATATAGCCAAGCCTTTGAAATGTGAGATCGCTAACACCTCACACCCCTACGGCAGTAATGCTATGGGTTACTATACTTTTTTCCCAATCTTTTCATGAACTTATTTGTTCACTTTTCCTTCCCCAAGATGCAGCCCATCCTTGTGTACATCCACATAAAAAAAATTTCAACTTTATCCACAAGCTGATAGCTCATTGTCCATGTTTCTGCACCATAGTGCAAAGTCAAATATATATAAAACCTGGGACTTTCATTTTCAGTATATTTGTTAATTGTTTAAGTCAGGTCATCCTGTAACCGGTGATGTCGTTAGGGCCCACATTAAAACACCCCCACAATGCTATGCCATCCCTCTGTCTGTGCCTGTTTTGGTTGAAGAATGGTCCATTCTTTTATGTTGTTCTCCCATCTCTTTTTGGGATGACCTCTTCGTTGTCTGCTTTGCACCTTTCTGCGCAGTATCGTATTTGCAAGACCAGTTGATTTCGATATGTGGCCATACCAAGCAAGTTTCCATCTTTTGACTGTTGCCAAGAGGTCTTCAAAAGGCCCTATTGCTATTGCAATTCTTCTAGTATTTAATTTGTCTGGAAATTATTTTTCATGTTAAATTTGTGTTGCCCAATCTGATGATCTTCTTCGCCTTCATCTCATATCATCTGTTATGATATGTCCATGATACAAGACACTATGTTTCTAAAGGATGACATTCTAAAAAGATAAATCGACAGAGAGCTTCCATTGCAGATATATGTTCCAAAGATAACCAGATGGATTTAGTCAAGCTAATAAAACTAGACACGATTTCTCATAGATAGTAGAATACTTACCAAAAACAGAGGCACAATGGCAGCTACAGCACCAACAACTGCAGAATATGTTTCTAGGTAGTTTATTAATGCATCATAGCAGCCCTGAAATAGGTAACAGATTATTGTGAAACAGGGTTATAGTTACCTTGAAATATGAAACACATTACAGTAAAACAAGATATACATTACAATTCAACATAATATACAAGAAGACTAACAGAATCCCAATCTAAAGTAAAAGAGATAGCTTTATTAGTTTTGATTAAAACAACATTTATGGAATAATGTTGATCAAATATTAATGATAAAACACAGAAATAGGTGTGAACCATCATTTGCTGCTGCTTCTTCTTTAGCATTTGTCCTGAAGAAGACAATAGTGGAGCGTGTAGCCTAGTTGACAGTGAGCTGCCTTGCTAAACTGGGATTACAACGTGCCAGGGTTCGAATTCCCGGAAGGACAGAAACAAATTTATGGCGTGGTTTGTGCCTGGTACAAGTGCTCTTCCAGTTTACCCAGCTGTAAATGGGTACCTGATGTATTAGTTGGGTAAGGAAATAACAATAGAGAAGGGAACTGGTCATCCTACCTCACATAGGCTGTGGTTAGTACATAAAGAGTTATCTTCATCCCTGACTGATGGCAATTGTTGCCATGGGACCTTACCTGTAGAGGAGGCTGTGTCGTTGTTTACTGCGAGAATACAATATCTACATCTTTTGGCCTGACACAGGGAAAAGAGTAGGCTTAACGGCCTGCTGCCTGGACAAAATTCAAAATCTACAAAAAAATTATTTGAACCTTCCCCTAGGTCTAGTAAGCAGTAGGAAGTATAAAATACCTACTACGGATAGCCTTTGCCTACCTGGCAACAGAAATTAATGCTTGAATACCAGGACTCCAATAAGTACATCCGATTTCAGCTGTAATCCCCATTCTCTCAGCCAGACTGCACTAGCTGGTTGTACACACTCCTGCTCCATCCTCAGTCCTGTACCATCCATGCTGGTTTGAACAATTCTGCAAGTTACTGGGAAATTGATTGCACTGTTATGCTTTACTCATCATGTAGCATATCCTTTATAGAACGTCACTCCCGTCACAATCTATCTGAAAGAAACTCTTTCCCTTGCCAAAACAGCAGCCTCCGCCAGTCATAGTTCTCAGGACAGCCACTTCGAGGTTAAAAAGGGTCTTGGTCAGTTATAGGTCAAGGACCCTGATGCAAGCAGCCAGCTGTCCACTGATTCACTGCTCCATTTGATCCCAGAAAAAAAACCCAGTAAGGGTCAGTGAACCAGACCTTTCTAAGCCCCTCCTTCACCTGCAAGTGGTGGCCCTAGAAACAGGCTGCATCTGTGCAGCCTGTCTGACAGAATAGGAAATCAACAGGGAAGGTAAACCTGGTCCCAAAGATGTGGCAACCGAAAGGAGCAGATGTCACAACCTTACTGTTAACTGTGACACAGCATAACAAAATGTCCTCCTCAGAACAAACGTTGAACAAAATTATGAATCTTGATTCTTGGAACTAACATCATCACAAAGAGGACATTCCCATAAGTGCTCTGCTACTCCGTTCAAGCTGCAAGCCAGGCGTATACTTAGAGTTCCAGTCAGGTGCTGATTTCATGTTCTTCTGATCTTTCCTGACAGGACAAACTTTCTGCCCTCTCTCTTAGTCACTCCAAAATCTATCATCCTCTGCAAATATGCATTTTTCTGACCTTCTGTCTCTTCATAATTCTGTAGAGTATTCATTACTGCACTTATCAATTCAACCCTGTCTCTCGCTCCCCACAGCTCGTCCTGTCACTGCATCAGCTCTTTCCCAGATGCCGGCATGTCCCGGGCAGTAGATCCATGTGACACCTTGTACACCAGAGTTGCTCAGAAGAGAGGCTCACTCTCTTCTTAGCTTGCAACTTTCTATCTTACGGAGCATGGTCTGCAAGTCTGGAAGTATCGCTGCATGTGTCACTGGTTGCTTCACCAACCAAGTCAGGGCCTCTGTTACCGCTTCAATCCCCAACCTCATACTCGATGTGACAGTGGAGTAGGCAGCTGATTTCTCCACCACCTCCTTGCCATTTTAGTAGCCAACAAAACCCCAAACCGCACCTGTTTGCATCTCTGTTGGCCGAGCCATCTGTGTACAGAATTTGGTCTTGTGGTCCTTAGTATTGCTAGATCGGCTTCTGTCCTAGTGCCAACCCCATTCACAACCCTCTCTGCTCAGTTGCATCACCACCCTAGTCAGGGGCTCTCATTGTCCTACTTCTATCCATTCATTGCCTCTTCTCACTTCTTAAGAAAAGTAAGATGAAGGATCTAAAAATGCCCGGGACATTAGAAGGAACGTAGTTACTTACATTGGTATACAAATAAGGATTGGTTTTTCTTAATTCCTCTCTGTGTCCCTGAAAAAATCGTGGTGGTCCATTGAACTCAGTCTCTCCGATGCACAAATTGAGGTCACCTGATGCACAACAGCTGTCTGGTACTCGTCTGTTTGGACTTTCTGTTTTAGAAAAAAAAAAAATGGAATAATGCAATAAATTTGTTTGGATTTTCTGTTTTAGAAAAAACAAATTGCACTGAATTTGTTTGGACTTTCTGTTTTAGAAAAAACAAACTGCAATAATGCAATGAGGGCATGTCGAAGACAACAGGGAAGAACTGGACAATGATGTTTAAAGAAGTACGTGAGTTAACGAAAGATCTTCCGAGACCAGGTCAGGAGCACATTGTTGTGTCAGAAGAGCCATCGTCAAAACTGAAACAACAATTAGGGTGGACTGTTACCGGAGCTTACGTTAGCCACACTTTTTGGTCACCATACACTACCTGCATTCTGCGATGAATGTCAACTGTTAGAAACCGAATCACCATTTGCTGATCAACTCTAGACGGATTCCTTATCACACCTGCCATGTTTTCAATGGTCTGCTGAGGAAGCTATGAGTCGGAGGATAATGAATTTTGCAAACTTGAAGGTTGGTATGTGCTATTTACACCTGAAGCAAATCATCATGTGCATCGTATGTATGTTCACTTGGTGCAGTTAGGTTCGGTTTCATTTGAACACACCTCATAAATCCTGATGAAGTGAAGAGATGGAGCTGCATGATTGGCAGCGATCTTGACATCCTTCCACTGCCACCAGCCCAGACATGCTGCAGTGGCAGTGAGTTGATACCATTATTCGTGAAGATCATCACATCACAAGTCAACAACAGGCCATACAACTTATAGCTGTCCGTGAGTAATTTTCGATGATTAAAGTCTCACAACCAACCGTGTTGTTCGTCCACATAATCGATGAGGACCACTTTGTCAGCATTCACTGTAAACTATAAGCATGAGTTCAAAGATAGCTAAATAAGCCAATCTGAGTCTTGAATTGTCTGTTGCACTTTGTACAGGGAAATAAAACACCTCCTTCCACTGGGTTGAAGAAAGGTTGATGTGAGTTGACTTGTGGAGCGATAGTCTCTGGATGGCCTCATTCATTCTAGATGACTCATGTCTCTGAAGACCCTCAGCAATAGTGCTGTGCCAGTCTGTGCGATTGGTGGCGATTCTTTCCCAGTCGTTGTGGTTAATACCGCACTGGGTCAGTGATCTCTTTAGTGTGTCCTTGTACCTTTTCCGCTGCCCACCGCTTGCTCTCCTGCCCTTTTGAAGTTCACCATAGAGCAGCTCTTTTGGTAGATGTTGATCCAACATGCGTACAACATGGCCAGCCCATCTCAGCTGTGCTGCACATATCCTGCTGTGTATTAGGACATGTCCGATCACGCTAACAAATCTGTATTTGGCACCATGTCCTGCCATCTATTCCTCAGCAATTTCTGCAGGCGGTGCATGGTTACTATAAATAATCCAGTTCTCCCAACCAACCAAAGACGTCAAAAGGACGTAAATAGAAAACGAGCTATTACAAGAAAGACAATGGATGCCCTTGTTTCGTGACAGCCGTAGAAGTAAATGGAGATTATTTTAAAAATAGCACGTGTAAAGGTAAGATTCAGTTATACTGTATGTGAATTTCTAACATTTTGAATGAATAGTTTCAGAGAAAACAGAATTGTTGGACATTACTTTCTGAGCAACTCTCACACAACTAACTAATTGTCTAGACCTTACACTTAACTTCTCTATACTGGTTTAGAAAGCTCTGCAGAGTCTGTATATGATCAGTTTCTTCTGCTCATTTGATCTAAAAATAACTTTGTATATACAATCTATTTTTGAATGCATTAGCTAGAATCCCGCCCTAAATCTCAGCACCACTATGATGGGAGGCTACGACATGGCTGGGGCTTGCGTCTCAGCCCGGCCCGGTCGAGCCGCAGGAATGCACCTGGTAAAATGCACTCCTTCCTCGCTCTTTGCCTCTGTCTGCTATCAGTCATTCCAATGGACGCAGAAGAGATGCAGTCCAGCGGACATTGCACCTCCTGCCCTATTGTGACAACCTCCCGGGTGGCGGGGAATGCTAGGCGTACCATCACTGCAGATGAGCCGAGAAAATAAAGGGAGCAAAAAGATACGTCACTCACATGCATATGCTACGTTTCTGGCAGGACGTGACGATCCTGGGACAAAGTCACACTGGACTGCCTCTCTTCCGGGATAGTACAAACTAGTACATAGTCCATCATATCATTGCCAAACCCTATAGACATGAGTAGGGAAGACTCGATAGTCCTGCAAAACAACTTCCTAAGAGAGACAACTCTGACCAAAAACAACTGCTGCCTTGCAGTTAGGCTGGGGACAGCCAAAGGCTAAGGAGGGCAACCCTACAGAAACGCCTGTTGAAATCGGATGCACTGAGCCACAGGCTAACAAATTAAAACAGTGCAACGTAAATATCGCTGTAAACAGCGTACGATGAAGAAGAATGCATTAGCTAACCCTGCCCTAACTATTTCCTGTGATTTCCAAGTATTCACCACTCTTTGACTAAAAATGTATTTCCTAATATCCAATTTAGACTCTCCTTTAAATAATTTGGAGCTGTGCCCTCAAAGTCCTTATAGCTAGTTTACTTAAAAAAACTTGTTATAGTCTAATTTATCTGTTCCTTTACTTATCTTATTTTATAGTAATTTTTTTAACTGTCAATACGACTTTTTCCCATTGCTGGGGTACTCCAGGATTTTAATTTAGGGTGAGAACTACAGACCACTTCTCCACTGCTGTCGCCACATTGTGTGCTGGCTATGTTTGTTTATTTCACTCCAACAGAAAATCAACCTATGTCATACCGGGATATGAACTGCTGCCCTCCTTGTCGGCAGGCAGGTCTCAAAACCATTTAGCCAGGCGCTTCTTATCTTATTAACCTGTATTAAGTCACGTAGAATTATTCACTTTTCTAGGCACTGTGGTCAATTTTTCTGAGTCTTTCCTCAAAACTATAATTCTAGAATCCCACTATCAGTTTTGCTACTCTTCTTTGTATCCTTTGTAGCATGTTTATATCCCCTCTTCAATAAGGACTTCACACCAGAAAGTAGTACTCTAATCTAGGTCTAATGAATGCTTTATACAGTTTAACTATATACTTCCTGAATAAAAATTTGAAGAACTTAAAATTAAATATTCAACAAATTTCTCAATGATTTATGACTTACTTTTCACTCCAGACCATTTTGTCTTTGACAGATAGTACATCCAGGAGTCAAATGAAGTAACATTTCCCACTACCCCACAACATTTCAGCTGAAGAAAGAAAATACATATTGTTATACGAGTTTAAACGTAAAGCAAATTGAAAGCTCACAAGCCAATTAATTGTTCAGTAGCTAAGTGTTTCTGCTATTCCCTATTTGTGCTTACTTAGACTAAAGGTAAAGGTAGAGGTTGGTCCCATGGCAACCATTGCCGTTGGGGATGAAGATAACTCTTCACGGACTAAGCAGCAGACAATATGAGGTGGAGTGGTCAGTTCCCTTCCTTGCTGTTTATACCTTCCCCAACTCATACGTCAAGTACCCAATTACAGCTGGGTCAACTGGAGGAGCGGTCCAACCAGGTGCGAACCACACCCAGATTTGTTTTCTGTCCGGACCTGTTTTCTAACTATGGCGCTGTGTAATCCCAATTTTATTAAGCGAGATCACTGTAGACTAGGATACACACTACTACTAGGGTTCTTGGAAAACTGTAACTAGTGGCGGATTCTGAGCTTCTGATTGCATGACTACATTTAAAACATGGAGGTTTTTATTTAAAACTGGTCTCAATCCAATCTCGGAAACACTAAACCGTTGTTGAGGAATCCCAGGCCCACAAGATACTTCATAGATCGTTCCTCACCATCAAAGGACTTCCCCCTGACAGGCTGGAGGTGCAGAAGAGGCTGTTCCCACACAGTATGGCTCCAGAAGATAGCAGCCTCTCCCCCCAATTTGGACGAGGCCTCAGCAGAGAGCCATGGGTGTGGCCGATTGACACAAAGGGTCTCAGAAGTCTTAGTGATTTTATAACGAGGCGTGTTCAAATGACACCGGACCTAACTGCATCAAGTGAACATTCATGTCATGTGCATGATGAAGTCACTTCTGATGTAAACAGTACATACCAACAGTCAAGTTTTCAAAATATCATTATCCTCTGTCTCATAGTTTCCTCAGCAGGTTGTTGAAAACATGGGTGGTGTGATACGGAATCTGTCCAGAGATGATCAGCAAGCGGTGATTCGGTTTCCAACAGCTGATGGATGTCGACCAGTAGACACTCATTGCAGATTGCAGGCAGTGCATGGTGACAAAAGTGTGTCGAAGACAACAGTGAAGAATTGGTCAACGATGTTTAATTTTGGTAGACTGTCGCCGGAGCTTATGTTCGCCACACTTTGTCACCATACACTGCCTGCATTCTGCGATGAATATCAAGTGGTCAACATCCTTCAGCTGTTAGAAACGGAACCACTGCTCGCTGATCAACTCTTGACGGATTCTGTATCACACCCAACATGTTTTCAATGGTCTGCTGAGGAAACTATGAGACGGAGGATAATGAAATTTGGAAACTTGACATTATTAATGTGCTGTGTACATCAGAAGTGATGTCATCATGCCAATCATATATATGGTGCAGTTAGGCTCTGTTTAATTTGAACACGCCTCATATTCACTTAGCTGTTTCGTAACATGATACTAGCAGTCTGACCTTAGAAGTCCAAGGAATGAGAGAAAATTATGCAGGGAAAATATGATATCTTGTGTAAAATTGAGAGAGGATATATGAGATGATGGATATTGTACAAGTAAATACGATACTAGTCCTGAAATGTTTGGTGTCACAGAATCATTTGTGGGTGTCACCATGACCTGGTGTAGTCTATCCAGTTTCTCTATGATTCAGTGGCCTGTTCAGTTTCTACAAGATGGGGTAGCCTGCCCAGTTTCTACAAGATGGGGTAGCCTGCCCAGTTTCTACAAGATGGGGTAGCCTGTCTAGTTTCTACAAGATGGGGTAGCATGTTCAGTTTCTGCATGATTGGGTATAGCATGTTCAGTTTCTACAAGATGGGGTAGCCTGCCAAGTTTCTACAAGATAGGGTAGCCTGTTCAGTTTCTACAAGATGGGGGGGGCCTGCCCAGTTTCTGCATGATTGGGTAGCCTGTTCAGTTTCTACAAGATGGGGTAGCCTGTTCAGTTTCTACAAGATGGGGTAGCCTGTTCAGTTTCTACAAGATAGGTTAGCCTGTCCAGTTTCTACAAAATAGGTTAGCCTGTCCAGTTTCTACAAAATTGGATATCTTATCCAGTTTCTACAAAATTGGGTAGCTTATCCAGTTTCTACAAGATAGGCTAGCCTATTCAGTTTCTATGAGATGGGCTACCCTATTCAGTTTCTACAAGATGTTGGTTAACCTACCTGGTTTCTACAAGATGTGGTGGCCTGCCCAGTTTCTAAAAGATGGTCTAGCCTGCCCAGTTTCTACAAGATGTGGGTTAACCTACCTGGTTTCTACAAGATGAGGTGGCCTGACCAGTTTCTACATGACTAAATAGCTTGTCTAGTTTCTACAAGATGTGGTGGCCTGCCCAGTTTCTACAATATGTGGTGGCCTACCCAGTTTCTACAAGATGTGGTGGCCTGCCCAGTTTCTACAAGATGTGGTGGCCTGCCCAGTTTCTACAAGATGTGGTAGTCTATCCAATGCCCAACCATTTCTATTCCCCTCCCTGACAAATATCAATGTTACCAAGTTGTTTGCACCTATCGGCTGACCATACCACACGAGTTTGACTAAATGATCGTTGTTCTAGCCAATCACCTGTCTTTGCATAGCATCCCAGGCCTCTGTAACTCGTCTGTTTTCTGAATTTGTCCGGGTTTCAAATCCATAGTTTACAGACAGAGTGTCCTTCATTCGGCCTTGAATTGTCAATGCCAGCTGAAAGAAAATAAAATACATTTTATGTAACATGAAGAGTTTTCTAGCAGTTGGTCTACATGCGCATTACCTCCCATCTACAACTATTTGGTTATCTGAGTTGCAGAAGAGTTGGAACCCTTGTTTTTCATAGCAACGTTATGTTGTTTAAGGCCCACAATGAGTTTGTTTACCATTTTATGTGCCCTGAAAAAGGCGATAGTTGGTGGGTTGCAGTAGCTTTCCTCGCATCCCAAGTGTGCTCATGAAGGTTGGTCAGGGTCCTCCAGGCGGTTGTGCTATGCCTAGCTTCTTCTGCGTGAAGTTAACTACTACGGGGATGACGTATACACCACATCTCGTTAGCCAGATTGTCTTGTAAATATCATGTTTCCAGAGAACGTTACACGGAAGAGGGGTGTGGTCTTTGTCAGCATATTGCACTAGTTTTGGACGCAACTACCCCAGCAATGGGAAAAATGTCATATGACAGTTTTTTGTTTTTTTGTGGACGGGACGAACTCGCCAGTACGTTGTGCCTAATTGGACTACCGCCTCAGTTCTCCGTAGCAAAGGTATAATTCTCAGCAAAGCATTATTTTTTATGCAGCCAAACTATTTAAATTATAGTAATTGTGATTTGCTTTATTGATTCTTTTTTCATCCCTAAACTGTTAAATACATCCTTATTTGGTTGCATTTCTTTCTACAACAATTACATTCATCAATACATCAACATCTCACAAAGTTATTGATGTTCATTTCTAAGTTTTTGTTCATTGTCCAAATTCTACACCACTCTACCATTTAAAGTTGTTTAGATTAAAAAGAAAGCAAAAGTCTGCATCATTCCACTCAATTACTTTTATCATGTTGCATACTGCGTTGGGATTCCGTCTGGGGAATCTTCGCCTTCGCAAAACTCGATATAGCAATAAACGAGGCACGCAGGATAGTGCCAGGATGCATACAACCCATTCCCACTGCTAAAACATACCCTATAATTGGTATAGCTCCACCTGCGGTCAGAAGAAGCGAGGCTGCTGAAATTGAACGAGAGAAACGGGAAACCGACCCTAGATGCCCAATGTTTGGACAACAGGAGCAGATCACAAGACTCAAATCCAAGCATAGTTTCCTTAAATCAACAAAACCCATTTGTTAAGCTATGAAAGTCGCCGCACTGAATTATTGCACGAAATGATCCAGGACCCAGGAATCGAGCTTCAGGAGGAACCTGCCCCTGGACATCCCTTACCCTACTCACTTTGGAAAACAATAAATAGACTTCGAACTGGCGTATCACGATGTAAATGGAACACGAAGAAATGGGGCATCTCGAACTGCGATACGTGTGACTGCGGTGTGGTACAGGATTAAGATCATCTGATGATTTGTCCCAACCTTCTGGATACATGTGACTTGAGTGACATGATGAAGGCGAACGACCGGCAATTCAAGTCTCTGAACACTGGATGGACGCTATATGACGTGGTGCTTGGACACGGAAACTAACTATCATGTTTTATAGTAAAGTAAAGATCCCGTAACACACCATATTGGGAATATGATGTTAGGACCATCTTTTTCTTCACACTACGGAAAGTCAGCATCACGCTGGGTGCCTTGACTTCCCCAAATTATTCTGGTACCCAATTTTGTTTATCCTGGGTCGACCTCGGGTGTCGTTTTGCGATTATAAATATTTCGCACCAACTGGGGATCGAACCCGGATCGCTATTCTGGGATGTTAGTACACTAAGTACTACGCTACAACGCTAAGCAGTCAATAGAGTGCATGCATTAATGTTAATTCAGCAATGTAGTTTGTCTGCAAATTGGTACCTGTGGATGAAAGAAAGGAGCCACTGTGCCAAGTGTTGAGCAAAGGTTTGCAACAGCCAACACATTTGGCTCAAGACAGGAACGTTTTAATATCCATAAAGAATGAAGAAGAGGTCCTTGAAAAGAGATCCTCCAACAAGAAGCGATTACAACACCAAACTCAGCACATTTGGCTCAAGACAGGAACGTTTTAATCCCACCAAGAATGAAGAAGAGATCCCTTAAAAGAGATCCTCCAACAAGAAGCGATTACAACACCAAACTCAGCACATTTGGCTCAAGACAGGAACGTTTTAATCCCACCAAGAATGAAGAAGAGATCCCTTAAAAGAGATCCTGTAACAAGAAGCGATTACAACACCAAACTCAGCACATTTGGCTCAAGACAGGAACGTTTTAATCCCACCAAGAATGAAGAAGAGATCCCTTAAAAGAGATCCTGTAACAAGAAGCGATTACAACACCAAACTCAGCACATTTGGCTCAAGACAAGAATATTTAGATCCTCGTGAGAATGAAGAAGAGATTCTGTAAAAGAGATCCTCCAACAAGAAGCGATTACAACACCAAACTCAGCACACTTGGCTCAAGACAGGAACGTTTTAATCCCACCAAGAATGAAGAAGAGATCCCTTAAAAGAGATCCTGTAACAAGAAGCGATTACAACACCAAACTCAGCACACTTGGCTCAAGACAGGAACGTTTTAATCCCACCAAGAATGAAGAAGAGATCCCTTAAAAGAGATCCTGTAACAAGAAGCGATTACAACACCAAACTCAGCGCATTTGGCTCAAGACAAGAATATTTAGATCCTCGTGAGAATGAAGAAGAGATTCTGTAAAAGAGATCCTCCAACAAGAAGCGATTACAACATCTAACTCAAAACAGGAATATTCTCAGCATCTTGGGAGCAAAGTAGAGTCCCTGAAGACTGGCAAAAAGCTATCATTGCCAATTTGAGAAAAAAAACAGAGGCAACAAAATAAGAGTGCGATACCTAATAACCGGGGAATATTGCTTCTAAGCCACACAGGAAAACTGTACGCGAAAATCATGGAGCAGAGAATTCGACCTATCCTAGAACCACAGCTGAGTGGGGCTCAATTTGGTTTCCGACGACGAGGTAGGAGCTGCACAGACGCTCTATTCACCCTGAGACAATTAAGTGAAACAAACATTGAATACGATCGGAACCTCAACGTGGCTGTCATAGATCAATAAAAGGCTTTCGATTAGACAGATATAAACTATGGGCCATCCTAGACGACCACGGAGTATAGGAGCAGCTATTATATAATATTAGAGCACTGTACCAAGGGTGTCAAAGTACAGTAAGAACAACAGATGGTCTGTACCAAGGGTGTCAAAGTATAATAAGAACAGATGGTCCGTACCAAGGGTGTCAAAGTATAGTAAGAAAACAGATGGTCTGTACCAAGGGTGTCAAAGTATAGTAAGAAAACAGATGGTCTGTACCAAGGGTGTCAAAGTATAGTAAGAAAACAGATGGTCTGTACCAAGGGTGTCAAAGTATAGTAAGAACAGATGGTCTGTACCAAGGGTGTCAAAGTATAGTAAGAACAGATGGTCTGTACCAAGGGTGTCAAAGTATAGTAAGAACAACAGATGGTCTGTACCAAGGGTGTCAAAGTATAATAAGAACAGATGGTCTGTACCAAGGGTGTCAAAGTATAGTAAGAACAGATGGTCTGTACCAAGGGTGTCAAAGTATAGTAAGAACAACAGATGGTCTGTACCAAGGGTGTCAAAGTATAGTAAGAACAGATGGTCTGTACCAAGGGTGTCAAAGTACAGTAAGAACAACAGATGGTCTGTACCAAGGGTGTCAAAGTATAGTAAGAACAGATGGTCTGTACCAAGGGTGTCAAAGTATAGTAAGAACAACAGATGGTCTGTACCAAGGGTGTCAAAGTATAATAAGAACAGATGGTCTGTACCAAGGGTGTCAAAGTATAGTAAGAACAACAGATGGTCTGTACCAAGGGTGTCAAAGTATAGTAAGGACAACAGATGGTCCGTACCAAGGGTGTCAAAGTACAGTAAGAACAACAGATGGTCTGTACCAAGGGTGTCAAAGTATAATAAGAACAGATGGTCTGTACCAAGGGTGTCAAAGTATAGTAAGAACAACAGATGGTCTGTACCAAGGGTGTCAAAGTACAGTAGGAACAACAGATGGTCTGTACCAAGGGTGTCAAAGTATAGTAAGAACAGATGGTCTGTACCAAGGGTGTCAAAGTACAGTAAAAACAACAGATGGTCTGTACCAAGGGTGTCAAAGTATAGTAAGAACAGATGGTCTGTACCAAGGGTGTCAAAGTATAATAAGAACAGATGGTCTGTACCAAGGGTGTCAAAGTATAGTAAGAACAACAGATGGTCTGTACCAAGGGTGTCAAAGTATAGTAAGGACAACAGATGGTCTGTACCAAGGGTGTCAAAGTACAGTAAGAACAACAGATGGTCTGTACCAAGGGTGTCAAAGTATAGTAAGAACAGATGGTCTGTACCAAGGGTGTCAAAGTATAGTAAGAACAACAGATGGTCTGTACCAAGGGTGTCAAAGTATAGTAAGAACAACAGATGGTCTGTACCAAGGGTGTCAAAGTATAGTAAGGACAACAGATGGTCTGTACCAAGGGTGTCAAAGTATAGTAAGAACAACAGATGGTCTGTACCAAGGGTGTCAAAGTATAGTTAGAACAACAGATGGTCTGTACCAAGGGTGTCAAAGTACAGTAAGAACAACAGATGGTCTGTACACATATATGGACAGAGTAGAGCTGGAGGCCAAATTGGAGCATCTGTCAATAAATGCAGAGGAAGAAAGGACAGAGGCTGATCGGTTAAATGAACTCCTTTTTGCAGACGATTAATGTCTACTTTACGAAAGTGAAGATGATCTGCAGCAATATTTGACTGCGCTCAACTCTGTATGTGAAAGATACAGTATGAGAATTAACACATCCAAAACAGAAACTACGCAGATAAGCAGATCGCCTGAAAACATGAACATTGCGGTTAATGGGACTAGGTCAAAGAAGTGCAGGAGAAGTACTTGGACAGTGTTTTCACACAGAATGGAGGTTTAGATAGAGAGATTTATATCAGGTGTCAAAAAGCAAATGCGATTGTATACTAGCTGTCACCATTATTGAACCACCCTAACATAAACATGTCCACAAAAGGAATGCTAATCAAGAGTATATTCATGCCAACTGTTACCAGTACCAAACATGGACTTTAACAAAACCTCTAGAGAGAAAGATCACGACATGTGAGATGAGATGCCTCCAGAAAACAACGTAACTAGGAGAGACAGAATGCGCAGCGAAGATGTGAGAAGAATAATTGACGCAAGACCCCGCTCGGAATATATTAATGAGGAGAGAATCAATTGGTTCGGCCATCTAATGAGAATGCATCATGACCAACTACTCATGTGCGACTATAATGCACGTTGTTCGATTTTTCGCAACCGTGGCAGACCGAAAACTAGATGGATAGGAAATGTTGCGGATATTCTAAATCGTTATGAGATGACGACCCCTTCAGCGTCACGTCTAGCCCTGGACAGAAAACTACTGCTCCCCACGACGTCTCACGGCACAAATAGATAAGACAAAACAAGACAACTCAACACATTTGGCTCAATACAGGAAGATTTAAATTCCCACGAAAATGAAGCAATTATATCAAAGCAATCCGATAAGAACGAAATAGCACAAAAGGCAACTCAACAAGCTAGACTAAAAAAAATCCAAGGCAACATTTTGCAGCCAAAGTGAACAATATGAAAAGCCAAATTAAATAAGATGTTCTTTTAGCTGCCTTATAGATAGATGCCTTATAGCTAGTTGTCTTATAGATAGATGTCTTATAGCTAGCTGTCTTATAGATGTCTTATAGCTGTCTTACCTCTCCTCTAAAGAAGAATGCCAGACCACAGGCAGCAACCAACACGATGAGGACGATGGCTAAAGTCGTTCCATACTGAAAGAAACATTCAAGAAATATAAAACTGAACATAACTGTAACTCATTCTAAACACATATTAACTAAATGTATGTTAACTGAACTAACACAAATGTAGCTCATTTTGAACATACAACTCAACTAACATAATTGTAACTCATTATCAACATATTTTAACTAAACTAACATGATTGTAACTTCTTCTGAACATATATTAACACAACTAACATAATTGTAACTCCTTCTGAACGTGCACTAACTAAACGTGTATTATCTGAACTAACAAAGTTAAAATTTATTCTGACCACATATTAACTGAACTAATATGAACTGGTTTTCAACAACGACATGAGAAAGTCATAAATTGTGGTTTCCACGTGCCAGATCATGAAAATTGGCTTCCAGAACCACATGTCCAAGACATGAAATTGTTTTTCCACAACCATGTGCCAAGTCATGAAATGTGGTCTTTTACAATCACATGCCCAAGACATGAATTGTGGTCTTTTACGATCACATGCCCAAGTCATGAAATATGATCTTCCATAACCACATGCCCGTCATGAAATGTTGACCTGTCCATTATTACATTTATGTTTTTGTGGCGTAAAGATTTTACCAGATGGAGTAACCAGCCCCATGTCCAACCCTCCTTAGTCGTATCTTACATGCCGGACAGGTTACAGTGTTACTATACGTTGTTCCTATTTCGGGCCCCGTAATACTCAAGGTCCCCCATACTGGGAAGGAAATAATAGATAGACTGCACCCCCTTCCCTCGCATATCGTAAACGGTGACCACAGAGGGGTGTGTTTGAGGTTAGCAAACTGATCATGGAAAACAAATCGCTAACATAACGCTTGACTGCAAAAACAAATGAAGTGCTTTGGCGCAGACGTCATCCGATGAGGCATATGTAGCAATGACTCTATTCCCTAAATTGAGTAAAATGAAGAAGACTCATGCATTGTACTATGAAGCGAACCCTGCCCCTCTGCTATGTGATACAAGCGCCTCAACAACGCAGACGCTTAGATGTGATTTACAGCAAGTTATTGCTGAAAATGCCACTCGTATATGAGTTAAGATACTCTTGACGATTTTTGTGTGTGGCGGTTTACAGTGGCTCTTTACATCCCGAAGCATAATTGAGAGTGTGGACCGGGGTCTTCATGGCTGTAGTGCAATGCGAGGCTCCTCTCACTGTACTCACCACTATGGGGGTCCGAGTGATGATCCTCAAATCATTAGCCAGACGTACCATTTTACACCCTATTTCCAGTGATAATTGCTAGGAAGTGACGTGGGGTATTGATCAGTATGTTTCACCTGACCCTGACTAACATATTCTGACCAGTATGTTTCACCTAAACCTGACTAACATATTCTGATCAGTATGTTTCACCTGACCCTGACTAACATATTCTGATCAGTATGTTTCACCTAAACCTGACTAACATATTCTGATCAGTATGTTTCACCTGACCCTGACTAACATATTCTGATCAGTATGTTTCACTTAAACCTGACTAACATATTCTGATCAGTATGTTTCACCTGACCCTGACTAACATATTCTGATCAGTATGTTTCACCTGACCCTGACTAACACATTCTGATCAGTATGTTTCACCTGACCCTGACTAACATATTCTGATCAGTATGTTTCACCTAAACCTGACTAACATATTCTGATCAGTATGTTTCACCTGAACCTGACTAACATATTCTGATCAGTATGTTTCACCTGAACCTGACTAACATATTCTGATCAGTATGTTTCACCTGACTAACATATTCTGATCAGTATGTTTCACCTGAACCTGACTAACATATTCTGATCAGTATGTTTCACCTAAACCTGACTAACATATTCTGATCAGTATGTTTCATCTAAGCCTGACTAACATATTCTGATCAGTATGTTTCACCTGACCCTGACTAACATATTCTGATCAGTATGTTTCACCTAAACCTGACTAACATATTCTGATCAGTATGTTTCACCTAAACCTGACTAACATATTCTGATCAGTATGTTTCACCTAAACCTGACTAACATTTTCTGATCAGTATGTTTCACCTAAACCTGACTAACATATTCTGATCAGTATGTTTCACCTAAACCTGACTAACATATTCTGATCAGTATGTTTCACCTAAACCTGACTAACATATTCTGATCAGTATGTTTCACCTAAACCTGACTAACATTTTCTGATCAGTATGTTTCACCTAAACCTGACTAACATATTCTGATCAGTATGTTTCACCTAAACCTGACTAACATATTCTGATCAGTATGTTTCACTTAAACTTGACTAACATATTCTGATCAGTATGTTTCACCTGAACCTGACTAACATATTCTGATCAGTATGTTTCACCTGAACCTGACTAACATATTCTGATCAGTATGTTTCACCTGAACCTGACTAACATATTCTGATCAGTGTGTTTCACCTAAACCTGACTAACATATTCTGATAAGTATGTTTCAGCTAAACCTGACTAACATATTCTGATCAGTATGTTTCACCTAAACTTGACTAACATATTCTGATCAGTATGTTTCACCTGAACCTGACTAACATATTCTGATCAGTATGTTTCACCTGAACCTGACTAACATATTCTGATCAGTATGTTTCACCTAAACCTGACTAACATATTCTGATCAGAATGTTTTCCGTGACCAGACGGTGCAAGTATACTCACAGTGCAAGAATACTCACAAAGGATAGCACACAGAGTAAGAATACTCACAAAGTAAAACATGACATATTAAATCGTAGAGCACGACATTGTAAAAATATTCACAAAATTAAGCACACAGAGTATGAATACTCACAAAGTAAAACATGACATAGTAAATCGTAGAGCACGACATTGTAAGAATCCTCATAAAAGAAAGCACACAGAGTAAGACTACCCAAAAGAAAACACACAGAGTAAGAATACTAATAAAGGTAAACAGGACATTGTAAAGTAAAACACGACATTGTAAGGATACTCACAAAAGTAAAACACGACATTGTAAGGATAATTCACAAAAAAACACGACTTTGTAAGGATACTCACAAAGGAAAGCACACACTTGTCCTCTCGTATAGTCCCACAGCAGCCACAGAACGCCAGCAAAGCCACAGAGCCTCCCCCAGCTATCAATAAATAGGTGGTGACCTCGTACAGTTGGTTGCCCACAATTGGCGTCACTTTTCTCGCTCCAAAGTCTGTGACTAGAAGCCATATTCCTATCCCTAATGCTGTACATCCTACTAACTGAAACACATACGAAATTGCAATTTTATACTGATACGAGGAAGGATAACAAAAATTAACCTTAGCATTTATGTGTCTACAATTTATACAATATAAAAATGAATTTGTGACGCCTTCTCGTGTTTTTCTGGAGACGATATTCTTCTACTTCTAAAGTACGCTGTCAGTCCTCGACTTGAATTTGTTCAAAGAAGGCAGAGGTCTCCCTGAAGCTGTCGACACTGCCATAGATCGTGTCTAGTGTTGGCATTGGTGATGGCCACGCGTGCTTTCTCTGGTCCTCGTCTGTCGGGCAATTTTGCAGCAGACGTTCAGGTCATTTTTCAAGGCCCTAATAAACCTTTTTGACTCTTCGTAGGTCCCACTAGAATCTTGTTTTGGCAACCGTCTACCTTCTTTTGCCAGTCTGTCTGCCTCCTCGCTGCCGTGGATGCTACAATGGGATGGGACCCACTGTACTACAACTCTTCTGGGTTTGGACTGCTGGCATAGTTGCCAGAGTACTGATCTTAGGTCATTTAGGTCTGCATTTTTCTGGCTCTTTAGTGCTGTAACCACGGACAGGTTGTAAAAAACAAACTACCTGGCTTTCATTGCTTTCGCACGTCAGCATAGCTTCTACTGCTGCTGTAAATACCTCTGCCTCTGCTGTGAAATAACAAAGTCGATATTCTAATCCTTTGGACATATGTTGAGAACCTTCATAGCTTGTGCAGTACGTGACAACTCTAGGGGTAAGCAGTTTTAATTCCACAGTTCTTTAAATTCTTCAACTTCTTCTCTTTCGTACGTTTTCAGAGATGTGAAGTGGACAGTGAATTAGCTGACATAAGCCAGTGACTCACAGTTGGTTGCTACATTAAGATTAGCGAACCAGAGCTGACCAAGTCTTCGGACCAAGCGGCGGCTTGGACACAAGCTGTTCTAGTAGTGCATTCTGACTAAGAGAATCGGGATCGCAGTGGGAAGGTCTAAGAGAATCGGGATCGCAGTGGGTAGGTCTAAGAGAATCGGGATCGCAGTGGGAAGGTCTAAGAGAATCGGGATCGCAGTGGGAAGGTCTAAGAGAATCGGGATCGCAGTGGGAAGGTCTAAGAGAATCGGGATCGCAGTGGGAAGGTCTAAGAGAATTGGGATCGCAGTGGAAAGGTCTGACTAAGAGAATCGGGATCGCAGTGGGAAGGTCTAAGAGAATCGGGATCGCAGTGGGAAGGTCTAAGAGAATTGGGATCACAATGGGAAGGTCTAAGAGAATCGGGATCGCAGTGGGAAGGTCTAAGAGAATTGGGATCACAATGGGAAGGTCTAAGAGAATCGGGATCGCAGTGGGAAGGTCTAAGAGAATTGGGATCACAATGGGAAGGCAAACCCGATACCCTAACAAATATCGTTGAAATCGAATGTATCAGGCAAGAAAAGCGCAGATATCGCAGTCTCTCTGTAAGCGACACAACGCCCTTTTCCAACCAAACGCCGAAGATGACCACCTGGACATGTGTTCAAAATCGTCATAATATGCAGTGTGTGATGACTGCAGGAGTAAACGGCATTTATTCTTCAGGCTCTCAAATCCTCCCAGTTGTAAATAGCAATGGGAATAAAAGTCATATTGATAGTACGTATATACAGTATAGCATCTTTCTGAGTTACAATTTAGCCATTTTCTAAGCAACTATTGCCGATCCCTCGAAATGAAACAGCAGGAATAACCATTTCTTCTTCTTCGTAAGCTTTCATACGTCAACTTGAATATATCTAAAGAAAGCAGTTGTTGGTCTCAGGCTATTGGTACCTTCAAAGAACTAGCTCAAGAATGGTATCGGTGATGACCACACGTGATTTCTCTGATCCTCGTATGTTGGACACTTTTGTAGCAGATGCCCAGCATCAATTTATCAGTGCCACAGACCACATCCTTCAGTATTTACGATTCGTTGTTGAAATAACGGTATTTCAATCTGTCGTGGCCTGTCCAGTCTAAAGTTCACCACCTTTTCACCTGTTCCAGGTGGTAATATGCGCAGTTTGGTTGTTGACCTGTATATCAGTTGCTCTACGTCATACTTGTTCTTGTATCTACACCTAGTAAACCTCTTGACCTATTTATAAACTATACCTATATCAGGCTGACGTAGCTACTTTCCACCTTCCCTTGACCGTTGGTCAGCCTCTATTGACAATAATATTGTCAACTGTATCACAACTCCCTTGTACAGGGGATGCAGTTTACAGAGTTAACTCTTAGTTTCTTTACATCTGTATTTTTTGTTGTTGCTCCCCAGTGTCGCAAACGCTGACAGCGCGTTAGTATTGAGTATCACTCGTCTCTCTGGTTTTTTTGTGTGTACATGTCATTAGAACTTCTGCTGCAGTTTCCAAGGCCTCTCTCACTGCTCTGAAGTAGCTTGCAAAATTTTCGAAAACTATTGCTATGAAACCGAAACTACGGGACGGTGGTGAAAGCAGTCACCATTACCTAAATATAGCCATCACCTAGGTATGACCATCACATAACAATCACATAGGTATAACCATCGCATAGGTATTACTATCACCTAGGTAGGACCATCACATAGGTATAACAAACACATAGGTATAACTATCACATTAGTATTTCCATCGCATAAGTATAACCATCACCTAGGTATGATCATCCCCTAGGTATGGCCATCACATGGGTACAACCATCACATAGGTATAACCATCCCCTAGGTATAACCATTACATAGGTATAATCATCAGCTAAGTATAGCATCACATAGGCACAATCATCCCATAGGCATAACCATCACATAGGTATAACCATCACATAGGTATAACCATCCCCTAGGTATAACCATCACATAAGTATATTCATCGTCTAAGTATAACCAACTACATACTGGAAGCGACGCAGCCTGTACCTAGGACAGATCTACAAAGGTGACAGTTCATTTGTAACTTTAATTAATACCACAGCATTGAAGACAGGAAAGCAATGATACATTTAGGAAACGTAGACAAGAAATCAACTCTTATGATAAGAACATATAATCAAATGTCAACAGCTACTCATATCTTGGAGGAGATATAATAACGGAGGTTGGATGATGCAAGATAGAAATCCGGAATGGATTATGGATTGTCTCAAAGATGCGCCAATCGACTTTAGACAGATCCAGACATCCAAGCAAATAACTCACACCATAACAATGAGACACCATAACAATGAGACACCATAACAATGAGAGAGATCAGATGTTATGTACACTCGTCTTTGCTGAATGCCGTTGTTGATGTTGAATGCCCACGATTAGTAAAATTACTCTTGTGTGCGCCCTGCGGGTTGCAGTAGCTTTTTTACATCCCGAGCGTGCTGATGAAAGTGGACCGTGGTCCTCCAAAAGTTGTGCTATGCTTAGCTTTATCTGCACGTATTACGCGGACAATGAGCAAATTGGAAAATATAATCCAGACTTCTAAAATGTGGATATTTAGATGTGTGGATGCGTATCGTGGAAGGAATAACAAAGAAATAAGGAAATCTTGGATAAAATTAGGGATACGAAGAAGAAAACCAGTGGCAGACAGTTAAACTTTTTGGTCATATCTAAAGATATTTCACGTTGTTGCAAGAAATGGTTGAGGGCGTACGTGTCAGAAGAAAAAAGAGTAGCCAATGAGTGGATAACATGAGTAGCCAATGAGTGGATAACATGAGTAGCCAATGAGTGGATAACATGAGTAGATGGGCAGTAACAAGTCTGCCAGATTGCACCATCGGGCAGGAGACAAATTATATTATAATTCTTCAGCTTATTCTTCAATCAAGTGAGGTTGTGTTTTTAGCCTGATGAGGTTCACGAAGCAAGCTGTGCGTTTTAGGACTTCGACGGTCCCCCACAGCTTTTCGAGCATGGTCGCTGCCCCGGACCAGACTGCCTCTCTTTGGTCTGTATAAGTAGGGCAGTCCTGCAGGATATGTTCTGGTCTTTGCCAGGTTGCTCCGCAGTCGTAGAAGCGGCGTCTCTAAGAGCCAATCTGTGGAGGTGGTCCTTGAGTCTGCAATCTCCGATTCTGAGTCTGATCTTTGTCTGTCTCTGCCAAGTTTGTCTATGCAGTCATTTTCTGTCATCGAACACACTCCTCGCGGCCTTCATCCCAAGGCTGTGGAGTACTCGGCCACACCTGGGGAGTCTGTAAGGGATTTCGGTCAACACGCTACGCATGAACATAGTCCCAGCAGTTGAACAAGGTAGTGGTCGATCGACGCAACGGGCCTTTGACGCCTACTCGAATACTATTATTATTATTTAAAAACTGGTTGTATACAGACTCTGCAGAGTTTTCTAAACCAGTATAAAGACGTTAAGTTGAGTTATGTTAAGTTAGACTGAGTTAAGTTAAGTTAAGTTGTAGTTGTATTTTGGCTGATAAGAATCTAAAAATGGAAATCAATTTCAGGTGATCTACAATGTGGAGGTAACAGCTAAACTAAACAAAATTGGAAACAAAACGTGAGGACAAACAAGTACTCACCAAAATAAACACATTATAGCAATGTAAGGTTCCCCTCAAGCAGGTGACACAGCCGTCTTCATTTTGCCGCCGTCTGGCCGATGATGTACTGCTTCTGGCCGATCTGCTGCTTCTTTGCCGCTTCAACGGCTGAAACGAGATACCAAGCGAAGCGACTGGTCAACATTACGTGCACATATAACTCATGATACGTATCGAAACAATTCAAGAAACACAAATAATGAAGCGACAACAGGTTAAATAAAAGTGCATTTTAAGTAATGGAAAAAACATACTATCAGACAATAGAAAAGAAAGTGAAGTACAATGCAATCCGGATTAGAATTTAACTAGCTACAGGCGATGTTTCCACATTGCTATAAAAAAAAAAAAAAAAGACACGCGTTAGGGGATTCAGACCAACTTGGACACCTCATAACAGACGATGAGGCTTACGTCTTGTCAGGCAACACACACTGATCAGAGAAGGTTAGCCAGGGTTGGGAGAAATATACTGGCCAAGACCTTCGCCTGATCTCTTCATTGGTCGTCCTGGTAATGAGCTGTTGTCGAGGACAACAGTCTGGCTAACAAGGTGAGGTTCGACGTGAACACCGTAGTAGTGAGCGATACGCAGATATATCTAAGTATAACACAAACTTCTGGAGGACCGTGGTCCACCTTCATCAGCACGCTCGAGATGTGAGGAAAGCTACTGCAACCCGTCACAACGCCTTTTTCTGGGCGCACATAACCTACTCATTGTGAGCATTCGAAACAACAACAATAGACACCTCATTAAAAAGTGTTACACTCGTCTAACTAAGACAAACAAGTACATATTCTTAAAAAAACAACAAGTTTTTATTGATACTAAGACTTCTTTCTTTTATTTTTGGAACTACATAAGTTTCTTCCCCTGCGTCGTCTTCAATAATCAAATAAGAAATGGTTGATAAGCGACATGTTGTTTCGGATAAATATAACTCACCATTGGGTCTTTCCGTCTGTCAAACGATAGTAATTGTGCTTTGGAAAAAAGGTATGTAACGATACAGTCCATGGCGGTAACGAATGTGACTCGTACGACCGATCCGATCAGAGAAGTGTCTTTCATAGTGTGTGCAAGGAAAGTCAGGACCATTAGCGGCATCGCATGGTGTGGCGCGTCTTCTCAAGCTCTGAGTCTTTAGCCTATCATCAATCAGTATCTCCTTTGTCTGTATTCCATTCTTAATTCTGCCCCTCCATGTAACACAATCCATGACGTCATGTTCCCATTATTCCAAATCGATGCCTGCATCATTCATATCCCGCTTGCATACATCATTGTACCGAACTAGTGACCGGCCCCGAAGACCTTTTCCCTAACTGTAATTCCCCATAGAAAATATATTTTTGTATTCTGCCATCATCCATCCAACGAATGTATCCCACCCACAGGAGCCTTCGAAGACTAAGCATGGACAAAATGGCGACAGTGCCTGCTCTCTACAACACCTCTGGGTTGGTGATCTTGTCTTGTCACCCAACCCCAAGGATTCTGCACAGACACCTCATGTGATAGCTGTTTAGCCGCCTTTCCTGGTGCATGGAGGTAGTCTATGTCTCACTGCCATAAAGAAGGGTGCTGAGGACACAGGGCTGGTAAACAAGTGTTTTTGTTTTAACAGTGAGCTTCTCGTTCTCCCAGACCATTTTTGTCAATCTGCTCATTGCTGTTACTGCCTTTCCTATCCTGATATTGATCTCTTGGTCCAGGAATAGTTTATTATTGACTGAGGATCCCAAGTACGTAAAATGATTTACTACACCGAGAACCTCATTATCAACTGAGATTACTGGTGGCTTGTTTGCACCCTGGACGATAGTATGTGTGTGTTCGTTTTGCTGATTGTTAACCCGAACTCACAGCAGACATGTGAAAATGCAGATAGTAAGCTTTTGCAGCTCCTCCTCTGAGTGAGTGGTAATTGCGGCATCATCCGCAAAGAGCAGTTTTTCTCATCAGCACCCTGTTTATTTTGGTCTTGGCTTTCAGCCTTTGGGAATTGAATAGGCCACCATCTGTGCGAGAATGAATGAAGATACCACCTTCCTGGTCACGAAATGCATGCCTCAAGAGAAGTGAGAAACATATTCTAAAGAGGGTTGGAGCAAGAACACAGCCTTGTTTCACTCCGTACTTGATTGCACGCTCCTCTGCGGACACACCGTCAAAGTTGATGGTGCCTTTGATGTCAGTGTGCAACGACTCGATAATGCTCAGAATAATCGGTGAGTAGCCAGTCCTCATGAGCGACCCGAACAGACCCACACGACTGACCAAGTCAAATGCCTCCGTGAGATCTATCAAGGCAATATACAGTGGTTGCTTTTGTTCTTTGCAATTCTCTTGCAGCTGTCGTAACGAGAATATCATATCTGTGGTAGACCTATTCCCACGAAAACCGCACTGTGACTCTGGGTAAACCTGGTCTCCTAAGACCTGGAGTCTATACAGAACAATTCTGGCAAGTATCTTCCCAACGGCACACAGCAGCGAAATTTCTCTGTAGTTGTTGCAGTCACTCCGGTCCCCCTTGTTCTTGTACACGGTTAGAATGCTCGAATCTTTGAAATCCTGCGGGACCTGTCCTTCATGCCAGCATAATCTTATCAACTGGTGTTTCTGTGGAGCAAGTATGTCCTTTCCACTTCCGATGACCTCTATTAGGATTCCATCTTTTCCTGGAGCCATGACAGAAACAAGGTCAGCAATAGCACAGTTAACTTCTGCCATAGTTGGCATATAACTGTAAGCGGTACTAATCTAGTTGACTGTATTTGGACAATTTGGAATGTAAAGGGTTAACTTAACTTTCATGTAACTTGCGGTCCATTATTTTGACTTAATGTGACCCGTGGACTATTAACTTCGTGTGACCTTTAGGGCAATTTAACTTCGAGACATTGGCTCTCAATACATCATTCTGTCAATTTGCATTAACATTTATATCTGGTTTCCCCGGCTGATATGTTTTCGCTCGTGCCCATTTTAGATTCCGCAAGCACTCCTCGTAAATCCACGGAACACGCGAGATTTATAAATCTTATTTGCTCAGGATCCAAGAACGATAACCTTATAAATTTTTGTTATTTATGGAAACTGACGTTCTGATGTTTCCTTCCCCCCTGACTCCCAGAAATATCGTATTCCATGAAAGGCAGCGTTGTAAAACTTCATGAAATTTATTACAGTGGCAACGGGAGAAGAATTAGTAAAATGAGGTTATACAACTCATAAATTATTGATTAACTCTCAAGGGAACGAGTTGCGCAGGTAAAACATTTTATAGCTACAGATTAATAGAAAATAAGCTCACGCGCACGTGCTGATACGTCACGTTCGTACGTAGGCTAAGAAAGTCACACAGATTGGTAAAAACGATACATCGGATATTCATCAATTTTTCTTGGTTACACTTATGGTAGTGTGGCTCAGTAGCAAGGTGCTCGATTTTGACGGTAAAGATACGAGGTTCGATGCCCATTTTCGACAATCTCCAGTGGACAAAGCTACCAGCGTTAGTTAGAAAAGTGAAAGCATTAAAGAATAAACATGGCCAACACTCATCACACAGGGCTTAGGCGTAGTAAATGAAGTCTCGGTACTTGCGTCTTAATTCACCCCAAATAGAAGAAATACCTATTTTAGTACCAATTTAGTACCTTGCTGCATTTATTTAACTAACCAGTCAGGTACCCATTTACAAACCAACATACAGCTGGGTTGACAGAAACGTGCCGGTAGGGGGAGTGGGACCCAATACCTTGAAAATCGAGTGCTCTACCACTTATCTAATCAGACATAACAATCAAATGACAATCCATAATTTGATTTCATTCGGGACTGACCACAACGTTAATTCTGATCATCATTTAACTTACTTTGCTATTTCTATCGACACTTTCTTCATTTGCACAGTCCTTGATTAAGGACAAATTAAGTGAAATGGTCGGTTCATATATTTTACTGTTGTAATCTAAAACTACTTTAACGGTTTTTTTGTTTTGTTTTAAATATATTAACTCTAATTTGTGTGAGATTTACTGCAATCTCTCGCAGATTTGATTTTTACTGAGTTGTGACTAATAATATTACAAAAATAAATTGAAGTTAAGGTCGTATTTTAGGTCAAAAACCGATAAACAGACATACAAACAAACACGTACATATATCATATGCCCACTCCGAAGTCTAGTTCTGCGCACTGCTACTGGTCCGGTAACGTCCACTAGAAGTACAATAGTGTGTGATGGCAATAGTGTGTGATCGCAATAGTGTGTGATGGCAATAGTGTGTGATCGCAATAGTGTGTGATGGCAATAGTGTGTGATGGCAATAGTGTGTAATGGCAATAGTGTGTGATGGCAATAGTGTGTGATGGCAATAGTGTGTGATCGCAATAGTGTGTGATGGCAATAGTGTGTGATGGCAATAGTGTGTAATGGCAATAGTGTGTGATCGCAATAGTGTGTGATGGCAATAGTGTGTGATGGCAATAGTGTGTGATGGCAATAGTGTGTGATGGCAATAGTGTGTGATCGCAATAGTGTGTGATGGCAATAGTGTGTGATGGCAATAGTGTGTGATGGCAATAGTGTGTGATGGCAATAGTGTGTGATCGCAATAGTGTGTGATGGCAATAGTGTGTGATCGCAATAGTGTGTGATGGCAATAGTGTGTGATGGCAATAGTGTGTGATGGCAATAGTGTGTGATGGCAATAGTGTGTGATCGCAATAGTGTGTGATGGCAATAGTGTGTGATGGCAATAGTGTGTGATGGCAATAGTGTGTGATGGCAATAGTGTGTGATCGCAATAGTGTGTGATCGCAATAGTGTGTGATGGCAATAGTGTGTGATGGCAATAGTGTGTGATGGCAATAGTGTGTGATGGCAATAGTGTGTGATGGCAATAGTGTGTGATGGCAATAGTGTGTGATGGCAATAGTGTGTGATATCAATAGTGTGTGATGGCAATAGTGTGTGATGGCAATAGTGTGTGATCGCAATAGTGTGTGATCGCAATAGTGTGTGATGGCAATAGTGTGTGATGGCAATAGTGTGTGATGGCAATAGTGTGTGATGGCAATAGTGTGTGATGGCAATAGTGTGTGATCGCAATAGTGTGTGATCGCAATAGTGTGTGATCGCAATAGTGTGTGATGGCAATAGTGTGTGATGGCAATAGTGTGTGATCGCAATAGTGTGTAAGCACATGCCGGCCTCTGCCACACCAATGACTCCTGGCATTAGATAGTCGCATCGTTTCTAGCACATGCACTCTGTGTTTCTTTTGGTGGTGGTTTAATTAAAGGTTTGCTTTTCTGGATTCTACTGACAAGGGCACGCCCCTTTCCACCCCAAACCGAAGTCTTTTGGCGATAATTGAACGTACAGACCAGTCTATGGATGTGTGTGTGTGTGTTTATCTTTGTAATGTGTGCGTATTGGCCAGTGTATAAATGCGTGTTTGTATCTGTAATATGTTCCACTAAGGCAGTTTTATAATATAGTAGTTTTGCCAATCCTTTCTGTGCGTGGAGAAGTGGTCATACCGAGGAAAAATTCCCGACATACCTGGTCAAACTGGACATGAAGTGATGTCGAACCTGGTATGTTGGGATTTGGGATTGCAGACCAAGCTTGCGCCCGATTTACACACCTACACCCCGTTTCCATCTCAACGGCCATTTTATACTGCGTATACTGTCACAAGAAGGCTGTGTATCAGTGAAGCGTCCATTTTACAATCCCAACGCACTTGGTTCTAATCACGCATGTGTCCAGTTTGGCAGATGAGGTTTTTTTCCCGCTCATCCACCTACGGAAAGTAATGGCAACCTACCGTGCTGCACACTTGCCAAGAAACTGATAACAGCCAACTAGGTTGTCGGTTGTGAGATGCGACGTTCTGTAAAGGCCATGTTACACTCTTTGTTTAGAAACTTCCACCACGCATGCGCATTTTCTGTGGCATAGTTCTTAGGAATGGTACTACATGTGCAACTTTCATTGTTTATAAGTGGTCAGCACGATTTGCCGGGGGCTTGGCCATTCTCTTTATTTGCATAAACGCAAAACGCTCTCTACCTGACGAGAGAGCTGTGGAAAGTCCATTCCGCCAAACTTTTAAAATATATATTTATATTCTATATATGTATGTGTATATTACCTTTCGTATTGTATTGGTTCTCAACTCAAATGTCTTTGTTTACTTTATGATTTAATTAGGTGTTTTCGTTTTTTCTTTGTCACTGTCGGAGGCTTTGTGGCTATATCTTGGATTCAGTTTTTGTTCCTGCCCCGGTGTGGGTAAATGAGCTTTGTCTATTTACGGTGTTATCGACTGGGGGATATTCAACAGCAGGGCTCGTATTATCAGTTGTCTCGGCTCCCATTGTCTTACTTGGCTCAGTTTTTCTTTCTATTTTACCGTGGAAAGAGTCTAGAGGTCACTTCTATTTCTTACTGCATGAGAGCTGCCCCATGCCAAGTCCTCACTGGTCGCATCACACGACATATACCGTTTCTCTATTCTCTTTTTTTGGACCTCAGACACTTTTGGTTGACTTTTATTGTATTTCTGCATTATATTGTGTTTTTTAACGCTTTTAGACTGTTATCCTTGACCTATATGAAATACTTGTTTTTAAATTATCCTGCTACACATTTGCTTCCTTTCTTCTTCTTCTTCTTGTTCTTCTACCATCCACAGCAGGCATTTTAAAGTACAGGGTTAGCCTTCCCTTTTCGATCCCTTCTCCTTAGCCAGTCTGCTCTGTTGCAGCATGTTATCCAGGATCACCGTGTGGAGCTGTAGAAGAGTCTTGGCAGTTCTGGTTCGCTGGCCCTGACGCTGGCAGTCAGTTATGGGTCGGTGACCACTGCAGTTCATGCAACTTCCGTTGTTCGACTTTTATATAGTTGTTGTTTGCGAATGCCTACATCGTGTAGTTTAAGCTTTTGTACGCCCTGAAAAGGACACATGGCGGGCTGCAGTAGCTTCCCTGACATCCCGAGCGTGCTGATGAAGGTGAACCGGGGTCCTCCAGGCAATTGTGCTATGCTTGACTTCTTCTGCGTGTCATTCACTACTATGGGGATCACGTCGATCCCTCACATCGATAGCCAGGCTGTCACGAAAACAGCCCACTTCCAGGGAGGGCTACTTTGAAGCCGAGGTGAGGGCCTTGGCCAGTCTATTTTGCCTGACCAGACATTAGTCTTCCTCCCAATCTCCAGAATATGCGCCTGGCCTGGTCTCAGAAGATCTTTCGTTAACTCACGCCCTTCTTTAAACATCGTTGTCCAGTTCTTCACTGTTGTCTTCGACACACATTTGCCACTTTACACTGCCTGCATTATGCGATGAATGTCAACTGGTCGACATCCCTCAGCTGTTAGAAACCGAATCACCGTTCGCTGATCAACTGTGTACTAATTCCATATCACACCCGCCATGTTTTCAACGATCTTCTGAGAAAACTATGAGTCGGAGGATAATGAAATTTTGCAAACTTGACGGTTGGTATGGGCTATTTACACCAGAAGTGACGTCTTCTTCTTCTTCGCTCGCCCTGAAAAGGACTTTGTGACACAGTTTACACTGGCAATATATGCGCCTTTCGGTCCGACACGCCCGGTTTCAACAGGACAGTTTGGGAAATTTGGTTTGTCTCCCTTCTGCGATCAGATTTGTCTTAGCCAGACTACACGAGAGCAGCCTGCTCCATTTGGAGTCAGAATAGGGTCTTGGTTCGCTATGGTTAGCTGACCCTGGTGCAAACAGCCACCTATGAGTCGCTCGCCGATGACAGCTCATTCACTGTCTCAACAGCGGCCCTGGGTCCGTTCAGCCAGACTGAGAGAGTAGGGAAGGCAAACACTGTCTCACATAAGTAAAGGTTTGTCGCAACACTGCTGACGGGGATGAAGTGGTGAGAGACTTCAGTATACTACGCCACAGCGCGTATGAGAAAGAGTGGCCAGTTCGTGCCTTTCCTCGCAGACCTTTGCTTCCCTCGAGTTCATGTCGGGTACCAATTTATAGTTGTGTCGACTGGAGCGTGATGGTTTGTTCCAGTTGAACCTCGTACCTTAAGTGTCGTACAAAAATCGGATGTGTCATGCTGAATGGCTCAGATATCGAAGCCTCGCTGTAAACTTCAACACAACATAGCAGACCCGACTTATCTAGGACGAACGAAGAAGACTGCGCGTTCAGCTAAAGCCCAGACTGCTATCACAAATTCTACAAGACTTTGACTTCTGTTGCACAACCATGAATTAGAGAGTCTTCTGCTCTATAGGGGCTAAAACACCCATTTCACTACATGTTCTCGGTGTGGAAGTGATCCTATTCACCTCTCTATCACACAAAAACGGTTCTGGAGGCGCTGAAGCACACACTAAAAAAGAAAAAAGAAGATATTTTTGGCGTGGAGGGTAATCAACAACATTATCACTGCCCACGGAATTCATTGCAATTGGTCCCTGGACAAAACGGGCTTCCAGGAAATGAGATGGCTGACAGAATGGCAAAAAACGGTAGCCTGCAAACAAACATTTGGACAGACCCTGCAGTAACCAACCACAGTAAAACGAATTATTAAGAATAATACCAGATATCTCTGGATGAACAGGTGGACGAGTGGAACAACAGGTCGCAGTGTATTTAGCGAAATGTCACCGCCAACAAGTAATGATGACATAAATAGACTACTTAGAAGAGATCACAGTATCATCTTTCAGTTCCGAACAGGGTACACCAGAGTCAATAGCAAGAATCAATAGCCAGAATCAATAGCCACTCGAACGGCATCAACGTCCGTGTGCAGACATTGCTCTCACCCTGATGATACCTACTTAATGAGTCCAAGGCGCTCGCGGACATGAGGAAGAGACTCTTACAAGCAATGCTGAAAATTGCCAACGAACTGTTCGACTCGGTGAAACAACTGAAGAAGACTTGTATCTATATAATAATGGTATTGGGCTGCCAAGAGCAGGCGTGCCTAGCAGATATGGTATAACAACAACAACAACAACAACATACAAAGAGCCATATAAGAAGCCTTTGAGAAATTGACCTTAGTATAGAAATTAGATTTCTCTGCCTTTCTAACCACAAAGGATCTGCTCAGTGCAGCTATTATTACCGCAGCCAGACAAAGAATTTTAGAAACAGAAACAAAACAAAGACCTCCAGTCGAAAGTCAGTCGTATCATTGAATCGATCCCTGGTGGCAGACACTAAGCATGGCTAAAATGTTTGTCCATTAGCCTGCCTGTACTCTTCCATAAAGCCTTTATCATTTTGGCAAAGGATTAAGAATAAAGGCAGGACAGACAGGGAAGTCGAAAACTTAAAAACGGACAAAGAAACGGACATTTTTTTACAAAAATTAGATGATTGCGAAAGACTGTTGTTAGAGAAACACAATGAAAATATGACGAAATGTTATAACAGTGTCTTGGGTTGGTGTCGAGTTTAGCGAGTTTCTAGAAGCAAAGGGGGGCCTGATTCTGGACCATGTCGCGAGATGCTACAGTTTACCCTGCTGTATCTACATGTGTTTAGCGAAGAGGGGAAATTGCTACTACAAGCTTTTGAAACTGAAGATCGGTACTGTCCCTGACACTTAAATACCATTCAGAAACAGTTTGATGGAATAGTTTTTATCGACTTAGTCCTAATCAGAATAAATAGATGGAATCTGTTCATCGACTTAATCCGATCCAGAAATAATTAAATCGAATCTTTTTATCGGCGTAATCCCATTCTGAAATAAATAGATCGAATATTTACCATCGACTTAATCCCATTCAGCATTACTGGTTATTAGACTAACGTTATATTTTATGGTAAATACGCTTGTGTCAGGATAAACCACCGATGTGTGAGAGGTATATGTCGAACGTTCCATCATATATATGGACATAATTATTAATAATAATAATAGCTGCCCATCGCCTGCAAAGATGGCGACAGCATCAGACTTGTGCTGCCAGATGTTATCTCATCCTCATCATCTAGCCACTTGTGTCGTTAGAAGACGTAGGCTGGTGTAGTTTTCTGTCGTGTGCCAGTTTTGTCTCCGTTTACTGTTGATTCAATGTCTCACTAATACCATCTATCCGTCTTTTTTTCCCTCGTGATCTACCTCATGCTAGGCAGCCCTGATGACTGCTATTGTAGACAGGAGCAGCTAGTACCTATGGTGATCTCATATGACTATAAAGTCCAATCATAGCACGGCAGACTCTGTTGACATGTAAGAATGAGTCGGCTGTGTAGTCTTGGCGCGTTCTGTTCCTTGGGCGGATCACTTTCTCTGAGCCTCGGAGATGACGTTTCGATCTGAGCACTATGTGGGATTTAACGCGCAAAGAGGGACGGTTCTGCGCCAACGTGGAAGCTTTTCATAGACATTTTAAAGGAGTCTCTGCAGTGTTTCTTCTGTCTCCTTGTTGAGTGTCGTTTGGGGAGGCGCTTATCGGGCATGCGAACAACACGTCCCTGCCATCTTATCTGGGATTCTTCCAGAAGCGTGTGGATGCTCAACATATTAGTCTTGCTAAGAATTGCATTTAGGTACTTCATCCTGCCACCTCAACCCAACGTCCCGCCACCTCATCCCAACGTCCGGCCACCTCATCCCAACGTTCTACCACCTCATCCCAACGTACTGCCACCTCATCCGAACGTCCCGCTACCTCATCCCAACGTCCTGCCACCTCATCCCAACGTACTGCCACCTCATCCGAACGTCCCACCACCTCATCCCAACGTCCCACCACCTCATCCCAACGTCCCGCTACCTCATCCAAACGTCCCACCACCTCATCCAAACGTCCCGCTACCTCATCCCAACGTCCCGCTACCTCATCCCAACGTCCCACCACCTCATCCCAACGTTCTACCACCTCATCCCAACGTCCCACCACCTCATCCAAACGTCACACCACCTCATCCCAACGTCCCACCACCTCATCCCAACGTCCCGCTACCTCATCCCAACGTCCCACCACCTCATCCCAACGTCCCACCACCTCATCCCAACGTCCCGCTACCTCATCCCAACGTCCCGCTACCTCATCCCAACGTCCCACCACCTCATCCCAACGTCCCACCACCTCATCCCAACGTTCTACCACCTCATCGGAACGTCCCACCACCTCATCCCAACGTCACACCACCTCATCCCAACGTCACACCACCTCATCCCAACGTTCTACCACCTCATCCCAACGTTCTACCACCTCATCCCAACGTCACACCACCTCATCCAACGTTCTACCACCTCATCCCAACGTCCCACCACCTCATCCCAACGTCACACCACCTCATCCCAACGTCACACCACCTCATCCCAACGTTCTACCACCTCATCCCAACTAGCCTGCACAGAAAGCTCATGTAAGAACGATTTAGATGCCTGGCGTGTCTGAAATACATTGTGTCACGGGCATGCAGCAGAGTCTATCAACGGCCGCCTCTTGGATGTTAACACCGCAATAGGTGAATCAGTAGTTCGATATCAAACAAGGTTCGAGAGAAGTTGCGCTCGTGACAGAACGAAACATGAGTGTGTACAACCAGCGAGCAACAAAATCATCAGTATCGCAACCATTAGCCATTTGCTGAGAAACACTGAGAATACATGGGTATGCCTAGAGGGTGATGCAGTAGATTCTTATAAAAAGAATAAAACAGAACGGAACAGACGAAGATTCGCTACAGTTGCACGATAAACAATAATAAACGACTTCACGGGTGGTACACACAAGAAGACTGCATTTCCTCACGACCCCTAATTCAATAGTAGACATTAAATTACTATCTTAGATGAAAATAGTTCATCCATTGTTTTTTTGAATCTTTATGTGTACTCTGTGTTCCAATAATTATTGCAGGAAAACCGAGAAAAATATGGATTGATGGTGTTAAAGAAACACTACAGCGGTATGGATTGAAAACAACACCGGCCACACAGGTGGAGCAGAAAGAAGACTACACCTTCCCTCGGCATCTAACGACGAAATGGGACACACTAGTTCCGATGACGCTCTAGTCTGTATTGGCTTATATCATATTCAGCTCTTGACATAAACTTAACACACATTTGACGGAAGAGCAATCACGTAATCCACTAGGATATGCCACGTGTAACTAAATTCCCTCACAACTCATCCCAGAACATTCGGCTCACGTGCAGGCATCGCAAATAGCAGGCATGCAATTAAAAGATCGGGAAACGAGAAAGAAAATCTAGGTATCTTGCATGCGTCTGCAAAGCTCGTCTTTCAAACACTACCGCCGTAAAACAATCGATGCTAAGCAAGCATAAAGAAACGCTTGAGCGAGTAGCCAGTTCTGAGCCGAACATGCTCCAGGATTTGATCGGTAAATAAGACTCGTGCCAATCTCAAAATAGATCATCGCGAATGATTGACTTGCATGACAAGTGGAAGATAAACGATCGATTCCGAGCACTTGGCGTGACTTATCCATTTGATTTCTGATACAGCTCACAGCCCATGCAACACTCTTCAGACTTAATCTTCATCTTCCGCCTTCCTCTACTCATTCTTCTATCCTCTTCTATTCGCGATAATGTTGTCTAACATTGCATTGCCATGCATTGTTGTTGTTATTATTATCCCATAGTTGCTGAGCAAGTCTGCTCTTGAAAGTCCAATGCCGTTCTAATATTTAAATATATATATATATATATACATAGTTCTTCTTTAGTTGAGTCACTGCTCCGTACAGTGTGTTGGTAATTGTCGGCAGTGCTTGTAAGAATCTTTTCCTAGTGTCCACAAGCGCCTTGCCCTCAATGAATAGATGTTGAATTGTTTAATCAGGATGAGAGCACTGTCTGCACAGAGGCAGGTGTTGGGGATTAATGCGGTTCAAGTGGCTATTGACTCTGGTATGTTCTATTTGGAAAAGATGAGACTTTGATCTCTTCTATGTAGTTTATTTATGTCAGTTACTTTTTGGCGGCGACATTTCGTTAAATACACTGCGACCTGTTGTTCCCTCGCCCACCTTTTCATCCAGATTTCTCGGGTATTATTCTTAATATTTCGTTTTACTGGGTGGTTACCGCAGGGTCTATCCAATTGTTGTTTCGAGGCTCCTGTTTTTGCCAATCTGTCAGCCATCTCGTTCCCTAGTAGCCCACTATGTCCAGGGATCCATAGTAAGGTGACATTTATCCCGTGCGCAGTGATGATGATGTTGATCGCCCTCCCCATCAAGAATATCTCCTTTTCTTTGTATGGGGTGTTCTTCAGCGCCCCCCAGAACCGACTTGGAGTCACTAAAAATTACCAAATCCATCGGCAACAGTTTGCCCAAATCAAACTGTTGGTGAAAAATCTCAACTGCTGTTTTTATAGCCTCGGCCTCCGCTTCATCGTTTGAATGGTTTTCGCCGCATGAATCACAAAACTCGTATATGAACCCATCCGTGTATTTCATATTACCATGTATACAGTTGTTATTCGTCTCCTTCTGATCACTAAACTGTCTCCTCTTCAATTTCCACGTATAGTTTTCATATAATGTTTGTCGATCACATGTGATGAAGACCGCTCTCTTTCCTCAGTCTTTTTTCTTGATTCTCTTGCTTCTCTAGCTGATTTGTCTTCAGGGTTTACTCCCGAAGCCATTTTGTGTCGGACCCAAAGGTGCAAATATCGCAGTCACGCTGTAACTATGACACAACAGATGCCGTTCTCCGGACCACATCCTGCTACTTGTAAAGCCATTTTCAGAGCAATAGCGGGGGTTCAAGAACGAAAGAAGAAGAAGAAGACGAGTTTATACAAAATACAATTACATAAAAATGTATACTTTTAGGCATTTTTCGATCAATGTGATCCATATGCTTAATGACCAGAAGCAAAATTGTTGATATCCGGTTCTAATGCTGTGACGGATAACAGAAGATCCCCTCCGTCCATGATGTTAAGGAGAATTCCGCGATTGGCTGAGCAAATACATCACACTACTGAAAACTGATTCTACAAAATAAGTAGAGTGCAGAAGTGGGAGACAAATAGAAGGGGAAGTGATGGTGCGCAACAGAGTGCGAGTGGTCCCCTAGTCTCGTGCTGTGCCCCCTCCCCCTTTAGCGAGATTTCCTCTGTGGCCCCTTTGAAATATCATGGGGGCCCTACGGTGCCATATGGTCCTCGATTGAGAACCGCTAGTCTGAAAAATACGGAAGAGGAGGGGAAAGGAGAGAGGAGAGGGGGGTGTGGGGTGTGGTAGTCTGTCGTTAGCGTTGTGAGTGTTGGTTATTGTAAAGATTGGTTTACTGTAAGCTGTAGTGCCTGAGGCTGGTTTGTGGGTCGGCTACATGGTAGAGGCCATTTTGTAGGGGCTGTTTTGTATCGAGCTGTTTCAAGTGCGGACTTTTCAGTCTGGGCTTTTTTGTGTCTGGGCTGTTTACAGGGGCTGTTTTGAGTGTGGTATATTTTATAGGAGCTGTTTTGAGTGTGGTATATATTATAGGGGCTGTTTTGAGTTATTTTATTTTATACTGGCTGTTTTGAGTGTAGTATATTTTGTCCAAGCTGTTTAGCTGCTGTTTGCGAATGCCAGCAATGAGTAGGTTATTCTTTTTTATTTTGTCAGAGCTGTTGTGAGTTTTTTTCTATTTTGTCTGAGCTGTTTTCAGCGTTTTCTATTTTGTCTGAGCTGTTTTCAGCGTTTTCTATTTTGTCTGAGCTGTTTTTGAGTCTTTTCAAATTTGTCTGAGCTGTATTGGGTGTTTCTATTTTGTCTAAGCTGTTTTGAGTGTTTTCTATTTTTGTCTGGGCTGTTTTTTAGTGTTTTCTATTTTGTCTGTCTCGCTTTGGGCGTGTGTTATTCTGTCCAAGCTGTTGTGAGTGTGGGCTATCATGTCGCTGTACATCATTATCGGTATTTCGTTTTCGCTTGGACCACAAGACATCCACAATATTTGACCTCCTTATAGGGTGTCTGCACCAAAGCATTCCCGTGCCCCTTCATTTGAGTTCTCTGTAAGTCATACTTGAAATATTATAAACACTGGTTTACATACAATTCGAGATGTACAATAATAAAATCACTGCGGAAAATATAATGATCGGTGGTTGAACACAAACATTTCGAGGCACGATAAACAAGATCTACCTACCCATCTCCGCCAAAAAGGTCAACCCATGACCTTCTGTTATATTGAAGAGTTATTCTCATCTCCATGTTCAGGCGACCAGACACGAACATGGCCGATCTCTGCTTTATAGATCTCGTCTTTGGAAAGGTCATGCCAAAATCAAAGTTACCATATCCGGAAGTACATTTTTTTCGTGTCTTTTTATTTCTACTTTTGAAGCGCGCTTTCAAGTGGCAGGGTGGTAAAGGGGCTTGAATTTTACTTTAAAGAAAACCAAACAAAGGTTCGTTTCCTTAGCAGCGACAAATTTTAATTTACCCAGCGCAAGTAAAGTGTAATCAGTGTCAGGTGGAACACACTGCCCCTTACATCCTGGTTGGAATTCCAGGAAACAGGCTCTGTCACAACAGTCCAGTCAACGAAGTGGGGATCAATACTACAAACCCCTTAGCGGTGAGCTTACTGAAGAGTCTCGCTTGCACTAGTCATGAGAAACCAGGTTCACTTTCCAAAGTGCGCCTTGGAATGTAAGAAGAGTCCCTGTAATCAGCTACCAAAAGAAACTTCAGGAATTTACTCCACACAGTACGAAAAGTTTCGCACAATAACAGTTCGCCCACTTGTAAATGAGTACCTGCTTGTTAAATAAGGGATTTCAAGGCAGCTAGGGTGGAGATGTTCAACGTCAGAAGTAAATCTAAAATCTCCTGCACATAATTCTAACATTTCATTCCTAACGACAGTTTTATAGTATCTGAAGTTGTACGTGGTTTGACCGTCTACGAATCTGTACGTGTGTTTTGGTGGTCCATGAAGTGGTATGAGTGTGTTGATGGTCCATTTGATGGTACGCATGTTTTGACCATTCTCATGATGGTACGCAATTTGACCGTTCATATGATGGTACGCATGTTTTGACCGTCCATGTAGTGGTACGCGTGTTTTGACCGTCCATGTAGTGGTACGCGTGTTTTGACCGTACATGAAGTCGTACGCATGTTTTGGCCGTCTAAGTAATAGTACGAGTGTTTTTACCGTTCATGAAGTGGTGTGCGTGTTTTGACCGTTCATATGATGGTATGCATGTTTTGACTGTTCATGTAGTCGTACGCATGCTTTGACCATCTATGTAGTGGTACAAATGTGCTGATCGTCACGAAGTAGCACACACTCACCCACTTTATGAACATTCGCGGTGTTTTATTCACACCTGAGTTTGTACATAAACCGATATATGGTGATTTGACAGTACATAAAGTGGCCCGTGGTGTTTCTACCATCAATATTATGATCTTTAGCGTTCTGACCCCCTGTGAATTGACCAGTGTGTTAACGTTCTTTGAAGGGGTCCGGGGATGTCAAATCTATGAGAACCACTGAGCATATGTATTCTACGTTAACTCACATCCTATCTAGCATCCTCCTGTAATCTACCTGGTGACTGACAAAACCCACGATAACGAGTTATCACACCTGGTCGCGGCAAACGTCAAAGACATTGATAGCTCAATGTTACGCTGGTAGTAAATGACGAATCTTAGTACAGTGGTTTTTTTCCTTCTCATTGCGATTTGGCAGCAGATCTGATGTAAGTGTTTATAGATACATTTGGAAACATGTTTAATGCAAAAAGAGCCCTACCAATAAGAATATTTATATCATTAACGCAGAATGAGTTTACATGTGTCTGTGAAGAAAACGTAATATGCTCGTGAGAAACAGCTTCTCGGGACGTAGCCTCATCAGATTTAGCAGAAAGATCCTATTTGATCCCTTCATAGATTGTAATGCACGTTAGATCCAACATGATATAAAGGTAAATTGTATGCTATTTAATAAACAAAATTACAACGGCAGCATATATATATCGATATATATATATATATATATATATATATATATATATATATATATAAGGCAAAGTCCACCGTAGACAATGATGGCCTAATTTATTTACTAACGCTATTTTTAGTAAGGATTAACTGCGCTACTTTTTATCCTCACTCTCTCGTCTTGAGCCGCCCTACCACAGTGGCAAGTCAAGGACAAGACGACTAGGGGGCGACTATAAGATGCAGGATATATATATATATATATATATATATATATATATATATATATATATATATATATATATATATATATATGAACTGCAACTCCATGACCCAATTCGAGGTGTAGTGCGCTAGCGCATGACCGTATGAGCAAATGGTACGCTGAATGAATCCGTTACACAAGTTCACCAAAATGTGTGCCGATTTAGATATAAGATCGACTGTTTAAAAAAAAAAAACCACAACTTTAACGATCGGTTTGGTAAATGGGTGGGTATGGGTTGTAAGAGACGAGCGAGGGAATGTGTTAGAAAATCACCTCCCCCCCACCCCCAGCACCAACGCTCTACAGGAAGACCGAAAATAACATTTAAAATATTTAGTTTCGGCCCCATGACACAGGGACCAGCATATGTAGACATACAACAACTGAACAACATGCTTATCTTCCTACCAAGTACAGGGAAGACTACCTCATTCAGTGCGCAGAACCGATATATTGGCTTGGGCAGTTTACACATAAAAAATTTAGTTCATTCAGTTCGTAGAACCGATATGTCGGCTTGGGCAGTTTACACATCAATAGCTTAGTTAGTTCATTCGGTTCGTAGAACCGAAGTACCGGCTTAAGCAGTTTACACATCAACAGTTTAGCTCATTCAGAACGAAGAACTGATATATCGGCTTGGGCAGTTTACACACCAACAGCCTGAGTTGTAGATGTGTGACCTGTCCAAGACTCTACGTACTCAATGAGTTAAAGCTCTTAATCGCCGACAGTCCATGTCAAGACACACAACAACTTAAGAAAACATGCATATTCAACTTCCTCACACAGGGAATAGAGAGAGAGGGAAGAGGAAACTAATGTTCCGTTAGGCAAAACATACTGGTCAGACTATATTAGGCAGGGTCAGATTATTTTAGTCTAAGTCAGATGAAGCATACTGGTCAGTCTTTTTTTTAGTAATGGTCAGGTGAAACATATTGATCATATTACTTTAGCCAGGGCCAGGTGAAACATAATGATCAAGACCCCCCACCCCTCACTTCCAATTAGTTCTGCCTGGAAACAGGCTATTTCACGGCAGTCTGGCAAACGAGGTGACGATCAACATTGTGATCCCCACAGCAGTGAGCTTAACGAGGAGCCTCGCATTGCACTACAAACACATACGCCTCTGGATGTAAAGATATCCACTGCAAGACGCCATAAAAAAATATCCACTGCAAGGCTCCATTAAAGAAGATAGCCACTGCAAGATGCCATCAAAATATATCCACTGCAAGGCTCCATTAAAGAAGATAGCCACTGCTAGACGCCATCATAGGAGATAGCCACTGCAAATACGCCATCAAATAAGATAGCTACTGCAAATACGCCATCAAAGAAGATAGCCACTGCAAGACGCCATCAAAGGAGATAGCCACAGCAAGAAGCCATCAAAGAATATAGCCACTGCAAGAAGCCATCAAAGAAAGTCACCAAGAGGACAACTCAACCACGAGTTGCATTAGGAACAACAAAACCAAACAAAAATAAAAAAATGCCGGCAAGGGAAAAGTGAAACTGGTTATCCCAAGGATCAAAAGATCAAAGTGAAGAGGACTGAAAACGATACTACAGACACTTAAAATGCCTTTGATTTATGTTCCAGGTGAACAGGATTATTTGAAATCGATTTTCCTCTTGAAATGTGCAGAGCCGACCTGCAAAACCACGACCATTAGTGTAAGGCAAGTATTGATCGATTTTTCCACAAAGTGTTGGCCAACTTTTGCGGAGTCCACTATTTATTTTTGACTTCATGAAGTTTTCAGGAAGAAAGCTACGAGAATTATTTGGATCATTTAGAAAGCGAATGAATGAACACAGTTAAGCGGGAGTATTGAACTGTGGTGTTGTTTTAGAAACATGCACAATGAACAAACGTTTGAAAGAGAAGATTTACGCCCTTCGAAATGTGGTGATAGAATGGGTTGCATTTGGGTGTGTTGGAAAAGTTAGGGATGGGAAAGATAATTAACGAACCAATTCAGAGTGAGACAGTTTAAATATTTGGGACATTTTGAAAGAAACAACGCAGAAGAAAACCGCAGCGAAGAGGAAGTAGAGAGAAAAAGTGCAAGAGGAAAAGTGTAAGAGTAAAAGTGTAAGAGGAAAAGTGTAAGAGGAAAAGTGTTAGAGGAAAAAGTGTAAGAGGAAAAGCACACTTATGTGGGAGGATATCAAGAAATGGACACGTTTCTTCTTCCTCTTCATCTTTTTTTTTCTTCGACGATCAACTGATGTTATGCTTCAAGTCCGGTGAGATTCACGATCAACTGATGCTATGCTTCAAGTCCGGGGAGGTTCACGATCAACTGATGCTATGCTTCAAGTCCAGTGAGGTTCACGATCAACTGATGCTATGCTTCAAGTCCAGTGAGGTTCACGATCAACTGATGCTATGCTTCAAGTCCGGTGAGGTTCACGATCAACTGATGCTATACTTCTAGTCTGGTAAGGTTCACGAAGGAGACACTGTTTCAGGTCTTCGCCGGTCCCCCGCAGCTTTTAAACCATGGTCGCTTCCACGGGCCAAACTGCTTCTCTTTGATCTGTGTCAGTGGGGCCGTCCTGCAGGATATGTTCTGGTGTTTGCTTGGGTGCTCCACGATCGCACGTTGCGATTTCTCTAAGACCCATTCCGTGGAGGTGGGCTTTGAGTCTGCGATGTTACTTTCTGAGTCTGAAGATCTTTGTCTGCACATCTCTGCCAAGTTTGTCTATGCAGTACTTTTCTGGTTTGTATTCATTGTGCTGGTCTCTTCATTCCGTTTTCATGGATTGTTTAATGAGTGTCTATGCTTCTTTGTAGCTCTGTGGATGCGGAGTCTGCGTGTCCCTACTTCCAGCTAATGCGAGCTTATCAGTCTTCTCGTTTCAAAGGACCCATCTTCCCCATCCTCATCAAGAGTCCTCATCCTCATCAAGAGTCCCCATCCTCATCAAGAGTCCTCATCCTCATCAAGAGTCCCCATCCTCATCAAGAGTCCCCATCCTCATCAAGAGTCCTCATCCTCATCAAGAGTCCCCATCCTCATCAAGAGTCCTCATCCTCATCAAGAGTCCCCGTCCTCATCAAGAGTCCCCGTCCTCATCAAGAGTGCCCATCCTCATCAAGAGTCCCCATCCTCATCAAGAGTCCCCATCCTCATCAAGAGTCCCCATACTCATCAAGAGTCCCCATCCTCATCAAGAGTTTATCTTCGAACTCATGAGAACAGTGAATGTTGACACAGTGGTACTCATCGATTTCAATAGACAAACAATACTGACTCAATTTTATTGGTGCTATCAATCAACAACAAACACACAGGAGCAACTAAAATTACATGGTTTTTTGGCTTGGTTCCGCGGGTGAGAATTTATAGGGTTGAGGTATAAAGGTAGCTTACCCCTGCATTTAAATGCAGTGTGTGGGCTAGTGTGTTATTGAGATATATATTTAAAATAAGGAAATATAAAAAAAAAACTATGTTTGTCGGTACTGGGTTTTATCTATACTAAGACATGACTTTTGTTTTTTGGGACCACAGGAGTGTATTTAACAAATATTTTGAGTGTTTCTTTGATCAACTGATGTATTGGGAAATTTGTGTGTCTGAGGTTTTGCTTTTTTTTATTGGTGTTTTTTAAATGAAAAAGCTTGATGCCGTTGATCGCTTGATAACTTATACTTCTCGTAAGGAAATTGAAGCGACCAAGCAACATTGGTTGACGGCTTTCATCTTTGAAATAGATCATCTTTCATGTCTATATCTTCACCTGCGCCATTTTCAATATTTGCTCCGCGTGGTTCGACTAAGAGCGACCAAGACCCTTCTCCCCTTCCATCTGGTGATAACAGGCTGCAACAGGACAAACTGGCTGAGGAGAAGGGATCAAAGAAGGATAGCTAACCCGGTACACACAAATGTCTGCTTAGTCGGGTGTCGGACCGAATGATGCAAATATCGCAGTCAATCTGTAAACTACGACACAACGCATTCCATTCTCTGGACAATATCCTGCTACTTGCAAACTCTTTTTCATGGCTTGATAGCGGGAGATTGTGAACAAAAAAGAAGAAGAAGAAGACGAAGAAGAAGATGAAGAAGAAGAAGACGAAGAAGAAGAAGACGAAGAAGAAGACGAAGAAGAAGACGAAGAAGAATGCGACTTGAAGTTGCTAGTCTCGCTGTCGATGCAAGTTTTTCAGTTGAATTTTTTGAATGACCTATCCATGATCTGTCAAAGTTTGATAGACTAACAGCTGATACTAGTCAAGGCTGTGCACTAAATCCTAGTTCTTTATGTTATGGGGAAGTTGGTTAAAATAGGAGAAATAGAAGTTCACGCAAATGGACAAGGCCAAATAAAAGCTTGTAAATTCATGGTCTCACACGGACTTGAACCCGTGCCTCCAAAATATCAATCTGAATATCAATCTCTTGGCCCCACACTGGTCATCACTATCATCTGTTCGACTGATTAAAAAACGGACAGACAGACACGACATGTTAGTCAGGACAGGTAAAATATACTAGCTAAGATTCCCAGCTAGACTTCCTAGTAGCCGTCCCTGGAAACAGGCTGTTCTCATGGCAGCCTGGCTAACGAAATGAAGAATCGACGTGATCTCAGTAGTAGTGAGCGACACACAGATGAAGCACAACCACCTGGAGGACTCCGGATCATCTTCATCAGCCCACTCGGGATGTGAGGAAAGCTACGACAACCCGCCACCTAACGTCCTTTTTAGAGCGCACAAAAGAGTAATGATACTCAGTGTGGGCATTCAACAACAACAAACAACAAGCACAGCGCGTTACCGAACATAAAGAAAGAACCAATACAGTTGGGCATAGGTAAGAAAATAGTGGGTATGATTAAGGGCTAACAATCATATCATGTAAAATACACAACTACAGAGAACGCATAAAAGTGCTTTAGCGCCAGCTTTCCGTAAGTGGACAGATGCAGTGATGGCCCTACGATAAGTTAAATGACCGAAAGAGAGACCAGAAAGGTTGTTGTAGTACTGTGGTAAAACAACTGGGTCGCAAACCCAATAGATTTCCCCACAAGAAACAATATAATAACAGTGATTCAGCTCAAAAAATGTAAGCAAGCCTTTAAAAATATGAATGCTTACCTAAAAAAAACCACCAAAAAAAAACCAGTCCCCTAAAAAAAAACGACAGAGTTAACAAGACAGCGTTGCCAAAATAAAATGAAACAAAAAAAAGTAAATTGATGCCGAACACGACTTTTTGTTGTTTGCGAGTTTCAACAATGAACTACAGCGAGCCTGATACAAGCGGAGAAGATAACATCAGACAAAAGGAGGAAGGAGCTAGAAACAGATGGAGAGAGGAACTCGAAACAAATAGAGAGAGGAACTCGAAATAGATGGGAGAGGAATTCGAAATTGATGGGAGAGGAATTCGAAATAGATGGAGAGAGGAACTCGAAACAGATGGAGAGAGGAACTCGAAATAGATGGAGAGAGGAACTCGAAACAGATGGAGAGAGGAACTCGAAACAGATGGAGAGAGGAACTCGAAACAGATGGAGAGAGGAACTCGAAACAGATGGAGAGAGGAACTCGAAACAGATGGAGAGAGGAACTCGAAACAAATGAAGAAGGGAACATGAGACAAATGGAGAAGGGAACTTGGGACAAATGGAAAAGGTAACTTAAAACAAATGAAGAAGAGAACTTGAAACAAATAGAGAAGGGAACTTGAAACAAATAGAGAAGGGAATTTGAAACAAATGGAAAAGGAAACTTGAAACAAATAGAGATTAGAACTCGAAACAAATGGAGAAGGGTAAAGAGGCAAATAGAGAATGGAGCGCGAGACAGATGGAGAAGGGCATCGACATGGCATTAAAGGAGTCGGGGAAGACGAAGTTCGTTAACACTCGCGTGGGAATTAGTTTCTTTCTTGTTGTTGTTCTTCTTCCTTCCTCTTCTTTTTCCTCTACTTCTACTTCTTATTCTTCTGCATCGTCGTTTATCCTAAGATCAAGGTCCAAGTTTCGCTTACAAAGGTCACCAATTCTATTCCAGAGTTTTCCGAGTCCACTGTTGGTCGTCTTGACGCGATCACAGCGTGGCAGTTGTCCTATTCTTGTATCTGTCCCACACGAAACCCTCCGACAACTACTGGGTCAAAAAGCTATCGTTGAGTAAACATCACGACACATCGCAAAAAAACAAAACAAAACCAAACAAAACGAATTTTTTACAACAATGCCTAGGAGGACAACACGAAACACTTAAACAAGAAAACTTCGGAAGCAATATTTTGTAGGTTTCCTTCCAATTTCCAGAAAACTGTCATAGGTTCTCTATCGACAATACAATTTGGGAATCAACAATCTCGACACACAAGCACAAGATCCACATCGTAATATCGATATAACAGTGTCCATATTGATGTCTGGGACATGTCGAATAACGCAATTTTGGCAAATTTATGGATCAATTTTGGTTTGTCTTTCCGTTTGGGTTTTGAGAAAAACGCACTTGCTTTCGTTACTGACACTCGACTGAGAAATATACACGTCCTGTGGTTAGGTTAAACAGAAACTTGATCTCGGTGCACTACATGCGGGCAGAGTTTCTAGCCTTCTGAATGTCTTCTTCTTCGTCTTTTTTTTCTTCTTTTCGTGGGAGGAAGAATAACGCCTCGTCAGGCAAAATATGCCGATCAGACATGTTAGTCAGGGTCAGGCAAAACATGCTGGCCAAGACCTTCACATCGACTTCCCTGTAGTCCTTCTTGGTAACGGCTGTTCTTCTTGACAGTCTGGCTAATGAAGTGGCGGATCGACGTGATCCCCACAGTAGTGAGCGTCACGCGTATGACGCCAAGTATAGAACAACCGACTGGAAGACCCTGGTCCACCTTCATTAGCACCCTTAGGATGTGAGGAAAGCTACTGTAACCAGCCACTAAACGTCCTTTTCAGGACACACAAAAGGGTAAATCTAATGAATGTGGGCATTCACAACTTCTTCTTCTACTTTTTCTTCTTCTTCCTCTTCTTCTGCATCCTGATAACTGAAAAACACGTTGTGGCGTTGCTTCGCAATTTGCATCGAGGCTAAGACATACGATTTGAACACGTCATATTTAGGGCCGGATTTACCTTCCCTTCTACGATCCTTAATCTCTTAGCCAGGCTACATGGTTGCAGACTGTTTGCAGGGTCGCCTGTTGGAAGCGACATAAGGGTCTTGGTCAGTTACATGTCACTGTCCTTGCCGGAAGCAGCCATATACGAGTCGGTGGCTGATGTCAGTCGATTCACTGCTGCAGCTTCGGCCATAGAAGGATAGTTCAAAGAAGAGTGCACAGAGTATGCAAATGGTTAGAACAGTCACACCGACTAATGGTGTTCTATACTTGAAAAACTTATATAACCGAATAGTAGAAAAGAAAGTTAAAAAACAGCATAAAAGATTCAAGAACAACACAACAGAACAGATTAACGAACAGGAATAAAGTTAAGTAATGATTATAACATAAACGTTTAAAGAACAACTTGGAATACTTGGAATCCTTTTATTCAAACACGCGTGTATAATACATATTGCCAGGTAGACGAAGTCTTCGTCTATGATAGTAGGTATTTTATAACTTCCTGCGGCTTACTAGGTCTGGAGGAAGGTACAAATAATTTGGGTAGTTTTTTAACTTGAATTTTGGCCAGGTAGCGGCCTACTCTTTTCGATTTTCAACTGCCAAGAGAATACTGAATACGTGAGTCAGATCTCACTACCCAGAGATCAGTGTAAGTTTTAACAGAAGATCCACGTGAAAAAATCCCGAGCCGGAAACCTTACATCGGGACCACTGAGCCCATTTAAGAACAACACCAAAACTTAAAGAACAACATACATGATTAATGAACATAAATAATTAAAGAACAACAGAAAAGATTAAAGAGCAACAGAAATAATTAAAGAGCAACAGAAAAGATTAAAGAGCAACAGAAATAATTAAAGAGCAAACAGAAAAGATTAAAGCGCAACAGAAATAGATTAAAGAAAGAACAACAGAAAAGATTAAAGAGCAACAGAAAAGATTAAAGAGCAACAGAAAAGATTAAAGAACAGAAAAGACTAAAGAGCAACAGAAAAGATTAAAGAACAGAAAAGACTAAAGAGCAACAGAAAAGATTAAAGAACAGAAAAGACTAAAGAACAACAGAAAAGATTAAAGAACAACATACACGATTAAGCAACATAACAGATTAAAGAACAAGATAAAATGTTAAAGAGCAACATAAAATAAGGTGAAGTTAATTGGTATCCCAGAGTCGAATCACGAATCGCCACAGGACTAAAGTACCTTACCAGAAGAGAGATGTGAGCTGAGACAATCAAGGAACGTTAGCAGTGATGAAAAATGAGTTTCATTTACAAGAACTTTTGTCCGGCAGAGCAAGATAAACACGTTAAAACTGTGCGGGAAACGAGAAGAACAGAATGCTTGTTACAAGATTAGATACGGGAGAACCATGAGCTTCCTGAGACGAAGGAAAGCTGCAAGAGTAGATGAGACTTGTTAGCATGGAAGAGAGTTCATTTAGGAGGAGCACAAGTCTGATTCTAAACTACAGTCTTCCTTGAAGGTAGAATGGGGACAGCCAAAGGCTAAGGAGCGTTAACCAGTCTCTGCTGAGTTGAAGGGTGGAGCAGGTGTCGCAACTCAAATATACGATAGATTTGGGAAGGGGGGGGATCAATTTGATTATTTCTGGGCGTACTAACTCCCGCTACAAGTACGCTTCGTTCGACCCAGTTGTTAATAGATACATGGTTTACTGTTAAGGAAGGAAAGGAACTGGTTACCCCACCTGATTAACACATTATGGCCTAGTACAATGACCTCTTTAACACTTGATCCCCGACAGCAGTGTTTACAGTGCGACCTACCTTTACTTTACTTTCGCTAAGAGGTTTTATAATTTAAAAGTGTCTATGGATAAATGGTCAACTGTATATACTAAATGGTTCATGTAGCTCGCTGGTTGTATACATTCCTGATATGTCACCTAAGTCCCATGTTCTAGAATGATATTCATCTCATGAAATCTCTCAATTGCTGCATTCTCTCCCCAGAATGATAATAAGCTGGAAGCAGTATAATTTTATCTTTGTTTTTAAGATCTATACTGTGGTATAAACTGTGTCCGCAAGATCGCACCAAAAGGCTCGCTTCTAGGTAAGACGTACACACACGCACTCATACATATCTCTAACACACATGTCCTCAGAGTTAGACCCTTCTATTGCACTTTGGTTGGGTTGACCACGGAGATCTACCTAACTAACATAGGTGCAAACAAGACACACACACGCATACAAGCACTGGTTAATACGTCCTGATATCGCCTAAAAGGAGCGTGTTTCCGCTAGCAGATATACAAAGAGGCAACGCTTTCACATTAGGGGGCCGCGTAGTTCAGTGGTTAGCGAGCTGTCCTGGGTTCATTCCCCAGTTGAGGCGGACATATTTTTTTCAGACTGCAACGGCACCCAGGTCGACACAGCCTTAAATTGGTACCGGTTCAGTCTGGGAAGTAAAGGCGGCCGACGTAATGCTGACCACGTCATCCACTAAGTGCCGCGGGTTACAAAATAATATGGGCTTAACTCCATATTTCCTATGCGCCGCATGGCGTGACGGGATCTTTTCAAAGCTTACACACACACCACGCCACGCACACACACACATACACAAATAATGTGTCCACTATAACATTCCTACAGAGCGTCCGGAGCAAGAAGGTCAACTATTAATGATGTCTCGATAACTACCTCAGAGACACAGTAATTCCAATCTTAAATGCCCACACTGGAAGTCGTTGTCCCGCTAACTCTACTTTACTCCTGAACAACATTACCTCTCAATCTTGCAGATTAGCCCAATCCCTATTTCTCACAATACCGAACAGATTCATCGATATAGTCAACATTGCAATCTGGCCGGCCGAAGTCATTAATCAGTTACGTGATTTAAAGCTCTGTTTTCCAGTTCCTCCACTCGCTACACAACTTCACGTGCTACATGTTACGTTAGTGAGGCCTCTTAGCAGTGATTTCCAACGGCCGTGCAGTTTTATTGACTTCGTTTTTATTCTCGTCATCGAAAAGCGACCGATTTACTCTTCTTTTCCTGTATTAAAATAATTCTTCTTTTTCTTCGTTCGTTCTAAAACGTCTGATATCATTTCAAGAAATCGCCTTTGCAAATAGCAGGATGTAGTACGAAGAGCTGAAAGCGTTGTATCGAAGTTTACAGCTTGACTGCGATATTCGGACCTTAGGTCCAACATATCCGACTTCAGCAGACATTGTTTGGTACAGTGTTAGCATTTCCTCGTTGATCCCTTCTCCGTAGCCGATCCGCGCTGTTGCAGATTGTAACAAGGATCACCACGTGAAGGCGGAGAAGGGTCTTAGTCTTAGCAGCTCTGGATCGCTGACCCTGACGATAGCAGCCAGCTCTGGGTCGCTGACCCTGACGCTAGCAGCCAGCTCTGGGTCGCTTACCCTGACGTTAGCAGCTAGCTCTGGGTCGCTGACAGCTACAGCTTATGCAATGCTCAGCATCTTGATCCAAATAAATATTATAATACGATTTGCAAAACATTTTTCTTGTGGTATCTAGCAAACATGGAAGACTACTCTATATTTTGAAGAATTTTGGCCTGTGAAGTTCTTCTACTTCTTCGGCGTTCGTCCTCAAAAGGATGTATGTATCATACTTTTAAAAGGGAGGCTGCGATATAATCGCCTTTCTGTCCGAAACGTCCGATCACAGCTGTAATTTTTTAGAAAAAAAGGGGTTTGTCTTCCCAATGCTACCCCATCCCTTGGCCAGACTGCACAATTGACTTCCGCTGCATGTTTCCAGAGCCGTCCCGTGGAGACGGAAAAGAGTCTTGGTCAGTTATTATTAACTGAACCTGATGTAGGCAGCCGGCTATGAGTCGCTAGCTGCTGTCAGATCATGCACTGTCGCATCTTGCTCTCCCCCCCCCCCCTAATCCTTACCCGTGCAGTTTTCGGTGCAAACAAAAAAAGACCAATATTTCTGTCCCTATATGTGGTAACTCGGTCTCTGATTAGCATAGTGGTAGAGTACTCGCTTTCCCTGTATGTGGTAACTCGGTCTCTGATTAGCCTAGTGGTAGAGTACTCGCTTGCCCTGTATGTGGTAACTCGGTCTCTGATTAGCCTAGTGGTAGAGTACTCGCTTGCCCTGTATGTGGTAACTCGGTCTCTGATTAGCCTAGTGGTAGAGTACTCGCTTGCCCTGTATGTGGTAACTCGGTCTCTAATTAGCCTAGTGGTAGAGTACTCGCTTACCCTGTATGTGGTAACTCGGTCTCTGATTAGCCTAGTGGTAGAGTACTCGCTTGCCCTGTATGTGGTAACTCGGTCTCTGATTAGCCTAGTGGTAGAGTACTCGCTTTCCCTGTATGTGGTAACACGGTCTCTGATTAGCCTAGTGGTAGAGTACTCGCTTTCCCTGTATGTGGTAACACGGTCTCTGATTAGCCTAGTGGTAGAGTACTCGCTTTCCCTGTATGTGGTAACACGGTCTCTGATTAGCCTAGTGGTAGAGTACTCGCTTTCCCTGTATGTGGTAACACGGTCTCTGATTAGCCTAGTGGTAGAGTACTCGCTTTCCCTGTATGTGGTAACACGGTCTCTGATTAGCCTAGTGGTAGAGTACTCGCTTGCCCTGTATGTGGTAACACAGTCTCTGATTAGCCTGGTGGTAGAGTACTCGCTTTCCCTGTATGTGGTAACACGGTCTCTGATTAGCCTAGTGGTAGAGTACTCGCTTGCCCTGTATGTGGTAACACAGTCTCTGATTAGCCTGGCGGTAGAGTACTCGCTTTCCCTGTATGTGGTAACACTGTCTCTGATAAGCCTAAAGGTAGAGTATTGGCTTTCCAAGACAAAGATGTGGGGCTCAAGCTCATCATGAAAAAAAAATGCTACTGAAATCGCATTGTAAATATCTGAATTCTGGCTTCCCTAACCATCCCGCTCCAGTTGACCCAGCTGTAAATGGAACCTTTCATGCAACAAGGGAGGTAAAAGGCAGCGAGACAAGGAACTCTTGGATGTTGTCATGTTCTTTGCCCCTGAGAATGCCGTTTAGTCGTACTGTGGGTTTCGTTTTAATGGTTTTTATTTGGTTGTTTTATCTGAGCCAGACTTGTCTATCTTAGTATATTTGTTATGTCGGTGGTTTAAGGCAGCGTGGACTAGGGGGCGAAACGTCCGTTTCACAACCCTACCGCATCCAGTTCGAATGTCGCTGTATCCAGTTGAGCAGAAACTGGCCTTTTTTTTCTCTCTCGATGCGATCAATTTTCAGCGGACGGAAAGTAATGGCATCCTACTGTGCTGCTAGGAGAGCAAGACTAACGTCTGGTCCTGGAATGTACACTGATCAGACATGTTAGTCAGCGTCAGGCAAAATATACTGATCAGACATGTTAGTCAGCGTCAGGCAAAATATACTGATCAGACATGTTAGTCAGCGTCAGGCAAAAATATACTGATCAGACATGTTAGTCAGCGTCAGGCAAAATATACTGATCAGACATGTTAGTCAGCGTCAGGCAAAAATATACTGATCAGACATGTTAGTCAGCGTCAGGCAAAATATAATGATCAGACATATTAGTCAGCGTCAGGCAAAATATACTGATCAGACATATTAGTCAGCGTCAGGCAAAATATACTGATTGATCAGACATGTTAGTCAGCGTCAGGCATAATATACTGATCAGACATGTTAGTCAGCGTCAGGCAAAAATATACTGATCAGACATGTTAGTCAGCGTCAGGCAAAATATACTGATCAGACATGTTAGTCAGCGTCAGGCAAAATATATTGATCAGACATGTTAGTCAGCGTCAGGCAAAAATATACTGATCAGACATGTTAGTCAGCGTCAGGCAAAATATACTGATCAGACATGTTAGTCATCGTCAGACAAAATATACTGATCAGACATGTTAGTCAGCGTCAGGCAAAATATACTGATCAGACATGTTAGTCAGCGTGAGGCAAAATATACTGGCCAAGACCCTCACATCGGCTTCCTATTAGCCCTCCCTGGAAACGAGCTGTTTTCATGGCAGCCTGGTTAGCAAGGTGAGGAAACGACATGATCCCCGTTGTAGTGAGTGACATGCAAATGAAGCCAAGCATAGCATAACCACCTGAAGGACCTCGGTCCACCTTCATCAGCAAGCTCGGGATGTGAGACAAGCTACTACAACCCGCCAATTAACGTCCTTTTCACGGCGCACAAAAGAGTATCCTTCTCATTGTGGGCATTCATAAAAAAAAACGACGACGACAACAACAACTACTGTAATGTTAACCAACTACGAAACGTATAACAACAAAATACGTTGGCAGTTGTTAAAAAAAAACGACTTTCTGCATAAGACACGCTTTTTTTTGTCCCCCGAAGAATAACTGTTGGTCGTAATGTATGTTTCATTCTGATGATCTTTATTTCGATGCTATATCTGAGCCAGACAAGTCTCTGGACTACATTCTGCTACTTAAGCCCTTCCAGGGCTTGGTAGTGGGAGATTGAGAACGAACGAAGAAGAAGAAGAAGATTAACTACAAGCAGCATCTCTAAAAACTGACAGATCGAATTGAAGATACACAAGAAGTCGAGACCCTCGCGCTGTAATCAAGAAGACATTAGCCGCCATCTCGTTGCGCTGTATAGAGGAACATATTAGCCACCATCTGGTTGCGCTGTATAGAGGAAGAGATTAGCCACCATCTGGTTGCGCTGTATAGAGGAAAAGATTAGCCACCATCTCGTTGCGCTGTATAGAGGAAGAGATTAGCCAAGGACTAATAAAAAAGGGTAACCTAGCAATCAACATCTAGATTAACTCAGATGCACTTGGCCACACAATAATCGAAAAAAGTGCACCGCTTTATTCGCTTGATGAGAAATGCGTAGAAAGAAAAAGAAAGCATTAATTATTTTAACAGTTTCTTAAAAAGAAAAATAAGACACGACGCGAATTAATCATCGCTTTTAAACACGTAACAACGAATCTGCGCGTGGTGTTTTAAATGCTCGAGTAGTTTGTTAATATAATAGAGTCTTTTATCGATTCTGAATGTCTTCTCCTTCCTGACGCGCGTTGTCTCTTAGAATAGACAACAACAACAATCAGGCCAACAGTTCTTTCGTTACGAAACTCCCGCTATCAAGCCACGGAAAGGGATTTGGAAGTAGTCGGCTGTAGTCCAGGGAACGGAATGCGTTGTGTTGGTAATTTGCAGCTTGGCTATGATATTTTAACCTTTCGATTCAACACATCAGACTTCAGCATGTATTATATTTATATCGACTGTAAACAAACAACTAGCCTGTCCACTGTGTGGCGACTTTTGAGGCAATGGCTTTTATTTCTCAACATTACATATCCTCCCAGTTGACCAAACCAATTAGGAAAACAACTTCGCAATGATTGTTATTGTTTTCAGATCACCTTTCTTCGATTACACACAGTCAATGTGGTTATAATACAACGTTCGATCCCCCAACAAATACTTGTGATTCATGTCTGATCTCTTGTGCGGGGTTAACAACCAAATGTTCTTGACAATGGCGTCCCGTGTAAGAAAATCGTTGTATGCACATGCTGGTCTTCATTGCTTTCGCTGTACCGGTAGTCGAGAGATAAGGCACTCATCTCGTCTCTCAAACCCATATACAGAAATGGTAGGTGATCGAATGCCACATGTTTCAAACTAATACTGCTCTCAAGGGAGGTAACTCCAGAGTGTCTGCATGAGGAGTACCTCCATTTGTATCGACTGGTCGTCTTTCCACTCGCCCAAGGTAGATCGGGACCAGAGAGCGTGGCTGATTGATGCCCAGCGTAGTTTCTTGCTCCTAATAATCTTTTTGTTTCTTTGTCGTCTGTTCTCAATTCCTCGCGACCAAGCCCTGAACGTTCTAAATCTCCAGCTACCAAGCCCTGAACGTTCTCAATCTCCCGCTACCAAGCCCTGAACGTTCTCAATCTCCTGTTACCAAGACCTGAACGTTCTCAATCTCCCGCTACCAATCCCTGAACGTTCTAAATTTTCGCTACCAAGCAATGAACGTTCTAAATTCCCGCTACCAAGCCCTGAACGTTCTCAATCTACCGCTACCAAGCCATGAAAAGCGCTTTGCAAGTAGCACGATGTTGTCCGAGAACGAAATGCGCTGTGTCGTAGTTTACAGTTTTACTACGATATTTGGACCTTTCTACCGGACACATCCGATTTCAGCAGCCTATAATCCAAAGACAGTGTATATTACATCATCAAACAAAGACCGCCAGACGATGTCGCCATCATGGATTTCGATGAAAAACTAACTCTTGCTCTATCCTTTAAGGTTTTGTTACTCCTCTTTCTCGTTCAGTAGTTGTACTTGTGTCTCTAATAGAGTTCTCATATGTCCAAAGACAAAGAACTCTGTTTTCACGCAGTAGTGCTGTAGCAATGAACAAGCAAAACAAAACAAAAACACACAAAATCACACCCCCTCCCCCTTTCCACGGACAAAAAAAGAAAAACAAAATTGTTAAGGAAAAATTAGTATTGAATACCCTTGCAGGTAATGCAAATGCTAAAAGCAACACAAATTATGCTCTGCTTTTGTTTCGTGATATATTCTTCAGAAATATTTACAGCACACAAATGTCTTTACGTTTCTATTCCATACAATTTTATGCTCATTAAGTACCGGAGTGTAATATTTAAAAAAAACACACACAGACAAAGGTCATTCTCCTTTTAGGCGCGGGATTTCATAATAGCAATCAGAAATCAGAAATACGAATAAAACCTGGAATTTGCGATTACAAAAGCAACACATACAACAGCGTTATGAGAGATATAGATAGGCAGGACAAAATAGATAGGCAGGACAAAATAGATTGACAGGAAGAAATAGATTGACTGAAATATAAAAAAAAACATGGATATTTTGAGAATGTACGAATTTTATGTTATTGAGGACTCGCTAAGATTGTGATGCTGAAGAAATTCATCAGAAAAATCAAGTGGGGAAAAATGCATCAGAAAAATCAAGTGGAAAAATGCATCAAAAAAATCAAGTAGAAAAATGCATCAGAAAAATAAAGTGGAAAAATGCATCAGAAAAATCAAGTCAGTTAATGTATGGTCGTCATATACTTTATACATGTATTTATTTTATTTTCCGCCCATTTGGTCGTCGTTGAGATACCGAGGCTTATGTTTTTTGGCCATGTTCGTTTAGCTTCTGTGATATTTTATCCCATATGTCTTTAGTAGTAGTAGTAGTAATAATAATCGTAGTAGTGGTGGTAGTAGTAGTAGTAGTAATAGTAGTAGTAGTGTTAGCAGTAGTAGTAGCATCAGTAGTAGTAATAGTAGTAGTAGTAGAGTTAGTAGTAGCAGTAGCAGCAGTAGTAGTAGTAGTAGTAATAGTAGTAGTAGCAGAAGTAGTAGCATCAGTGGTAGTAATAGTAGTAGTAATAGTAGTAGTAGAGTTAGTAGTAGCAGTAGCAGTAGTAGTAGTAGTAGAAGTAGTTGTAGTAGTAGTAGTAGTAGCAGTAGTAGTAGTAGTAGTAGTAGTAGTAGTAGTAGTAGTAGTAGTCGCCTTTTCTAGTCATGACTGACTATAGGACTATGCGTAACTGTCTACTTAGTTGTTTGGTTTCATTTTTCCTTTCGGCGCTGTCGCTGTACTTTGTGTTGTAGGAGCTCTTCTATCGTTTAAAAACGACTGAAAAATGAACCTTACTAAATTGACTAAGCAATCAATAGTTGTTAAAAAAAAGGTTAAAAACAAAATACTGCTTTGACTGGCGAAACAATGAATTGTTGTCATGAAAGATTAAAAACAAAAACTTGCTTTAACTGAAACAAAATGAATAATTGTCATGAACGGTTAAAAACAAAATCTTGTTTTAACTGATCAAACAATGAATTATTGTCAAGAAAGCTTAAAAACAAAAATCCTGTTTTAACTGACCAAATAGTGAATTATTGTCAAGAAAGGTTGCAATGATAAATCTTGCTTTTAACCGACCAAACAATCAATGATTGCCATTAAAGGTTGAGCAACATTAATCTTGTTTATAACTGACGAAATTAGCAACGATTTTCAAGAAAAGTTTAGAAGATAATCTGACTAAACTAATGGAACAACGAATGCGTGTTATTAAAGGGTTGACAAAACAAAGAATCAAGGTTAACAAACAAATGTTGTTTTCGAACGGGCTAAACAAATAATTATTGCCTGGAAAAGAAAGCGCAAATCTGTGACTGTTTTGGAACGCAAATATAAAATATTAACACTAAGATGTCAGGCATGTCATGTCGCCCAATGCAAATGAAGAGGGTGGAGCATGTGTCTAGCTAGCACATTATGTAGAATATGTAAGCCATATAAATTGTAAACAAATGTGGACAAGTCAAATACGAGGCGTGTTCAAATGAAACCGGACCAAACTGCAACAATGAATAACCGTACGATGCACATTATGACGTTCCTTCTGGTGTAAACATACCAAACGTTTGCAAAATGTCCTTATTCTCCTACTCAGTTTCCTCAGCAGACCGTTGAAGAACTGGACAAAGATGTTTGAAGAAGGAGACTCAGTTTCCTCAGCAGACCGTTGAAGAACTGGACAAAGAAGTTTAAAGAAGGACGTGAGTTAACGCAACAATATGCGCCCGACCTGATATCGGAAGATCTTTCGTTAACTCACGTTCTTCTTTAAACATCGTTGTCCAGTTCTTTACTGTTGTCTTCGACACACTTATGTCACCATACGCTGCCTGCATTCTGCGATGAATGTGAAATGGTCGACATCCTTCAGCTGTTAGAAACCGAATCACCGCTCGCTGATCAACTCTGGGGATTCCGTATCACACCAGGCATTCAACGGTCTGCAGAGTAAACTATGAGTCGGAAGATAATGACATTTTGCAAACTTGACGGTCGGTATGTGCTGTTTGAACTAGAAGTGACATCATCCTGCGTATCGTACGTATGTTCACTTGTTGCAGTTTGGTCCTGTTCCACTTGCACACGCCACGAAGAAGTAAATTTAGAAGGAACAACAGTCGATTTGTTGCGTAAAAAAAATATGTAAGAAACCGCCCTCTGACGAAGACAAACGAAACCTACCTTGAGACCGAAAAGACTTCCTCAGATGCAACGAACAACAAAAACATAACCTAGCGACTCATTGAAGAAGATGGCATGAATACATAAATTAGAGCTGAGTCTACTCGTGCCGTGTTCTATCTATACTGTTAATGTCCTTTCTCTGGTGGCGTCTTCTTCTACGCTGTTCGTTATAAATATGGTGCACAGTTACGGTGTGTCGTAGTTTACAGCGAGGCTGCGATATCCGCGCCTTTTGGCTTGACTGACACATCTGGTATCAGCACAACATATTTGTAGAACCCGGTTTTTTATCCTACATTTGTCCTGAAAACGACGTTGTGTCGTAGTTTTCAGCGAAGCTGCGATATCGGCGTCTTTTGGCCCGACATTAAATTTCAGGTGGCCTTTTTGAGCACCGAGTGTGCCTTCATACAGCGATCTCTATCCCTTGGCCAGGCTACACTAGTGCAGCCTGTTTCCAGGGTCGTCATGTAAAGGGGCCTTAGTCAGCTATTGGTCGCTGGCCATAATACAAGGAGCCAACTATGAGTCGCTGACCCTGTTGTAAGCAACCATCTACGCGTCGCTGACCCTGATGTAACCAACCATCTATGAGTTGCTGACCCTGATGTAAGCAGCCAGCTATAAAGTAGCTGGTCCTGATGCAAGCAGCCAGCTATAAGTCGCTGACCCCAATGCAAGCAGCCAGCTATGAGTCGTTGACCCTGATATAAGCAGTCGTCTATGAGTCGTTGACCCTGATATAAGCAGTCGTCTATGAGTCGCTGATCCTAATGCAAGCAATCATCTATGAGTCGCTGACCCTGATGCCAGCAGCCAGCTATGAATCGTTGACCCCGATATAAGCAGTCGTCTATGAGTCGCTGGCCCTGATGCAGCCAACCAGCTATAGTTCGCTGACCTTGATGCAAGCAGCCGGCTATGGTTCGCTTACTGATGCAAGCAGCCAACTATGAGTCGCGGCTGTTGTCTGCGCATGCACAGCTCGGAACCGACTTCCGTCTTCCATGCCTATTCTATTGACGCCGTAATGCGCGCATCCAGTATGTATCAAAGACGTCACTCGAAGGTCTACTTCGTATTCTGATTATTAATCAACTTCCTTGGAGATTCTATTTAATAGTTTCTTTACGTGTTGAAAATGGGCCCGAGGTACGCTTCTTGCTGTGCAGTGCTGCGTTGGACGCACTTAGTTCCGTGCAATGTTCAGTTGAATAAGCTCAGCGCAGTACAATCCCGAGTTGATACCAAAGCCTTAGCAATGAACCATCTCCGCCAGTCCACGAAGGTGAAACTGGGCAGTGAACAACTCAGGTTTACAGATCCTGACGTAAGTGGCCAGTTATAAGTCGCTGAAAGCCGTCATCGACTCCTCTCTTGTAGCGAGTCGGTGTGGTACTAAATATATTTCAGGAGTACTGAAGGTCTACCTCGATTCACCAGGTACACGGCTTCAAAGTAAGTTTACCACTACAGGAATCACACAGCCGATGCTCACCTCGATGACCAGGCTTTTGTTGTAGCTGCTATCCCGCAACTACTGAGCAAGTCTGCTCTTTGCAGTCTAAAGCCATTCTCGTATAAATAAATACAGGTCTTCTTCAGTTATTCCATCGTGGCACATAATGAATTGGCGATTGTCAACGTCACTTGTACAAAAATCGTGTCCTTATTGCTGCAAGGGTTTTACACTCAATCAGTAGCTGTCAAACTGTTTCATCAACGCGAGAGCACTGTCTGCACAAGGGCAGATGCTAAGAGTTGATGCGGTTTAAGCGGCTATTGATTTAAGTGTGTCCTATTCGGAAATTAAAGATGAATTTTGCTCTCTTCTATGTAGTCTATTAAGTTGTTTTGGGGCTGTGACATTTCGATAAATACACTACGACCTGATGTTCCCGTCGCCCACCTAGATTTCCGTGGTATTATTCTTAAGAATTCATTTAAATGTGTATTGCTGCAGGGTCTATCCTTTTGTTGTTTGATGACTTCTGTTTTTGTCATTATCTTAGCCATCACGTTCCCGGGTATCTCAATATGTCCAGGGATCCATAGCAAGATAACGTTAATGGCGTAGACTGTGATTATGTTGTTGATCACCTTCCCACCAAAAATAAATTTAATTTGTTTGTTTGTTTGAGTGTACTTCAGTGCCTCTAGTACCACAACCCGCTTCAAAACACACGTGTGGGCGTTAAGTGGGATCTTGGTCTAAACGATGTACCTGTCGTTTGCGCTAGTCCTCGCATGGCGATTGACAACGCTATCTTCGTAGTCCGATTTATTTCAACATCCGTGTTCCCCTAACAGCACTTACCACTTTTAAACCCGTACAACAGGGGACGGCGTGGCCTTATGGATAAGTGGCACGGCTCACAATCCGAAGGTGCTGGGTTCGATCCCCATCACAGCACCGTCCGTTACCCCGGGGAAGCAAACCCTTACATAAAATACATGCTGAAGTCGGAGGCATTGGGCCGACAGGCGCAAAATAAAAACCACAGTGCAACGCACACCGCCTTGGGGATTAGAGAAATAAGGCAAAAAAACACAAAAAAAACAAACAAAAAAACAAAACAAACAAACAAACCCGTACATGTTATTTTCCGGCTATTGCATAATCGTACTAGCCGGGAGGTACGCCAGCAATTGTCGGGTTGGAATATCACAATTGCTGAGGATTCTTCTTGCAATTTACCACTTGACATTTGTCAGCAAATGTCAGCTTTTATCACAGGGCTATGACCACGGACAGTCTGTGTAACCTAGTCTGTGTGTTGTGTGTGAGGGGAACACAGTAAAACTGGAATCCTTTGTTGGTTACAAAACTTGGTGGGTAGGTAGGACGACAGAGTGAGAGTCAATTGGAACAACAAAGTAGCAACAATCTTTGAAAACAACAACCATTTTAAAAGAATTATGCTGAGTGTCGCAAGGATCTTGCTATCTGTCGGGAGATTCAGTTTGACCGACCAAGCATGTGGTTTTTTTAAATGGTAAGACTTCTTCTTTTAGTCGACCCATCTGTGAAAGGATGCCTGTCGAAGCCAAGGAACATTAGGGGCTACGGAGTTCGTGCTTGGTCGAGGACACTTGCAGCAATGAAAGGGACTGAACACTTATGGCGGGACCGATCAGACATATTGAAGTCGGTTTTATAAACCGTTTCCCCACTAGTCTTTGCAATTGTTACGTCTACCATTTTCGTCCACTTGTTCCGTTAAGCAGTGTGGGGAAACTGCAGCTACCTTTATGAGGCCACGTGTGTCGCTGTGTTGTTGGATTTATGTTATGGCGTCTATCCATCTGTAACGTGGTCTGCATTGTCCTTTGCATTCTTATCTTCTTTTGGTAAATGTAAGCATCGGTAGTTGATCAGGCTGCTTTCTTACGAGATGACCTAGCCATCGTTTTCTTCGTCTGCGATCATTGCTAATTTAGAATGTGATTCCGCATTCTCTAATAGTCTGCTGTCTTTTTCACGGTCTCAATACAACTTTACGGTTTGTTTCTTCGAAGGGAGTTCGCGTGGGATACATTCGTATTCTCAGATCGCTGTGCTGAGGTAGTTCTGAAGTACAGGGCTGCTGTCATGCTTGCCAGACCACAGCACCATAGGCTGGTGGTCCTTATCTTATATGTGGTATTCATGTGGTCTCTCATTCCGCTATGGCCAGTTCGGAGACGACATATGATAACCTAGTCGTTCCTAGACATTTGGTAGTATTTGTGAACTGCGTGGTGTTTGGGGTTTTCTGAGTTTCAATTTACTTTGTATTGTCCTTCCTTTTAATATGACTTTTGCTTATTCGAATTTCACCATCGACTTCCTGTATAAATTTGGCTCCCTCTTTGAATGTCGGCCGCTCTTGTTTTCATTGATGCTACAGTGTGATGAACCAACTTATTATTTGTCCTGTGAGCTAATCAGCGCAAGGAATAATTATAACAGCATTTATAATGACACAGCTTTTTGTTCTATCGCTCTCCGTGACAGTAATAGCCTCCCCCAGACATTTCGTATTTCACAGGTTGTAATTTTTCATGTCCCGTGTCGTGTTCTTGCTGTTGTTGATGATGAGGCTCACAATGAGTAGCATTACAATTTGGGCGCCCTAAAAAGAACATTCAGTGGCGGGTTGTTGTAGCTTTCCTCACATCCCGAGCGTGTTGATGAAGGTGAACCGTGGTCCTCGAGGCGATTGTGGTATGCTTGGCTTCATATGTATGTCGCTCACGTCGATACCTCACCTCGTTGGCCAGACTGTCATGAAAACCCGTTTCCAAGGAGGAGTAGGGGAAGTCGAGGTGAGGGTCTTGACCAGTTTACTACGAGACGTGTTGAAATGAAACCGGGCCTTTCTGCAACAAGTGAGCATACGTACGATGCGAATGATGACGTCACTTCTAGTGTAAACAGCTCATACCAACCGTCAAGTTTGCAACAATTTCATTATCCTTCGACTCATAGGTTTCTCAGCAGACCGTTGAAAACATGGCGGGTGTGATACGGAATCCGTCCAGAGTTAATCAGCGAGCTGTGATTCAGTTTCTAACTTCTGAAGGATGTGGACCAGTTGATATGCATCGCAGAATGCAGGCAGTTTATGGTGACAAAAGTGTGTCAAATGTACGATCCGGTTACGGTCTACCCAAATTGCAGCATCAATTTTGACGATGGCATCTTCTGACGCACCATTCCTTCAACGGTCTGCTGAGGGAACTATGAGTCGGGGGATAATGACATTTTGCAAAATTGACGGTTGGTATGTGCTGGTCACATCAGAAGTGACGTCATCATGCGCATCGTACGTATGTTCACTTGGTACAGTTAGGTCCGGTTTCATTTTAACACGCCTCGTATATCAGGTTAAATTCTGGCTCTGGTAGCAAAGAGTTCTTTATTATGTATATCAGTTGTCATTTTGTGGCCAAGCAAACGTTCAGGTTCTTAAGTAGTGGCGACAGTTAACTTAACATCTTCATACTGGTTTAGAAGACCCTGCAGAGTCTGTATACAACCAGTTTCATTTACATGACCTTGCTCTGAAAGCTATGCGCTTCCAATTTATTCTTTAATGCATTAACTGTCCCTGCCTCCACTACCTCCTCTGGCAATGCATTCCAATCATTCACCACTCTCTGACTAAAAAAATATTTCCTAATATATAATCTGGACCTCTCTTTAGTCAACTTGTAGCTATGCCTTCTTGTTATTGTGGGTGACTGTATTTAAAAAAAACAACAACTTGTTATAGTCTAATTTATCCATTCCTCTGACCATCTTATAAACCTGCATTAAGTCACCACGAGTTGATGAGTCACGACATAGATTTCTGACATAGTTTCAATGTGTGCATCCCACCTTCCATCTTAAGTAACAAATCCTCCCCACCTACCTGAAACCATGTGCATGTTTTAGTTTCATATTGTTTACACGTATACTGTGGACCTGGCGAGTCAGAGACATTCAGTTCAGTTCAGTTCATCCCGTAACCCATCAGGTCGTTGGGGCATACATGAAGACACTCCCAAAATCCCACGCCATCTCTTTCTGTCTGTCGCCGCCTGTCACATCTCACCGGGACGAAGGCCTGACCACTCAGTGATGTTGTCCACCCATCTCTTCTGGTCCTGGGACGTCCTCGCTTTCTCTGTCCCGGTACGGAACCAGAGAGTATCGAGTTGGTAATTCCGTTGGACCACGCGACGTGCCCGCTCCAGGCCATATTTCGTCTTTTGATAGCTGTGAACAGATCTTCAAAAGGACCAATAGCGTCTTCAACTCTCTGACGTATTTCTACGTTCGTGACACGATCTTTATATGTAACATTTGGGAGTTTTCTATAGCACCTCATTTCCATTGCAGGTATCCTGCCCTGCATATCTGCTGTAATGGTCCAGGTCTCGCAGGCATACAGAAATATTGATAGCACAAGAGAGCGCATTAGTCTAACTTTTATGCCGAGGGCTAGTCGCTTGTCTTGCCATATAGGTTTCAGTCGAGTCAGCGCCGCTGTTGTTTGTGCTATTCTTGCAATTACCTGTGGCTTCTATCCCTCTTCGCTGATCAATGATCCCAGATATTTGAAAAAGTTTTACCACCTCAAGTTCCTGCCCATTTGCCTCTATTACAGATTAAAACCCTGCTATGTTATTGGTGATGATCTTTGTTTTATCTGCATTTATTTCCATACTGAAACTCAAGGCCACTCTATCCAAGCTACCAATCAACTCATGGAGTTCCCTTTCTGTGCCTGCCAATACATCAATATCATCAGCAAATCGGAAGTTTGTGACAAGCCTGTCACCTATTTTAACCGTGCCAACATGTCCTTTTAAGGTCGTCTCCATTATTCTCTCCAAGAATATATTGAAGAGTGTTGGGGAGAGTATACATCCCTGTCTCACACCCACCGTCGTACGGAACCAATCGCCTCGCGCTCCCTCTACCGAGACTGCGCTTGTCGCCTGCTTATAAAGGTTTGCAATTACCCTCACAATATCACTGTTGAACTTATAATGCTTCATTTTTGACCATAGCGCCGCATGCCACACTCTGTCAAACGCCTTTCTAAAGTCAATGAAGGCATGGTCGAGTTGTTGTTGTTGATACTCTGAGTACTTCTCATTTTTTAGCAGAAGATTAAATATCTGCTCGATGGTACTCCTTCCCGCTCTAAAGCCCGCTTGTTCTTCGGCAATGATATTCTCTGCCTGTGGTTTCAGTCTGTTAAGTATTATTCTCAAGAGAACTTTACTTGGATGACTTATCAGACTGATTGTTCGATAGTTCTGACACATATTTAGGTTTCCTGATTTAGGAAGTGGTATAATTACTGATTTTGTCCAGCTGGAGGGCCACTCTCATGTCTGCGAAATTCTATTGCAGATGTATGTCAGGGTATCAATTGTTGCCTCACCTCCCACTTGTAGGAGCTCTGCTGGGATATCATCCACACCTACAGCCTTCCCTCTCTTCAGCATTTTCACGGTTTCATATACTTCTTCCCTTGTTATCGGTTTATTTTCCTCTATCAGACTCACTTCAGGAGACATTGCATTTCTTGGGTCACCTCGACCTTCATGCTTATATAGCTCCGAACAGTACTCTGTCCAGCGCTCACGAATGTCTTGAGCTTCTGTGAGACATTTCCCACTCTTGTCCTGAATCGTTGTACTTCGAGACGTTAAAGAATGAATAAAGCAAGAAGAGACTTCGCTAGCTTAAACAACGTTTGGTTGTAATCATAGAACAACACAAACACCAAACTAAGGATATATAATAATTGCGTGATTTTGTGCATCTGTGTGGTGCTGGGTACTGAGTTGTCTCGAGATAGTACGCCGACCTCGAGTGCTGGAGGTCGCGGGTTCAAATCACGTTACAGACCGGGATTTTTTTCACGTGGACTTTCTAGTATTTCCTGGATCTCTGGGTAGTAGAGATCGGACGCCGTGTTCAGTGTCGTGCACGTTAAAAATCCCTCGGCAGTTGGAAATGAGCAGCTTAACGGCCGCTGCCCGGGAAAAATTCAAAATTAAGTTGAAAATCTATCAAATCTATTACGGGATTTTCGTCGGTGCTGCGGAGTTCGTGCATTGTGTTAAGATTCTCACAAAATATGGACAAGAAAAGAGTACGTTTGGGTTAATCCGCGTGAAATGACGTTGATTCTTCGAATAAACTAAAACTAAGCTGTATGGTGCACAGTGCTGGAAGGTAACAGAAAAGAAGCTTCACAATTATAATCTTTTCACACAACCTGCATAAGAAGGATTCACATAACTTTCTGGTCAACTACTATCACCATCCGAGAACTGCTTGCCCAGAGCAATCAAGATGACATGAAAACCATCACGATTGGTCCAATCTGGAATTGGATAGGCAAAGTCCTTAGGCAGTAACCAATGCCAAAACTGCCTTAGCATGGACATCAGAGGCAACGCGAAAGAGTTACTGACCTAAAACATTCTGGTGGAGAGCCGTAGAAGAAGAAATTAAAATCATGAAACGGATTTGGGGCACTGTATGAACAATGACAGCAGATGGTGTGAAATGGCGGGAGTTGGAACTAAGAAGCAGAAGTGACCTGGTATTGAGTTAATTTATAGTTTTCGTCTTTGGGGTACTTATCTTTTTATTTTATTTGTCACAGACTGTGCCTAACAAATTCGTATGATTTTGGTGTCCATCTAAGTGTTAGAATATAAGGTGTATGTTGCATGAAAAGAGTAATTCGTGTACTGGATTGAGATTTTCTATTCTTGTATTGAACTTCCCTTATTTTTCTTTCTTCTTCTGCGTTCTTCTTCTGCCTCCTTCATCTTTCTCCTTTATTCTTATTCTTACTCATTATTCCTCGTCAATTTTCTACTGTTCCTCCTTCTTTTTCCATCTTTTTCCTTCTTCCTTCTCATTCTTAATCCGCCTTCTTTCTTCGTCTTTTCATCTACCTTCTTCTATATCTTCCTCTTCCTTCCTCTTCTTCTACTTTGCCCTTACCACCTTTGGGTGCATAAGCCATCAAGCAATCCCCATTCAGACCTATCCTGTACAATTATCTCTAATTATTTCCAGCGTCTCCGTGTTCTCTTTGTCTCAGCCTCTAGATATCGCCTCTAGATGGCATGTGGCCATCCTTTGCTTCTCTTTCCATGTGGGTTCCACGACAGGGATTGCCTGGGGATACTGACTATTTTCTTCCCAAGAATACATGTTCCACCTGTCTTTGTGCTATATTCATGTAAAGGCTTCCATTTGTAACCCTGTCGAACCATCTCAGGCCAATAATCTTTCTAAGAGATTTATTGACAAAGCCTTGTAATATCTTAATATTAAGTTTAGTCATCCGCCATGTTTCCGCTCCATATGAAATAACAGACTTCCCATTGGAGTTTTTTTTGGGTAATTGTTTTCTTCACTTCAGGTGTTGCAATTTGGTTGTCTGCTACTGTTATTTTGTCAATTTAAACGCATAACCGCGATGGTGAAAGCATTCATCTCTGCTGTACACATGTGTTAAGTTAGTTATCGCTATTTGGCAGAAAAAACTAACAAGGCTTAAATTCAATTAGACAGGACAGAAACAAAAGTGTATCCACGTCACAGATCAATGGCAACCAGCAGACGAGTACCTTGCGAACACTGACGTCATAACCGGAGCGATGTTAGGATTCGCTTTAACAATCTCATGAGAAGCAATTATCAGTTTCCTTCCTCGCTGACTTTCCTCCTATAACAGTCTTCTTCTTCGTCTTATCTACTTTTCGTTTTGGAACTTCCACTACCAAACTTCAGCCTATCATTCTCGGGTATGTGTTAGCCTTCTCTCTTATATCCTTTCTATCCTGTTATTAAGGATCACCACGTGAGAGTGTAGAACGGTCTTGGCAGCTCTGGGTCGCTGACCCGCTGCAGCTCATACACTGCCCGGCATCGTGATCCCTCCCTTAACAGCATAATTGCGCCAATTTACAGCTGGGTGGACTGGATCGTGTCGGTAACGGGAATCGAACTGTGCACCTTTGCCGTGGGAAATGAGTGCTCTACCACGCGACATTTGTATATGCTGGTTAGAAATGGGAGGAGGCGGGGGAGGACTGTATTATTACAAACCCACCAAAAGACTATGCGTATGTAAACATATATTTATATACACACAAGTGTATTTATATAAACAAACACGACCAATTTGTGTTTGACGCACCATACAGTAGAAATCGTATGAACAATAGCCTTCGAGACGTGCGTCTATTTTGGGCACAGACCAGATAGAAGAAAAACTTGGTTTGTGCTTCTCTGACGCGTGCCTCCGCGTGAGGTGAACGCGACAGACGATCCTAACTCTAGAGCTATTAATGTCAAATAGAGTGAGCGTATAGATTACATTCTTTTTTGTTCTTGTTCTTCGTCAGGGTTTTTTTACGAATGCTACGTCGGCTTTTATTAATGCGAATACTAAACGTGTGTTGTTGTTGTTTAATGCCCACAATGAGTATGTTTACTTTTTTGTGCGCCATTAAAATGAAGTTAAGTGGCGGGTTGTAGAATATTTGCGTATGCCTGTTAGCAAAAGTGAACAGATGCAGCTATAGAAATGAGACTAGCATCTGGTCAGGCAAAACGTACTGTTAAGACATTTTTAGTATGGGTTTGGCGAAATATACTGTAAAGACATTGTTAGTGTGGGTGTGGCGAAATATATTGTTAAGACATTGTTAGTATTGGTCTCCCGAAATATACTGACCAAGACCCAAACTTCTATGTAATTTTCCTTGGAAATAGACTGTTTCATGGCACTGACTAAAAAGGGTTGGATCGAGGTGATTCCTGCGTAGTAGGAAGGGATACGTTAATTAAGCCAAACATAGCACAACCGCATGGAGGACTCCGGTGTAACTTCATCAGCACGCTCCAGATGTAAGGAAAGCTACTGCATCCGCCAATTAACGCTCTGAACCGGGGTCCTCCAAACGGGTTTGTGTTATGCTTGGCTTCATCTACATGTCGATCACTACTACGGGGTTCACGTCGATCCCTCACCTCGTCAGCCTGGCTGCCATAAAAACACCCCGTTTCCAGGGAGACCTACGTGAAAGTGAGGTGGTGGTCGTGCTAGGACATTTAGCCTGACCCTGACTAAGATGCCTGATCAGTACATCTTATTTGACATTAGTCTCCTCTCCCCCCACAAAAGAGTAAACTTGCTCATTGGTAGGCATTCAACATCAACAAAACTGTCTGACTGATTACGAGCGAAGGTTACCAACACGCATCAAGAGCACCACTGACCACTTACAAACAGAACAATGCATACCTGATGATCCTTTCCAGTCCTAACCACTACGGGCAGGATTTTTGAATAGAAACACATGTGGATTCTACAATCCAAAATCAGGCGACACAAGTAAAGATATTCCTAACTGCAGAATGCTCATGGGCAACTAACGTCAGTCTGTTCAGCTCCAGAAATAATTTCTTTAAAACGTAAAAACATGTCTGTAATTTTTCCATCTTTTATCTTAAATCTATTTTAAAAAGTAAACATCTTTTTTTAAAATATTTTTTTTCAGTTTGCTTTGCATTCTTAAGTCAACCCGAGCCAGTTGTTTCTTTCCCCAATTCTTTAAGGATGATGCCTGTTTTTGTTACTGAAAAATCTCTTCTAATTAATGGCTGAATTCTGAAAGTCGAATTGATCGACAGGAAGGTAAACAGTGTCCCTGGGACAACATACAACAGGATTATAATTCTTGAAAGCTAAAGCAAGAAGTCGGGGGATATTAAAAGCTGGGATTTGGGGGGGGGGGGGGTGTACATAGGAGGTGGTGGAGCGTTGTGACCAGGACGAGAAAAGGGTGGGGCGAAGGGGTAATCCAAATAGATAACGTGGCTAATCCAGGTAACTACTGGAAACTGACTTGCTGTCAACGATTGATGATTAGATCAGGTTCCCACTTTCGAATGGATTATTTTTTTCCCCTTCAAATCCTTACGAACATTAGGTTGGCTCCAGTAGAGGAGTCGCGTGACAGTATGGTCATCTTAAAATCGCATACCGTTGACTTGGAAACATACTGTTTTACAACAACGAAGTAAAGGAGGTTGGTATGGACGCTGTGATCCTAGTAATAGGCTTTTCAGACGTCCTGCATTGCACTAGTGTGAGGACGACCTAGGTCCTCCTTCCTCAGTGTCCACCTTCCTTTTGATGTGAGAAAAGCCAATGTAGCTCGGCTACCAGAACGTTTCCGCAAGCAGCGACTCAGAACTTAGACTGGAGAAGGTTCAACAAATAGAACAACTCGTGACGTCACTTAGAAGTTCATCTCTTCTATGCGGTGTATAGGAATATTTTCTTCCATGGGGTGTATAGGAATACTTTCTTCCATGGGGTGTATATGAATACTTTCTTCCATTGGGTGTATAGGAATACTCTCTACTATGGGGTGTATAGACATTCTTTCTTCCCTGTGGTGTACAGGTCTTCTTTCTTCTATCATTGTATAGACCTTCTTTCTTCTATCAGTGTATGGACCTTTTTTCTTCCCTGTGGTGTATAGGTCTTTTTTTCTTCCATGGGATGTATAGTTCTACTTTATTATGTGAATGTAGAAGTCTTCTTTCTTCCCTTCAGTGTAAAGGTCTCCTTTCTTCCCTGCAGTGTAAAGGTCTTCTTTCTTCCCTGCGGTGTAAAGGTCTTCTTTCTTCCCTGCGGTGTAAAGGTCTTCTTTCTTCCCTGCGGTGTAAAGGTCTTCTTTCTTCCCTGCGGTGTAAAGGTCTTCTTTCTTCCCTGCGGTGTAAAGGTTTTCTTTCTTCCCTGCGGTGTAAAGGTCTTCTTTCTTCCCTGCGGTGTAAAGGTCTTCTTTCTTCCCTGCGGTGTAAAGGTCTTCTTTCTTCCCTGCGGTGTAAAGGTGTTTCCTGTTCAATTGTCGTCCCCATTCTCTAGCTCTTAAAGCAGACATTGGTCTTTAAGCATGGACTACCCTCCTCATAATGGTCCACAACCGCAGCCGTCCACGCCCAACCTGATTAGATCAAATCAGAAAGATATCATCCTCACAGCATCCTCGTGTTCATGGACGGATGACGCAAAGGGCCCTTGACGCCCAAGCCAGTGATCGGCAAACATTTGCTGTAAAGAGCTAAACAGTGAATATTTTAGGCTCTGCGCGACAAGAGGCAAACTCGAAGATATTTATGTTGGTAAAAAGTAAAAGTGAAGTAACCCATAGCATTACTGCCGTAGGGGTGTGAGGTGTTAGCGATCTCACATTTCAAAGATTCGGCTATATGAGGGCGGTAGACATCTCCTCTCCCTCGCCGTTTTTACTTCACGGACTGAACCGGTACCCATTTAAGGCTGTGTCGACGGGGTCTGAAAAAACATTTCCGCCTCAGCTGGGGAATGAATCCAGGACCACTCAGATGCGAAGCCAACTCGATAAGCACTGCGCTAAGCGGTAGGCCAACTTTAAAAAAACAAAACAAAAAAACAACGTTTCACAAACTTGCTGAACAAAATGTTACACAATTATAATAAAGATAAGTAGACCACAACTGCTTTAAATGCAGCTATAATAATAATGTTCGCCTTGGCATCTGAGGTCCGTTACGTCGGTGGAAGGCCATCAAGACCAATTGAATCGGCGCTCTTCCAGATCCCGTCTTTAAGGGAAAAAGGGGGGGGGGTGGGGGGGATACCCTACTATTGAGAAGAGCGTTATTGTTTTTCGAGACAACATTTCACCAAATTTGAGTTCAAAGTTAGCACTCCATATCTGTTAATCAGCGTGCATATTCTAATTTTGAGGTTCGCTTAATACGGTCTTTCTCAACACGTTCCCTTCAAGAGTTATGGGCATATTATTATATAGTTGCACGAAGGATATTGTAAACTCGGCAACCAGCCGTTCCAGTTTAGCGTGTACTTTGTAGCTCGCGGGTCGTTTAAAAGAAGTCGTGGGCAACATTTATACCTCGGGTCGCAGTTTGCCGAAATCTGACCTAAGCGGACGACCTATCTACATGTCTGATACAAGAAATGAAACTCAACCATGCAAAACAGAAGAAACGTCTCTGTCAAGAGCGCTAATGAGCAGTACAGAGAAAGCTGTAAGGAATCTGCTTCCATGAGAGAAAGCTGTAAGGAATCTGCTTCAATGACAGAAAGCTGTAAGGAATCTGCTTCCATGACAGAAAGCTGTAAGGAATCTGCTTCCATGACAGAAAGCTGTAAGGAATCTGCTTCAATGAGAGAAAGCTGTAAGGAATCTGCTTCAATGAGAGAAAGCTGTAAGGAATCTGCTTCCATGACAGAAAGCTGTAAGAAATCTGCTTCCATGACAGAAAGCTGTAAGGAATATGCCTCAATGAGAGAAAGCCGTAAGGAATCTGCTTCAATGAGAGAAAACCGTATGGAATCTGCTTCAACGAGAGAAAGCTGTAAGGAATCTGCTTCAATGAGAGAAAGCCGTAAGGAATCTGCTTAAATGAGAGAAAGCCGTAAGGAATCTGCTTCAATGAGAGAAAGCTGTAAGGAATTTGCTTCAATGAGAGAAAGCCGTAAGGAATCTGCTTCAATGAGAGAAAGCCGTAAGGAATCTTCTTACATGACAGAAAGCCGTAAGGAATCTGCTTCAGTGAGAGAAATCTGTAAGGAATCTGCTTCCATGACAGAAAGCTGTAAGGAATCTGCTTCCATGACAGAAAGCTGTAAGGAATTTGCTTCCTTGACAGAAAGCCGTAAGGAATCTGCTTCCATGACAGAAAGCCGTAAGGAATCTGCTTCAATGAGAGAAAGCTGTAAGGAATCTGCTTCCATGACAGAAAGCTGTAAGGGATCTGCTTTCCTGATTTGTCTGTTTTCTTCTAGAACAACCACATAGAAAAAAGGGAAGTCGTGGACAAAGATAGATCGTGTGGGTTCAGGACATTATGCTTTGGGGTTTACTGGGTGAAGACATATTGCGAGCTGGAATGATTTTAATGATAGCAGACGCGCCGCTCTGCTTAAACAGTTTGAAGACATGTACTTTTCAGACGGTATAATTTCTATCTCACATTCAAATCTAAATCAGGAAGACAGACATACATCAAGACAGACGCACATACATACAGGCAGACATTTACACACGCGTACACACGCACACACACAGGCAGATACTCAGGCATGCACGCACACAACCACGCATGCATACACACACACACACACACTAACAATAGACAGCATCTCCTATCAATTAAAGCTGAAGATACATGCAGAAAAGCCGTTTGTACAATTTAATGAGGTAAATAACGCGATTCCTGTTCCCCTCAGAAGAACACTTTGTTGATGCGATATAGAGTGCTTCACGTACATAAAGAGCATCACAATAGGGGCAGTACAGATGCGTATGCAAAAACCAGGATACAAGAGGCAGGAGTTACCTTTGCCATCGTTTATTCTTTGTTTTATAAGTCACTCGTTCTCAAACTCCGGCTATCAAACCCTGAAAAGGAGCGAGCAGCAAGATGTAGTCCAGAGAAAGGAAAGAGTTGTAGCTTCGTTTACAGTTTGACTGCAAAGTTTGCAACTTCCGGTCCGACATATCCGGCTTTAACATAGCATTTTGGGGTACCGGATTAGCCTTTCCCTCTTCGAACCCTTTTCCTTAGCCAGTCTGCCCCGTTGCAGTATATCTCTCAAATATTGACATGTTCTTCTCTCATAAACTTAGCGATCCATCTCAGGCTTCTTTCTCTTCGTGACACGCATTTCCCTCACGAACTTGGCGGTAGGTCAAGAGCATTATTCGTCGCTCGTTATACAGATTACTCCCAAAATAATGGGAGCTAGTAGACACACATTTGTGGCGGTAAGCCTCAGGCATCTTCTGTCGCCAAAACGTATCCACGCAGTACTCACATCCGTCTGCCTCATAAACGTGATGGTCTGCCTCGGACTTCTTTTATCGCCATACAATTAATTCCCCATCTGATTTGGAAGAGCGTTGCTATTACTCTGCTCTTCTCGTGGAGTTGACCCATTTTACGAATATATTCTACTATCAGTTTGTGTGGACAATTCCCTTTCTTTCCCTGACAGCAAGCCGTGGTTTTCAAGAGAGCAAGAAAAACTGGACCATGCCGATAATAGGACACAAACTCGATACCATGACCGTGAAAAGCGAATACTCTGCCACTACACTAATCAGACGATCCACATCCATATTCTTCATCGGGTCCATCCGTCGCTCCAGTTAGAGCATAGGGCACAATTGCTTATGGCCACCTTTAGAAAACCTGCGTCAAAATACGTTGCGTTATTTTTCATCGGCGGTTTCCGTAGCATCTATTTCACATAGCAGTCTATTTCACATGATAAGGTCGCAAGCCCTATGCACAACTCTCTTTAGTTGACTTTTATTACATGTAGAGCGTGTAGCCTTGTCGACAGTGAGCTCGCTTACTAGACTGGAATTACAACGTGCTATGGTTCGAGTTCACGAACGGGCAGAACAAAAATCCGGGCCATTGTTCGTGACTGGTTCGACCTCTTCCTCAGTCGACCCAGATGTATGTAAAAAGCTACCTGACGTATGAGTTGGAGAAGGTTAAAACAGCAAGGTAGGGAACTGTCCACCCCACCTCACAATGGCTGCGGTTTAGTACCTGAAGAGTTATTTCCCTCCCCGACAGCAACTGTTATCAAGGGACAGACCCTATATTTACAACATGAATGGAGATGCAATGTTCATACTCTTTCCTCCCGAGTTACGGGCTGCAGAATCGACACCGAGGCACACCATTATGAGAACATTCATTATTGATAAGAGTCATGTGCTGGAATCAATCGCCCAACTACTGTTGGAACGCGACACGGTAATCGATGGTTAGCAATCCACGCATTGGAGAAGTTTGAAATCAGATGTTGGTTCATTCGTGGGCGGTGTTGAGATGGCGCTATTTGTAGTCTTCTTCTTCTTCTTCTTCTTTTTTTCTTCTTGTATTCTCGTTTGCCACGTTCTTTTATTACGTCTACACGTGGTGCAGTTGTCTGGATAACAGTTGCTGTAGTGTAGAGTTATTCACGTCGTATAAAAGTTCCTCTCCGTGGGGCAATGCTCAGTATATAGTTGCCTAAGCGTGTAATAGTCTAGTAGGACATAGCACATGGATGATGGAGCCAATTTTAGCCTTATTAAGTGGATATTCAATCATGTAGTGACTATTCAATCATTGAGTGGCTATTCAATCATTTAGTGACTATTCAATCATTGAGTGGCTATTCAATCATTGAGTGGCTATTCAATCATTGAGTGGCTTTTTAACCTGTTTTCTGCCGTTCTCATGCGGAACAGGATCACTTGCTCCCGCTCGATCAAGGCAGTGATAGTTGTCTCTCATTTGGTTGACTTGGGGGAAGGCGTGGGCTAGCGGTTAACGTGATACGACTCACAACCCTAAAGTGCTGGGTTCTCTCCCGAATCACAGCACCAGCCGTTACCCCGCGGAAGCAAACCCTTAGAAAATGCATGAGAAAAAAGACCCTTACAAAACATGCATGACGAAGTCGGGTGCACTAGGTCGACAGACGCAAAATAAAAACATGGTGCAACGCACATCGCCTTTGTGGAATAGAGAAATACGGCCAGCGCAAAAAATAAATATTTAAAAAATGGTTGACTTTACTTATAGCTTTGAGAACGGCATTATTTTCATGGAAGGTGATTGTTTGGTAATTTGTTCTTCTTGTACCAGTGTTGCTCCCTCATTTGCTAACTTGTCTACTGTCTTATTAGTAGCCAATGTAGCACTACTTCTTGGTTGGTTTTTAGTTCGGACGAGGATCTTTAAGCTCTGGCAGTATATCATTTTTGAGGGGCGTTCTATAGTAATTCGTTTTATATAATAAGATTGTTAGCACCACCTAGCAAGCAAAACCTTCGTTAGTCATCTTTCAGAACACACTTCAACGGTTTACATTTGTTTTATACTTTTTTATGGGAGCACGTGGCCAAGAGATTGTGAGCTAGCTTAACAAACTCAACGTACGAGGCTCAAAACATGTAGGAATCGTTTTCACACAAGAATATCGTGGCATTTTAATGGTATAACCGTTTTCTCTGAGTCGACACAGCTGGAAATAGGTCATGTCATGTATTATCCACTTTCGCCGTGAGGCGACTTGAAGAGCTGTAGGTTTCTGACTAGGACCAGAATCGTCGCTGAAGTAGTCATCATCGCATGACGGAATCGAATATCCGGAACATGCCCTATCTATTGCGGTCTCGGTTTGTCATGGTTGCGAAAACCCAAAAGTCGCGCGTTATGGGCGTACATGGGTAGTGGGTCGGGTTCAATTCTCATTAGGTAGCTGAACCACTTGATTCTCTCCTCACCAATAGTTCGGGGTCCTTCTTCCACTATTTGTTCGCCTCATTGCGAACTCTGTCTCTCCTAGTTAAGTTGATTGTTTTCAGGGAGCATCTCATCTCGCATGACGTGATCTTTAGAGAGATTTGCAAGTCCACGTCTGGCACTGGTAACAGAGAGTTGGCGTGAACATGCTGTTGATCAGGAGCCATTTTGTTGACATGTTTATGTTAGGGTGTTTCAATAATGTTGACAGCTAGTATGACATGTTTATGTTAGGGTGTTTCAATAATGGTGACAGCTAGTATGACATGTTTATGTTAGGGTGTTTCAATAATGTTGACAGCTAGTATGACATGTTTATGTTAGGGTGTTTCAATAATGGTGACAGCTAGTATGACATGTTTATGTTAGGGTGTTTCAATAATGGTGACAGCTAGTACGACATGTTTATGTTAGGGTGTTTCAATAATGGTGACAGCTAGTATGACATGTTTATGTTAGGGTGTTTCAATAATGGTGACAGCTAGTACGACATGTTTATGTTAGGGTGTTTCAATAATGTTGACAGCTAGTATGACATGTTTATGTTAGGGTGTTTCAATAATGTTGACAGCTAGTATGACATGTTTATGTTAGGGTGTTTCAATAATGTTGACAGCTAGTACGACATGTTTATGTTAGGGTGTTTCAATAATGGTGACAGCTAGTACGACATGTTTATGTTAGGGTGTTTCAATAATGGTGACAGCTAGTATGACATGTTTATGTTAGGGTGTTTCAATAATGGTGACAGCTAGTATGACATGTTTATGTTAGGGTGTTTCAATAATGTTGACAGCTAGTATGACATGTTTATGTTAGGGTGTTTCAATAATGTTGACAGCTAGTATGACATGTTTATGTTAGGGTGTTTCAATAATGTTGACATCTAGTATGACATGTTTATGTTAGGGTGTTTCAATAATGGTGACAGCTAGTACGACATGTTTATGTTAGGGTCTTTCAATAATGGTGACAGCTAGTACGACATGTTTATGTTAGGGTGTTTCAATAATGTTGACAGCTAGTATGACATGTTTATGTTAGGGTGTTTCAATAATGTTGACAGCTAGTATGACATGTTTATGTTAGAGTGTTTCAATAATGGTGACAGCTAGTATGCAATTGCATTTGCTGTTTGGCACCTGCTTAAAATTTTTCCGCTTGAACCTCCATCCTGTGTGAAAATACTGCCAAGTACTTGAATGCCTGTTTGGTCTTGGACCCTTCTACCATAACGTTTGTGTTTTCAGCCTAGCTGCTTATCTGCATAGTTTCTGATTTGGATGTGTTAATGTTCATACTGCATCATTCACACACAGAGTTGAGCGCAGTCAGGTCGTCTTCACTCTCGTACATACAAAATCAGGGAACAAGTAGGGCGATGAAGCTACGGAATTCGTGCTCTGTCGTCGGAGATTTCAGAAGTGAAAGGAAATGGGGACATGTACGGGGACAACTGCATGCCATGAAGTTTGTTCTATGAGCCATTTTCCATTTTTGGGGTTTTTGTTTCGACGAGACTACTTACTAGCTCACTACTCTTCTACTAAAAAGTGCAGAGGTCTTCCTTTATGCGCGTGTGTGTGTGGTTTATAGTTGCTACAGGAAGGTTGCCTGTCACATGCACAGCTCTCGTTACTAACCTCTTACAACATGCAAGTTACAGTCTTACTGTTCTTTCCTCATCTTTCTGGTCGGTGTAATAGAAATGGCCCTACAACCCAAAAGCCATATACATGGCAAAATTCAGTTCAGCCTTGGCAAAAATATCTCACGGGTTCCAGAAAGCAGTGATTCAGCGGGTTCCAGAAAGCAGTGATTCAGCGGGTTCCAGAAAGCAGTGATTCAGCGGGTTCCAGAAAGCAGTGATTCAGCGGGTTCCAGAAAGCAGTGATTCAGCGGGTTCCAGAAAGCAGTGATTCAGCGGGTTCCAGAAAGCATTGATTCAGCGGGTTCCAGAAAGCAGTGATTCAGCGGGTTCCAGAAAGCAGTGATTCAGCGGGTTCCAGAAAGCAGTGATTCAGTGGGTTCCAGAAAGCAGTGATTCAGCAGGTTCCAGAAAGCAGTGATTTAGCGGGTTCCAGAAAGCAGTGATTCAGCGGGTTCCAGAAAGCAGTGATTCAGCGGATACCATCGCACTGTAACATTAACAGAAACGAGAAGATCGACAATCTGGCCAATGTGACAGCGAAACTGATGTAGGAAAACGTTCTGGTCAACTACGAAGAAGAAAAAGCCATAATAAACGAGAAAAACAAGGTAAAGTGGGAGGAGGAACATCCCCAAACACCACGCAAATTACGGAGACTACCAATTGTTCATAAAAGACCCGGTTCTTCGTCTCTAAAATAGCCACAACAGAATTAAACACCACATGTTCACCAAATTCAGTAGGTACCTCCAGCCTATGTTTCTACGGCTTAGGAAGCATGGACAGCAGCAAATGTACTTCAGGACAGCCCTCAGCACATGTACTTCAGGACAGCCCTCAGCACATGTACTTCAGGACAGCCCCCAGCACATGTACTCCAGGGCATACCCCAGCACACAGATCTCAGGAGACGGATGTGGCCAACAACCGGTCCCTTCGAGGAGAAACTGAACGGCGGTTATGGAACCTTTATGGATGATTCTGGAGTCCCTGACTAAATGAGCAACGTTCGTGGTAGCAGCAGAACAAGGTCCCGTTAACATTAGGGCGTCTGATTAGCATTGTGGTAGAGCTCTTGCTTTTCATGACAAGGGTACGGGGGATCAAATTCCGTTACCAGATTGTTCTAGTAGATATTCTCGGTTTTCTGTTAGGTAAAGAAAGGCTGCGAGGAAGCAAGCAGGCCCTCTCGCCTTTCAAACTATGGCTTCGTGTCAGTGGTCTTTAACACTTCATCCCAGACACGAGTGCCTGCTATGGGACCACCTTTATCTTCAATCAACACTTTGGAAATGAAGATAATCTTAGTCTACTCGTGGAAAGTCATACAGTGAACCAGACATCACCGAACATAACCAACGTCCCTAACAAGGCATGAGTCTCGCTACGAAAGTAAAAGTGTATCGTGCTATAGTTTTGACCACTCTGTTGCACGCCTGTAAAACATGGACAGCGTATAGCAGACACACCAGTCAGTTTCATCGGTCTGATAAGATTCAGATAGCAGGACAAAGTGCCTAGCTATGAAATTCTTAGCGAAACAGACATGTTGGGTATCCAAAAGCGTATGTAATAACGGGCATATAATATCTAGGGACATGTTTCCAAGCAGCTGATGTCCTGTGAGCTCAGAAGACTCAGATGGCCATCAAGCGGACAGAAGAATTGTTACAAAGGCTCATTTAAAGCGTCTCTGAAAAGCTTCAACACCGATGTCACCTCCTGTGAGATGCTTGCACAGAACCGTCCCACCTACCGCGCTAGTACTACACAAGGTGCTCAGATCGCAGAGCGAAACTCCATCGTCGAGGCTCAGAGAAAGCGAGCAACCCGAAGGAAAAGAACTCACGAGAACTTCCCAGCCAACAAGAGGAATGATGTACTTGGCCAACGTGATGCTGTGCGACACAGACTACAGAACCTGTCGACAGCGGGAACTTGCACCACATTATAACACCGTACACGCACATTCTTAGCATCTGATGAAGACTTTTTTGGTCAAACACAACATTCCTCTGATTCCCTCATCATGTAGCATGTCCTTTGTAGAACGTCGCTCCCATCACAGTCTGTCTGAAAGAAACTCGTTCCTTTGCCAAAACACCAGCTTCCGCCACTGTCATACTCAGGCATTCCTGGATATCTTGGTGCCATCGTCTTCTTGGTCTACCCCTTCCTCTTTTGCCTGGCACCATACCTTCCATCACCGTTCTCTCAAGACCGTTGTGTCTCTTGATGTGACCAAAGTACTTGAATTTTCTAGCCAAAATGGAATTGATAAACCAGTTCTCCTCTATGCTCAACTCTTACCGAATGTCTACATTTGTTTTTTTCTCTGTCCAGGGTATTCTGAGGATCTTTCTGTAACATTTTGACTCGAAGGATTCGATTCTTTGTCTAGAAGTTTTGGTAATCGTCCATTCTTGAAAGCCATAAGCTGCCACAGGAAAAACACAGGCTCTCTAGACTTTTACTTTTATCTTTTTGTTGGTGTCCTGCCATCATTTCTTAAGGCTGTTCAGTCTCTGCATTGCCATAGCTAGTCTTCTGCTGATTTCCTTCGAGCAGTCAGTCACCATTTTTGTCAATTCTGGAGCACAGATATTAAAAATGTGTAACCTGATCTATTTCCTCACCACCCACTGTAAATTTATGCTGACATTGTGTTTTATCAGTGGTCATAATTTTGTTTTGTTTATGAACAGATTGTGATCTTTACTATGTCCATTAGCGGCTGAAAGTAGCTGCTCTAGCCCATCCGCACTTCTTGATAATTTCACTGTGTCATCTGCGTATCGTAACTCTGGAATCTCGTACCCCCCAATCGTAAATGGGTCGAAACTTTCAATGTTCTCATCTTCTCGTACATTTCTTATTATACTTTCCGCATATTCCCTACTCCACCGAAATGGTGTAAGGGACCCGATTTGAGCCATGAGAAGACATTATCCTGAAGGCGACGACCTAGCTGTACTCCATTCCCAAAGAGGCCTTTCTGACATGCTTCCAACAATGGCGGGACCGCTAGGAGAAGTGTACGGAGTCCCAATGAGAATAATAATATTTTTTTTGCGTTCGCTTTATTTATCTATTCTCCAAGACGGTGTGCGTTGCACTGTGGTTTTTATTTTTGCGCCTGTCGGCCCAGTACATCCGACTTCAGCATGCATTTTATGTAAAGGTCTGCTTTCTCCTACATTTTCTAAGGGTTTTCTTTCCCGGGCTAACGGCCGGTGCTGTGAGAATAATTTGAAGGAGATTATAGTTTCAAACCTCCAGGTAAGTAATTGTATCTATGAGCTCCAAATGTCGGATACTTTCTGAACACACTTCGTATATAAATATTTCTGGACAACTTCATAACCCACACGAACGACAGAAATATACCAGAACAAAATAGAATAACAACTATTACCAAACACACACTGTCACAAAATAGAGCTCACACAGACAGCCTAAAAATACATTTTAGACAAACATTTACTGCATCACACCTAATTACCACCGCCATTCTGGGAATCATCATTAAGAGAATTGTGTTGGCTAAGACATGTGAAAGCATGCGCAGTGCCCGGTGCAAACACAGCCCGTTATTGACATAATAGACCGTCTGATTCCATTCTCGGCCGACACTAATCCATCCACCCATCTGTCAAAATGGCAAATCATTAACAATTTTCTCACCGAGATGTAAATAAACAAAAGAATGTAGAACTTGAGTTTTGTTTTTCGTAGCCCAGGATTGGTCCGAAATATAATGTAATTTGATTTATACCTCTTTTCTGCTACGTCTTTTTCTTTTTAATTTCTTTTGTTTAGAATTCTTTCAGATGACATCTTATCTCATTTGTCAATTTATGTCGTTAGATGCCAGGAAAAGGTGCAATCTTTCCTTTGTCATCTGTGTGGTTATTATTATTTTCAATCGAAGCTGCTTTGTGTTACATATGTTGCTGTTATTGGATTTCGCGGCGCGTGGGTTTTGAGATATGCATATGACGTGTGAAAATCATTTACTTCTCTTTCTGTCAATGTTTGACGCGGTTCTGTTTCTGTTCAATTTCATCACTTTTCCTCTGTATCTCTTAGTGACCCTGACCGCTTTTGTTTTGCATCTCATTTAACATGTTGTAAAAGAGAAAATATATTGATGAGTTGGCGACAGTTGCTGCAAAAGAAAATATGAAAGACCTGTACAACAGCACAAAGAAACTAACAGGCACATATAAGCATGTAAATGGCTTTATCAACCAAAATAGGAGTATAGTTGATTAGCAATACCAATGAGCAAACAAAGAGATGGCTGAACATTTTGCAGACTTTTAAACCACCCGGCTCCATAACATGCTTCTGATATTCAGTCATTGGATTCGGAACTAGAGGCAAATTGCGAGAGACCAAGCGCAGAAGAAAAGAAAGCCATGCGTCTTCTGAAAAACGACAAAGCGACTCGTACAGGTGATATCTATGCGGAAGCGATCAAAAAGGAGATTGAAACTTCAACAATGATGTTATATAAACTACTCGGTAAGGTCTAGGAGAGGGAAGAAATACTGACTGGATAGAAGGCTGTTCCGTGGCGAAGTGGTTAAGTCGTTGGCCTCGTGATCAGGTGGTGTGGGTTCGACTCCGGACTCCGCCGTCTTTTTCACGGGTGCTTGATGCGGAGTCCCCTGCATCTCGTAGTCGCCCCATAGTCGTCTTGTCCTTGACGTGCCACTGGGGTCGGGCGGCTCGAGACGAGAGAGTGAGGATAAAAAGTAGCGCAGTTAATCCTTACTAAACATATCGCTAGCAAAATACATCTCGTAGTCGCCCCCTAGTCGTCTTGTCCTTGACGTGCCACTGGGGTTGGGCGGCTCGAGACGAGAGAGTGAGGATAAAAAGTAGCGTAGTTAATCCTTACTAAACATATCGCTAGCAAAATACATCTCGTAGTCGCCCCCTAGTCGTCTTGTCCTTGACGGGCCACTGGGGTCGGGCGGCTCGAGACGAGAGAGTGAGGATAAAAAGTAGCGCAGTTAATCCTTACTAAACATATCGCTAGCAAAATACATTATGCCATCATCGTCTACGATGGACGGCTGCTTTTGCCTTTGCCTGGATAGAACGCTATGTAATAAAGTTGTCAGAGACGAGAGATTTACAGTAGTGTACCAATTATAGAGCAATAATGTTATTATCGGTACCCTGAAAAGTTTTGAACAAGATCATTCTGGAGAGAATAAAGAAGGCCATTGTTGTCCAGTTGAGGAATGAGCAGGCCGGCTATCGACATTAACATACCCTGTACAGACACGATAGCAACACTTAGAATAATAAATGAACAAAGTATGGAATGAAACTCACCGCTTATTATATAATTTGTGGACTACGAGAAAGATTTTGACAGCTTGGATAGGGTATCACTATGGAAGCCGCTCAGACACAATGGAGGGCTTCTGAAGTTCTCTAGAATATTCCAGAAAACAGGAAGCATCGAGTGCTACATGAGTGGCAGCTTTCGGAACCGTTTGAAATAAGAACGAGTGTTCGACAGGGCTGTCTACTATCATCATTTCTCTTCCTGCTGACCATTGACTGGAATATTTTTGTTCTTTCGCCCTATTTCTCTATTTCCCAAGGCGGTGTGCGTTGCATTATGTTTTTATTTTGCGCCTGTCAGCCCAGTGCATCCGATTTCGGCATGCATTTATTTTCTTACTCTTGCATTTTCTAAGGGTTAGCTTCCTCGGGGTAACGGCCGTGAGCCGTGTCACTTAACCACTAGCCCACGGCGTCCCCTTGACTGAAATATGAAGTCGACATTATCGTCAAACGATAACGGCATTAAATGTACATTGACGAGACAACTTTACGATCTCGACTATGTCGATTATTTGAATCTAGACAGATGCAAAATCAGATAAGTATACTCGAAGAGAGGCCACTACAATTGGGGTTAAAAATACACAGAAAAAAACGCAGGCTTTGAAAATAAATACAAAACTAACAACGATAGAATTGAGTTTGAGTCACCCCCCTTCAAAATGTGGAGTCCTTCACCTACCTTGGCATCAATATGTACATATTAGGAGGTACAGAAAGCGATATTTGGACATATTAGTACAGAAAGCGATATTCAGTTAAGAATACAAAGGGCGAGAAAAGCTTTCATCGCATGAAAGAGTTTGTGGAAGTTAAAAGAAATTAAAACCACTACCAAAATTAAAATCTTCAACTCCAACGTAAAATCCGCTCTATTATGGCTCTGAAACATGAAAGACAATAGAAGTACTTATGAAAAAAGGTTCATACTTTCGTAAATGGTTTCCTGCGCAAAAATACAAGGGTGGAAACAAGATCACCAACGTGTGACTGATGGGAAAAACAGGAGAAATACCAAATGGAGCATTACGGAAACCAGTGGATGCTCGTGCAATGTCTAAAGATTGCCACTTCTTCAAATCCACTGAGATTCTAATATTTGGATGGTCGAGCGAAGATTACCACTTCTTTAAATCCATTGAGATTCTAATATCCACCTTTTTATCTGCGCATTGGATGTTCGAGTGAAGTCTCAGGATTACCACTTCTTCGCGTCTGTTGCGATTTTAATATCCACCTTTGCGTTTGTCTTTCATGGATTCTCTCGTCTGTAATCAATTGACCTCATCTTAAGTTATCCTTCCATCTGATTGGGTGAATCCTCCTCTGCTAATCTGTTAATGTCCGCATTTATGTACACCATTACTCACCAGACAAATAAACAACGGTCTTAGATGTATAAATATAGCTCTTATTTCTAAATTTGTCATGTTTAAATACTTTATTAAACAGATATTCTATTTTGAAATCTTCCACGAGCGGATCAATATAAATGTCTTATTATGTGGGGTATGGTTTCTGTTTTCGCTACGAGGCTTTCACGCAACACTGTTGTGCATTATCTTTGTTGTTTGCGCAAGTAGTCTCATAATCTCATATGTACATTTATGTTGTTAAATGTCGTGGGGAGGTCAGATTTTCTTGTCTGTGCTGATAGGAGAACAATTTTTCCCACTTTCAATTCATGATTATTTTGTGTTTCTTTAACTCGACTAATGCAGCATGTTTCTTTTTCTTACTCTGAAGTTTGGGGAACTGAGACGCTAGTCAGGTCAGGTACTCCGTACTGACCAGGACGTCGCGTCAGGGTCAGGCGCAATATACTGACCAAGACCACTATATCTATTCCACGTAGCGTTTCCTGGAAACAGGCTGTTTTCAAGGCAATCTGCCTGACAAGATGTGGACCAACGGGATCGCCGTTATAGTGAGGTTCACACAGCTGGAGCCAAGCACAGCACAACCACTTGGAGGACCACGGACTACATACATTAGCAAGCCCGGAATGTGAGGAGAGCTTCTACAACGAGCGACTTAACGTCGTATTCTGGTCGCACAAAATAGTAAACTTACTCATTATGGCATTAAAAAACAACAACAATAATTCTTTGAAGTTTTGGTGTCTGTCTAGTAGCTTGAATCCCCTGACAATCATCAATCTTGCAACGAGGGACATTTCACAAATAAAGACACATATTTCCTCTCATAAATGTGTCTGTCTCATGTTTCTCTGGTCACCGAACAGTTTATCTATTAAGTAAGGCCATTTATTTGCCCCATAAACTTGACATAATGTTGATAAGGAGGCTGTGCTGAGCAAATGGATAGAAACTTGAAAACATGGACTACGTAAAGTGGAGCAAATGCGTCGTGTTCATGGAGGGTAATTTGCGAGCGTGGTGTAATTTAAGGAAAATGGATGTAATCACCGTTAGAGTTTAATAGTGATGGAGGGGGGAGGAGATCGAGGGGGAGAGCTGATGGAGGTGGGGGGGGGAGAGTGTGGAGTGGAGGGAGATGGAAGGGAAAGTAGCTGACGGAGGAGGAATGGAGGTAGTGGGGGATGGAGGTAGTGTAACATTGAAGGGGGGGGGGTAGAGGTAGAGTTGATGAGATGGAGGTGAGGGAAGATGGAAGCGAAGGGAGATGGTGGTGGAGGAAGATTTAGATTCAAGATGCAGGGAGATTGATATTGGGTTGGCGGGAGTGGGGGGGGGGGATGGAAGAACAGAAGAAGTGGCAGATTAAGGTGATGGGAGATCAAGTTGAGTGGAGATAAAAGTGGAAAAAGGAGATGGAGTGGAAAGGGAGGAAGATATGGAGGGGATGGATAATGAAGTCGATGAGGGGATATAAGTGGAGGAGGAGAAGGAAAGTTGGGGAGGGGAAGGGACGTGGAGGAGAGGAAAGGAAGTGGAGGAGAGGAAGAGAAGTGGAGGAGAACGGAAGTGGAAAAGAAGGGAAGTGGAGGAGAAGGGAAGTGAAGGAGAAAAGAAGTGGAGGAGAAGAGAAGTTGAGGAAAAGAGAAGTGGAGGAGAATGGAAGAAGGGGGAGAAGGGAATGAGAAGGGAAGTGAAGGAGAAGGAAAGTGGGGGAGAAGGGAAGAAGAGGAGGATAGGTCTTGGGATATGCCGTGAAGCGAGACAGAAAACCTGGGGATGTAGCTGGCGTTTGGAGGTGGGGGAGGGGAGGGGATGGCGGAAGATGGAGTTTGATGGAAATGGATCTGGAGGAAGATGGAGGTGGAGAGAAATGAAGGTGGAGAGAGATGGAAGGAGTTAGACGGATATGGAAGTGGGAGATAATGAGGCGATGGAGGAAGGGAGGTAGCTGGGAAGATATTTTTCAAGTTTAATATTAGGATTCTCATTCTGGCGTAATGTCGATTTTGTTATTCTTCTCTATTTTGTGTTTAGTATCAAGAATGTCATCTTCCTCCAAATCTTGTTTGGTGTCAAGAATGTCATCTTCCTCCAAATCGTGTTTGGTGTCAAGAATGTCATCTTCCTCCAAATCGTGTTTGGTGTCAAGAATGTCATCTTCCTCCAAATCGTGTTTGGTGTCAAGAATGTCATCTTCCTCCAAATCGTGTTTGGTGTCAAGAATGTCATCTTCCTCCAAATCTTGTTTGGTGTCAAGAATGTCATCTTCCTCCAAATCTTGTTTGGTGTCAAGAATGTCATCTTCCTCCAAATCTTGTTTGGTGGCAAGAATGTCATCTTCCTCCAAATCTTGTTTGGTGTCAAGAATGTCATCTTCCTCCAAATCTTGTTTGGTGTCAAGAATGTCATCTTCCTCCAAATCTTGTTTGGTGTCAAGAATGTCATCTTCCTCCAAATCTTGTTTGGTGTCAAGAATGTCATCTTCCTCCAAATCTTGTTTGGTGTCAAGAATGTCATTTTCCTCCAAATCTTGTTTGGTGTCAAGAATGTCATCTTCCTCCAAATCTTGTTTGGTGTCAATAATGTCATCTTCCTCCAAATCTTGTTTGGTGTCAAGAATGTCATCTTCCTCCAAATCTTGTTTGGTGTCAAGAATGTCATCTTCCTCCAAATCTTGTTTAGTATCAAGAATGTCATCTTCCTCAAAATCTTGTTTGGTGTCAAGAATGTCATCTTCCTCCAAATCTTGTTTAGTATCAAGAATGTCATCTTCCTCCAAATCTTGTTTGGTGTCAAGAATGTCACCTTCCTCCAAATCTTGTTTGGTGTCAAGAATGTCGTCTTCCTCTATATCTTGTTTAGTATCAAGAATGTCATCTTCCTCCAAATCTTGTTTGGTGTCAAGAATGTCATCTTCCTCCAAATCTTGTTTGGTGTCAAGAATGTCATCTTCCTCCAAATCTTGTTTGGTGTCAAGAATGTCATCTTCCTCCAAATCTTGTTTGGTATCAAGAATGTCATCTTCCTCCAAATCTTGTTTGGTGTCAAGAATGTCATCTTCCTCCAAATCTTGTTTGGTGTCAAGAATGTCGTCTTCCTCTATATCTTGTTTGGTGTCAAGAATGTCATCTTCCTTTATATATTGTTTGGTGTCAAAAATGTCATCTTCCTCTTTAACTTGTTTGGTGTCAGAATATCATCCTTATCTGTATCTTGTTTAGTGTCAAGAATATCATCCTTCTCTATATCTTGTTTGGTGTCAAGAATGTCATCTTCCTCTAAATCTTGTTTGGTGTCAAGAATGTCATCTTCCTCTATATCTTGTTTGGTGTCAAGAATGTCATCTTTATCTGTTTCATGGTTGGTGTCAAGAATGTCATCCTTTTCTGTATCGTGTTTGGTGTCAAGAATGTCATCCTTTTCTGTATCTTGTTTGGTGTCAAGAATGTCATCCTTCTCTGTATCGTGTTTGGTGTCAAGAATGTCATCCTTTTCTGTATCGTGTTAGAGAAACTCGTCGCTTAACGCCTGTTACTGTCCATATGCAAAACGTCTCCTTAACCTCCTCCTTAACCTTTCCGCCATTATTGATCCACTCATATTTTCTAAAATATCCCCTTAGTCTGGTAAAGTGTGGCACGGGATATGATCTCAATAAAGTCAAGCGTAGCTAATGGCCGTGAGTGTGGGCGGATCTTTTCCACGGCTATTGGATAATTCACAACAGGTGAGCAAGGCTTGAATGATACTAATAATAGAAACGCACCTTCTCTGTTTCTGCAGGTGTTGACAGTTTCTCAGCAAACCTTTTAAAAAACTGACAGTGCTGCCTTCTTCCTCTCTTTCGTCCTTCTTTCTCTGTCTTCACGAATCCTCTTCCTTCCTTAATCCTCTTTCATCCTGAATTAGCTTTCTTCAATCTTCCTTCATCTTTCTTTTTCACTTCTTTCTCTTTCTTCCTTCTCTCCCTTAATCCTTTTTCTTCCTTATTTTTCTATCTTTCATCTTCATCTTTGTTACAATTTTTTCCTTAATCCTCTTTCTTCCTTAGCCCTCTTTCTTTCTTAATCCTTTTTTCCCTTCTTTTCTTCTTTCCTTCTTCCTTCCTACTTCATTCTGTCGTGCGCCATCGCCCCAGCTCTGTCATGGCCTTTCTCTCCAGCTCTATCGTGGGCCATATTCTCCAGCTCTATCGTGGGCCATCCTCTCCAGCTCTATCGTGGGCCATCCTCTCCAGCTCTATCATGGTCCATCCTCTCCAGCTCTATCGTGGGCCATCCTCTCCAGCTCTATCATGGTCCATCCTCTCCAGCTCTATCGTGGGCCATCCTCTCCAACTCTATCGTGGGCCATCCTCTCCAGCTCTACCCAATGCCATCCTCTCCAGCTATGTCAGCGTCGTCCATGTTTCATTCATGTGTGTTTAGAGCTCTCTTCTACAGGTGTGTTTTGGTCCCCCTCTACTTCTTTAGGCTTGATATTTCCAGAACAGAGACTACCTTGTAATGCTACCAACTGGTTTATTTATTGTTCTTAATGGGTGTCCTATCCTTCTTCTTCTTCTTCTTCATCGTACGCAGTCAGACAGTAACCATTATTTTTTCGAAAAAAGCGGCGGTCATCCTGAGGCTGTCGACACTGCCATAGAGCTTGTCTTGTGGTTCCACTGGTGATGGCCACATCTGCTCTCTCTGATCCTCGTATGTCGGGCAGTTCTGCTGCAGATGATCAGCGGTCATTTTCACAGTACCACACGGGCATTCGTCGGTACCACCTATCTTCAATTTGTTGAATAGGTGGTACCTCAGTCTATTGTGGCCAGTGCGACGTCTGAAGACAACGACCTGCTCTCTTCTGTTCAACTGGTAATAGGCATCGTTTTTGGTGTAGCCGGTATGTTCAGTTTCCCATTTGGTCATGTATCTGGCTTTTATAAGCCGTTTTGACTCTTCGTACGTCATACTAGTATCTGTTTGTGGTAGTCTTGCACCTTCTTTTGCTAGTCTGTTTACCTCCTCGTTGCCTTGGATGTTGCAGTGTGATGGGACCCACTGTACCACTACCCTTTTTGGTGCGGACTGCTGGCATAGTTGACAGAGTGCTGCTCTTAAGTCATTAAGCTCAGTGTTTTTCTGGCTTTTTAGCGCTGTGACTACGGCCAGAGCATCTGTAAGCAGGACTATATGGCTTTCATTTTCTTTATGTGTCACCATTTCTTCCACTGCCACTCTCAGTGCCTCTGCCTCCGCTCTGAAATTGCTTGTGTACTTACCAGTAGCGAATGACAGTGTTATTTTTCTGCCATTTGGTAGGTTCAGGAATGCTCATGCCCCTCCGTTCTGTGTAGTGTTTGTTACAGAACCTTCGGTGTATGCATGGGTCCAGTCCATGCTTGGATAGTTTTTCGATATAAAGCTTAGGGTGTCCTATCCAATTGCCAGCGTTTTCTAATAGACATGTCTGGTTCTTTCCAACAGTTTCAGATTAGTGATCGTATCATACAGTTTCAATATCTTTATTCTGTGCAGGCACCCCTTTGTAGAAGACTATCTTTTTCGGTGTTGTCCATGTTGCAGAGCCATATAATGTAAAAAATTTTACATTACAGTTGAAGATTTTTATTGTGTTGAATTTCATTTCTTTTGATATCCATGCGTTCCTCAATGCAAAGAACGCTCATTTCGTCTTTTATAATCTTATTTTCATATCTTTATTTGTACCTCCTACTCTGTCTATATTGTTACTACGATATTATATGGACGACTCCAATCTAGTCATCATCATCATGTAGCATGTCCTTTGTATAACGTCGCTCCCATCACAGTCTGTCTGAAAGAAACTCGTTCCCTTGCCAAAACACCAGCCTCCGCCACTGTCATACTCAGGCATTCCTGGATATCTTGGTGCCATCGTCTTCTTGGTCTACCCCTTCCTCTTTTGCCTGGCACCATACCCTCCATCACCGTTCTCTCAAGACCGTTGTGTCTCTTGATGTGACCAAAGTATTTGCATTTTCTAGCCAAAATGGAATTGATAAACCAGTTCTCCTCTATCATCAACTCTTACCGAATGTCTACAGTTGTTCTTTTCTATGTCCAGTGTATTCTGGGGATCTTTCTGTAACATTTTGACTCGAAGGATTCGATTCTTTGTCTATTAGTTTTGGTAATCGTCCATGATTCACAGCCATAAGCTGCCACAGGAAAAACACAGGCTCTCAAGACTTTTACTTTTATCATTTTGTTGGTGCCCTGCCATAATTTCTTCAGGCTATTCAGTCTCTGAACCTAGTAGGGGTGTATATCTAAACACAATTTGGCTTGTCTTGGCTTCGTTCATTCTCAATCTCCCACTACCAAACACTTAAGTACCAGAATGTAGTCCAGAGAACGGAATGCGTTGTGTCGTAGTTTACAGCTTGACTGCGATATTTGCACCTTTCGGTCCAACACATCCGACTTCAGCAAGCATTTTTTGAGTACTGGGTTAGTATTCCCTCTTCGATCACTTCTCCTTAGCCAGTCTTGCCTGCTGCATGCTGTTATCCATGATCACCACCTGGAGGTGAAGAAGGGTCTTGGCAGCTTTGGGTCGCTGGCCCAGACGCTAGCAGTCAGCTATGAGTCGCTGACCACTGCAGCTCATGCGCTGCTCAGGATCTTGATCCCTAAACACAATCTGACAGGCGTTAGTTTCATTTATTATAACAATCTTTGCCTACGGTTAAATGCGAAAATTGAGAGCACGACTTCATGTTCGCATATAAAAAACAAAAAGTTAGTCGCTCATCGCAAGCGATGATGATGAAACCATCAGACGGTGTTAGTCTTGATGATGTAGCTTGCGCTGTGTTTGGATTATAGTGAGGAAGAGGCAACGCTGGTCCTCAACCTCACTCCCTGGTCGCACACTACCTTGGGCCAGTGGCAAGGTGAGGTCAGGTCATCCCGTAACCGATGAGGTCGTTGGGGCAAACATGAAGACATCCTCACAAGCCCACGCCACTATTCTCCGTCAGTAGCCGCTGCCTGTGCTTCTTCTGGTCGGAGATTGGTCCATACTTTTATGTTGTCCTCCCACATCTTTTTGGGTCGACCTCTTCGCCGTCTGCCTTGCATCTTTCCGTGGAGGATAGTATTTGCAAGACCATTTCATCTCACCAAGCGAGTTTCCTTCTGTTGACAGTTGCCAAGAGATCTTCAAAAGGCCCAATTGCTGTTGTAATTCCATCTCGTATTTCCTCATTTGTAACTCGATCTTTGTACGTGACGTGTAAAAGTCTTCGGAAACATCTCATCTCCAAGGCCTGTATCCTTCGCTGAAGGTCAGCTGTAACTGTCCCATGTCTCACAAGCATAGATGAATATTGACAGGACCAGTATACGCATTAATCTGATTTTCGTGCTTAGTGCTAACCGTTTATCTTGCCAGATTTTGTTACGCCGTGCAAACGCCGCTATTGTCTGTGCCATTCTGGCTAACACCTCACATTTTGATCCTTCCTCACTGACAATCGGCCCTAGATATTTAAAACGGTCAACAACTTCGAGTTCCTGGCCATTAGTTTCCATCCTGCTGTTGAAGCCCTCGGCGTTGTTGGTCATTAATTTTGTCTTTCCAGTGGCAAGACATAATTCTAACAACTGGAAGGAATTCAGGATGCCGGCACTCTGGTCACACACCTCCTTTGAGACAAGTGGTCTCTTGAAACCTGCGGGGCTCGAACCCACGCATTTTCCGTTCATCGCTATGAGAGGCGAATGCCTTACCTATATACGCTAGTTATAACAAACGAGACAGAATACGTGGCAAGCGGATAGATGACATAATAGTAACCGTCAATCGCAAGCAATGATAACGGCATCAGTCAGACATTTGTGTTGTAGAACAAACTCGACAGTCATGATGATAAGCCGCGTGAAGGTAAAATAAGTTCCGTAGAACAAAACGGACCTCTCGATGCCCCACTGAGGTCCACTTGGACAGAAACAACGACAACAATTTGGAATCTTGGTATTCAAAAAGGCATGTTGTTAATCTGTTGCCAGGTAGCCGAAGTCTAACCGTGGAAGGTATTTTTAAACACGCGCGTGGCCGAATGGTTCCGAGGCCTACCTGCCAGAGGGCTGCGGTTCGAATCCACGGTATGGCATATGTTGTTTTTTTGTTGGGGGTTAAATAAACAAACATAGTCGGCACACGATGTGGCGATAGCAGTGGCGAAGCGGCCTGTAGTCCTCAGCCTTCAAACCCTGTCGACTATCCCAGCAATGGGAAATATGTCCTATGACAGTTTTTTTGTTGGTAGCAGCTTACTAAGCCTGGTGGAAGGTACGAATAACGTGGGTAGGCTGTTAACTAGAATTTTGAATTGTGTCCGAGCAGCGGCCATTAAGCCTACTCTTTTAGATTTCTAACTGCCAAGGGGTTTTTAACATACTCGACACTGAACACGAGAGTCCGATCTCACTACCCATAGACCAGGTAAATTTTTACAGGAAGATCCACGTGGAGAAAAAAAATCCCGGTCTCCACCTTATTTCGAACCCATGACCACCGACAAACGAAGCAGACACCTTACCCAAAGACCACTGAGTCTCTTACAACAACAACAGTATAGTTAACTTATAGAACAATTCACATTTAAAAACTCACCGGTCGTCCTTGTCTGATTAGCGTAACTCGATCCATTGTTTAAGGGGAGCAAGGTAAAGGTCTAGTGGATGCAGGCGGGTATGTTTAAATAATGTATTATTCCGCAAAAAACGCCAGGAAAGTGGCCATCTTACATGAGCGTAACTTGAAGTGTAAGTGTCTGTCGTTCAAATCCCATTTCGAGTATAATGAATCTACAAACTAAACTTGTTATTGGCGATGTACTCGTAAAATGGCTAGCCTCCTTGTTGGCAAAGGAACGATTCTTTCAGACACACGTTTGGTTTTACTGATGACACCAGTGATCTGTTTACAAAGAATCCATGTATGAGCTAACTATCGGTAATTTCTTGGATGGAACTGGTAAGACGCTATTGTTATTGAATTGGTAGTCACCGCTGTTATTCGAAATGGTAGACAAGATTGTTATGTATGACACCGATACAGAGATATTACACTGTTTAGAACATTCAAATTAAAATATTCACTGTATAAGATAATGAACAAACTGCTATACATGGTAAAATCAACGTTATTTACAGAAAAATGGTTTCTGGAACAATAAACAGAGGCAGATCCAAGATGCGCATGAGATTTTATATTCAAAAATAGAAGGAGACAAACTTTGAAAGAGATAGCGACATTGGCAATGGATAGACATCGGTGAAAATAACACAATTCGTGATTCAGTAGGTTGTGGTGACCCCAACGACCTCCAAGGTTATGGGATATAATACAAAATATATTGTGTGTGAAATATTGGCCCTAAATGTAGATTGGTAATGTGTGTGAAATATTGGCACTAAATATAAATTGGTAATGTGTGTGAAATATTAGCAACACATGTAGATAGGTATTGCGTGTGAAATATTGACACTAAATGTGAATTATTGAAATACACACTTTCCTTAGTCGTCTTTTAAGACACACTTGGCAGAAAGATTCAGTGACCCAATTTCACTGGCTGTGAGACATTGACTAGAATATTAAGGTCGTATTTCAAATGTTGATATCCGTGCCACTAACCATTGCACTTCCCATGAAAAATTCTAGCAATAAAAATTTGGCTTGGAAATCCCTGGAAAAAAGAGGCACGGGAAGACCACCAAATAAAAACAAACCACCAAAAAAAAACACGCATGAAAAAAGACCTACTGGGTAATATAAAAAAAAAAACAACTGGACGAAGCTAGAAACAATGACAAAATAGCACAACGTGGCTGTTTGAAAATGATTGGTTGATAGCCAACCTATCAAAGAAAGTGATCGATAGACCTGACCCAATTTACCTACTTCAAAGACATCAACAAACGATATTGTTCCGCCAGTGAATCGGTCACTGTAGGTCACGTCTCAATGTATACTATACATACGAATGTCCACGAGCAACAGGAACCCATACAGCAGAACATATCCCGTATCCTACAAGACTGCCCAGAACACAAGGAACTACGAGGCCAAACATGATCAGAGGGAGCAGAGGTAATTCAGAAGCTGTGTAGCTCCCGCCAAGATCTAGAAAAGACTATGAGCTTTGTCCTGACAACGGGACTGCAGATCTAGCATGACCGTATACCTGAACACAGCAGAAGAAAAAAGAAGGTGGCATACGTGCACTAAGTTGATACATGTGAAAAGAAAGAAGCAGCAGATATGACATATAGCCCGACAGAGCATCAGACAGGAAAACATGGATAGTAGAACTCAATAGCTGCATTTAAAATTACGTGTACTCACTCCTCTACGCTAGCACTGTTTTCTATTTAGTAAAGAGCTTAATAATGAAGTGTTGGGGTAGAGCGGTTGCTTATCTCTGCTAAGTACCAGGTTCAATATTAGTCAACCCAACTGCAAATCGGTACCTAACTTACTTTTAATGAAGCATAACACGAAAAGAAGCTGGCCATTTCTTGATCACATAACGCAGAGCTTCAATGCCGTAAGTTTCAAAGACATGTTGTTGTTGAATGCCCACAATGAGATTGTTTACTCTTTCGTTTGCCATAAAAAGGGCGATAAGTGGCGGGTTTATGTAGCTGTCCTCACAAAACGTGCGTGCTAATGAAGGTGGACTGCCGTCCTCTAGGTTGTTATGCTATGCTTTGGCTTCATCTGTGTGTCGCTCACTATTACGATGATCACGTCGATCGCCTACCTCTTTAGCCAGACGGCCATGAAAAAGCCTGTTTCCAGGGAGAACTGCGGTCTTTAATACCCGACAACAGTTTTCTAACAAAGTACACATGATCAAATCTATTCATAGTAATGTCTTCTCTAACACAGGACAAGGGCAGATAAACACATTATTTAAGATAGGTTATCTCTCGTATAGATAGAGGAGACGTGTGACAAGTCCACAGTAATCATACGGTAGTCCTTCAGATAGACTGACTTCAAACCACACAGCGAACACTGTATTATGAAATATACTACGTAACACGTGAAGATAAGCATGAAAGTAATACAATGAAGACACAATCACAGTAATACAGTAAAAAAGGTCATGGTTCGTGGAAAGATATACTAACTAACAAAAAAGATACTTCAGGCATTTGAACCTATAAGCAATATGAAACAGACAGATGTGTCTACCTATACAGACTGGGAAGAAAGACTAACGTCTGGTCAGGCAAAAAATACTGATCATAGATGTTAGTTAGGGTCAGGCAAAAGATATTGGCCAAGACCCTCACCTCGGCTTGCTCGTAGCCCTTCCTAGAAACGGGCTGTTTTCATGGCAACCTGGTTAACAAGGTGAGGGATCGACGTGATCTCCGTAGCGGTGAGCGACAAGCAGATGAAGCCAAACATAGGACAATCGCCTGGAGGACACCGATCCATCTTCATCAGCATGCTCGGGATGTGAGGAAAGATACTGCAACCCGCAACTTGACGTCCTTTTCAAGGCGCACAAAAGAGTAAACCTACTCATTGTAGGCATTCGCAACCAACAAGAACAACAACCTACACAGTCTGGACGACAGTCATACAAGCAGGAAAACGACAGACAATCAGACGGAACGAATAATAAGAAGTTATGGCGAAATGGTATGAACAGATAAGCGCCAACAATGTGAGGACACAGAGACATCCGAACTCGATTCATAAACTACACCCTGGATGATACCGGCATGCATGACATTTGAAATATCGGAGAGAGCCGACATAGAAATTTGCAATTTACAAAAGAAATTGACAATTATCAACTGAAATGAGCACTGATGGCTATGTCTATAAGAAAAATCATCAATTTTCAAAAGAAATTGACACTTATCAACTGAAATGAGCACTGATGGCTATGTCTATAAGAAAAATCATCAATTTACAAAAGAAATTGACACTTATCAACTGAAATGAGCACTGATGGCTATGTCTATAAGAAAAATCATCAATTTACAAAAGAAATTGACACTTATCAACTGAAATGGGCACTGATGGCTATGTCTATAAGAGAAACCAACACCTACGGCGAAAGATATAACAACCATCAGCGCTTACTGCAACATTATGCTCTATCAACGCTTGCAGCAACATCATGCTCTATCAGCGCTTGCAGCCACAGCATGCTCTATCAGCATTACGGCAATAACAACCAAAACTGCATTTCTCCCAGAGTATTAACCGCACATAACGATAGTTAGAAGACAAAAATAGCACACATGGTGATAGTCAGAAGAGAAATCAACACTTCACCAAAGAGAAATCACTTCTATGAATAGAAATTATCACTTCTCCAAAGATAAATCAACACTCAAAATGACAGATGTGCGATAGATCAACACACACGACAATAGCAACAAGAAAAATCATCACTTCTTCAAAGAGAAATCAGCTCTGTTTGCTATTTAGAAAAAAAATCAGCAAGTGCAATAATATCTAGAAGATAAATCATCCTTTATCCCCCAAAATATCAGCTTGCAATATGATATCCCTACAAAATGAGCACTGGCAGTACAGTCTATTAGAGATATTAACACGTCTTCTTGAAAAACCATCACTCAAGCGGATAAGTGTAAGAGAAATCAGCGCAAAGTCATCATTTCTTTGTGGCAATACAGTGCTATCAGCTGTATCTAGAGAAGAAATCATTATTGATTCATCGAAAGATTTCAGCCCTCGTAATGATACCATGTAGAAAAATCACTACTCACAATGATAGATACATCAGAGACATCGGTATTTCAAGACAAATCAGCACTCTCGCTGGTAGATATAGAAGACACATCGGTATTTCAAGACAAATCAGCACTCTCGCTGGTAGATATAGAAGATACATCGGTATTTCTAGACAAATCAGCACTTTCTCTGGTAGATATAGAAGACACATCGGTATTTCAAGACAAATCAGCACTCTCGCTGGTAGATATAGAAGATACATCGGTATTTCAAGACAAATCAGCACTCTCGCTGGTAGATATAGAAGACACATCGGTATTTCAAGACAAATCAGCACTCTCGCTGGTAGATATAGAAGACACATCGGTATTTCAAGACAAATCAGCACTCTCTTGGGTAGATTTAGAAGACACATCGGTATTTCTAGACAAATCAGCACTCTCGCTGGTAGATATAGAAGACACATCGGTATTTCAAGACAAATCAGCACTCTCTTGGGTAGATATAGAAGACACATCGGTAATTCTAGACAAATCAGCACTCTTACTGAAAGATACAGAAGACACATCGATACTTCTAGACACATCAGCACTCTCACTGATAGATACATAAGACGTGTACTTCTAGACGCATCAGAACTCTCACTGATATATACACAAGAGACATTGGTAATTCTAGACACATCAGCACTCTCACTGATATATACACAAGAGACATTGGTAATTCTAGACACATCAGCACTCTCACTGATATATACACAAGAGACATTGGTAATTCTAGACACATCAGCACTCTCACTGATATATACACAAGAGACATTGGTAATTCTAGACAAATCAGCACTCTCGCTGAAAGACATCCGTACTTCTAGAGACATCCTTACAGTTATCGTTGAAGGAGAGAAATCGACACTTGTAGACAATTCAGCACGCTAAATGATAGATACAGAAGACACATCGGAACTTTTCCTAGACAAATCACCAATTACAATTATATCTAGATGAGAAATCAATATCTTCACAACATATATCAGCACTCAATGTGATATATGTATATTTACGATAAATCTGCACTAGTCCATCAGAAACCAGCAGTCACAAATTTAACTAAAATATAAATCACCTTCTCCAATGGAAATCACCTCTCACTGTGATACGTAGATGAAAAATCAGCACACATGACGAGTTCTACCAGAAATACTCCCTCACGCGGGAGAAACCTTTTCAACCTTGCACATAGAAGGCGAGTCCCGCTGCGAGTAATTTGAAAGCCAAAAAAGACAAAAATAACGAAAAAGCTTTCTTTATCGACCTCGACAAAAATCTTCGCCATTCTGCTGCATCAGTTCCATCTCTGGCACTATAATTGGGGAAAGTGCATTGTTGACATTAGGAGGGAAAACAGTACTACGAACAGCATGGAAACGCAATTTCACAATAACTCGCTGGTAACATAGTTGAATAACTGTCTGACGTCAAACACAGTGCGTAATAATGCGTTTTTGTACGCTTTGCAGATGCGGGGTTTGTGTGAGGATGGTAGCATGTGATTTTGTTGATAATTTTTTGAATTTTTTTCAACCTTTCTAAAAACAAAAGCTCCCGAAGTGGAAAGCGAGTTATCGACACAACAGAAAATGCGTACATTATATTTAGGTCATCATGGCTGGCGTTTAATATTTTAAAGAGACGTTTCAGAATGAGACAAACATAATGACAATGGAAAGGGCTGGATGAGGGTAGGATGTGGTAGAGATGGGTATTAAACGGAGAGAAGAGAGAGGGTTATGGATGTCAATTAAATGGTGACGTCAGAAGTAGTTGAAACAAAGAGTAAGGAGAGAGTGAGAGATAAAGAGGGCGTGGTTAATGTGGTGTGACGTAGATTTTTTTGTTTACGTTGCGCTGATAGAAAATGATGAGTACTTCGGAGTCCGCTATTAGTATTGGCAGATAGACAGAAAGGTAGACACAATACTGTGAAGGATAAATAGGAATCGACAGGAGAAAGGCAGATGAACGGCAGGTGCATGAAGGTAGAGGCGCAAAAATAACGTACAGGTGTAGAAAAAATGGAAGGATTGATAGAGCAGCGGGTGAAATAAATGAATGGACGTACTGATTCAGTGCATTAGATAGAGAGACGAATTAGAATGATGGGCATTTAGATAAGGAGACGAATGAACAGAGATAGAAAGATAGATATATAGATAGGGAGAGAGATAGAGAGAGAGCGAGAAAGTAAGAATGATAGATATATGAATACAATGACACGAGATATATCTTTTTTTTTGCGCTCGCCTTATTTCTATATTCCCCAAGGCAGTGTGCGTTGCACTATGTTTTTATTGTGAGCCTATCAGCCCAGTGCATCCGACTTCGCCACATATTTTATGCAAAGGTCTGCTTCCTCCTGCATTTTCTTAAGGTTTCCTTCCCCGGGGTAACGGTCGGTGATGTGATAGGGAGCGAATCCAGCAACTTCGGTTTGTGGGCCGTGTCTTTTAACCACTAGGCCATGCCGTCCCGAGGAGATATATCTACAACTGATTGTAAATAGATAGAAGGATATATAGACACATATATAGTAAAGTCTTACAGACAAGCCTACCAAGAAAAACTGACATAGAATATTTTAAAAAGAAAAGTAATTTCTGTTATAAACATAATCTACATATTCGACTTCATTGATTGACACACGGTCAGATTGGAAAAGGAAGGACATACAGTTATATGCGTGTATGGATGTATGTATAGATAGAGAGACAGACAAACAGATGGGATGAGAATGGATAGGATAGGATACGATAAGATAACCAACTAACCGACCGAAAGATGAAAAATAGATTAATGGAAGGATGGATGGATGAATGGATGGAAGGATGAATGAATAGATGAATGAATGGATGGAAGGATGGATGAATAGATGAATGAATGGATGGAAGGATGGATGAATAGATGAATGAATGGATGAAAGGATGGATGAATAGATGAATGAATGGATGGAAGGATGGATGAATGAATGGATGAAAGGATGGATGAATAGATGAAAGGATGGATGGATAGATGAATGGATGGATGAAAGGATGGATGAATGGATGAAAGGATGGATGAATGGATGAAAGGATGGATGAATAGATGAATGAATGGATGGAAGGATGAATAGATGAATGAATGGATGGAAGGATGGATGAATAGATGAATGAATGGAAGGATGAAGGAATAGATGAATGAATGGATGGAAGGATGGATGAATAGATGAATGAATGGATGAAAGGATGGATGAATAGATGAATGGATGGATGAAAGGATGGATGAATAGATGAATGAATGGATGGAAGGATGGAGGAATAGATGAATGAATGGATGAAAGGATGGAAGAATAGATGAACGAATCGATGGAAGAATGGATGAATAGATGAATGAATGGATGAAAAGATGAATGAATGGATGGAAGGATGGATGAATAGATGAATGGATGGATGAAAGGATGGATGAATAGATGAATGGATGGATGAAAGGATGGATGAATAGATGAATGAATGGATGGAAGGAAGAGTTTTGTGTGGGTATTTCGGTCGTACGGGCAGGCAGGCATACAGAAAAACGGACGGGCAGGCAGGCAGAAAAACTGACGAATGGACGGAAGGGTCGACCGATCGGCAGGCAGGCAGGCAGGAGGACGGACGGACGCACGAACAGACGGACAGAGAGACATAGAGGGAGAGATGTAGGTAGGTAGGTAGAAAATATTAGGTTAGGTTAGGTTAGGTTAGGTTAGGTTAGGTTAGGTTAGGTTAGGTTAGGTTAGGTTAGGTTAGGTTAGGTTAGGTTAGGTTAGGTTAGGTTAGGTTAGGTTAGGTTAGGTTAGGTTAGGTTAGGTTAGGTTAGGTTAGGTTAGGTTAGGTTAGGTTAGGTTAGGTTAGGTTAGGTTAGGTTAGGTTAGGTTAGGTTAGGTTAGGTTAGGTTAGGTTAGGTTAGGTTAGGTTAGGTTAGGTTAGGTTAGGTTAGGTTAGGTTAGGTTAGGTTAGGTTAGGTTAGGTTAGGTTAGGTTAGGTTAGGTTAGGTTAGGTTAGGTTAGGTTAGGTTAGGTTAGGTTAGGTTAGGTTAGGTTAGGTTAGGTTAGGTTAGGTTAGGTTAGGTTAGGTTAGGTTAGGTTAGGTTAGGTTAGGTTAGGTTAGGTTAGGTTAGGTTAGGTTAGGTTAGGTTAGGTTAGGTTAGGTTAGGTTAGGTTAGGTTAGGTTAGGTTAGGTTAGGTTAGGTTAGGTTAGGTTAGGTTAGGTTAGGTTAGGTTAGGTTAGGTTAGGTTAGGTTAGGTTAGGTTAGGTTAGGTTAGGTTAGGTTAGGTTAGGTTAGGTTAGGTTAGGTTAGGTTAGGTTAGGTTAGGTTAGGTTAGGTTAGGTTAGGTTAGGTTAGGTTAGGTTAGGTTAGGTTAGGTTAGGTTAGGTTAGGTTAGGTTAGGTTAGGTTAGGTTAGGTTAGGTTAGGTTAGGTTAGGTTAGGTTAGGTTAGGTTAGGTTAGGTTAGGTTAGGTTAGGTTAGGTTAGGTTAGGTTAGGTTAGGTTAGGTTAGGTTAGGTTAGGTTAGGTTAGGTTAGGTTAGGTTAGGTTAGGTTAGGTTAGGTTAGGTTAGGTTAGGTTAGGTTAGGTTAGGTTAGGTTAGGTTAGGTTAGGTTAGGTTAGGTTAGGTTAGGTTAGGTTAGGTTAGGTTAGGTTAGGTTAGGTTAGGTTAGGTTAGGTTAGGTTAGGTTAGGTTAGGTTAGGTTAGGTTAGGTTAGGTTAGGTTAGGTTAGGTTAGGTTAGGTTAGGTTAGGTTAGGTTAGGTTAGGTTAGGTTAGGTTAGGTTAGGTTAGGTTAGGTTAGGTTAGGTTAGGTTAGGTTAGGTTAGGTTAGGTTAGGTTAGGTTAGGTTAGGTTAGGTTAGGTTAGGTTAGGTTAGGTTAGGTTAGGTTAGGTTAGGTTAGGTTAGGTTAGGTTAGGTTAGGTTAGGTTAGGTTAGGTTAGGTTAGGTTAGGTTAGGTTAGGTTAGGTTAGGTTAGGTTAGGTTAGGTTAGGTTAGGTTAGGTTAGGTTAGGTTAGGTTAGGTTAGGTTAGGTTAGGTTAGGTTAGGTTAGGTTAGGTTAGGTTAGGTTAGGTTAGGTTAGGTTAGGTTAGGTTAGGTTAGGTTAGGTTAGGTTAGGTTAGGTTAGGTTAGGTTAGGTTAGGTTAGGTTAGGTTAGGTTAGGTTAGGTTAGGTTAGGTTAGGTTAGGTTAGGTTAGGTTAGGTTAGGTTAGGTTAGGTTAGGTTAGGTTAGGTTAGGTTAGGTTAGGTTAGGTTAGGTTAGGTTAGGTTAGGTTAGGTTAGGTTAGGTTAGGTTAGGTTAGGTTAGGTTAGGTTAGGTTAGGTTAGGTTAGGTTAGGTTAGGTTAGGTTAGGTTAGGTTAGGTTAGGTTAGGTTAGGTTAGGTTAGGTTAGGTTAGGTTAGGTTAGGTTAGGTTAGGTTAGGTTAGGTTAGGTTAGGTTAGGTTAGGTTAGGTTAGGTTAGGTTAGGTTAGGTTAGGTTAGGTTAGGTTAGGTTAGGTTAGGTTAGGTTAGGTTAGGTTAGGTTAGGTTAGGTTAGGTTAGGTTAGGTTAGGTTAGGTTAGGTTAGGTTAGGTTAGGTTAGGTTAGGTTAGGTTAGGTTAGGTTAGGTTAGGTTAGGTTAGGTTAGGTTAGGTTAGGTTAGGTTAGGTTAGGTTAGGTTAGGTTAGGTTAGGTTAGGTTAGGTTAGGTTAGGTTAGGTTAGGTTAGGTTAGGTTAGGTTAGGTTAGGTTAGGTTAGGTTAGGTTAGGTTAGGTTAGGTTAGGTTAGGTTAGGTTAGGTTAGGTTAGGTTAGGTTAGGTTAGGTTAGGTTAGGTTAGGTTAGGTTAGGTTAGGTTAGGTTAGGTTAGGTTAGGTTAGGTTAGGTTAGGTTAGGTTAGGTTAGGTTAGGTTAGGTTAGGTTAGGTTAGGTTAGGTTAGGTTAGGTTAGGTTAGGTTAGGTTAGGTTAGGTTAGGTTAGGTTAGGTTAGGTTAGGTTAGGTTAGGTTAGGTTAGGTTAGGTTAGGTTAGGTTAGGTTAGGTTAGGTTAGGTTAGGTTAGGTTAGGTTAGGTTAGGTTAGGTTAGGTTAGGTTAGGTTAGGTTAGGTTAGGTTAGGTTAGGTTAGGTTAGGTTAGGTTAGGTTAGGTTAGGTTAGGTTAGGTTAGGTTAGGTTAGGTTAGGTTAGGTTAGGTTAGGTTAGGTTAGGTTAGGTTAGGTTAGGTTAGGTTAGGTTAGGTTAGGTTAGGTTAGGTTAGGTTAGGTTAGGTTAGGTTAGGTTAGGTTAGGTTAGGTTAGGTTAGGTTAGGTTAGGTTAGGTTAGGTTAGGTTAGGTTAGGTTAGGTTAGGTTAGGTTAGGTTAGGTTAGGTTAGGTTAGGTTAGGTTAGGTTAGGTTAGGTTAGGTTAGGTTAGGTTAGGTTAGGTTAGGTTAGGTTAGGTTAGGTTAGGTTAGGTTAGGTTAGGTTAGGTTAGGTTAGGTTAGGTTAGGTTAGGTTAGGTTAGGTTAGGTTAGGTTAGGTTAGGTTAGGTTAGGTTAGGTTAGGTTAGGTTAGGTTAGGTTAGGTTAGGTTAGGTTAGGTTAGGTTAGGTTAGGTTAGGTTAGGTTAGGTTAGGTTAGGTTAGGTTAGGTTAGGTTAGGTTAGGTTAGGTTAGGTTAGGTTAGGTTAGGTTAGGTTAGGTTAGGTTAGGTTAGGTTAGGTTAGGTTAGGTTAGGTTAGGTTAGGTTAGGTTAGGTTAGGTTAGGTTAGGTTAGGTTAGGTTAGGTTAGGTTAGGTTAGGTTAGGTTAGGTTAGGTTAGGTTAGGTTAGGTAGGTAGGTAGGTAGGTAGGTAGATAGATAGATAGATAGATAGATAGATAGATAGATAGATAGATAGATAGATAGATAGATGCAGGTATAGCACACATATACAAAATAGCTTAATCAACAGATCGACAGACGGAAAGACACAAGCACTGACAAATGCCCACACACGACATGGAACCAAAGAGAAATTAAAACTGAAATTAAGAATAAACATACCAGCGTTAGATATAGGACCATATTACAAAACTGGCACGTAGACACTTATTGATATCAGTCCAGTATTGATTACAGTGACAGTTTACTCACGCGAAGTTTGCTCACCTGTCGCGTGCCTGCCACTTCAACGTGTCGTGTCATCTTCTGGACCAATTAACACTCAAAGTGAGAACAAAAACCCGAGCAATTATCGAATCTATTCCAGAATCACCTTGGTATGGGATTAGTTTAATTAAAGGTACAAGTGGTACGTGTGGATTGAAACGTTCCTAAATTGGATAAACATAGTGATTACCATTGCTAGAACAAGTCTTTAAAGTGCGCTTAATCCCAGAGACGGAGATGCCACGAAATAAATGTCCACTAGAATTGCTTTGGTCTCATGCACCTTTGAACAACATACCAAGATCTGGAAATCAACGACACTGAGCAAACATACTCAGACTAGTCAACTCAATCGTAATATCAGTATTGACATATGGATGTAAAATCTGCAAGACAACAAAAGTGCTGGAAAACAAACTAAATATCTTTGACAATAGATGTTTAAGAACATGATTGAATATACGCTAGGACCAGTTCATAACTAATGACTCGATAAGAACAGACGCAAACCAAATAAATGTGTCGACCTTCATCAGGAAAAAAACGATGGACATACATCGGACATGTCCTTAGAATGAACAACAACCGTCTTCCATTGCAAGCACTCGAATGGACACCAAGAGGCGTTCGGAAAAAAGGAAATCCAAGAAAGCACTCAGAAGAATAATCATCGGAGACGGTTCAACCATGGCCATCTGTAATTACAGTTGACCATGGTTCAACTATGGGTCTCAACACAATTGAAGATCTAAAAACAGTGATGTCACACCGTTCCAACTGGACATCGTTTGTTTCTGCCTTCTGCGCCGAATTTGGCATGCAAAGAACACAGCTATATAGAATCCTAGAGTTGTTTTCGGTAAGTTTTGTTTGTGTGTGATAGTCAGAGAGAATGGGTTCATTGCAGTACAGTGAGGAGGCCCCATCTCCACCTTCTTCAGCAAGCCCTGTGACGTAAGATGAGTTAGATCAGGGTTCGACAACCTTTCTATACTTGACGCTCACATTTATAATATTCGTGAGAGTACATGTTCCTCGCCACACACTAAAATCTAAATTGAAGAAGATTTCGCGAACGTCCATTGAATATTTTGGATGTCTTTAATACATCATCATCCTCATCATCATCTGGCAAGTCCCTTGCAAAACGTTGCTCCCACCACATCCCGTCTGAAAGACACTTGATCTTCTTCTCAAACCTCCAGCCTGCTCCAGAGTCCTGCTCAATCATTCCTTGGCATCTTGGGGCCATCGCATTCTTGGTCTGCCTCTACTTCTCTTTCCCGGCACAATACAGTCCATTTCCGTAAGATAATTGTCTTTTGATGTGGCAAAAGTATTTAATTTTTTTTGTTTATGACTGAATTTATGAACCCGTTCTCCTCTATGACCAAATCTTGTCGAATGTCTGCATTCTTTTTTTTTTCGGTAAATGGTATTCGTAAAGCCTTTTTACAACATTTCGACTCGAAGGACTCGGTTGTCTTCCTTGAGGTTTGGATAACTGCCCCTGTCTCCGACCGTATACTGCCACGGAAAAAACACAGGTTCTCATAACTTTTGTTGGTTTGCTGGTATCCTGCCCAATTTTTTTTGGCCCAGGCTGTGTAATCTCTGCATTGTCATAATAATAATAATAATTATAACAATAATAATAACATGTTTTCAATACGGAATGTAATTATTCTGATACCACCCACCTGAGAACTGAAATCACCCACTAGTGGGTGCTAGCGCCCATGTTGAGGAGCACTGAGCTAGATCAAGGCAGGACGCTACCGGAGACAGTTCTTCAAGGGAGGCAAAATCAGCTACGTGTAGCTTCTAGAAGAACAGAACAATCGGAAAGATATGCCGCACGTCACCGTTCCCAGCAAAGCATAGGACAACCACTACAGCTGGCCCCTTTACAGGAAGCCTGTCTTCTTCTTCCTCGTTCGTTCTCAATCTCCCACTACCAAACACTGAAAGGGCTTAAGTAGAAGAATGCAGTCTAGAGAACGGAATGCGTTGTGTCGTAGTTCACAGCTTGACTGCGATATTTGCACCTTTCGCTCCAATACATCCGACTTCAGCAAGCATTTTTTTGAGTACCGGATTGGCATTCCCTCTTCAACCCCTTCTCCTTAGCCAATCTGCCCTGCTGCAGCCTGTTATCCAGGATCACCGCGTGGAGGTGTAGAAGGGTCTTGGCAGCTATGGTTCGTTGGCCAGTCAAACTGTAAAAAGCATTATTTAGACCTAGATTGGAGTACAGTGTATAGGTGTGGAGTCCTTATCATAGAGGGGATATAACATTCTGGAAAGACTACAAAAAATTAGCGACAAAGCTGATAGTGGGATTCCAGAATTACAGTTATGAGGAAAGATTCAGAAAAAAACCGGCCTGCAGTGTCTAGAAAAGAGAAGAATTCGAGGTGACAATACAGGTTTATAAGATGATCAGAGGAACGGATAAATTAGACTATAAAAAGTTTTTTCAAAATACACCTACCCACAATAACAACAGGGCATAGCTACAAATTAACTAAAGAGAGGTCCAGATTAGATATTAGGAATATAAACTGTACACTGGAAGAGTGAGACCAGTTCTCGAGTATGGCATTGCGGCATGGACAACAGCAGCAAAGGCGAACTTTGATAAAATTAGCAAACTTCAAAACCAAGCCATGAGAGTTACAACAGGAAGCATGAAGTGAACGCCAATTGTAGATCTTGAAAAGATTACAAATCTGCAATCCATGACCGACAGAAGAGACTGCAGAGCTCAACAGCAAGCCGAGAAACTCAGAAGACTGACAGACCATCCAATGCATCAGAGACTAAATAGATTTGGAAATGGGAAACTAAAGCGGAGAAACTTTCCAGAAATAGCTAAAGTAAAGATGAGCGAAGACCCTATGAACACCGTAACAATACCAAAGCCCATCCATACTGTACGCAAACCTACCTGGAAGCAGCATATCATTCCGGAGGTGGTAGAAAATATACCAGGTATTGGAAACAAGAACAGCCAGACTGAAAAAGAAAGAAGAGACATAACCCTGAGGTACGTAACGGAAAACTACCCAAGCATCGACTGGACCCATGCATACACCGACGGTTCTGTAACAAACACAACACAGAATGGAGGGGCAGGGGTATTCCTGAGCCTACCAAATGGTAGAAAAATAACACTGTCAGTGGTAACTGGAAAATTCTCAAGCAATTTCAGAGCGGAGGCTGAGGTACTGAGGGCTGCAGTAGTAGCAATGCTGATAGGAGGCGAAAGCAATGAAAGCCAGATAGTCCTGTTTACAGATGCTCTGGCCGTAGTTACAGCAGTAAAAAGTCAGAAAAATACTGAACTTAATGATTTAAGAGCAGTACTCTGTCAACTATGCCAGCAGTCCGCACCAAAAAGAGTAGTGGTACAGTGAGTTCCATCCCACTGTAATATCCAAGGCAACGAGGAGGCAGACAGACTGGCAAAAGAAGGTGCAAGACTACCACAACCAGATTCTAGTGTGACATACGAAGAGTCCAAAAGGCTTATTAGGGCCAGATACATGGCCAAATGGGAAACAGAGCATACTGGCTACACAAAAAATGATGCCTATTACCAGTTGAACAGAAGAGAGCAGGTCGTGGTCTTCAGGTGGCACTGACGAATGCTCGTGTGGTACCGGGAAAATGACCGCTGAGCATCTGCTGCAAAACTGTCCGACATACGAGGACCAAAGAAAGCACATGTGGCCATCACCAGTGGCAACACTAGACAAGCTCTATGGCAGTGTCGACAGCCTCAGGATGACAGCTGCTTTATTCAACAAATACAGGTTGACGTCTGACAGCGTACGAAGAAGAAGAAGAAGATATTATGAATTTTTTTTAAAGTCAGAGAGTGGTGAATGCTTGGAATGCATTGCCACAATGTGCATAGCTTTTAGAGCAAGGTGATGTAAATGAAACTGGTTGTATACCGACTCTGCAGAGTCTTCTAAACCAGTATAAAGACGCTAAGTTAAGATCAACAAAAAGTCACCGAGTATGAATGTCATAAGCCAACCTTTCGACGATGGAGCAGCGTCATTCTGGTTTGCCAGTTGGTACCTGCGGGGTTTCAGAAAAGAGATTAACTTAACAGAACTTAACTTCTTTATACTGGTTTAGAAGACTCTGCAGAGTCTGTATACAACCAGTTTCATTTACATTTCCTTGTTCTAAAAACGTTGCGCTTCCAATCTATTCTTAAATGCATTTATTGTCCCAGCCTCCTCTACTTATGTGGCAATTATAAATCAGTTATGAATTATATAAGAACCCATCCTCAAGATATAAGATATCCACGTCTCTTTACGTCAAGTGCTGATGAACAAGCTACGACAATGTATTTCTATTTATCCTGCCATAGAACATGTTCTGATCATTAGCCGTGAGTTTTAAATCACACTAAGTTCCTTGAGGATATTTTCGGTCCACAACTGGGGAGGATATAACATGAGTAATGCACTTGTGTGCCTACCGCAAAAGTTGTCCACAGATGGTTGTGCACAGGCCAGCAACCTTGCCAAGCAAAGTAAATTAATTCAGAAACCAATATTGCAAAACTGTACAAAAGGGCTATGTCGCAGGCTGAAGGAGCCATGTACAAGGGTGGTCATATGCTTCAATAGTGGAGACAAAGAAGAAAACACAGCGGATATACATGACGTTAATGTGAAAACAAAAGCAATTTCCAACTAAGAAGTGAAAACAAATGCACTATCAGACGCTAATATGATAACAAAAACACTATCGTATGCTAATATGATAATAAATAGACTACCAGGCTATATTGTGATTACAAAGACATTATAAAACGCTAATGTGATAACAAAGACACCATAATATGCTAATGTGATAACAAAGACACTATAATATGCTAATGTGATACCAGTGTCATTAGCAAACCACAATATGATAACAAACGTATTATCATGCGCTGTGATCACAAAATCACAATAACACGTTAAGGTGATAACACCGATTCTACAAGACGCTAATGCAGTATCTAAGGTACTTCATTTGATTTTTTGTTTACGCTATTTCATAAGCGCGCAGCGTGTCTCATCACAAATATTGGTCCATAGGCAAAGACTTAAATTTCTTGTCGAAAGGTTCCGTGCCAAGTATAAGGTCACCGCTGCAACTGGTATCTTACAAAAGCTTTCGTCCAATCACTTCACGGGATTCTGCGGTCGTGATTTCAGGAACAATTTTTTTTACATAAGGAGCTTGCTTGTTACACACTCGTCTCTTCGCAGTCTGCATGAACAACTGCAGTGGATCAATTCGTCCAGTTCTGTGTTTTTGTAGGTGTAAAGTGCCATTATGGCTGATTGTGCATAAGTCAGTATCATGAAATGGTTTGTGTGTTACAGAGCCATTTCTGCTGTGGTCTTAAAGGCTTCAATGTTGGCTCAAGTTTTCATGCAAGAACCCACGTATTGTGTTTATAAATTACAGCTATTGGTGATTTTAACGAACCTGGATCTGGGAACTTGCGTCTTAATTCACCACAAACAGGAGTTCCCTAGGGTTCCGATCGTACGGAAAGGGACATTCCATTTCTGGTTAAGGGAAGGACAGGTCGATATAATTTTATTTTAAATACGTAAGGAAAGACTTGATGTTTGTCCATCACAAGTTATGAAGATCACTCTTTTTGTTCAGCTGTGTGGGCGGTCTTTTCTATTGCTGTGTCCGTTAAAATGGGTGACCTGAGCGGTGATTTAGATTAAAGTGAGGAAGACTATACACCTTTTGTCAACCTCACTCTCTGGTCCTGAGCTACCTTTGGCCAGTGGCAAGATATTTATCGAGACAACTGGAGATAGCATATGATGCAGATTTTTCCTCAGGGTTTACTCCCGAAGCCTTTCTCGTAAACAAGTATCCCGAAAGGCAGCGGAGGAGTATGACATCTAACGTTGTGTGTCGTGACTTTTCCATAACCACAAGAGGTCGTCGGGACATCACTCAGCGTGTGAATGAGTCTGGCATCTCTCCCCAGCTCTGTTCAGTTCACTATAGTAGTGTCTAAATTTCTCACACGCCAATTTCGTGAAGTTCAGCCGTGTGAACTAGGCTGGGAAATACGACACAGGTTTAACCGTAGTGTCATTCATATAGCCGATGTCCAGACCAGGAAAATTGGACGGAAGAAATCACAAACAACAACGGAATTAACCAGTCCAATCGGAAAACAACACCACGTGTCCGTGAATACAAGTGTAAGTGGTCGACTAAAGTGAATTGTAGGCAAATCCGTGGTCTGGCGGAATTCATAATGAGCCAAACAATACAACAATGTAGACCCGCAGCCAGTTACGGCGCCAGACTTAGATAAAGACCGAAGTGCAGAAAAGATGGTTATATTCAGTTTTGCGTAGGGGTTGTGTTATGGTTAGGTTTAGGGTTAGGTTAGAGTTAGAATCAGGTTTAGGGTTGTGGTTAGATTTAGATAACATGGTTATTATTACATTGTCTGACAGCATGGACAGCGCCATGTTGCTATAGAAACTGGATGCTACTCTCCTTATTATAGACCAACGTTGACAGATTCAAGAAATCCGTTGCTAAGACGACAGGAATATGCTGCAGCAGCAGAAGTTCTCGTCTATTCTCGCAGAGTGTTTGACATTCCCAACAGTTGTAACAGTGTAACAGTGTTCTGTGACGTTACTACCTCAAATAAATTCGATGCTAAAAACAATATATATTTAATTGCAAGAACTCGGATTTGTATATGTCACAATTTTTTCACAGGGATTCCCAGAAGCCTGGAAATTATTTTAAACATCCCTCCGGGATGGGAAAAGATGCGTCACACCTTGAGAACCGCTGAATTGAAATCGCAATAGGTGATACTTCTTTTACTGCGCCATTTCTCCTTCAGTCTTGACAAATAGTCTCCAATCTAAAAATAGACTTTCACGTGACATTCAAGACGGGACAAACACTGGCGCACAGATAAATATTTACTGTTCAGGCATCAATTCCCGGATGTTTGTAGGCTGTAGGCAAACCTTGCTGCGTGCCTGTTTGCACGCGTGCACATACACACACCCACACATATACCCACACACATACAGAACGCTAATCTTGGACATACACACACATTTCAGAAGCCGTATTCGTCAACAGAAACACTACTTGAGTGTGTACACGCACTCTCTCGCACTGAAGTAACAGATTAAGACCGCCTTCTGGGACGATGATGGAGAAGTAATTGTTCTAGATGGCATATTTCTTTTAAACTGGGATGACCAGTTCCCTCCCTTGCTGCCTCGGCTTATCATCCTGAACAGAAAGGCAGGTACATATTTACTGCTGATAAAGGGAAGGAAGACTAACGTCTGGTCAGGCACAACATACTGATCAGACATGTTAGTCAGGGTCAGGCACAACATACTGATCAGACATGTTAGTCAGGGTCAGACACAACATACTGATCAGACATGTTAGTCAGGGACAGGCAAAATATACTGTCCAAGACCTTCACCTCAGCTTCCTATTAGCCCTCCATGGAAACGGGTTGATTTCGTGGCAGTCTGGCTTACGGGGTGAGGGATCGACGTAATCCCCTCAGTAGTGAGCGACACGCAAATGAAGCCAAGCATAGCACAACTGCCTGGAGGATCCCGTTCCACCTTCATCAGTACGCTCTAGATGTGAGGAAGTCTACTGCAACCCGCCCCTTTACGTCCTTTTCATCGCGCACAAAAGAGTAACCTACACAGTGTGGGCATTCCAAACAACAACAACAAACAACCATGAATTGTTGGGTCTACCTCTCTCTCTCTCTTCCCTTGAGGTTGCCCTGCCTCAGCTAATTTTAGCTAGCTGTGCTGTTTTCACTGTCTGGTACATTGTCCACACATTCCCCATTTGCTATATTGTATTTCATCTTGGTATTCAGAAGGGCATTCAGCCGTAAAGCTTACATGCGGCTTATAGTCCAGTGAGTCTTTCTTCTCATCCCCCCCCCCCCCCCCCCCATGTCGTTTGTTTGCTTTGTCCCACAATGTTTTCATAACCAGCTTCGTTTTTATAGATGTGTGTGGTTGGCCCTAACCTAGCCATATATATATATATATATAGATATATATATATATCTGCCAGAAACAGGTACCAGACAGACGGTTAGGGAAAGAAAAAGCAGCGAGGAAGGGAGCTGTCACCGTACTTTTCTCGGGCTGTATGTAGTCGTGTATACTAAAATCGGTATCACTCCGCTGCTGTCAAGTCTGCTGATGGACGCCGTCTACCTGATGAACAAGTAAACATATTTATTACTCAACATAATCCGCCTAAACTTGTACGGCTTTACGCCAGCGCGAAACAAGTGCATGCATGACTTGTTCGACTGGGTTGCATTTTTAAGTGGACCAAAAAGATGAAAAGCAGAGGGAGCCAGATCAGGACTATTGTGTGGATGTGGGAGTACAGTAAAACCCAATTTGGTGATTGCCTTACGGGCTGTCAGAAATGGGAGGACGTGAATTGTCATGAAAAAGAATCACGAGCGCATGAGCTACAGTGGTCAGCGACCCATAGCTGACTGCTAGCGTCAGGGTCAGCGACCCATAGCTGACTGCTAGCGTCAGGGTCAGCGACCCATAGCTGACTGCTAGCGTCAGGGTCAGCGACCCATAGCTGACTGCTAGCGTCAGGGTCAGCGACTCATAGCTGACTGCTAGCGTCAGGGTCAGCGATCCATAGCTGACTGCTAGCGTCAGGGCCAGTGAACCAGAGCTGCCAAGACCCTTCTACACCTCCTCGCGATGATCCTGAATAACAAGCTGCAGCAGGGCAGACTGGCTAAGGATGTGTTGTACCAAAAGGTGCAAATATCGCAGTCAAGCTGTAAACTACGACACAGCGCATTCCGTTCTCTGGACGACATTCTGCTACTTAAGCCCTTTCAGGGTTTGGTAGTGGGAGATTGAGAACGAACGAAGCCAAACCAAGAAGAATCAGTTTTGTTGTATTCGTGTGAGGACGAACTCTGCGAACCGTCAATTGAGTTTGGTTGGTGTCTTGATGTCTTAGGCTTAGTAGATATGTACTTCTACAGAGGCATATGCACAGGTCCCAGCTCTGGCGTGAGCTGGATGGAGTCGAGAGTATGATTTCCTGCTTAGCAGGCTAGGCTCGAGCAGCTTATTACTTTGCTGCGTCGGGGAACGTGCTGGGGAGGGTGGTTAATCGATGCGCGAGTACATCTTAATAGACTCAAACACGTGAGCAAAGTAGACCCGCAGCCTGTTAAGCGCCACATATACTTCTCTTCACAAACCACCTAACCATGGCTGGTGTTATGCCATGTCACACAGTTAGTCGCCTCTTACGACATGCTCTCTCTGGGGCAGTGGTGCTATTCTTGTCATACACAAAGACTCCTGCGGACGACTCTTGCTGTAGGCTTGAGAATTGATTGTCTCTACTCTGGGCGTCATATTCACACAAGTATCCCACTTTTATTGTCCCTAAAGACAGTGAGCATGACCTTTCCAGCTGAAGAAGTTTTCTTAAATTTCTTTCTTCGTGGTGATTGGGGATGATGTCCCTCCATTAACTGCTTTTTTGTCTCAGGCTCAACATGATGCGCCAATGTTTCGTCACCTGCGACAATCCTGGAGAAAAAGGGTTTCGCCATTAGCATCGACACGCTCCAACAATTAAAAAGAAACTGTTTTTCTTTGCATTTTGTGTTGATTTATGAAACTTTGAAGAACCCATCTTAAGCAAACCTTTGAAAATCCAAAAGGTTTGATCATTTGAACTGTACTCCCCTTGCTGACTGAAAGCTGGAAGGCCGATTGTGTAATGGTGATTGTCCTATCACTACAAATAGTGACATTAGCAAGGTTCATCATGTCTGGTCTGGTTGCTGTGGCAGTTCGTCCAGATCGCTGCAGATCACGTAGTTCGATCTCTTTACATATTGATGTTTTAATTCTCTGAGCCCATCGACTGACTGTGCTCTTATCCACTGCACAACATCCATACACAATACAAAATCGTTTGTGAATATTCGCAACAGTTTCTTTTTTTGCAACGAGGAATTCTGCAACAATTCGGTGTTTGTAAGGCATGTTGTTCAGAGAGGCCATTTTAACAGTTTTTTTTACAGCTGGTACATATCCGAATGCAGTGTAATTTCGTTCACACAATCAGCCCATTCAAAATTTGAGGTTTGCTAAATTCCATGTTTATATCTTTATTATCAGTTGAAATAAATGATGTGGTGCATTAGTTTATGATCTTCCGTCGTGTATATATGATGATGATGTTGTTCGTCCATCACAAGTGATGAAGACCACTCTTTGTTCGGTCGTGTGGTGGACAGACAGTCTATTCTCTTGCTGTGTTCGCTTAAATGGGTGATCTGCGCGGTGATTTGGATTTAAAGTGAGGAGCCCCTGCGCCTTTTTCCAACCTCACTCTCTGGTCCTGAGGTACCTTTGGCCAATGGCAAGATATTTATCGAGAGGACTGGAGATAGCATAGGATGCATATATTTTTTCAGGGTTTACTCCCGAATTTTTTCCGTAAAAAGGTATCCCGCAAAGCATCGGAGGGGGGAATAGCATCTAACGTTGTCTGTCGTACCTTTTCCATAACCACAAGAGGTTGAAGGGACATCACTCAGCGTGTGAATGAGACTGGCAGTTAATTATAGCAGTGTCTCAATTTCTCACATGCCAATTTCGTGAAGTTCAGCCGTGTGAACTAGGCCGTGAAATACAACACAGGTTTAAAAGCGTAGTGCCATTGATATAGCCGATTTCCAGACCAGGATAGTCAGACGGAAGAAATAATATATATATATATATATATATATATATATATATATATACACACACACACACACACACACATGCGGGAGATGTACCTTCCCCAGGCCTTGTAATCCCCCGCACCAAAGTGTACTATCTAGGCAAATATGATTCAGAACCACGGACCAATACAAACACACATATCTATATAAGTGTATGTGTATGTGTCTTGTTCAACCGTACAAATCCGGTTGAAGACACCTTCACGCTCTCCAATTCAACCGCCAGTTGTGTGTTTCATGCATAATTATTTTCAACAAATGCTGTACAGACGGACGTGGCCATGGGGCCGGCACGCAAGGGTGGCCGTGTCCTTCTCTCTTTTTACTTCTATTGAAGTATTCACATTTGTTGAGAATTACTGCATTATCAAGTTTACATGTCTCAAGCATTAAAACGGAGTTCAAAAAGAAACAGAACACACCCCTTTGATGTGACATCAGGTTACGAAATGCTGACTGAGTGGTTTGAATGTCAGTTGATGTGGCATCTGGAAGATAAACGGATACTAATTCCACAGCAAGCCGGCTTTAGACAGCACAGATCCACTGAGGACCAGGTCATCCTCATAGCCCAGGAAATAAAAGATGCCTACCAGGAACAGAACACACAGTAGCGGTCTTGGTGGACCTGGAAAAGGCATTTGACAGTCTGGAAAGATGGACTTAGAGTCAAGCTAAGAAAAAGTAATGTGTGTGGGAAAATGTACAAGTGGATCAACCACTACCTCAAAAACAGAACGGCCAGAGTCCAAGTACAAGGGCAGATGAGCAAAAAGGTGACACTTGAGCAGGGAGTACCCCAGAGGGGAGTACTGTCACCCACACTCTTCCTGGTGTATATAAATGACATTATTGAGAATATACCAAGAAGAGTTCATAGCTCAATGTTTGCAGACGATCTGGCTATGTGGACCTCTGAAAAGAATCTCACCATAGCAAGAAATCGGATGCAGCAGGCCCTAACATCGCTGGAAGAGTGGGCGAACTCATGGCTGGTCAAAATAAACGAAGACAAAACCACATGCACAATATTCTCGCTATCAATAAAACCCCAAAACACCAAATTAAGTCTAAACGGAAAATACCTTCAGCCAAATGACAACCCAAACTAGCTGGGAGTCACATTTGATCGACGCATGACATGGAAAAGTCAGATCGAGAGAAACCGAATGAGAGACAGAGAAAGAATGGCAATCATGAGGAAACTTGCTGGCACAAGCTGGGGAGCAGACGAAAGCATACTAAAGAAACTGTACACTGGAAGAGTGAGACCAGTTCTCGAGTATGGCATTGCGGTATGGACAACAGCAGCAAAGGCAAAACAAATTGAAGATAGGTGGCACCGACGAATGCTCGTGTGGTACCGGGAAAATGACCGCTGAGCATCTACTGCAAACATGCCCGACATACGAGGATCAGAGAGAGCAGATGTGGCCATCACCAGTGGCAACACTAGACAAGCTCTATGGCAGTGTCGACAGCCTCAGGATGACAGCTGCTTTTTTCGAAAAAATAATGGTTACAGTCTGACTGCGCACGATGAAGAAGAAGAAGAAGAAGAAGAAGAAGAAGAAGATGAAGAATGTCAGTCTTCTCACCACGTGAAATGAGCTCAAAACCTCGAAACGGAATACGTTTCTTTTTATATCGGAAATAAAATAAAAGACTAGCATGTGGCGACTGCAAAAGGAAGCGACCTTTATTCCTCGGCCAAATAAATTATCCCAGTGAAACTAGGCAATGGGAATGAACGGCCCAATTATATTGTTTGTTAAAGACATATTGAAGAAGCTGTTGTCGGGGATGATGTGTTAAGACTTCATTGCACTAGTCCACATATAGTTGATGAGGTAGAGTAGCCAGCCTGCTTCATTGATGCCTTGTACCTTGTTAATATGGTCGCTAAGGATGTGTCAAGAGTGTCCCAAACGTGGCATCACAGTACAGACGAACAACATAGCTTTATAATTGCAGTTAAAATTTGGCCACTCCATGATTGACATACACTAAATATGAGCAGCTTTCTGTTATCTGTTTTTTGTGCAGGGAACGAGTGAAAACTTTAGAAATCCATCGTCAAATGAAGGTCCAGATCGAAAGCCCCTTCTTCAAGTGTATGTAGTAGGAAGTTCCAAAACGGAGTGTATGGTTGGTTAGTTGGCTATTAATCCAGCGCCCTGGAATGTGTACTCAGTCAGCGCCCTGGAATGTGTACTCAGCCAGCACTCTGGAATGTGTACTCAGCCAGCGCTTTGGAGTATGTTCTGGTTGAATTCTGTTCAAGTGACTGTTAAGTTGTATGTGTTGAGTGCGAAGTCAGAAAATAGTGCGTTGGTCTCTCCTTTTCACGAGCTTCATGTTGTCTATGGAATTTGGGATGGCCATGTGTTTGTAGATTTCTCTCCCAATATTTCCTATTGTCCATCTATTCAGCCAGGCCTCTTTGTTCGCAGTCTTCAGTACTTGTTTGACTGTCTGTTGGGTTGTTGGTGTTTACTGTTGTTCTTGACTTGATCCCTTCTTAGCCAGTCTGTGTCGATGAGCGGGTCATATAAATCATTGTGTTACCATCCTCTTGTTATGCAGTTGGAGCGTACTCTGGGACCTGGAGATGTTGAATCTAGCGTTGATGGACAGCTCTAGTACCGAGATTGATGAAGTGGTCGTTGCGAACTCGGAGGACTGATTGTGGTGCAGCAACGAAGCCAGCTCCACCTGACGTGCTTCCTGCTTTGCGGGCGCCGATACACTCTTGTTCCATCTTGCCATGTTGATGTCAGTTGGTCTTTCCGCTTTGGCTTGCTTATGCCAATCGCATCGTATGTGAAATTGTTAATCTCATCAATGAGAGTTGTGTTGCCGAGCTGGTGGAGCGACAGTTGAAGGTGCAGATTGAGAGGCATGTTGTCTGCATTCTTTCCCCCGCTCCATTTCCTTGGTGGCATGAGACCCCTGTGATTAAGTGGCCTGAGACCCCTGTGATTGAGTGGCCTGAGACCCCTGTGATTGAGTGGCCTAAGACCCTTGTGATTGAGTGGCCTCAGACCCCTGTGATTGAGTGGCCTCAGACCCCTGTGATTGAGTGGCCTCAGACCCCTGTGATTGAGTGGCCTCAGACCCCTGCGATTGAATTGCCTCGGCCTCCTAGTGGGACCTGTGATATCGTGCTGGTCGTTGGGTGTTAAGTCGAGTTCTTTTCGAGTCTTTTGCAGCCGTACGACGTCATTCCTGCTCAGCGGGTTTTGCTTGGGTAGGACATGACGATGCCAGGGGACCTAATATCATTGCTTACTTAGTCAGATCATGGTTGTGTGTTCATCCGGTAGTCGGTTTACTTTTATTTTTGTTTCGATCCTCTCCTTCTCTGTATTTCTTAATTCAGGCCTGCGTTGTTCTAGCCCTGTTGAGGATTCTGATGTTGGGGAGTTTATTTGAGTCATCTAGTGAGAGGGGGTGGTGGGTGTGCGCAGTCGTCTTGATTGTTAGTAGGAAAGTTCTTGAATAATTAAATTTGTATTCAGTCTGTTTCGTGTGCCTGTCACTTTGTATATGTAGAAGAGTACTAGCATTGTACAATGAGTTATTCAAAATACAAGTTGCTTCCCTTTGTCGTGCGATGTACGTCTTGTACATAAACGAATAATGGCCAACACATTTGAGCGCCTGCACACTTGTGTGTGCTGGGTCGCTGAAAGATGCGGACAGCCATATCCGTAGCGGGACTGCCTTACCGAGTGGTAGGTCATATTGACCTCTTCTGTGCGTGTTTGACCAGTGAGCCTGTCGTGTAAACTCGAGGGACTGGCTTGCCGGTCCTATGATAGTCTAGGCCTAGTAAACCGTTGGTCAGAGAAGTGGCTAGGTCAGATTAACCTGTGCCGTTCAACTATGTTGGCCTAGGTGACCCCACACGCTGTTGGGAATATGGATTTGGATTCAAGATGCTAGGCAACGATAAAATAGACTCCCCAAGTGCACACAACATTCACAGAACACGGTCCTTGATACTAGGCATAAAGTGGCTAAATGTTAGTCCAATTAGAAACGTCAGAACTTCAGTAATAAAGACATATACAGGAGCGAATCGTGAGCGCAGCCTGTCAAGCACGCCATTGATTCCTTTATATATATGGGGAACTAAGACTCTAGTCCAGTCAGGCACACAATACTGACCAGGATGTCACGTCAGGGTCAACACACTGACAAAGACCACACACAATTTCTCGTCCATGTAGCGTTCCATGAAAACAGGCTGTTTGAGATGTGGATCGATGTGATCCCCGTAGTATTGAGCGTTTTGTAGATGACATCGACGGGTTGGCGGGTTCAGAAGCAGAACTCCAGGAATGGGACAGAAGGCTCGATGAAACAGCTCTTGACTATGGTATGGAGATAAACGCTGGAAAGACAAAATTAATTACCAACAACGCTACGGGCTTCAACAACAAGATAAAAGCTAACGGCCAGGAACTCGAAGTGGTTGACCGTTTTAAATATCTTGGGTCGATTGTCAGTGATGAAGGATCAAAATGTGAGGTCTTAGCCAGAATAGCACAGACAATAGCGGCGCTTGCACGGCTTAACAAAATCTGGCAAGATAAACGGTTAGCACTATGCACGAAAATCAGATTAATGCGTACACTGGTCCTGTCAATATTCCTCTATGCGTGTGAGACATGGACGGTTACAGCTGACCTTCAACGAAGGATACAGGCCTTGGAGATGAGATGTTTCCGAAAACTTTTAAACGTCACGTACAAAGATCGAGTTACAAACGAGGAAATACGAGATGAGATAGAATTACAACAGCAATAGGGCCTTTCGAAGATCTCTTGGCAACTGTCAAAAGAAGGAAACTCACTTGGTACGGTCACATATCGAGATCAAGTAGTCTTGCAAACACAATCCTCCACGAGAAGGTGCATGGCAGACGATGAAGAGGCCGGCCCAAAAAGAGATGGGAGGACAACATAAAAGAATGGACCAGTCTCCGACCAGAAGAGTCACGGGCAGCGGCACCTGACAGAGAGGGATGGCGTGGAGTTGTGAGGATGTCTTCATATGTGCCCCAACGACATCACCGGTTACGGGATGACCTGACCTGCAGCTGAATCAAAACATAGCACAACGGCCGAGGTCCACCTTCATCATCATGATCGGGATGTGAAGAAAGCTACTACAACCTGCTTCATAAGGTCCTTTTCAGGGAGCACAAAAAAGTAACCTTACTTATTGTGGGCATTAAACAACAACAACAATATATATGAGGCATGATGTGTATGCCTGACTAACAAGGTGGGAGATATACGTGATCTATGCAGTAGTGCGCTACATACAGATGAAACCAAGCAAAGCATAACCGCACGGAGGACCCCGGTCCACCTTCATCAGCACACTCGGGATGTGATGAAAGCTACTGCAACCCGCCACTTCACGCCCTTATCATGGCACACATAAGAGTATTCTTACTCATTGTGGGCATTCACTTATGGTTCCTTTTCTCAGTGATATAATGCACTATCTGATTAGCGTATGTTTTGCATCAATTTCTGCTTGTTTAAGAAGGATCTCAATTAGTTGTTTCCAGGTCACTCGATCGAAAGCCTTCTCGTAGTCTATGGCTCTTATTATCATGTAATGTTATAATAGTCGTTTTTGTTTTAGGGGACGGCGTGCGCTAGTGGTTAAGTGATATGGCTCACAACCAGGAGGTGCTGGGTTCGTGAGTATTTTTATTAGTTTTTTGTGTTTGCCTTAATTCTCTATTCCCCAAGGCGGTGTGTGTTAGTTTTGTTATTTTGCGCCCATCGGCCCAGTGCATCCGAATTCGGCATCATTTTATGTAAAGGTCTGCTTTCTCCTGCATTTTCTAAGGCTTTGCTTCCCGGGGTAACGGCCGAGACGGGGAGCGAACCTAGCACCTTCGGCTTGTGAGTCTTGTCATTTAACCACTAGCACACGCCGTCCCCTGATTTGAAGTATAACATACAATAAAGAAGAATGTAAAGCAACTCTTAGAAATGTATAGAAAATGATATGCTGTTGTTTGTTGTTTAATGCCAACGATTAGTAAGTTGACCCTTTTGTGCGCCCTGAAAAGGCCGTTAAGTGGCGGGTTGTAGCAGCTCTCCTCACATTCCGAGTGTGCTGATGAAGGCGGGTTGTAGTAGCTCTCCTCACATTCCGAGTGTGCTGATGGAGGCGGGTTGTAGTAGCTCTCCTCACATTCCGAGTATGCTGATGAAGGCGGGCTGTAGTAGCTCTCCTCACATTCCGAGTATGCTGATGAAGGCGGGTTGTAGTAGCTCTCCTCACATTCCGAGTATGCTGATGAAGGCGGGTTGTAGTAGCTCTCCTCACATTCCGAGTATGCTGATGAAGGCGGGTTGTAGCAGCTCTCCTCACATTCCGAGTATGCTGATGAAGGCGGGTTGTAGCAGCTCTCCTCACATTCCGAGTATGCTGATGAAGGCGGGTTGTAGCAGCTCTCCTTACATTCCGAGTATGCTGATGAAGGCGGGTTGTAGCAGCTCTCCTCACATTCCGAGTATGCTGATGAAGGCGGGTTGTAGCAGCTCTCCTCACATTCCGAGTATGCTGATGAAGGCGGGTTGTAGCAGCTCTCCTCACATTCCGAGTATGCTGATGAAGGCGGGTTGTAGCAGCTCTCCTCACATTCCGAGTATGCTGACAAAGGTGGATCGCAGTCCTCCGGGCGGTTCTGCTATGTTTGGCTTTATCTGCGTGGCTTTAACTACTACAGGTATAAATCAATCCACATCTCGTCAGCCATGCTGCCCTGAAAACATCCTGTATTCATAGAGCTCTACGTGGAAGTGGTCTTGGTCAGTGCATTCTGCCCGACCCTGACGCAACGTTCTGGCCAGTGCTTGACTGGACTAGTGTCTCAGTGCCCCAGAAGAAAATGATATATTTACATTGGAAACAGATGATATATATGTTTAGATACATCACGATTTTAAGTAAAGTTCTAAATTATAAAATAAATTGTAAACAAGTTAATCATAATGAGAATCATATTAGTGCTATTGTCAAATTACTTGACATTTGCGGACCGGCGACTGAGGGCACGTGGGTGGACACCGGTCTACGGGCCACCCTGTTGGGAAGCATTGGGCTATGGAAATATTCGCTCCTCCTCTACAATGGGGCGAAGGAATCCTATTCTTGTTGCTTATATTTCCTACATGACGGGGTTTACTTCCCAATGCCCAATATTGCAAAGTCACCGCTGCGACATATATGGCAGACTGCAGTGTTACTATTCTTCGCTTTCCTCCCGGATGCCTGTAACACACAAACACACAGCGGTAGCGTTTAAAATCAGGCTGGGCACTCGTAAAGTCCTGATTAAAACGGATTTCTACTTTAAAGGAAGGCGTGAATCATATTGATTGGAGTTTCAACAATATCGATTGTCCAAGATTACAAGAATTCAACCAACGCGTTTTGTAATTATCTAGTGTTGCACTTTACGCGTGTCATAAAATGACTGCAATTTATTTCAAGTTCTTTAATGTGGCAGTGAGAAATCGGTGCGTCCCTTGGCAGCTAAATACGACACTGGCTTGATTACATCTTGCCGATTTCGAATATCTGACTCTCTCACACCCTGTTTCATTCTTCCCCCCCCCCCCCCTGTTCCTCTCTTCCTTCCCTGTTTCTCTCGTCCCTCCCTGTTTCTCTCGTCCCTCTCTGGTTATCTCGTTCCTCCCTGTTCCTCTCTTCCTTCCCTGTTTCTCTCGTCCCTCCCTGTTTCTCTCGTCCCTCCCTGTTCCTCTCTTCCTTCCCTGTTTCTCTCGTCCCTCCCTGGTTCTCTCGTCCCTCCCTGTTCCTCTCTTCCTTCCCTGTTTCTCTCTTCCCTCCCTGGTTCTCTCGTCCCTCCCTGGTTCTCTCGTCCCTCCCTGTTCCTCTCTTCCCTCCCTGGTTCTCTCGTCCCTCCCTGGTTCTCTCGTCCCTCCCTGTTTCTCTCGTCCCTCCCTGTTTCTCTCGTCCCTCCCTGGTTCTCTCGTCCCTCCCTGTTCCTCTCTTCCTTCCCTGTTTCTCTCGTCCCTCCCTGTTCCTCTCTTCCTTCCCTGTTTCTCTCGTCCCTCCCTGTTCCTCTCTTCCTTCCCTGTTTCTCTCGTCCCTCCCTGTTTCTCTCGTCCCTCCCTGGTTCTCTCGTCCCTCCCTGTTCCTCTCTTCCTTCCCTGTTTCTCTCGTCCCTCCCTGTTTCTCTCGTCCCTCCCTGTTCCTCTCTTCCTTCCCTGTTTCTCTCGTCCCTCCCTGGTTCTCTCGTCCCTCCCTGTTCCTCTCTTCCTTCCCTGTTCCTCTCTTCCTTCCCTGTTTCTCTCGTCCCTCCCTGGTTCTCTCGTCCCTCCCTGTTCCTCTCTTCCTTCCCTGTTTCTCTCGTCCCTCCCTGTTTCTCTCGTCCCTCCCTGTTTCTCTCGTCCCTCCCTGTTCCTCTCTTCCTTCCCTGTTTCTCTCGTCCCTCCCTGGTTCTCTCGTCCCTCCCTGTTCCTCTCTTCCTTCCCTGTTTCTCTCTTCCCTATCTGTTTCTATTACGTTATTCTTCTATCTCTTTCCCATCATCAAATCTGATTAGTTTCCATTCTCCTTTCCTTCATATGCCTGTTTCTTTATTTAGCTCTTCATTCAGTATCTTTCTTCTCTTCCTTCTACCGTCTCTTTCTAGAGGACTCTAGCCCATTCAGGTACAATATACTGACCAGGACGGCGCGTCAGGGTCAGCCATAATATGCTGACCAAGACCACTATTTTCCATGTTACTCCTGGTCTTGAAGAGGTGGGACCAGAGTGCCTGCCTCCTTAATTACCTCCAGTCGTCTTGATATGGCTTGCCACTGGTCCAAATTAGTTTGGGACCAGTTAGTGAGGTTGATGACAGCGCAGCTCCTTCCTCGCTATGAACCAAATACAGAGTAGGTTACGTCATCAAGACACAAACTGTCTGATGGTGTGGCCATCATCGCTTGCAATGGTCAACTAACTTTTAAGCGTTCACAAGAAACAGTCTTCAGGTAGTCTGGCTGACGAGAGGTAGTATATCGATGTGATCCCCGTAGTAGTGACCGTCACGCAGATGAAACCAAGCACAGAATAACCGCCTGGAGGACCGTGGCCCACCTTCATCAGCACACTCGGGATGTACGAAAAGCTACAACAATCCGCTACTTAACTCCCCTTTCATAGTCCCAAATGAGTAGACTTTCATATAGTGGACAATAAACAATACCACAAACAACCCCCTCTGTCTCACTTCATTCACTTCTCTTGTTTTCGACTATCTTTCTTTCTCCTAACTTCTTTATGTATTCATTCCCCCCTCACTCTTTGTCTTTGCTCCCCTCTCTGTCTTCAAGCTTTCATTTAACTTGACATGACCGTTGTCCGTTTGCGTGAACTTCTATTTCTCCTATTTTAACCAACTTCCCCATAACCTTGAGATCTGAGATGTTGTACTAGTGCGACATGATCATCAAATTTTATTCATCTCTTTTTTGCTGTCTTCCTTCTACTCTCCAGCTGTGTTTGTCTTCCTCTCTCACTCGCTATCTTCCTTGTCCCTCTCCCTGTCTTACTCACTCTCTTCATCCGTTTTAATTGCGCTCTCTCTCTCGCTCTCTCATTATCCCTCGCACACAAACAACGCTGGTTATATATTCAATCCATACTTTATACGATTGTCGTCAAAATTAAAGTCATGGGGCATTTCTCAAATTACAAACACAATTTCTTTCGTACATAGTCTTGAATTTTCTAAACTGAGGTGTAGAGGTCTCTTCTTTTCCTTGGGGCTTATAACTTCAAGATGATGAGATTGTCAACCATGTTCCCAACACTCTTTAGTCGCCTGACAGGTTACGATTCTTCGCCATGCTTTCAGGCCCCGGTAAACTGACCACCCGATATCTCAAATAGCTGAGAGAGTTCAACAAAATATGACCGTAACACTTCTTCCCCGCTGGCAGTGTCTATTGTGGGAATAACTTTACCTTATTGTTAGGACACATTCCTGGACAGTGAAACAATCAAACCAGACTTGTCACAATAACACTAAATCAGACACGCACATATGACGATTCAATCATTTTTTCGGACCCTCGGTCTATTAACTAGTCGATAATAACATAAGCGATCATGGCTCCAGTATCGCGACGGGACAGATACGCAATGAAACAAACGTTACAGACACAAGGTCTTCGTTGGTGAAAATACCGAACAAATAAGAAAGGCATAAGACAGAATACGAATTTGGTTAACTCTTCTTCTTCTTCTGCGTTCGTTCTCAATCTCCCGCTACCAAGCCATAAACAGTGTTTTGCAAATAGCGGATGGATTCCAGGGAAAGGAATGCGTTGTGTCGCTAGTTTACAGTTTGTCTACGATATTTGCACCTTTCGGTCTGACACATCCGTCTTCGGCAGCGGTAAACTCGATTTGCGAAAAATGAACCTTTCTTTAATTATCCCGCGTATATTTTAGAGAAGCGAAGGCGACCAAATTGAGACAAGTTAACATGTTTAAATGCATGTGCACATACATAACATCAGATGGAAGCAATTACGAAATAAAATGCAGAATACCCCAAACAAAAGCGCTCTTCCAGACCATGAATGGAGGATCAAGACGCTAAGCAGCGCATGAGCTGCAGCGGCCAGCGATCCATAGCTGACTGCTTGCGTCAGGGCCAGCAAACCAGAGCTGCCAAGACCCTTCTACACCTCCACGCGGTGATCCTGGATAACAGGCTGCAGCATGGCAGACTGGCTCAAGAGAAGGGATCGAAGAGGGAATGCTAACCCGGTACCCAAAAAAATGATTGCTTAAATCGGATGTGTTTGACGGAAAGGTGCAAATATCGCAGTCAAGCTGTAAACTACGACACAACGCATTCCGTTCTCTGGACTACATCCTGCTACTTAAGCCCTATCATCAGGGTTTAATAGCGGGAGATTGAGAACGAACGCAGAAGAAGAAGAAGAACATGAATGGAATATTATGCAAACAACCTTGTCGTTGGAATTGAGTCCTTAAATGCTACAAATAGCCAGTACCACCATATGGTAGTGAATCATGGACAATCAGCAAGCAAGCGCATAGATCTTTGGAAGCAACGGGGATGTGGTTTTACAGAAGAATGCTGCGGATCCCATGGACTGCAAGTAAGATCAATTATATAGTTCTTGAAGAGGGATAAACACAATAACAACTTTTTGCAAGGATCAGAACAAGACGGTCATCCTTTTTCGGGCATGTTATGAGAAGAGGCGGCTTGAAGTCCGTTGTGTCAACGGGAAAAATAACAGGAAAGAAAGACAGAGGAATGCCAAGATAGACAATGGAGGACTGCCGGAGAGAACGGCATTGGCGACAATCAACAACAGAGTTGGTAAAGGACACACGTGATATAAATGGATGGAGGTCCATGATCGCCAACCGGCAGGGCACCTGATGATGATAATTACATTTTAGAACGATATTAAGAATCCTTTCTCAACCGTTTCTTTCTTTAGAAACCCTCGAATTGAATTTACAGGTCCAGAGAAACCCTGATCATAATCAAGAATATATTTCTAGATCAAGTTCAATTATTGTGATCAGTAAGTAGCAGCTACAATATGTTCATTATAATCAAATGTGTCGTAACCTGCGATTAAGTGGGTTGTGTTTGGGACTGGCACCATCATCATACAAAAATAGCCCTGTCGCTAAAATCAACCTCTTCTCAAACTCTAACACAGGCTTCCTGTAACGAACTTATGCAATAGCCAAGCAAAATTGGTGAACGAATATAATTTACAACGGAGATGACATAGAACAAGTGCTGAAGTTTATTTACTATGCGTGTTCAAATGAAACCGGACCTAACTGTACCAACAGAACTTACGTACGATGCGCATTATGACGTCACTTTTTAATATAAGCCGATTACAACCGTCAAGTTTGCAAAATTGTATTATCATCCGAATCATAGTTTCTTCAGCAGACCGTTGAAAACATGGCGTGTGTGATACGGAACCCGCCCAGAGTTGATCAGCAACCGGGCATTCTGTTTCTAACAGCTGTAGGATGTGGATTAGTTGACATCCATCGCAGAATGCAGGCAGTGTCTGGTGACAAAAGTGAGTCACAGACAAAAGTGAAGAACTGGACACATATGTATAAAGAAGGACGTGAGTTAACGAAAGATCTTTCTAGACCAGGTCAGGTGCCTATTATTGCGCCCGAAGATGCCGTCGCCAAAATCGATGTAGCAATTCGGGTAGACCTTCGCCGGAGCTTACGTTTTCCACACTTTTGTCACCATACACTGCCTGCATTTTGCGATGCATATCAACTGGTCGACATCCTTCAGCTGTTAGAAACCGAATCACTATTCGTTGATCAACTCTGGGCGGATTCCGTATCACACCTGCCATGTTTTCAATGGTCTGCTGAGGAAACTATTAGTCGGAGGATAATGACATTTTGCAAACCTGATGGTTGATATGTGCTGTTTACGTGAAAAGTGAAGGTCAGGATAAGGACACTGAGCAGCGCTTGAGCTGTACCGACCCATAGCTGACTGCTAGCGTCAGGACAAGCGAACCAGAGCTGTCAAGACTCTTCTACACCAACACGCGGTGATCCTGAATAACAGGCTGCAACAGAGCAGACTGGCTAAGTAGAAGGGATCGAAGTGGGAGGGCAGCTCAAGTTTGACGTATTGGACTGAAAGTTGCAAATATCACTGTCAAGCTGTAAACTACGACACAACACATTCCGTTCTCTGGACAACATTTCGCTACTTGCAAAGTAGCAGGAGATTGAGAACGAACGAAAAAGAAGTGACTTCATCATGTGCATCGCACCCATGTTTACTTGGTGCAGTTAGGTCCTGTTTCATTTGAACACGCCTCGTACTAACCCAAACCATCACATAAGAAGCCCGACATGTGACGGAAATTAAGATGAGTATCGCAATTGTACAAAAGGCGTTCCGAGAAAAACAAACTGCTTCCTCGACGATACCAAGACCGAACTAAGAAAAAGATAAATCTGTACTCATGCATGGCCAGTTGTTCGGTATGTGGCTGGAACTTGTACTCTGGAAACTCGCTTGGTATAGTCACATATCGAGATCAAACGGTCTTGTAAATACAATCATCCACGGAAAGGTGCATGACAGACGACGAAGAGGCCGCCCCAAAAAGAGATGGGATGACAACATAAAAGAATGGACCAATCTCCGACCAGATGAGTCCCAGGCAGCGGCCGCTAACAGTGAAGGGTGGCATGACCTTGTGAGGATGGCTTCATGTGTGCCCAACGACCTCACCTGTTACGGAAAGACCTGACCTGAGGTAGTGAACCGGGTCGGCTGAGTTGCACTGTATCTTTTCTTCTTCATGTCCTTGCTCACTGAGATCGGGACTACTAACTCTTCAATACCTTCTGGGTTCATTTTCAGAGTCTCATTACCGTTGTCCAGTTTCTCCTCGAAGGGAGCCGACCTAGGCCACATCATTATCTTCAGATATGTGTGCAGTCCTTAAGTACATGATGATGTGATATAATCACCTTAGCTGTGAGCTGGCATCTCTTGACAGCCCAATGCCTTTCGAACAAAAAGCACACGTCCTCCTCAATTGTTGTAGTGATGTGTAGAGCGTGTTGAGTATGGTGGGGTGTGGTGGTAGCAGCAGGTTCCGCAGATCGGCCAGCCTTGGGCACAAAGTCAGGAGGTGCTAGACTGACTCCTCGTGGTCATGGCAGAATCTGCAGTTTGGTTCACGTAGTGGGTCTAATCTATTCAAATGTTTCTTGAGAAGGGCATGGCCTGTTCTAAGCTTGAAGATCAAACTCTGCCTAAAGTACATGTGCTGCTGCTATGTTTGCCAGGCCGCAGTAACACAGGCTGTTGGTACATAACGGGAACTTGGTGTGAAGGTAGTGTCGTATTCCTCTGTGGCCAGTTCAGAGACGTAGTATGATAATCTGGACTCTTCTGGACAGTTAGTAGTATCCATCATCTGCGTGATAAAAATGATGATCTTCCTGCCGCTGTACATTGTATAGCCAATTTTATTATGGCTTTTTGCACCCAGAATGCATTAGTTTAGAGCTAGCTGTACCAATAGGGATCAAGATGCTGAGCAGCGCTTGAGCTGCAGCAGTCAGCGACCCATAACTGACTGCTAGCGTCAGGGCCAGCGAACCAGAGCTACAACGACCCTTCTACACCTCCACGCGGCGATCCTGGATAATAGGCTGCAGCAGGGCAGACTGGCTAATGAGAAGGGATCGAAGAGTGAATGCTAACCCAGTACTCAAAATATGCTTACTGAAGTCGGATGTGTTGGATCGAAAGGTGTAAATATCGCAGTCAAGCTGCAAATTATTAAACAACGCATTCCGCTCTCTGGACTACATTCTGCTACTTAAGCCCTTTCATGGTTTGGTAGCGAGAGATTGAGAACGAACGAAGCCAGCCAGCCAGATGTATCAATCCTTCCTGCAATGCAGCAACTGTTTGTTGTCGCTCCTGGTTAAGCTGACTAAATGAATTATTGAGCTTTTTCTACGTGACAAACAAATATTTAAAGTGGGATAGTCAGTGATAATGTGTGGGAGGAGAACACTGAAATCGATGAATCACTAATATAGGTCCCAACACAGATCTTACTTCATTCAACAATCCCATCTTGGATATTTCAACATGTTAAACATCCGGGTTTTCTCATACACAAATGTAGACTTTACAAACCTTATAAATGATTTGAGATTTACTTAACATGTTTTGAGTTGGCAGTGGGGCGTCATTTCGAAACATCCGCCACGCAGAATACATTTCAAAACATATTTTAATTAGTTTTTATATTTGTTTGGTCTACATTCGATTTGTAAGCTAAGGCAGAGTGCGATGTACTGTGTTTTCTGCCTTACGGCCTAGTGCATCCGACTTCAGCCCATATTTCAATGGCTTGTTATTGTCAATCCTACTTTAGTTAAGTATCCGTGAAAACGTTATGTAGGTTGCGATGGCTCTCCTCACATCCAGAGGCGTACTTTATAATTTGGACCAAAGCCATCCCGGTTGTAGTGCTATGCGAGGCTAATCAGTATGTTCATCACTATTGGGATCACAGTGCCGATCACCACCACGTTAGCCCAAATGTCATGAAACAGTTTGTTTCCAGGGAGAATCCCTTGGAATTGGAGTGGGGTATCTATCAGTATGTTTCTCCTGACCCTGGCTAACATAGTCTGATCAGTATGTTTCACCTGACCCTAACTAACATAGCCTGATCAGTATGTTTCACCTGACCCTAACTAACATAGCCTGATCAGTATGTTTCACCTGACCCTGACTAACATAGCCTGATCAGCATGTTTCACCTGACCCTGGCTAACATAGTCTGATCAGTATGTTTCACCTGACCCTGACTAACATAGCCTGATCAGCATATTTCACCTGACCCTGGCTAACATAGTCTGATCAGTATTTTTTTCCCCTGACCCTGACTAATATAGTCTGATCAGTTAGTTTTCCCCTGACCATGACTAACATAGTCATGTCGGTATTTTTTCCATGAACGGACATAATCCTTCTCTCCCCTTTTGATATGTTACTTCCCATAGGAGTGCGACCTTGCTGGCTCACGGATTCGAAAGCATGCAAATCAAGTTTGTGACCACGCCCCTAACCACTAGGCGTTCACCGTCAACGTTCACCCATTTAGGGTGCCTGGAACTCATCATATCTTTATTCGTCATTACTTGACTAGAAATAGCGACAGACGCACAGTATCCTTACTGGCTCACGCATGGTTTTATTCCAAGTGGTGCATTTGGCCACTGTAACCTGCCTTGTATGTTATTCCAAGTGGTGCCAGGTTTGAAAAGAAATTGGCCACTGTAACCTGCCTTGTATGTTGTTAGAAGTGGTTAAACGGGGAAACATGGGGTTAACAAAATCATAATGTAAAACAAGGTATATTAAACGTCGACTGATAATTAATTGGAACAGGCTTCCTGTGTGGTAGTCAGCGTTAGTGATACCTCTATGTTTCACTTAAAGCGAAAATGAGATTAATCCATCATCGCCATTTAGGATATGCTAGATTGTTTGCACCGATATTAAACTTATTTCAGGGGACTGCGAGGGCTAGTGGCTAAGTGATACGGCTCACAATCTAAAGGTGCTAGGTTCGCTCCCCATCACACCACTGGCCGTTACCAAGGGGAGAAAAAAAAATGAAAAAAAAATGTAAAAGTTCATTAAGGTTGAGTTTAATCAAAATTTTAAAATGGGTATGGTCAGATACCGCACCGAGACAGAACACAAACAAAACCTACGTTACGACCAATAGGTCTTCATCAGGGACAATAATACTGAGCTAACAAATCAACATATAAGAAAAAAATGATCAACTTATCTTACCACGGGGAGGCAAACCCTTAGAAAATGCAGGATGAAGCAGACCTGTACATTAAATGCACGCCTAAGCAGACCCTTACATTAAATGCATGTCTAAGCAGAAACAATAAAAATATAGTGGAACCCACACCGCCTTGTGGAATAGAGAAAACGGCGAACGCAAAAATGAGGAATAGAGAAATTAGGCAAAGGCAAAATTGGGGAATAGAGAAATAAGGTGAACTCAAACTTGGGGAATATAGAAATAAGACGAAAGCAAAAATGGAAATAGAGCAATAAGACAAACGCAAAAATGGGAATAGAGCAATAAGACGAACGCAAAAATGGTAAAAGAGCAATAAGACGAACGCAAAAACAACACAAAAAACCCAACTTATTTCGGTATTTTTATTTATGTCGTTTGTTGTTTTTCCAGTCCCTGATTAATACCTATTTAGGTAGAACCGTCGATAGAAAATCTGCTACTATTCTTCTGTTAGCCTAATTGTGTTGCCCTGAAAGAATGCCATACACAAACTAATATATATATATATATATAACTTAGTGACCCTTGTGCAGGCCATGTCTGAAATAAATTGTCACACATACTGTGTGCTGTCAACTTCAAATTGAAGTGTACCTATATAGTGTCAATAGACCCAAGGTTAACAATAAGGTTATTCGATGATATGGTTTACGGTATGAGTAATATATTTTTCGTCTCGCAGTTATTTCAGCCATTCATAGTATTGAATACTACTGTAGTCACTCACATATTTGGTAAGCGACCAAACACAAATAATAAGTGTGTTTCGTTAATGTTTGCTTCACCTATTCAGACCAGACAAAACAAATTCATGGCTTTCGTATGGTTAGAAATTCAATCAGAATGAAAACGGCTATTGCTGGTCTAATCCTTAATAAGTAATACCGTATGTTCTTTGTCTGTAAGCACAGTAAAGATCCCGTTTCACAGCATACGGTGTATGGGCGATGTGGTATTAGGTCCATATTATTTGGTGACCCATTGCACATAATGAGCGTTCTACACCACGCCCTTAGGACATTATGCACTACAGGAAGAAGCACAGACCCAGAGTCAAGCAGCTTTTGGCTACCAAGCAAACTTGCCTGATTGAATACTAGGATTCAGGTATTGTAGTAAATAGGTGGCCAGTCCGACGTTGGTTGCCTTTACTTTCCAGATATATTCTGGCACCCAATTACGCAGTTTTCGATGGAGAAAATACAAAGGAATATATATATATATATATATATATATATATATATATATATATATATATATATATATATATATATATATATATATATAATAGTTGTCCCTCACAAGTGATGAAGGCCACTCTCTTTGTTCAGCCGTGTGGACAGTCGTATCTCTCGCTGTGTCCCCTGAAATGGGTGACTTGCGCGGTGATTTGGATTAAAGTGAGGAAGAAACTGCGCCTTTTGTCAACCTCACTCACAGAGTCTAAGCTACCTTTTGCCAGTGGCAAGACATTCATCGAGACGACTGGAGATAGCATAGGATGCAGATTTTGCCTCAGGGTCACCACCGAAGCCTTTCCGTAAACATGTAACCCGCAGGGTAGAAAGGTGGGATGGCATCTAACGCAGTGTGTAGTGCCTTTTCGATAACCACAAGATGTCGTATGGACAACACTCAGCGTGTGAGTGAGTCTGGCATCTCTCCCCAGCTGTATTCAGTTCATCATAGTAGCATCTAAAATTCCCACACGCCAAATTCGTGAAGGTGAACCGGCAGAACTAACCCGTGAAATACGACACAGGTATAAGCGTAGTGCCATTCAGCAGGCGTCCAGACCAGGATAAACGAATGGAAGAAATCACAAAAAAAGAACGAAATAAGTCCAGACGGAAAACAACACCACGTTATGGTGAACAAAAGTGTAAGTCGTCGACTGGTGTGAATTCCAGGCAAATCCGTGGTCTGGCGGCATCCATAATGAACCAAAACAGTAGAGAAATGGAGACTCGCAGCCAGTTATGGCGCCATCTTTGCCAGATTATATATATATATATATATATATATGTACGTTTTAAAAAACGTTTACGTGTCCAGTAACCTCACAAAGTATTGGACCAGAAATCAGCTGCCGCATAACTGTTTGCTTATCATCCATATGTCTTCACCTTAATGAAAAGATGAATATTCATTGCACACACACACGCATATATATATATATATATATATATATATATATATATATATATATATATATATATATTCCGTGGCGAAGTAAATAAACCGTCGGCCTCGTGATCAGGTGGTGTGGGTTCGACTCCGAACCCCGCCGTCTTTTTCACGGGTGCTTGATGCGGAGTCCCCTGCATCTCGCAGTCGCTCCCTAGTCGTCTTGTCCTTGACTTGCCACTGGGGTCGAACGGCACGAGACGAGAGAGTGAAGATAAAATGCAGCGCAGTTAATCCTAAATAAAAATAGCGCTAGCAAAATTAATTATGCCATATATATAAATGTTACATATTTCGTTTAGGTGTTTCTTCGACATTTCTTTGGATCAATATGTGTTGACCTAATGAACAAAGATTGAAGCTTATGATTATGAGGCTAAAATAACCTGCATAGAAGAGTGTGTATCTCGGAAAATCTTATTTCAGGACACACAATGGCTCTTGTGACGATCCAACTAGTTTGCGCAATATAGCGTACAACATGCCGACACACTGTCGACTTGCACAGGGGAAACAACGAGTAGTTATTCGTTTTTTGTTAGAGGGCGGGAAACCTGAAATCTGCATGCAGAACAACGAAGGTTCAGTACGCAGGCTTTCTGAGTCAGAGGAGAGTGCATGAATGGGTAGAAAGATTTCAAAGCGGAAGACAAAACGCCATTGATGAACGGCGGCATGAAAGACCAGTATGCAAAACAATTGGCACTGTGAAACATCAGGTAGACCAGCCAGTCCGTGGAAACAGATGAGTTACGATTGATGAAATAGCCACACATTTCAACACGAGTCACAGTGCTGACCCCAAAATTGTCCATGATGACCTCAGTAATAGGAGAGTGTGTATCAGATGGGTCGCAATACAGCAGACAACCAGGCAATGGAGAAGGTGCACAATTTGTAAAGATCATCGCAAAGTACTTTTTTCTGGAGGGCATTCACAAGCTGTTGGACAGGTGAACAAAGTGTGTTGTCAGGCATCAGGGCCTATGTCAAAAATAAGACACGTATAATTTATGGTATATATATATATATATACTTCTTTCATTGCAATAGTGTTCAGCATTCACATATTCACATTTAATTTTCTCACAAACTTGTCTGTCCCAAACGTATCTCCTCACATACAATTTAACCCTCAGATAGTATAAATATTCTTTCCACATAAACACGGTGGAATGTCTTCCTCTAGCCACTATACAGTTTATTCCTCAAATAATTACATCTGTTTCTTTGATAGACTTGGCGCCATACAGTTTAAATCTGGCTTGAATTTTGGTAGGTATTGGGTGTAATTTAAAAAAAAAGAAAATTGTAATTTTTTTCCCGTTTGCCTTATTTCTCTATTCCCTAAGGCGGTGTGTGTTACACTGTAGTTTTTATTTTGCGCCTATCGGCCCAGTGTATCCGACTTCAGCATGCATTTTATGTAAAGGTCTGCTTCCTCCTGCATTTTCTAAGGGTTTGCTTCTCCAGGGTAACGGCCGGTGCTGTGATGGGGATATTCTTCTTCTTCTTCGTTCGTTCTCAATCTCCCACTACCAAACCCTGAAAGGGCTTAAGTAGCAGAATGCAGTCCAGAAAACGGAATGCGTTGCGTTGTAGTTTACAGCTTGGCTGCGATATTTGCACCTTTCGGTCCAACACATCCGACTTCAGCAAGCATTTTTTGAGTACCGGGTTAGCATTCCCGCTTCGATCCCTTCTCCTTAGCCAGTCTGCCCTGCTGCAGCCTGTTATCCAGGATCACCGCGTGGAGGTGTAGAAGGGTCTTGGCAGCTATGGTTCGCTGGCCCTGACGCTAGCAGTCAGCTATGGGTCGCTGACCACTGCAGTTCATGTGCTGCTCAGCATCTTGATCCCTGATGGAGATCGAACCCAGCACCTTCTGGTTCTGAGCCATGTCACTTAACCACTAGCCCACGCCGTCCCCATTGTGTCATTTAACTGCTCCCGAGAAGCTGGCATACTCGAAGTACTTGTTCTAATGGGCATCACACTGACAAAGTCAGTGTGTCTGACATCAATCCCAACTTAGAACAAACACAAAATAGTTTTTTACCGATTAGTCATTAGACCAATCACAGACGAATGCACACACATTAATTTCATTTTAGACCAATCACAAAACAACTTCACACACATTATTCCAAACTCAAACCAATTAGAGTAAAAGATAACACCCATTATTAATATTTTATACACAATCCAGATCAAGGCAACGTCATTGCATTAGGCGTTTAACATGGTTAAAGAACAGCTAACGTCCATTACTGCTATCTTAGACCAATCATATAACATTATCATGTCATACTTGATATCTTAGACAATCACATAATATTGTCATGTCATACTTGATATCTTAGACCAATCACATAACATTGAAATGAACACTATTCCCATCTTAGACTAATCACATAACAAGGCCCCACACATTAATCCTATTATAGACCAATAACAACATACCATCACGCCCTTTATTCCCATCTGAGGTAAACCATAGAACAAGGACACGCCGTTATTCCTATTTGAAATAGTCAAATAACAAGTTCACGCCCGTTATTCCTATTTGAAATCAGTCAAATAACAAGTTCACGCCCGTTATTCTTATTTGAAATCAGTCAAATAACAAGTTCACGCCCGTTATTCCTATTTGAAATCAGTCAAATAACAAGTTCACGCCCGTTATTCCTATTTGAAATCAGTCAAATAACAAGTTCACGCCCGTATTCCTATTTGAAATCAGTCAAATAACAAGTTCACGCCCGTTATTCCTATTTGAAATCAGTCAAATAACAAGTTCACGCCCGTTATTCCTATTTGAAATCAGTCAAATAACAAGTTCACGCCCGTTATTCCTATTTGAAATCAGTCAAATAACAAGTTTACGCCCGTTATTCCTATTTGAAATCAGTCAAATAACAAGTTCACGCCCGTTATTCCTATTTGAAATCAGTCAAATAACAAGTTCACGCCCGTATTCCTATTTGAAATCAGTCAAATAACAAGTTCACGCCCGTTATTCCTATTTGAAATCAGTCAAATAACAAGTTCACGCCCGTTATTCCTATTTGAAATCAGTCAAATAACAAGTTTACGCCCGTTATTCCTATTTAAAATCAGTCAAATAACAAGTTTACGCCCGTTATTCCTATTTAAAATCAGTCAAATAACAAGTTCACGCCTGTTATTCCTATTTGAAATCAGTCAAATAACACGTTCATGCCCGTTATTCCTATTTGAGATCAACTATAAAACAAGTTCACGTCCGTTATTCTATTTGATATCAGCCATAAAACAAGTTCACGTCTATTATATCTATTTTGGATTAAATACGGAACAAAGTTACGTCCATTACTGATATCTTAGGCCAAATACAGAACAAACCCACATCTACTGTATGCCAACATCAGAACTAATAAAGTGCCATAAACAACGATTTTAAAAAGAGCCAGAGTAAAATAGCACAGAGAGCACCAGTCTAATGAAACAGATGCAGACAGTTCCTTATAAAAAATTAATCAAGGGGCATTATTTAGACTATAAACTGCCACTGCCGACTCATATAACATCTGTCAAACAAATACAAAAATTGGAACACGGAGACATGCGACCTTGCGGTAACAACGCACACACAGTAGAGCCGGTCAGTGATGGAACATAGGCAGCATGTGTCCCCAGGCCTAGTGGTAACGATAGTAGCCCAACGATAGTAGCCCGAGACAGGCCGTCAAGTTTATGGGAGAAATGGATGTTGTTATTTGAGGGTTAAATTGTAAGGTGACGAGAGACGCATAAGTCAGACTGCCAAGTTTATGAGGGAAAAAGAAGCCCGATGCAGACTGTCAAGTTTATTAGGGGAAATTGATGAGGTTATTTGTGTGGTAAACTGTATGATGACGAGAGAAACATGAGTCGGACCACAAAGTTTATGAGGGAGAAAGAAGTCTGTCAATTTTATAAGGGGACATGACATCTGAGGCAGACTGTAACGTTTGTGAGAAAAAAAAGCATGGGACAGACTGTCAAGTTTATGAGGGAAAACGAAACCTGTGCAGACTAAACTTTATGAGGGGGGAAAAAAGCCTGGGGCAGACTCAAGTTTATGTGAGAAAAGAGATGATTATTTGACATTGAACAGCTATGAACATCTACTTCACTAAAGGTCGAAAGCGCCACGCTACCAGAGAGAGACAAGTTAAGGGATCCAGCCAAATTAACACACCGAAAATGGAATTCAGCCAGCGTGTCGTTTCTTAGCGCTCAATGTGCAACTATGGAATATGGATCGAATTTGATCCATAACTTTTTTTTATAGCCTCTATTGCTTCCTAAATTTCCTATCATCAAGCCCTGGCAATTACTGCAGGGCTCTGCAACATTCTTCTCGCCATGGTCCAGAGGGCATGTTAGTGAGAAGGCGGCGGGGGACATTTGGCTGATGCTGATGCATGATCGTAGTCATAATAAAGCATGTACATGCAAGTGATACGAAGGCTGTAAGGAATAGCACCACTGCCACTTCCAAAGCAAGACGGAAAAGGATGACTTAAGAGGGATGTGAATGTGGGTTAGCAATCTCACCATGGAAAATCATTAGTATGAAACTACCACAGCAAATGATCGGATACAGGAAGCTTGTAGATGGGCCAGTGGTCGCCCGATGCTTCACTTAGAGCGAGAAGCTGAGTCAATCAATAAGCCATGTATCCGTTCTTCATTGTATTATATGTACTGTACATTGAAAAAAACATAGACGTCTATGTAATGCATATATATATATATATATATATATATATATATATATATATATATATATATAGTCTACTCTATATGTGTATGTAGATCTAGATCTATAGATAATACATAGGTATACATATTAAATGTAAATATATCTAGAGTGCTAGAGTATACATATTAGTCGAAATAGATCTAAATATAGTAGACGTATATATATATATATAAATAAATATATAGTATGAACTACTCGTATTGTATTATATTATAGTCTATATACTATAAATATATGTATATATGTAGATATATGTCAAGTTTATGAGGGAAAATGGATGAGGTTATTTCAATATTTGTGTGGTAAACTGTATGTTGACAAGACACACATGAGTTGGATCTCCAAGTTTATAAGGAAGAAAAAAGTCTGAGGAAGACTTTCAAGTTTATGAGGAAATGAAACCTGAGGCAGACTGTAAAGTTTGTGACATATAATATATATATATAAATATATATATATATATATATATATATATATATATATATATATATATCACATATGTATATATGTATTATAATGTATATATATATATATATATAGACTACTGTTTTTAATAGACTATATATATATATATATATATATATATATATATATATATATATATATATAAACCACATATATATAGATCTATACAGATTTTTATAGATCTATATATCAATAACAGTTTCATGAGTTTATTAAAACGGAGTGGGTGTACAAAATTATATCACTACCAAGAATGAAATACTTTACTACATAGACTACATGCAGGACACACATTGTATTAGGACCAACGCTGGTTTACGGATGATGACACTTCGTTATGTCACATAACTTAGGTCTACGTGCTTTAATAGCATTGGTTTTTGTATCACGAGGTTGCAAGCCCCACGCACAGCCCCCGTCTAGTCACGACACGCTCAGCAGGTTTTATTGTCCCTATTCTTTGTCAAACCGGACACCATTCTGGTTCGTGTGCCGTTTATTTATGCTGGAGGGCATTATGTTTAAAATAGCCATTCTGTATGTATGGAAAGAAATATATGAACATATCACTCACCACTTGTACCATTTAAACAATAAAATGTCTTACCTTGTTAAGTTCATAGGACTTCTCAGATTTTGACATATCCAAATCGTGTTTCGGCATGCTCAGTCGAAGTTACTTCAACTTTAAATCCCTTTCAACAATCCTAGTTAACTATTTATAATTTAAAATCACTTAATCATGTCCGTGTCGCTCATTTGCAATCCTTAAAATCGTATCCTTAATTAACAAAGAGTGGCCAGCACCCGTAAAACCAATCCTTTGACTGGGATATCGTTAGAGTTGCTAAGGGCCAAGTCCCAAACTACGAATGACCCGGGCACTTTTGTCAGACTAACACAGCACAGTGACACGCTGTGAAACGGTAACTTAACACGGCCCATTCATGTCCTCAACACACGGTGCGGTATTTGCTGCCGTGTTTACCAACTCGCCCGAGCGAAGAGTAACATCAGGGTCAGGTGTAAACATGCTGATCCAAGACTCCACCTCACTTTCTTGTAGGGCTCCTGGAAACAAGCTATGTCACAGCAATCTGGTCGACGAGGTGGGCGATCCACATTATAATCCCGATATTCGTGAACTGACTTACGAGTTTCGCATTGCGCTGCTGCCTAGAGGATCCTTGTACAAGGCTCTCAAGCCTCCCTCTGGATGTTAGCAACTGTAACCAGCCACGAAAGAAACGTTGCAAAGAGTTACATTAATTCAGTATGAGTAGACTCCGATACCAGCTCACTTGTGGATCAATCACAATTACTTTTCGCCACAATGAAACAAGAACGACCATAAATAGAAATGATCAATGGAAAAGCAATTGAACGTTAAACAAAAACAAATAAAATGAAAGTAATATTAAAGGATTGAAGAAATACAACATACAATATCTAGGTGAGACAAACAATGAGGGGCCGAGATTAGAATTTGCTCTGGCCTGTTTCAGCGTGTTTGAAGATGTCACGTGGTTCGCGTGTTTTACGTTACAGTTTTTTTTTTTTTATTGTAGGACAAGTTATAGCAACTCGTTCACCGTAGTGGTTCTCCTAGCAAAACAGAACATGCCTGCTGTTTCTTTCTCAAGTATGTCGTTAGAGGAAGCGAAGGACTACAGGCCGCTCTATCACTGTTATCGCCACGTCGTGTGCTGGCTATGTTTGTTTATTTCACCCCCAACAGAAAAACAACATATGTCATACCGGGGATTCGAACCGCTGCCCTCCTTGTCGGGAGGCAGGACTCGAAACCATTCGGCCACGCGCTCCTCGTTGTTGAGACCGACCCATCATTGTGACCTCTCTAGTGATTGTCCTACCAGGTGTCTGTCTTGGCCAACCCCTCTTCTGGTGTCACTTGATCTCCACCTAGTCGCTTGGAATGGAACCCTGTTACTGCCCATTGTAAGGACTTGTCCGATGTACGCCCAACATATTTTCCTTATGATATCAGAAACATATTGCTGTTTAAGTGTTTTGTCTCTTCTTTTTCTTCTGCGTTCCTTCTCAATCTCCCGCTACCAAGTAGTTCTGAGAACGAAATGCATTGTATTACTAGTTTACAGTTTGACTGCGATATTTGCACCGTTCGGCCCAACACATCCGCTTTCGGCAGGGTGTTGTCTCTAATCTGGCTTGGCTTGGCTTCGTTCATTCTCAGTCTCCCGGTACCAAACCCTAAAGGGCTTAAGTAGCAGAATGTAGTCCAGAGAACGGACCGCGTTGTGTTGTAGTTTACAGCTTGACTGCGATATTTGCACCTTTCTGTCCAACACATCCGACTTCAGCAAGCATTTTTTGAGTACCGGATTAACATTCCCTCTTCGATCCCTTCTCCTTAGCCAGTCTGTCCTGCTGCAGCCTGTTATCCAGGATCATCGCGTGGAGGTGTAGAAGGGTCTTGGCAGCTCTGGTTCGCCGGCGACGACACTAGCACTCAGCTATGGGTCGCTGACCACTGCAGCTCATACGCTGCCTGTCTCTAATCTGACTTGTTTGTTTGTCATTCAAGAAAATTTTCAATAATTTCCTAAAACAGTTATTTGTTAAATACATTCAACGGATGCCAATTAATATTTACTTCATTATATAATATTTGTGAGGTGCTTGTCCCTTTCTCGCTCCAGCCGGAGAATAAGATGACAACTAGATATTTGTCCTTCTTTGGTACGACTATAACAGGGCATTTTATTTGCTTTCTCAGGGGTTTGTGGATGTAGTAATTTGTTTTACAAAATGAGGTTGTTAGCGCATGCACAACTCCCTTTGGTCATATTTCATGGCATGCATGGAGGTGGAGTGGTCCTATAATGTGATCGTTATTAAAACAATGACCTCTCAGGACCAGAATTTGACTGATCTCAGCATTTCTACGACACAATATAGTTTTCTCTCAACCATACATTCTTGCTTCATAGGCTCGTCGGTACGTGTTATTCCTCTCATCTTAAAGTTTGGTTGGAGAACGTTATGGTGTCACTATGCTCTTCTCGTGTAGTTGGCAAAGTGGAAGAACATGTTCTATCGTTTCTCTTCCTTTCCAGTGAAGGCAGAAGTTTCAGTTCAGTTCAAGTGCCGTCTCCGCATTGAAGGTCACCTGCAATAGATCTTCGGTGTTCTCTATCTCTTGCCGTAGTGGTGCAATCTGACCGCATTTTTCCAGTCCATCTTCTGATGTTATCCACCCACTTATAATGTTGTCTACATTCCACTTCTAATATAGTTTTCAGCACAAAAAAAGGTATGTCCTGTTATATGGCCAAAATAATTTAACTAACCCGGAATCGGTCATTAATTCTCTTTCCACCCCAAAGATTTGAATATCTCCAAATGTGTTTTCCTCTCTTTCCAAGAAAGGCGACCCATATTTCGAAGATTTCAATACTCTTTTCCAACAGTGTCCATGTTTCTGTACCATAAAGTTGCGACGATGCTACATAACCCCTGACAATTCTCATTTTCAAATTATGATTTATCTGTTTGAATATCAGTATTTGTCGCATGTTGATGAATACCATCTTGGCCGTACCTATTCGCTTTTTCATTCCTTTTCACAACTGCCTTCTTCTGTTATTATAGGGCTTGGCTTGACTTGGCTTCGTTCGTTCTCAATCTCCCACTACCAAACACTGAAAGGACTTCAGTAGCAGAATGTAGTCCAGAGAACGGAATGCGATATTTGCACCTTTCGGTCCAACACATTCGACTTCAGCAATCATTTTTTGGTTAGCATTCCCTCTTCGATCCCTTCTCCCTAGCCAGTCTGCCGTGCTGCAGCCTGTTATCCAGGATCACCGCGTAGAGGTGTAGAAGGGTCTTGGCATCTATGGTTCCCTCCCCTGACACTAGCAGTCAGCTATGAGTCGCTGACCACTGCAGCTCAAGCGCTGCTCAGTATCTTGATCCTCCGTTATTATATGATCTAGATAGGAGAAACTTTGTAGAGGTTTGCATTTCCAATATTTTTTTTCTAGAATATTCCACGCAAGTATCAAGTCGGTGTTGTTGTGTGAAGCGGAAACACGGAGAACAATCACTGTGATACAGCAGACTCTAGTTCTTCGTTAACAGATGCCCTATGAAGAATAATGGGATTCTATGGCGAAGTGGTTAAGCCGTCAGCCTCTTCATCAGGTGGTGTGGGTTCAACTACTGACTCTGCCGTCTTTTTCACGGGTGCTTGATGCGTACTCCCTTGCATCTCGTAGTCGCCCCCTAGTCGTCTTGTCCTTGATTTGCCACTGGGGTCGGGCGGCTCGAAACGAGAGAGTGAGGATAACAAGTAGCGCAGTTAATCTTTACTAAAAATAGCGCTAGTAAGTAAATTATGCCATCATCGTCTTCGATGGACGGCGGCCTTTATATATATATGAAGGATAATGGATTTAAAGTGGCAGGACATGGTGAGGAATGGGCATAAAGTGGCAGGGCATGGTGAGGAATGGGCATAAAGTGGCAGGGTATGATGAGGAATGGGCATAAAGTGGCAGGACATGGTGAGGAATGGGCATAAAGTGACAGGACATGGTGAGGAATGGGCAGAAAGTGGCAGGGCATGGTGAGGAATGGGCATAAAGTGGCAGGACAGGGTGAGGAATGAAAACCCGGGAGAAATGGGTGAACAACAGCCACTGGAACAACAAATTAAGCAAAGCAAATGAGGCTTGGTAGGATATACAACGAGAAAGGCACCGTCAAACATAGGTAGACAAGCTTTCACATGGAATCTGCAGTGGAAGAGAAAGAGGGGTCTTAGTGTTTGTCGATCTGTACTTATACAGGGGCAGGTGCCCCTGTGCAGGTTCCAGCTCTGCAGTGAGCTGGGTGTTGTCGAGAGGAGGATGTCCTGCTTAGCGCACTAGGTTCGAGCAGCTTATTACTCAACTGCGTTGGACAAGAGCCGCGGAATGTGGTTAACCGATGTACTAGTCCATTTTAATAGACTCAAATACTAAAGCAAAGTAGCCCTGCAGCCTATTAGGCGCCATCTATGGTGCTCTTAACATACCACCTAGCCATAGCCGGTGTTAGGCCATGTCACAGTTAGTCGCCCTTTACGATATGCTCTCGGTGGGGCAGTGGTCCTATTCTTGTACTGCGGATGTGTTGCAGACCCCCTATTTGTTGGCCCTGGCCGTTATTCTATCTTAGAACATTCTCACACTCATCCACATCATCATGACCATACTCAGTAAATGACATATCACACAGCAGGTGGCATATTTATTATATCATACTCATATCATAGAATGAGTAGAGAAATTACAAACACAATATAATACATATCTTAACTAAACATTCTACTAAAACGGGAATTGTAAGCATTATCTCTTGATGGAATTCCCAACTATCTAAAACCCCAGTTCTATTGCCTTGCAATTACATCACACACACATCGCCTTAACTGCGTCTTCAACACACCTTATCAAATACTCTTCCTCACTGAAATCCCCTCAGGCGGGCGATCTCGACATAACTCGTTCACAATGTGTCCTTGCTTACAAACACACGTTCAGATTATCTATTAATGCAAAACTCACACACCTATTTGAGCGATCCTGTTCTATCACTAAACATTCGTCCAACAGTCTATTATCAATCGCTCCTCTATCTAAGTCGGTGAGTTAAACATACTATCTACATTCAGTCCCTCTCTCTCACTCTCCTCCATACAGCCTCTCTCTCTCTCCAGCCTCTCTCCATCCCTCTATCCAGCCTCTTGAGCTAAACTTTGTCTCGAGTTATATATCCTCAAGCAAGGCCAGAGCTTGACCAATCGATTTCAGGTGATGGCCATCTTCAGTCCCAATTGGAACGAAACACTTTGCACACCTGTCACTCATTCTCTAGCAGCAAGTCTCGCTGCCATTCCGTCTGTCAATCAAACTCCCCCTACCAAAATCGGACAGGCCAGCGGTCAGTTTCCATCTGTCCACATTCCTTAACAACTCTGTTCACCTTTGTTGAGACGGTGAGTGACCTTGATACGCATTCAGATAGCTTCAAGCTTTAACATGTTCAGGTATCCTAAACTCCCCTTGCTCCGGCGGGAACTGTTACAAACCACTAGGTGTAGATAGATGAGTAGACCTTAAAAAATACGCTGAGAAGAGACTGTGAGAGGGAGCTGTGATGAAATGGTTACTTCTGGGGAGAGACAGAAAGAGCAGTCCAAGACCGTGTGAGCTGGCGGGATGTTGGCAATGGCTTATGTAGCGATGGAAGCGACTGGCTTTGATTGATTGGTATTTCCTTTGTTAAATGGGCCTTTCAGATCTGAGACCTCTTGTAAAAGGGCGTTCATCACAACCTTTTTCTTTTAACTGGTCTTCTTTTTAATTTTGTTCTCCTATTTCTTTTCTTCTTCTTCTTCTTTTTCTTCTTCTTCTTCTTCTTCTTCTTCTTCATCATAGTCCGTCTTGAAAAGGCAGTTGTGACGTTGGTATCTGCGCTTTTCAGCCTTTTACCTCCGATTTCAGCTGGTTTTTTTAAGTGGTGGGTGGGGGGAGAGGGGAATTTGGCTTTGTACAATGATCCCTATTCTCTTAGCCAGACTAGACTTGTACTACCTGTTTCCAGTGCCGCCTCTTAGAGGCAAAATAGGGCATTTGCCCAGCTCTGGTCGCTGAGCCTGATGTAAGCAGCCATATATGAATCACTGGCAGCTGTCAGCTAAAGAATCGGCTGCACCTTCAGCCCCGCCATCGAGTCTAACTCTCAATCCTTGCTCCAGGCGGTACATAACGGATGGCTGTTGTATGAACGAATATCACAGTGGGTCTCACGTTATTTCTGCTCCATTGCCCTTTTCACCTTTATTCACAACATTATTGCCCTCTTTCTATCATTGTCTAACTGAAAACTAAATCATACATTGCCGAAGAGTGGTTCGAGTTCTTTCTCCTGAAACTCGAACATTCTCTCCTCCCCTCGGATCGGGGGGGGGGGGGGGGGGGGTTCCTGTCTTCTTTAGAACCTGCGGTATAGCAGATACACCGGATTAAAGTCATCAGAGGTGTGTATGTGTGTGTTTGTGCACGTGTGTTTGTTTGTGTGTCTGTTTGAAGGGAGCCGCGAAGATCAGTGGTTAGCGATCTGGCTTCGCATCTGAGTGGTCGTGGGTTCATTCCTCAGTTGAGACGGAAATGTTTTTTTTCAAACTGCAACGGCCCCCGGGTCGACCCAGCCTTAAATAGGTACCGGTTCATTCCGGGAAGTAAAAGCGGGGAGGGAGAGGAGATGGCTACCACCCTCATATAGCCGAGCCTTTGAAATGTAAGATCGCTAACACCTCACACCCCTACGGCAGTAATGCTATGGGTTACTTTACTTTACTTTACTGTTTGAGTGGGCGTGTGTGTATGTGTGTGTGTTTGGTTGTTTGTGCCTGCATCTAACGGGATCTACCGTTGAGGTTAATTGTATTGTTGTCCCACTTGTCAAGAGCTCTTCACTCCTCACGGATCTCCTGTAGCAGGTTACAGTTGCTACTCTCAGATCCTGGTATAGCTGAAGTAGTTTTACATGTGTCATTCTGGATGTAGTGCAATGTAAAACAACTACTCTACACCAGTCCCACCTCGCTGACAAGGCTGTTGTAAAACATTCTGTTTACAATTGTAGGGAGTGAAATTGAGTTGGGGCCCCCTTATTGATTGTTTGTTATTTTTCTTTTTCTTCTTTTTCTTCTTCTTCTTCTTTGTTGGCGTTCGTCCTGAATAGGACGGTGTGATGATGTGTTATAATTTACAGTCAGGCTACAATATCTGCACCTTCCGACCCAACACATGCTGTTTTAGCTGGCTTTTTGGGTACCTGGTTTTCCTTCCCACTGCGAAACTTATTCTCTTAACCAGATACGATTGCAGCCTATCTGAAGGGCTGGCACTTGAAGCCGGAATACGGACTTGTCCAGCTTTTGTTCACTGACCATGACGTAAGCAGCCAATTGGCGCCGCTGGCTGCTGCCAGATTATTCACTGTTGCATCATCGCCCCTCCCCGCTGGTCTATCTGTTGCCCATGACCTTCACTAGAGTGATTTAGCACCCACGTCGACAACAAGATATATAGGTATGGCTCATTTACTGCGCAGAGGCAGGCACAAAACGAATACTGGTTACAGACATAAGATCTTCGCCAGGGACACAAAACAATCTTAAACACCAAACACATTACAATATTCACAAATACAAGACTCTAAGAACCAGTGCAGTACGTAAGCCGGCAGCCCTTTGCCAGAGTTGGAATGATAATGTGAGGATAGCTTAGAAATACCAATATCATATTATAAATATTACATGCTACGGGGAGCCCATACTGGCAAATGGCAGTGAATCATGGACAATTAGCAAGCAAGCGCTTAGATCTTTGGAAGCAATATATATGTTATTTTACATAAGAATGCTGCGGATCTAATGGACAGCAAAGAAGACATGCTATGAGGCACACACACAAAGACAACTTATTGCCAGGATCAGATCAAGACAGTTATACTTTTTTGGGGCATGATATGAGAAGCGGTGGCTTGAAGCACGTCGTGCCAACGAGAAAGATAGCAGGAAAGAGAGGCAGAGGAAAGCCGAGAGAGAAGATGATGGGCAGCCTGAGAGAATGTCCATGACCGCCATCGCCAACCGGCAGAGCACCTGATGATATATATACATCATCATCATCATCATGTAGCATGTCCTTTGTAGAACGTCGCTCCCATCACAGTCTGTCTGAAAGAAACTCGTTCTCTTGCCAAAACTCCAGCCTCCGCCACAGTCATACCCAGGCATTTTTGGATATCTTGGTGCCATCGTCTTCTTGGTCTACCCCTTCCTCTTTTGCCTGGCACCCTACCTTCCATTACCGTTCTCTCAAGATAGTATCACTGTGTCATCTGCGTATCGTAACTCTAGAATCTCGTACCCCCCAATCGTAAATAAGTCGAAACTTTCAATGTTCTCGTCTTCTCGAACATTTCTCATTATATATTCTGCATTTATGTTGTACAGATAAGGTGAGAGGATACATCCCTGTCGAACTCCCTTTTGTACTGCAAACCCATCTGATGTTTTCCCAGATACTCGGACAGCGGCTTGTTGATCGTGGTATAATTTTTCCATGAAATGGACTATATGCAAGGGAAACCAATATATATATATATATATATATATATATATATATATATATATATATATATATATATATATATATATATATATCAAGCAAGCAACATGTCGTTTCCAGAACGTCGATTCTTACAACCGCCACCTATTTGTTGGCTGACAAGTATGCATGCAGTACCGTAGGTTGTCACTACTTTCCATACGTGGGGAGCAGTCGTCGAGGAAAAAAACTAAGTGTCTGCCAAACTGGACACTGCGGGATTCGAACATTGTACGTTGGGATTGTGAAAACCGAGCGAGATGTATACATTTGATTTTATCGACGTTTAATCTTCAGTACCGCAGCAGCTTCACTTTATTTTTACCCATATGGTAATCAGTTTAGTTCAGTTCATCCCGTAACCCATCATTTCGTTGGGGCACACTTGAAGACACTCTCACAAGCCCACACAATCTCTCCCTGTCCATTGCCGCCAGTCGTGCCTCACCGGAGGAAGGTTTGACCACTCAAAGATGTTGTCTGCCCATCTCTTCTATGGACAACCCCGCCCTCTCTTTCCTGGTACAGAACCATATAGTATCGAATTTGTAATTCCGTTGGACCTCGTGACGCGCCCATACTAAGCCATCTTCCGTCTTTTGATAGCCGTAAACGGATCATCAAAAGGTCCAAATACGTTTTCCACTCTTCGACGTATTTCTACGTTCGTGACGTGATCCTTATATGTAACATTTAAGATTCTTCTAAAGCACCTCATTTCCAATTCATGTATTCTGCACTGGATATCCACAGTAATGGTCTAAGTTTCACAGGCATACCCAACCATTGAGAGCATCAATGAGCGAATTAGTCTAACTTTTATGCTGACATGGTAATTGAGTTGTGAGTTGGACTTGACCGTCTCATATCTTTGCTCGTCGTTTTGTTATAGTGGGCATTCAGTTACAACTGTTTTCCTAACATTAGGGAGACTTCTGTCGACTGGGTTTTTTAAATAACAAAACATAAAGGGGCGGTCAGTCTAGTGACCACGAGGACATGCATTCAAATCCTTGGCAAGGCAAGGTTTTAACAAAAGTACTCTTCTTCTTCTTCTACTTCTTCTTCTTCGTACGCTGTCAGACGTCAACCTGTATTTTTTGAAAAAAGCAGTGTTCATCCTGAGGCTGTTGACACTGCCATAGAGCGTGTCTAGTGTTGCCACTGGTGATGGCCACATGTGCTTTCTCTGGTCCTCGTATTTCGGGCAGTTTTGCAGCAGATGTTCAGAGGGCATTTTTCTGGTACCACAACTGCATTCGTCAGTGCCACCTATCTTCAGCTTATTGAATAGGTGGTACCCCAGTCTGTTGTGGCCTGTGTGGAGTCTGAAGGCCACGACCTGCTCTCTTCTGTTCAACTGGTAATAGGCATCGTTTTTTTGTGTAGCCAGTATGTTCTGTTTCCCATTTGGCCATGTATCTGGCTCTAATAATCATTTTGGACTCTTCGTAGGTCACACTAGAATCTGGTTGTGGTAGTCTTGCACCTTCTTTTGCCAGTCTGTCTGCCTCTTTGTTGCCTTGGATGTTACAATGGGATGGAACCCACTGTACCACTACTCTTTTTGGTGCGGTCTGCTGGCATAGTTGACAGAGTACTGCTCTTAAATCATTAAGTTCAGAATTTTTCTGGCTTTTTAGTGCTATGACTACGGCCAGGGCATCTGTAAACAGGACTATCTGTCTTTCATTTCTTTTGTCTGTCAGCATTAACAAAAGTATTCAATCGGAGGTGAAATGAAAACTTAGCCTACACAAGGAGCGATGTGATCAAGAGGCTGAGCCGCGCATGAGCTGCAGCGGTCAGCGACCCATAGATTACTGCTAGCGTCAGGGTCAGCAAACCAGAGATGCCAAGACACTTCTACACCTCCACGCGGTGATCCTGGATAACAAACTGCAACAGAGCAGACTGGCTAAGGAGAAGGCATCGAAGACAGAAGGCTAACCCGGTATTAAAAAATGTCCGCTGAAGTCGAATGTATCGGACCGATAGGTGTAAAAATCGCAGTCAAACTGTAAACTACGACACAACGCATTCCGTTCTCTGAACTAAATTCTGCTAATTAATGCTCTTCAGGGTTTAGTAGGGGAGATTGAGAACGAATGAAGTCAAGCGAAGTCAGTGAGCGGCGGCTGCAAGAAAACGCAACCTTTATTACTGTATATAAATTATTTTGTTGAGCCTCATCATCTGGGGTAACGCCATAATTATTTTTTGTAAACTTTGATTCTTATTTTGTAACCGTTCTATTTTTACGTTCGTCTTATCTCTCTATTCTCTAATGCGGTGTGCGTTGCACTATGCTTTTTATTTTGCGCCTGCTGATCCAGTACATCCGACTTCTGCTTGCATTTTATGTAAGGGTCTGCTTCCTCCTGCATTTTCTAAGGGTTTGCATCCCCGAGGTGAAGCCAGTGCCGTGATTGGGGAGCGAGCCTAGCACTTTCGGGTTGTGACCCATGTCACTTAACCACTATCCACGCCGTCCCCACACAAAAAAACAAAAACACTTTCATCTAACTTGTCAAGTCCATGTTCCATTTGCGTGTACTTCTATTTCTCATATTTCATCCAACTTCCCCACAGCCCAGAGAGCTAACACAGTGTGCGCCGCCTTTACTAGTGCTAATCTTTCAAAACTACATTCTTGTAGTCAGTCACACAACCAACAAAAGACCAAAAAAATGTCTTAGTACAAGTGAAAGCACATACTGAAAACACGTATTTTTATATTTATATGTTTTTTAAAAAGGAACCTCGGGTAAGATACGGAACCATGCAGTATCAATGTTTTATCAGTCGCACTAAACGTTATCTGGACTATGTTAATCTTCCTCAACCTTGACAATGGTTTATGGGTTGTCACGACATGTCTGCAACCACTCGAGATTTCAACCGATCGTCCAACGATGGATTTTCTACATGTAAAGCGCATTAGAAGCATGCGATGGGAGATAAAAGCGGCCACAAATAAGATATGACCGTTGAGGATGAAGTTCTCAAGGGTGGGTCAGGAACATCATCATTATCAATGCCCGTCGCTCCTTTCGAGTCATAGGCCATTGTCAACCCTCTTACAGCAAGTTCGACCTTGAGCTGCGCTTTCTACCTCGCTCTAACTGATGTTCAGGGATCGAAGTTCATTTTCACAGTCTCTTCTACGAGTGCTTCTTTCTATCTTTCTTTCTCTTTTTCTGTGGATTCCGCGACAGGTTCTGTCTGGCCACGTTTGATGGTGCTTTCCGAAGCGTGTGTCCTATCCAACTTCATTTCCTATGTTTGATTTGTTTCTCGAGTAGTTGTTGTTGATTAATTCCCCATATTTCTTCGCTCCTCTCCATGTTTTGCTAGTCTATACCCATTAACCTCGGTATACATTTATTAACGAACGACTGAAGTTTCCTCTGTTTTGCCTTTGTTGTTCTCCAAGTTTCTGCTTCGCCCAGGAGTCCTGCCTTGATATTGGACTTAAACAACCGTAAAAGTTAAAGGTTAAATGTGAGGGCTCCTGTTTATAGATGCCCTGTCCGTGGTTACAGCACTAAAAAGCCAGAAAAATGCAGAACAATGACTTAAGAGCAGTACTCTGTCAACTATGCCAGCAGTCCACACCAAAAAGAGTAGTGGTACAGTGGGTTTCATCCTACTGTAACACTAAAGGCAACGAGGGAGCAGACAGACTGGCAAAAAAAGGTGCAAGGTTACCACAACCAGACTCTAGTGTGATCTACGAAGAGCCCAAAAGGTTTATTAGGGCCAGATACATGGACAAATGGGAAACAGAACATACTGGCTACACAAAAAAACGATGCCTATTACCAGTTGAACAGAAGAGAGCAGGTCGTGGTCTTAAGACTCCTGCACAGGCCACAACGGACTGGGGTACCACCTATTCAATAAACTGAAGATAGGTGGCACTGACGAATGCACCTGTGGCACAGGGAAAATGACCGCTGAACATCTGCTACAAAATTGCTCGACATACGAGGACCAGAGAAAGCACATGTGGCCATCATCAGTGGCAACACTAGACAAGCTCTATGGCAGTGTCGACAGCCTCAGGATGACCGCTGCTTTCTTCGAACAAATTCAAGTTGACGTCTGCCAGCGTGCGGAGAAGAAATGCGAGTGCTAGACTTCATCGCCTTAGGTTTCCCCATACGATTCGGTCTCTCTCAGCAGAAAGGTATCCCCGCCTGCTGAGAGCATCGCGCAAAGCACGAACTCCGTAGCTCCAGCGATGAACCCAGGGATCTCCGAAACAATTAACATCATGAACCGATCATCGTAGCTAGAATTCGAACTCCGACCGTCTGAACACCAGGCAAACGGCTTGACCACTTGATCACAGAGACCCCCTAACAATCTTAACTTGGTATTAATCTTTATTCCTCAGGATTTTCAATTGATATTTACAACAGGAAGGCTGTCATTGCCTTTCTAGCCCTTTCAGAAGCCTCTGTGTCCCTTGAAATATCAAAGGTTTGACCGTGGCTCATCTAGTGTGTACTTTAATAGCGAGAAACACTTCTTCACATCTTGGGTAGCCGAGATAGAGCAGTGGTTAGTGCACTGGTCGAGCAATAGGGGTTCGTTCTACAGTTGGTTTGAGGTTTTCTCCGATTGCAAAACGGACCCTGGGCTCGACCCAGCCTAAAAAAATGTAGTACCTGAATATTCTGGGGAAGTCAATGTGGCCGGTGTGATGTTGCCCACATCACTCCTAGTGTGTTGTCAGTTAAGAAAGATATGGGCCTTGCACCAAATTTCCAATATGCCACACTCGCGTCTTAACAAAGACCTATTCCTTTTTCTTTTACGTCATATCCCTCCACATTTGCTAGGAAGAGCAAGAAGCTCTGGAAACTAGCAACGTGACGGTAATAGCCACAAGCCAGCAACTACGATTGAGAATGAAGGATAGGTGCTAATAGGAATTAAGTGGAGGTGAACGAGAAGGAGAAACAATGTTCTAGTTTAAAATTACTCAGATACAAGTGGAATCAAAATCATCACATATAAGAAATAGTATGATAGGAGAGAAATAAACAACATGGGCACTCAGTGCGAGTACCTGATGAACATTTTCCGACATATATCAACATAGCTAGAACCAGCTTTTAGTAAGCTCAAGAAGAGAAAAGATCCAGTAATGGACGGTATCAATAATGAAACGCTATCTACCATATGAGAAAGGCTAAAGAACATATCTTCTTCTTCTTTGTTGTTCGTTCTCAATCTCCCGCTACCTAGCCCTGAACGTTCTCAAACTCCCGCTACCAAACCCTAAACGTTCTCAAACTCCCGCTACCATCCACTGAACGTTCTCAAACTACTTCTATCAAGCCCTGAACGTTCTCAAACTCAATCGACTAAGCCCTGAACGTTCACAAACTTCCGCTACCAAACCCTGCACGTTTTCAAACTTCCGGTACCAAGCCCTGCACGCTCTCAATCCCCCGCTACCAAGCCATGAACGTTCTCAAACTTCCGCTACCAAGCCCTGCACGCTCTCAATCCCCCGCTACAAAGCCCTGAACGTTCTCAATCCCTCGCTACCAAGCTCTGAACGTTCTCAAACTTCCGCTACCAAGACCTGCACGATCTCAATCCCCCGCTACCAAGCCCTGAACGTTCTCAAACTTCCGCTACCAAGACAATCACGTTCTCAAAGTTCCGCTACCAAGCCCTGAACGTTCTCAAACTTCCCTACCAAGCCCTGCACGCTCTCAATCCCCCGCTACCAAGCCCTGAACGTTCTCAAACTTCCGCTACAGGGGGACGGCGTGGCCTAGTGGTTAAGTGGCACGGCTCACAACTGGAAGGTGCTGGGTTCGATCCCCATCACAGCACCGGTCGTTACTCCGGGGAAGCAAACCCTTAGAAAATGCAGGAGGTAGCAGACCCTTACATAAAATGCATGCTGAATACGGAAGCACTGGGCCAACAGGCGCAAAATAAAAACCATAGTGCAACGCACACCGCCTTGGGGATAAGAAAAATAAGGCGAGCGAAACAAAAAAAACAAAACATTCCGATAAGAAGCCCTGCACGTTCTCAATTTCGCTACCAAGCCCTGCACGTTCTCAAACTCCCGCTACCAAGCCATGAACGTTCTCAATCTCCCGCTACCACGCCATGAACGTTCTCAATCTCCCGCTACCAATCCCTGCACGTTCTCAATCTCCCGCTACCAAGCCCTGAACGTTCTCAAACCCCCGCTACAAAGCCCTGAACGTTCTCAATCTACCGATACCAAGCCCTGCACGTTCTCAAACTCCCGCTACCAAGCCCTGATCGTTCTCAAACCCCCGATACCAAACCCTGAACGTTCTCAATCTCCCGATACCAAGCCCTGCACGTTCTCAAACTCCCGCTACCAAGCCCTGAACGTTCTCAAACCCCCGCTACCAAACCCTGAACGTTCTCAATCTCCCGATACCAAGCCCTGCACGTTCTCTAAATCCCGCTACCAAGCCCTGAACGTTCTCAAACCCCCGCTACCAAACCCTGAACGTTCTCAATCTCCCGCTACCAAGCCCTGAACGTTCTCAAACCCCCGCTACCAAACCCTGAACGTTCTCAATCTCCCGCTACCAAGCCCTGAACGTTCTCAAACTCCCGCTACCAAGCCATAAAAATAGTTTTGCAAGTAGCAGAATGTAGTCTGGAGAACGAAATAAAAGTTGTCGTTTACAGCTCAGTTGCAATATTTGCACCTTTCTATCCGACACATCCAACTTCAACATGGTATCTTTTGGGGTTGCGGGCTAGCATTCCCTCCCGTCTCAAAAGGGGGACTCTGATCTCGAGGTAAGGTGTCCCCTTCGGATGCTGGATGTCACGTGTTCGGATTTTTTTCACGTGAATCTTCTGCTAAAAATTCCCCTGATCTCTGGGTAGTGAGATCGGACCTCTAATCTCTGGGTAGTGAGATCGGACTTCCGTGGTCAGTGTCGAGCACGTTAACAATTTTTTGGCAGTTGGAAATCGAAAAGAGTAGGCTCAATGGCCGCTGCCCGGACGGAATTTAAAAACAAATCTACCCGTTATTTTCACAATATCCATGTGGTTTGTTAAAAGCAGCTATAGACGGCGCCTAACTGGCTGGGGATCTACTTAGCTCTAGTGTTTGTGTATGTTAAGATGGACTCGCACATCCGTAAAAAAATCACCCTACATGAAACAGGTTGTATACAGACATTGTAGAGTCTTCTAAACCAGTATAAAGACGTTACGTTAAGTTAGCCAGTCTGCCCTGTTGCAGCCTGTTATCCAGGATCACTACATTGAGAAGAAGGTTATTAACAGGTATAGGTCACATGTCCTGACGCTAGCAGTCATCTTTGGGTAGCTGACGACTACAGTTAATCCACTGTTCAGCATTTTGACCCCTAGGAAGCATATGCTGTACATCATTAACGCAAGCTAGCAACAAGGAACTGTTCCCCATATCTATGAAGACGATTATCCTTAAACATGTGAAGGGCAACACAAAGTCAGGTAGATACATGCCATTTAGTCTACTCAACTGTGTGAAACTAATGGAACGAATAGTTAACACTAGAAGAACCTGGTATGTATAATCCTAAATCGTACTTGTCTCTTAGCAAGCGAATTTACGAAGAAACAGATCAACCGTAGATCATGTCACGTATATCTCGCAGAAGATTAAAAACGCATATCAAGAAACAAAAAGAACACCAGCAGTCTGGATAGTTCTAAATAAAAAGTCTACAATGGAATCTTGAAGAGCGGGGACAGGGAGAGGGGTGAATGTACTGATTTTCATAGCATAGTTTTTACTTGAAGAGAACGGTACGAAAGGAAAGACACAGTACGCATTGGCGAAATTCTATTTGGCCCGGTAAACACTCAGGTGATTGAGCGACTATTCCGCTGTCAAAATCCACAAAACTCGCATTCAATCAATCAATAAATCAACCAATTAAAATCCACGTGGAGGGTATGTCGTCAACAAATACACGCGAAGTCATCTTCTTCATCTTTATCTGCTCCTTCTTCTTCGATCAACTGATGCTTTGCTTTTAGCCAGGTGAGGTTCACGAAGGAGACTGCGTACAATGGTCTCCGCCGCTCCCTCATAGCTTTACGAACATGGTCGCTCCCCTGGGCCAGACCGCCTCTCTTTAGTTTGTATAAGTGGGCCAGTCCTGAAGGATATGTTCAGGTAAATGCTTGAGTACACTCCAATCGCACGTGGGGGTGTCTCTAAGACCCTTTCTGTATAGGTGAGCCTTGAGTCTGCAATGTCCCCTTCTGAGTCTGACAATCTTTGCCCATCTCTGCAAGCTTGTCTATGCTGTTATTTCCGGCTTCTATTCTTTGCCAAGCCATCGAACGTTGACACGTTTTTATCTTCTTTTAAAAAGGGTCTTGTAACTTAACCTTTTCCCCAGGATGGGATTGCTGGCCACACAGCCAACCCTAATTAGACGTTTCTTACTTTGTTGTCTTCGCAAGCGATAATGATGACATCATCAGATGATTCTGTCTTGATGATGTAACTTGCGCTGTATTTGGATTATAGTGAGGAATAAACTGCGTTAGTCATCAACCTCACTCTGGTCTCGAGCTACCTTAGACCAGTGGCAAGACATAAATAAGTCTAAACAATTGGATGTAAATCAGATTGCATGTACTCTTGCTCCACCTCACTTGAGACCAGGGGTCGAATGAAACTTTGGGGATTCGATGGCCCACCGTTACCGCTCAACGCTTCAAGAGATGATTGCCTCACCTCACGACCATAGCGACTTCCAATTACGCCATGCATAGCCGCATTATTTTGCGCCGTTTGTTCCAAAACAACCAGTTTCAGCATGGCGCATTTTAAGGAGCGGGTTCTTCTTCCCTTTCTCATCCCTATTCTCTCAGCCAGCCTGAATGGCTGCAGGCTGTTTACAGAGACGTCACATGGAGGTGGAAATGGGTCTCGGACAGCCGTGGTTTGCTGATTCTAAAACAAAAAGTCAGCTATGAGTCACTGGATGCTGTCATATCGTTCACTTTAGGGATCCAACGAGTTATTCTGACAGAGACGTATATTCCTGTCAGGGTCTCCCATGGAGGCAGGACAGATCACTGATGAGAGGGTAAGTCTAAGAATGATACCCCAGTTCTTCAGGCTGGAGATTTGGCAGAGTGTTTAAAACTGAATACAGGAAAAACACCAAACTTAAAAGACTCCCAAAAAGTGTTTTTTTTCGATGCACAGCAGCGTATAGACACAGTTCATCTATCATGATGTAGGGCCGTGTCCTTGACACTGTGCCCAAGGTTGCATAAAATAGAAGGACATTGAAAGCTATTATAGTGGCCAAGTATACCACGTGGTACGATGAGATTAGGAATAGTAAGTGCCAAAAACTGGCACACGAACCCGGTCTACTTGATACGAGAGAGATACCGCGCAATCACTCTGCTTCTCTGAACTAGGATTTGTGAACCGGTGTTCTTGGAATCATTGACTTACGCGAAAGTCTCTACTAAGGGTTCCGCGAAATGTCTGTAAAGGTTTCGAGAAAGGTTTCTAGGGGTCCCGCAAAAGGTCTCTGTTTTCTGAGAAAGGTCTTTGAGGTTTCAATGATATGTCTCCTCTGGGTCCACCCAAGCTCCACATTTATAACTAAAAGGTGTCTATGTTTTCTGAAGTCATTGGGGTTTCCATGAAAGGTCTTTACGGGGCCCGCAAAAGGTTATAAGGGTTAACTGAAAGGTCCCTAAGGGTTTTCCTGAAGTATCTCTAGGATAGAAGTTTTCCAGAAAACCACCATGGATGTCTCTTAATAAAAATATCGACGGGTTTCCCTGAAAGTTTAGGGATTTCCACGAAAGGTCTCTAGAGTTTCTGTGAAGGATATCAAGGGCTTCTGCGATTGGTCTTCAGGTGTTCTGTAACATGTCTCGTGGAGTGCCGTTAAATATCTCAAGAAGACGACTTGAAGTGTTAGGCGTTTCCATGAAAGACTGTAGGGGTTTCCCTGAAAGTTCTCCGGGAGTTTCTTTGAAAGTCTAATGAGATTTTCCTGAAAAATAGTGATTTTCCTGAAAGGTTTCAGGGGGTTTCTCTGAAAGACCATTGGGGTATCCCCTGAAAGGTTGTGGTTTCCATGAAAGGTCTTTGGAGGTTTCTCTGAACGAATATTGGGGTTCCCCTGAAACGTAATGGTTTCCACGAAAGGTCTCTTAAGGCTTCTCTGAAAAGATATTATGGTTTCCATGAAAAGTAGTGGTTTACCTGAAAGGTCTCTGTGGGTTTCACTGAAAGAATATTTGAGGTTTCCCTGAAAGTCTATTGGGGTTTTCTTGACAGGTAATGATTTCCCTGAGAGTCTTTTTGGGTTCCCATGAAAGGTAGTAGTTTTCCTGAGAGTTTACTGGGTTTTCCCCGAAAGGTCTCTGGGTGTTTCCAAGAAAACCTATTGGGGTTTCCCTGAACTGTTCTCCTTTTTTATATTTTTTTAAAGATTGTTGGAGTTTCGCTGACAAGTTTCTGAGAGTGTCCCGGAGAGTCTATTTAAGTTTTTCTGAAAAGTAATAGTTTCTTTGAATGGATTCTATAAATTTTGTGAAAGATCTCTAGGGGTTCCTGAAAGTCTTCTATGAATTTCCCTGAAAGGTGAGGGATATATCTGGACGGATCAGGGTTTTCCCTTAAAAGTGTCTAGTGGTTCCGCAAAATGTTTTTTGTGGTTTTTCCATGAAAGATTCGGGGTTTCTCCGAAAGTTCTCCAATACCCACTTTTTGTGTAATGGGCTCCACGTTAGTCACCATGTCTCCAATGTTTAACAACGTAGATTGCCTTGCCATTCTTTCTCAATATGTCAACGACATTGCATGTTTCTAGAAGGTTTCGACAGCTGATCAGGTGGTCTGGGTCTTGTGTTGTTCCACATCGGTATGTCTCATCTCTGTATGCAATCTCGTTAAGTTCTTCCTGCACCGTGATATGCTAGTTCCAAGTTCATTTAGTGACCTCCATGTTGCCTAAGGCAAGTGGTGTCCAGGGGTATGTTCCTTCCACATTTCGGTTAAAGAAATTATGTGAAAAATTCAATTTTTTGATGCAGCATTTTCCAGGAACATTATGTAGGGGCTGTTCCTGCTTTAAGAAACTTTGTCTAAGATTTAAGTCTGTTGTACTCCACCTGGAGTCCGAGCATTTGGTGCTCTGTATCGTGTGCCTGTTTGTCTGTCAATTTCTGATGCGACACTTCTCCAGTGGGGCTCCGCCGATTATGGATTATATATTTCAGTTGGGAGTAGCTTTTAGACACTCTGTAACTATTCAGCCAGTCTCATTTATTGATACAGTAGCACAGCCCACCGTTTACCCTGGCCGTTATTCTAACTTAGAGCATTCTCACACTCATCCACATCATCATGACCATACTCAGTAAATGACATATCACACAGCAGGTGGCATATTTATTATATCATACTCATATCATAGAATGAGTAGAGAAATTACAAACACAATATAATACATATCTTAACTAAACATTCTACTAAAACGGGAATTGTAAGTATTAGCTATTGATGGAATTCCCAACTAACTAAAAACCCAGTTCTATTGCCTTGCAATTACATCACACACACATCGCCATAACTGCGTCTTCAACACACCTTATCAAATACTCTTCCTCACTGAAATCCCCTCAGGCGGGCGATCTCGACATAACTCGTTCACAATGTGTCCTTGCTTACAAACACACGTTCAGATTATCTATTAATGCAAAACTCACACACCTATTTGAGCGATCCTGTTCTATCACTAAACATTCGTCCAACCGTCTATCAATCGCTCCTCTATCTAAGTCGGTGAGTAAAACATACTATCCACATTCAGTCTCTCTCTCTCTCTCACTCTCCTCCATACAGCCTCTCTCTATCCAGCCTCTCTCTCTCCAGCCTCTCGAGCTAAACTTTGTCCCGAGTTATATATCCTCAAGCAAGGCCAGAGCTTGACCAATCGATCTCAGGTGATGGCCATCTTCAATCCAATTGGATCGAAACACTTTGCACACCTGTCACTCATTCTCTCGCAGCAAGCCCCGCTGCTAATTTCGTCTGTCAATCAATCTCCCCCTACCAAAATCGGAAGGCCAGTGGTCAGTTTCTACCTGTCCACATTCCTTAACCCAACTCTGTTCTCCTTTGCTGAGACGGTGAGTGACCTTGACATGCATTCAGGTAACTTTAAGCTTTAACATGTTCAGGCATCCTAAACTCCCCTTGCTCCGGTGGGAACTGTTACAATACATCAATAAGTTTGACATCTGATGAGTTTGTTTTCCAAAGAGGTTTCTAGTGGGTTTCTATGAAAGGTGTCTAGCATGTTCTTGAAAGGTGTCTACATGTCATTGAAAGTTCTCTACATGTCATTGAAAGTTCTCTACATGTTCCTGAAAGGTCTCAACATGTTCTTTAAAAGTATCTACATGTTCTTGAAAGGTCTGTACATGTTCTTGAAAGATCTCTACATGTTCTTGAACGGTCTCTACATGTTCTTGAAAGGTCTCTACATGTTCTTGAAAGGTATCTACATGTTCTTGAAAGGTCTCTACATGTTCTTGAAAGGTCTCTACATGTTCATGAAAGGTCTCTACATGTCCTTGAAAGGTTTTTAACACTTTTCCCGAGAGGTCTCTATTTAATCTGATCATAAAACCAATAGTAAGTCTTATATTAATAGCATCGCCATAAACCATTAATCGCAGAGTAGTTAGAAAGCTGGCTGCTCATTGTAAAGGTACTGGGTTCAATTTCTAGTCTCCACACGATCAACTGTACCAGATATAAATGAACCGACTGACTACCACAATTATACAACGATATCTCAAACACTTTATCCCTATCAGCAGTTTTTTATATCTACTACTTATATGCGTAACAAATGACTGGCAAATCTGTCAATGACCATAATTTCCGGTTAGGTTTTTCAGGGCAGCAAAAAAACTGTCGCCACTGCTTAGCTTTTTGGTCAATGCGACAAAACGGCCAGATACTATCTCGTCGTCTTGTTGCAACGAACTCTCACAACTTCTTAGATCTATGGTGAGTGGCTGGCAAATCGGCCAGCGACCATCCTGCCAGCTGGTTTTTTAATGGTAGCAAAGAACTCCCTTTGTTTCAGTAAATATGGGCCCATCCTTCAAACAGTGTTCCAACTCTGGTTCATGACATACAATGTTTGCTTCTATGATTGTTAGCCAAGGGATTTTAAGGAAACTTCTTAAGGAACGAAAACCGTGGGCAGTCAAGTTCCGCAGGATCCAAGCGACCCCTGGTCTCCAGGGAGGTAAGATCAGAGTGTCTGCATACATCGTCTTGCCACTGGTACACGTTAGATCCGAACGTGAGAGTGAGGTTGATGACCAGCGCAGTTGCAATCACCCTATAATTCAAATACAGAGCAAGCTACATCATTAAGCCCAAGTCCGTCTGATGATGTCGCCATCATTGTTTGGGACGAATAACTAACTATTTTATTGTTTGGGAGAATAACTACCTATTTTATTGTTTGGGACGAATAACTATTTTATTGTTTGGGACGAATAACTAACTATTTTATTGTTTGGGACGAATAACTAACTATTTTATTGTTTGGGACGAATAACTAACTATTTTATTGTTTGGGACGAATAACTAACTATTTTATTGTTTGGGACGAATAACTAATTATTTTATTGTTTGGGACGAATAACTAACTATTTTATTGTTTGGGACGAATAACTAACTATTTTATTGTTTGGGACGAATAACTAACTATTTTATTGTTTGGGACGAATAACTAACTATTTTATTGTTTGGGACGAATAACTAACTATTTTATTGTTTGGGACGAATAACTAACTATTTTATTGTTTGGGACGAATAACTAACTATTTTATTGTTTGGGACGAATAACTAACTATTTTATTGTTTGGGACGAATAACTAACTATTTTATTGTTTGGGACGAATAACTAACTATGTTATTGTTTGGGACGAATAACTAACTATTTTATTGTTTGGGACGAATAACTAACTATTTTATTGTTTGGGACGAATAACTAACTATTTTATTGTTTGGGACGAATAACTAACTATTTTATTGTTTGGGACGAATAACTAACTATTTTATTGTTTGGGACGAATAACTAACTATTTTATTGTTTGGGACGAATAACTACCTATTTTATTGTTTGGGACGAATAACTAACTATTTTATTGTTTGGGACGAATAACTAACTATTTTATTGTTTGGGACGAATAACTAACTATTTTATTGTTTGGGACGAATAACTAACTATTTTATTGTTTGGGACGAATAACTAACTATTTTATTGTTTGGGACGAATAACTAACTATTTTATTGTTTGGGACGAATAACTAACTATTTTATTGTTTGGGACGAATAACTACCTATTTTATTGTTTGGGACGAATAACTAACTATTTTATTGTTTGGGATGAATAACTACCTATTTTATTGTTTGGGACGAATAACTTATTGTATAAGGACATGACCAACCCATTTCTAGAGTAGACCAGTTATAACAGCTTACACACCAATACGCAGACGACACAGTGATATTATCAAGAAGTGCAGAAGGGCTATAGCAGTTAATTTCAGCTGTAAATGGTCACAGTAAAGATCAAAACCTGTTAATAAACATAAACAAAACAAAGACAATAAACACCAACAAAACACAATGTCAGCATTAATTTACAGTGGGTGGTGAGGAAATAGATCAGGTTACACATTTTGAATATCTGGGCTCCTGAATTGACAAAAATGGCGACTGTTCGAAAGAAATCAGAAGAAGAATAGCCCAGGCCATGAAGAGACTGGACAGCCTGAAGAAGTTATGGCAGAGCACCAACAAAATGATCAACATAAAAGTCTTGAGAGTCTGTGTTTTTCCTGTGGCAGCTTATGGCTGCGAATCATGGACGATTACCAAAACTTATAGATAAAGAGTCGAATCCTTCGAGTCAAAATGTTACAGAAAGATCCTCGGAATACCAAGGACGAAGAAAAAGACAAATGTAGACATTCAGCAAGAGTTGAACTTAGAAGAGAACTAGTTTATCAATTCCATTAATGGCCAGAAAATGTAAATATTTTGGTCACTTCAAGAAACACATCGGTCTTGAGACAACAGTGACGGTATGGTGCCAGGCAAGAGAGGCAGGGGTAGACCAAGAAGACGATGGTACTAAGATATCAAGGAGTGCCTGGGTATGACTGTGGTGGAGGCTGGAGTTTTAGCAAGGGAACGAGTTTCTTTCAGACACTGTGATGGGAGCGACGTTCTATAAAGGACATGCTACACGATGATGATGATCACCGTCTTGGTTGTCCCGGGAAAACCGTTTTTGATTGGTGAATGTGTTTTATCAGAAAATTATACGAACCTGTGTTAGTGTCTACTGTGTGACTACGAATTCTGTTATGTTGGCTATCTCTCTGACACTATTACATGTGTCATTTATCGTGCCAAGCAAATCATCAAACAGTGACACGATTGTTCGTATGTGACAGACACATTAGCAAACGTTGTGAGTCGGCAAATGTAATGCTAATGTGGAGTTATATAATTTGAGTGAGTAAACGGTGGAGGGAGGGATGGACGGGTACCCGAGAGACAACTGTTTAAACGACAGCGTGCCTCATTATCATCGCCATGCGTTACATTTCGTGACGTTAAATGGAGATTAATTTCCTTTTCAGGCATGTCTCCGTTGGGCGATTCATCAGCCTTTATCTAACCTAAAGAATCCTAGATACACGATAACACAGACGGATCAGCATCATATGCTGTAAAGAATGGAGGACTGTATGTCTTTGTCTAGTGTTCCGAAAACCAGTGTTGGAGAGATTAGTCCCACTGTTAGATTCAATCACTTTAACAAGCAGCGAATATGATTCATGACAGAAACTCTGATTCTTGTTTCTCTTTCTGTTTCCAAGAATATACATCACTGCACTTCCGGCATACCCATAGGTACTCAGTCTCGGCAAATAGGTCTAGATGCTGATGGTCCTTGTAGCTCGCTGGTTGTACACTCTCCTGCCCCATTCTCTCACACACCGTACTCCGCTTGAACCTCATTTGATATCAAAAATTTGCATTCTGTAGATTGCTGATTCATCTATTTCAGTGTCCTCGTCCAACAGACGGTCGTTGATTCTTTTCAAAATTGTCACTCCTATCCATCACCAGCATTCAAGATGGATCAAGATGCTGAGCAGCTCATGAGTTGCAGCGGTCAGCGACCCATAGATGACTGCTAGCACCAGGGCCAGCGAAACAGAGTTGCCAAGACCCTTCTACACCTCCACGCGGTGATCCTGGATAACAGACTGCAGCAGGGCAGACTGGCTAAGGAGAAGGGATCGAAGAGGGAATGCTAACCCGGTACTAAAAAAATGTTTGCTGAAGTCTGATGTGTTGGACCGAAAGGTGCAAATATCGCAGTCAAGCTGTAAACTACGACACAACGCATTCCGTTCTCTGGACTACATTCTGTTACTTAGGCCCTTTCAGGGTTTGGTAGCGGGAGATTGAGAACGAACTAAACCAAGCCAAGCCAAGCGCATTCCCACGATTCGAGCTTGTAAAGCAAGGTGGCAGCTCTTTCGATGCCTTGACAACAGGTAGAGTCATCTTGAAAAAAACATTTCTTAATAATTTATTTTTGTCCTAGAAATAATTTCTCTTGACACAATGTGCGCTCTCAGAGAATATCTGAATATAGGTTAATATATGTACATGGGAAATACCCCAGCGTCACTGTATCAGGGGGAACGGTAAACATTGCACCGGGATGACAGTAAACATTGCACCAGGATGACGGTAAACATTGCACCAGGATGACGGTAAACATTGCACCAGGATGACGGTAATCATTGCACCAGGATGACGGTAAACATTGCACCAGGATGACGGTAAACATTGCATCAGTTTGAAGGGTAAACATTGTTTCAGTTTGAAGGGTAAACATTGTATCAGTTTGAAGAGTAAACATTGTATCAGTTTGAATGGTAAACATTGTATCTGTTTGAAGAGTAAACATTGTATTAGTTTGAAGAGTAAACATTGTATTAGTTTGAAGAGTAAACATTGTATCAGTTTGAAGGGTAAACATTGTATCTGTTTGAAGGGTAAACATTGTATCTGTTTGAAGGGTAAACATTGTATTAGTTTGAAGAGTAAACATTGTATCAGGTGGAGGGAAAACTTTGTATCGGGTGGAGGGTAAAGATTCTCTCAGAGCGAAGGGTAAATATTGTATCACAGTTAATATTGTATCAGAATAAACAGTAAGCAATATATTACGTTAGCATTGTATCAGGGTGAACAGCGTTGTTTGATGTGTATGCTTTCTGTTATCTGCTGTGTATGTTTCTGTTGTCTGGTGTTTATGTTTTTCTGTTCTCTCTTGTGCATGTTTTTCTGTTGTCTCCTGTGTATATCTTTCTGTTGTCTCATGGGCATGTTTTTCTGTTGTCTCCTGTGCATGTTTTTCTGTTGTCTTCTGTGTATTATTTCTGTTGTCTGCTGTGTATGTTTTCTGTTGTCTGGTGTGTATGTTTTCTGTTGTCTGGTGTGTATGTTTTCTGTTGTGTGTATGTTTTCTGTTGTCTGGTGTGTATGTTTTCTGTTGTGTGTATGTTTTCTGTTGTCTCGTGTGTATGTTTTCTGTTGTGTGTATGTTTTCTGTTGTCTGGTGTGTATGTTTTCTGTTGTGTGTATGTTTTCTGTTGTCTGGTGTGTATGTTTTCTGTTGTGTGTATGTTTTCTGTTGTCTCGTGTGTATGTTTTCTACTGTTTTGTGTGTTTGTTTTCTGTTGTTTCGTGTGCATGTTAATGCTGTCCCATGGGCATGTTTCAGTTGTGGGATGTGTATGGTTTCTGAGCTCCTATAGTATATTGACCATGCAATTGTTGTCGCTGACGTGTGTTTATTTACTGGTCACGAAGCTGTCACGTGTTTCATTAATTAAGTCTTACCACTGGCTGTGACAGTTCTAACCTCTGACCTTAGCGCGTGCCGTTGCCATGGATTTATACATCTACAGAAGTGCAAAACAAATACGCTAAAGTTGAGTCAGTCGTCGTTGAAGTCTTGTTTAAAAATCCATATAGTTTGTTTTTATTTATTCACGTTAGCCGCTGTGTAATGGCTGAGCTCGTCATATAGGGGTAGACAGCACTATTAAGACCACATAAACATTTGGTTAAAGAAGGCCGTAGTAGTCTCACAACAGGTACTGCTCGCGGGAAAGAGCGTTGCAACTATTCTTAAGCTTAATCTGATTTCGTGTAACCAGTTCCTTTTATCGACACCTTGCCTTTCATAACTGTTAGTAAGGTACCAATTTTCAGCTGGATAGACGAGTTTGGAGATGCTGGATTCGATGCTGGGACATGACTTAGTCATAGTGGACCTTTATTTCTACTGAGGCAGATGTCCCTGTGCAGGTCACTGCTCTGGCGTGAGCTTAGTGTAGCTTTGAGGAGGATTTCCTGCTTAGCGGGCTAGACTCGAGCAGCTTATTACTCGGTTTCGCTAGAACAAGTGCCACGGGAGGTGGTTAACCGATGCACGAATGTATCTTAATGTTAGGCGTCATATATGCAGCTCTTAACAAACCACCTAACCGTGGTCGGTGTTTTCCATGTTTTACAGGTAGCCGCCTCTTATGACATGCTCTCTTAATGGCAGTGGTGCTATTCTTATCTTTGTCATACACAATAACCGCACTGACTACACGTGCTGGTAGAAACAACAGCTCTAACCACACCACCATCAAGCTCTATGGAGATGCGGCAGATCCCAGGCTGACAACCTTCTTCTAATTATGTATTCCAGCGCTGCAATCACTGGTATCTTGGCGATGTCTTGTAGATACCAACCAGCTCTGGCGGTCCCGTGCTTTCTTAAGACATATTCAACAGTGGCCTGGGGGACAGCGGCGATTGACCCCAATCAATTTGCCTTCACACGTGGAGGATAGTGGAACGACCCCCAGATATGGAGCGTCAGCTGCGATATAAGCCAATTGAACGAATAAGCAATGGCGGACCAAACGGGGCGTGGCAACAGGAGACACTCCTGTCCCCACTGAAATACGCATAAGACGTGTATTTCAATCAAGCGAGTAAGAGCCGCTATAAGCTGTAGCCACCGAGGAAGGACACCCCGGTAAAAAACCAAAACAAACTGATGTCTCGCAGGTATCATCGAGAGATGAAGAAGTTACGGGAGGCAACCCAGAAGGAAGTCACAATCTGGCCTGCCAAAGACAAAGTGTGTCACCTAAGGTGCAGATACCAGGGAAGATTAGGGCACACACGCACTTACGAGTTATGATCATGAGAAAATCCAAACTATCGTTATTGTATCCTATAAGTCTCAACCGGGGACGATCGGTGCCGGGACTTCAGCCTCATACGAACGCAGAAGAAGAAGAATTCAACTGTGGTAATCGCCAGTACACTTGATTGGCGATGTCTTTGGAGATATCAACCACGTCTGGCTGGCCCATGCGTTCTTAAAAGATATTAAACTGTGACAATCACCAGTACACTTCATTGATCAATAATCTCACGCTGACTTCAAACTGCGATTCATTTGGATATTGTCTAGTCTCGTTCATATTCTTCACCGAGTGATACTTACTTACTTCCCCTGTCCTGGTACCACTGCCTTTCTTCCCTTGTCTTGGTAGCCACATCAGACATTAAAATGTCTAATGTTCAACATGGATTGTCTTGTGATTGGCCGTCAACATGTCATCGATATTGTAAGTTTGTTTCCAGACAGTTTGGACAGAACATCAGTTGGTTGGGTATTGTTTTGTTTCACGGTCGCATGTCTCATCGTTTCTTTATCCCCATCTCTTTAAAATATTCCTGCATCGTGATAAACCAGTTTAGAGTCTATTTATTGATTTCTTCTTCTTCTTCTTCTTCTTCTTCGTACGCTGTAAGACGTCAACCTGTATTTGTTCGAAGAAAGCAGCGGTCATCCTGAGCGTGTAGACACTGCCATAGAGCTTGTCTAGTGTTGCCACTGGTGATGGCCACATGTGCTTCCTTAGGTCCTCGTATATCAGGCAGTTTTGCAGCAGATGATCAGCGGTCATTTTCTCTGTACCACAAGTGCATTCGTCGGTGCCACCTATCTTCAGTTTATTGAATAGGTGGTACCTCAGTCTGTTGTGGTCTGTGCGGAGTCTGAAGACGACGACCTGCTCTCTTCTGTTCAACTGGTAATAGGCATCATTTTTTGTGTGTAGCCAGTATGTTCTGATTCCCATTTGACCATGTATCTGGCCCTAATAAGCCTTTTGGACTTCGTAGGTCACACTAGAATCTGGTTGTGGTAGTCTTGCACCTTCTTTTGCCAGTCTGTTTGCCTCCTCGTTGCCTTGGATGTTACAGTGTGATGGAACCCACTGTACCACTACTCTTTTTGGTGTGGACTGCTGGCATAGTTGACAGAGTACTGCTCTTAAATCATTAAGTTCAGTATTTTCCTGGCTTTTTAGTGCTGTAGCTACGGCCAGGGCATCTGTAAACAGGTCTATCTGGCTTTCATTGCTTTCGCCTGTCAGCATTGCTTCTACTGCAGCCTTCAGTGCATCGGCCTCCGCTCTGAAATTGCTTGAGAATTTTCAAGTTGCCACTGACAGTGTTATTTTTCTACCATTTTGTAGGCTCAGGAATACCCCTGCCCATCCGTTCTGTGTTGTGTTTGTTACAGAGCCGTCGGTGTATGCATGGGTCCAGTCCATGCTTGGGTAGTTTTTCGTTATAAACCTCAGGGTTATGGCTCTTCTTTCTTTTTCAGTCTGGCTGTTCTTGTTTCCAATACCTGGTATATTTTCTACCACGTCTTGAATGATATGCTGCTTCCAGGTGGGTTTGCGTACAGTAGGGATGGGCTTTGGTATTGTTACGGTGTTTATAGGGTTTTCGCTCATCTTTGCTTTGGCTATTTCTGCAAAGTTTCTTCGCTTTAGTTTCCCATTTCCAAATCTATTTAGTCTCTGATGCATTGGATGGTCTGCCAGTCTTCTGAGTTTCTCTGCTTGATTTTGGGCTCTGCAGTCTCTTCTGTCGGTCATGGATTGCAGTTTTGTAATCCTTTCAAGTTCTACAATTGGCGTTGACTTCATGCCTCCTGTTATAACTCTCATGGCTTGGTTTTGAAGTTTGCTAATTTTATCAAAGTTCGCCTTCGCTGCTGTTGTCCATGCCGCAATGTCATACTCGAGAACTGGTCTCACTCTTCCAGTGTACAGTTTCTTTAGTATTCTTTCGTCTGCTCCCCAGCTTGGGCCAGCAAGTTTCCTCATGATTGCCATTCTTTGTCTGGTTCTCATTTGGTTTCTCTCGATCTGACTTTTCCATGTCATGCGCCGATCAAATGTGACCCGCAAGTAGCTTGGGTTGTCGTTTGGCCGCATATATTTGCCGTTAAGACTTAGTTTGATGTTCTGTGGTTTATTTGACAGTATTTATTGATTTCAATATTGCGTATGGCAAGTGGTCTCCATGCACAGATTCCTCCTGAAGTTCGATGCACGGATGGGTGTCAGCTCATTCCATTTTTCGATGCACCGTATCGCGGCCCGGGCTGAGTTGGCTGTAAGAAACTATGTCATGATTTAAGTACTTGTGCACTGATCCTGGTGTCCAAACACAGCGTACCTTGGCTCATGTGCCTGTTTCTCTTTTTGAATTGATGATTCGACTCTCCTTCTTGCCTCAGATTGTGCTACACCAATTATAGGATATATTTTTGCTAATTGGAGTACTTATCAGGCGCTCTAACTATCTGGTCGGTATGATGAAAGAAGTATACAGGAAACTATGCATATTGTCAATATAGTGTCGACACAAGCTTTATGAAGATGAAATTAATCTCAGATTGACGACTGCATACTTAAGAAACATTCTAGTTGTCACCAGAAAAAGTAGATGATTCAGGTCCACTGTGAAATCCTTGGAAACGATGAGGCGGATGAGCTCGCAAAAGTCATACGTGGCGGCAATCAGACTTGTGATCGACATATCTATTAAGAATCAAATGCATTCATAAAATGATCCAGAAGAGACCAGCACAGAAATACAAGCCAGAAAATAACAGCATAGACAAACTTGTCAGAGATAAGCAGACGAAGATCTTCAGATACAGAATGGGACATTGTAAATTCAAGGCCCAACTACCCAGAATGGGTTTTAGAGACACCGCCACATGCGACTGCGGAGCACCGAAGCAAACACCAGAACATATCACGCAGACTGCCCCATTTATGCAGACCTAAGAGAGGCAGTCTGCCCCGGGTGAGTGACCATGCTAGAAACGTTGTGGGGGACAGCCGAAGACCTGAAGAGCAGTCTCCTTCGTGAACACTCCGGGCTAGGAGCATAGCATCAGTTGGTCAAAGAAGAAGACTACTTTGTCTAGAGCGAAGATAAACATCAATCAAAGCAATCAAAGGCCGCCGTCCATTGTAGACGATGATGGTATAATTTATTTGCTAACTGTAATTTTAGTAAAGATTAACTGCGCTACTTTTTATCCTCACTCTCTCGTCTCGTGCCGCCCGACCCCAGTGGCAAGTCAAGGACAAGACGACTAGGGGGGGGGGGGGGGGGGGCTACGAGATGCAGGGGACTCCGAATCAAGCACCCGTGAAAAAAGATGCGGCGGAGTCTGGAGTCGAGCCAACATCATCTGATCACGAGGCCGACGGCGTAACCACTTCGCCACGGAATCTCAGAAGAGCGTAGAGTAACATCAGCACCAGGTGAAACATGCTGAACTAGATACTGTCTCATTTCCTCGTTTCGCTCTTTGAAATTGGCTGTGTCATAGCAATCTGGTCAGCGAGGCGAGGATAGACATTGCACTCCCCATTTTTGCGAGCTCACTGAAAGCCCCTACATTTCTCTGCAACCAGAAGACAACTATCAAACTTGTCGAGATGAAGCCCATGGTGGAAAGCCTAAGCAAGGCAATAATGCAAGCCGCCACTGAAACCATCCCAAGAGGAGCTAGGAAAAACTATAAGCCCTACTGGAATGATGAGTTGCAGAAAGTGGAAGATGCAGTAACAAATGCTAGGAACATGGCAGAGCGAGAACAATCTATGGAGGCAAACATCGCCCTCAAAGCCGCCACGGCGAAATACAAATACACTCTCAAGCAAACAGCAAGAGAAAGCTGGAAAAACAAAACGGAAAGCCTAAACCTGGACAAAGACGGGAACAAGCTATGGAAGCTAGTCAGATCCATGAACGACGAAACCCCGTCAAACAAACAAATTACCATCAAGCAGGGCGAAAACTTGCTCACAGGTAAGAAAGCCGCAAACGCTTTTGTCGATCACTATGCCAGAGCAAACCACATCGAGGTCCCTGCAGATAAGCATACAGACATTAGCGAAGAGCTAAAGGGGCACGACAACATGAATACGGCACCTGAAGAGCACATGATGGCCAAATTAACAATGAGCGAAATGGAAGAGGCTATGAGAACATTAAAGAAAAGGAAATCTCCCGGAAAAGACGGGATAACAAACGAAATGCTGATGGGGCTGGGCCAAACAGCGAAGAGGAAACTGCTATCGGTCCTGAACCAAAGCTGGAAAAGGGGAATTGTCCCCAAGGCATGGAAAGACGCAATACTGGTACCAGTACCAAAAACAGGAAAGGACAAAACAGATCCAAATGGATACAGGCCCATCAGCCTATTGAGCTGTGTCGGCAAGCTGATGGAACGTATGATAAACACCAGACTTATGTAGCATCAGAAGAAAAACGAATACTAATTCCATAGCAAGCCGGCTTTAGACAGCACAGATCCACTGAGGACCAGGTCATCCTCATAGCCCAGGAAATAGAAGATGCCTACCAGGCACAGAAACACACAGTAGCTGTTTGGGTGGATCTGGAAAAGGCATTTGACAAAGTCTGGAAAGACGGACTCAGAGTCAAGCTAAGAAGAAGTGATGTTTGTGGGAAAATGTATAAGTGGATCAACCACTACCTCAAACAAAGAACGGCCAGAGTCCAAGTACAAGGGCAGATGAGCAAAAAAGTGACACTCGAGCAGGGAGTACCCCAAGGGGGAGTACTGTCACCCACACTCTTCCTGGTATATATAAACGACATTATAGAGAATATACCAAGAAGAGTCCATAGCTCAATGTTTGCAGACGATCTGGCTATGTGGACCTCTGAAAAGAATCTCACCATAGCAGAAAATCGGATGCAGACGGCCCTAACATCGCTGGAAGAGTGGGCAAACTCATGGCTGGTCAAAAAAAACGAGGAGAAAACCACATGCACAATATTCTCGCTTTCAACAAAACCCCAAAATACCAAATTAAGTCTAAATGGCAAATTCCTGCAGCCAAACGACAACCCAACCTATCTGGGAGTCACATTTGATCGGCGCATGACATGGAAAAGTCAGATCGAGAGAAACCGAATGAGAGCCAGAGAAAGAATGGCAATCATGAGGAAACTTGCTGGCACAAGCTGGGGAGCAGACGAAGGCATACTAAAGAAACTGTACACTGGAAGAGTGAGACCAGTTCTCGAGTATGGCATTGCGGCATGGACAACAGCAGCAAAGGCGAACTTCGATAAAGTTAGCAAACTTCAAAACCAAGCCATGAGAGTTATAACAGGAGGCATGAAGTCAACGCCAATTGTAGAACTTGAAAAGATTACAAAACTGCAATCCATGACCAATAGAAGAGACTGCAGAGCCCAGCTGCAGTCAGAGAAACTCCGAAGACTGACTGACCATCCAATGCACCAGAGACTAAACAATTTGGGAAATGGGAAACTAAAGCGGAGAAACTCTGCAGAAATAGCCAAAGCAAAGATGCACGAAGATCCCATAAACGCACTAACAACACCAAAACCCATCACTACTGTACGAAAACCTACCTGGAGGCAGGATATATTTCCAGAGGTGGTAGAAAATATACCAGGTATTGGAAACAAAAACTGCCAGACTGAAAAAGAAAGGAGAGATACTACCCTAAGCTTCATATCGAAAAGCTACCCAAGCATGGACTGGACCCATGCATACACCGACGGTTCTGTAACAAACACTACACAGAACAGAGGGGCAGGAGCATTCCTGAACCTACCAAATGGCAGACAAATAACACTGTCATTCGCTACTGGTAATTTCAGAGCGGAGGCAGAGGCACTGAGGGCGGCAGTGGAAGAAATGGTGACACACAATGAAAATGAAAGCCATATAGTCCTGCTTACAGATGCTCTCGCCGTAGTCACAGCGCTAAAAAGCCAGAAAAACACTGAGCTTAATGACTTAAGAGCAGCACTCTGCAAACTGTGCCAGCAGTCCGCACCAAAAAGGGTAGTGGTACAGTGGGTCCCATCACACTGCAACATCCAAGGCAACGAGGAGGCAGACAGACTGGCAAAAGAAGGTGCAAGACTATCACAAACAGATACTAGTATGACGTACGAAGAGTCAAAACGTCTTATCAAAGCCAGATACATGACCAAATGGGAAACCGAACATACTGGTTACACCAAAAACGATGCCTATTACCAGTTGAACCGAAGAGAGCAGGTCGTTGTCTTCAGACTTCGCACTGGCCACAATAGACTGAGGTACCACCTATTCAACAAATTGAAGATAGGTGGTACCGACGAATGCCCGTGCGGTACTGGTAAAATGACCGCTGAACATCTGCTGCAGAACTGCCCGACATACGAGGATCAGAGAGAGCAGATGTGGCCATCACCAGTGGAACTGCAAGAAAAGCTTTATGGCAGTGGCGACAGCCTCAGGATGACCGCCGCTTTTTTCGAAAAAATAATGGTTACTGTCTGACTACGTACGAAGAAGAAACTTGTCCAAAACGCCCTGGCTGTATGAATCGCCACTGTAACGAGTAAGCAGTTAGATACGAACAGGTGTTTTACCTTGTGAATAGGCTGCGTCATTGGCATTTGAAACATATTGACAAAAACCGTACATCACCTCCGTGCCATGTACCTGGAAACAGGTCGTGTTGTATCAGCAAAGTGGCGATTGACACTCTGATCCCCGAACTATCGAGTCTACAGTAAAGCCATGCATTACACTACATCGAGAACGGACACATGTCTACATTCTTCATCACACCCGTGTGTAAATAAGCCACTAACAAGTCACTACAAGCGAAACATTGTTTGAAGCGAAGAGCTTCTAAACGACATAACTTCTCTGTTAATCTGAGAGAGATTACGTCATGGAAGGAAACAGCGAAGCACACGAACAAGGTGAGAAGAAATGGAGCCTAGAATTGCAACAGTACACGCTGAATGGAGCCTGGAGCAGTCACTATTGATTTGTCGTGAGAAGGCATTGTTATAGAGAAGGTTTACCTAGAAGGTCTCAAACACAAATCAGTTCGAGGGCCGCACAAGGTCAAGTTAATGGGTCAAGGAGTACCGTAAATCAAGATAATAAACATAGTGCTCATTCAATTCACGTTGTTGAATAACGGGACGCAATGAATTACGTTAATTGACTAAGTGATGTTTCATGTCAAGCTATTGAACCAAAGGATGTTTTATGTCAAGCTATTTGACAAAAGGATGTTTTATGTCAAGCTAGTGGACAGAAAGATGTTTTATATCAAGCTAGTGGACAGAAAGATGTTTTATGTCAAGCTATTTGACCCAAGGATGTTTTATGTCAAGCTATTTGACAAAAGGATGTTTTATGTCAAGCTATTTGACAAAAGGATGTTTCATGTCAAGCTATTGGACCAAGGGATGTTTTATGTCAAACTATTGGACCAGGGGATGTTTTATGTCAAGCAATTGGACCAAGAGATGTTTTATGTCAAGCTATTGGGCCAAAGGATGTTTTATGTCAAGCTAGTTGACCACAGAGAAGTATTTGGTCAAGAAAATGGACTAAGAGTTGGAGAAATCAACTTTTTGGACAAAGGTCCTGATAAAGTCGTTAAATGAAGTTAAGAAATTGTACTAAGGACTAGGGCAAGCGAAGTTATTCAACCAAACGTTCTTTGCGTCAAGTTATTGTACCAAGAACTGGGGCAAGCCAAGTTATTCAACCAAAGGCTCTTTACGTCAAGTTATTGTACCAAGGGCTGGGGCAAGCGAAGTTATTCAACCAAAGGCTCTTTACGTCAAGTTATTGTACCAAGGGCTGGGGCAAGCCAAGTTATTCAACCAAAGGCTCTTTACGTCAAGTTATTGTACCAAGGGCTGGGGCAAGCGAAGTTATTCAACCAAAGGCTCTTTACCCCAAGTTATAGTACCAAGGACAAGAGAAGTTATTAAACCAAAGGCTCTTTACCCCAAGTTATAGTACCAAGGACAGGGAAAGTTATTCAACCCAAGGCTATTTACCTCAAATTATAGTACCAAAGGCTAGAGTAAGTCAACTTAATCAACCAATAAATAGATCGAATCTGCAGTGTTTCTGAAGATTAAACGTCGACATTAATACATGAAGGTAATAGCTCAGTGACCCCACTAGGACAAAAACTAAACGATATCGATGTAACGGCAACATGTTCTTCGTCAGGGAAAAAAACGATAAAAAACAACTAACAAGTCACAACAAGAATCAAGACAAGATGTAAATTAACCAGTTTGAATTCGCCGCCATAACAGAATGAGACAGGAATGTGTGAGACACGTTATGCTATTTCAGTAGTCTTGAACAACAGGGCACGGTAACATCAGAGTCAATGGCATCCTCTGCTGCTACTCCGATAATCAGCCCCAGTTTGAGTTTGAGAATCGTTTAATTTTCCTTATGGATTGAATCAGATTTTATGATGAAACGTTAATGAAACTTATCGTTTAATTTTCCTTATGGATTGAATCAGACCTTATGATGCCACGTTAATGAAACTAATCGTTTAATTTTCCTTATTGGTTGAATCAGACCTCATGAAGCCACATTAGTTAAACTAATCGTTTAATTTTCCTTATGAGTTGAATCAGACCTCATGAAGCCACGTTAGTTAAACTAATCGTTCAATTTTCCTTATGGGTTGAATCAGACCTTATGAAGCCACGATAATTAAGCTAATTTCGTATGAATAAAATACAAGGAAAAGAGGTCGAAGGAAGCCAATGAAACAGAGTAATGAAATCATATTAAAGGAACCAAAAAACAGCAAGAAACCAAGCTGAATCAAAAGCCGAATGTAATGAAGATGCTGAATCAACAGTTGGACTAGTTACATACCAGCAGAAAAAAAGGCTGATGACGTTATTCAGAAGGCGACCAACATTAGCACAGGAGGATTATCATCAGATAAACAGACACGAATAAAGCTGTTGTGTTGGGCCTCAGAACCTGCCAACTAATTCCGCAGCCACATGTACACATACTTGAAGACTGACAACTCGGACATGTGTCCAAAGCTTAATTTAACTTTATACTAGTTTAGAAGACTTAAGAGTCTGCATACAACCAGTTCCTTGTTCATTTCCTTGATCTAAAAACTAAGCGCATCCAATCTATATATGAACGCATTAATTGACCCTGTCTCCACTTTTTCCTCTGGCAAAGCATTCAACGTATTCACCACTTCTCTGACTACAAAACTATTTTCTAATATATGATATGAACTTATCTTTAATGAACGTGTGTTTGCGCCCTCTTGTTCCTAAAGGCGGTTGTATATTGAAAAAAAAAGACATGTTAAAGTCAAATTTATCCATTCCGTTGATTTTAAATACGGACAAACAGAAGACAGGACAAAGCAAATACGACAGAACTGCCCCAAAAATGATGTACTGAGAAAAATCCATTGACCGAGAGAAACATCGCTGAAAAAGAAACTTAATGGACTTATATATGAACTACGGGGGACGGCGTGGCCTAGTGGTTAAGTGGCACGGCTCACGAACCGAAGGTGCTGGGTTCGATCCCCATCACAGCACCGGCCGTTACCCCGGGGAAGCAAACCCTTAGAAAATGCAGGAGGAAGCAGACCCTTACATAAAATGCGTGCTGAAGTCGGATGCACTGGGCCGACAGGCGCAAAATAAAAACACAGTGCAACGCACACCGCCTTGGGGATTAGAGAAAATAAGGCGAACGCAAAAAAAAAAAAAAAAAAAAAAAAAAAATATATGAACTACAAAAGGCAGTGAAGTTTATACAAGAAACCACATTTCAGATAAAAACGATATATTTCGAAGTTAACGCAAGAACAAGAAGAACAGTTTAAGTTCATATGTAATTTCATTTATATTGTTCCCTGTATATAGTTTATTGTGATCTGTACATTTTAATAAGCAGTTACATGCGTTCTATGTTCTTCTCGATGTTTCTTTTTCTCAGTGTCTAGCAGGTATCTCTTCACCGTAAAGAGACTGGGTTTGAACTCCTGTCTCAACAAGCTCCTGTCTATCCAGGTGGATTCCTGATGTCAGACGGAAGAAGAGTCAGACGGCAAATAACGAAACTGGCTACTCGATCTCAGAAAAACCTAACAACTAGAACAAAAGAGATAAAGAACAACAAAGTCTATAACACTTTATCCCCGACGACAGTGTCTATTGAGGCACTCATTTTTTCTTTGTTTTAGTTCTTCTTCTTCTTCTTTTTCTTCTTCTTCTTCGTTCGTTCTCAATGTCTCACTACCAATCCCCGAACAGGGCTTTGCAAGTAGCAAGATATAGTCCGGAGAACGGAATGCGTTATGTCGCTGGTTTACAGCTTGACTGCGATATTTGCACCTTTCGGTCCGACACATCCGTCTTCGACTGAGTTTTAGTTCTAAAACTTGTAATATGGCTTATTTAAAACCGCCATACAACATTGCAGACCGCATGGTAAGTCTCAGCCAACCGCATGTAACCCGCAGGCCGCGTTTTGATATTTTGCGTTGCACTTATCGTGGATGAGCAGACCAATATGCACTAACGGAATAATACTTAGCCTAGAATTAACCGAATGTCATGTTTACGGCGTCCAATATAGGGAAGATAAATGAAATCTGGGGGTTTGATGTTGAGAGCTAAATGAACATCGGATTATGCGTGTAGAATGTTGAATAAAGGGCCTAGCCACTTGGTTTAATTACAATGGATTTGGATGATGCTCGTTTTGTTGGACGGTATTTGGGTGACGTTTATTTTGTTGGACAGTATTTTGGTGACGCTCGTTTTGTTGGACGGTATTTGGGTGATGTTCGTTTTGTTGGACGGTATTTGGGTGATGTTCGTTTTGTTGGACGGTATTTGGTTGATGTTCGTTTTGTTGGACGGTATTTGGGTGATGTTCGTTTTGTTGGACGACATTTTGGTGACGCTCGTTTTGTTGGACGGTATTTGGGTGGCACTCGTTTTGTTGGACGGCATTTTGTGGACGCTCGTTTTATTGGACGGTATTTGGGTGACGCTCGTTTTGTTGGGATGGGTTTGGGTGACGCTCGATTTGTGGAATTGGATTTTGGTGACGTTCGTTTTGTTGGACGGTATGTGGGTGATGCTCGTTTTGTTGGACGGTATTTGGGTGACGCTCGTTTTGTTAGACAGGATCTGGGTGACGTTCGTTTTGTTGGAATGGATTTGGGTGACGTTCATTTTGTTAGGATGGATTTGGGTGACGTTCGTTTTGTTAGAATGGATTTGGGTGACGTTCGTTCTGTTGGACAGGACATGGGCGATATTTGTTTTGTTGAACAGGACTTGAGTGACGCTCGTTTTGTTGGACATGATTTGGGTGACGCTCGTTCTGTTGGACAGGATTTGGATGACGCTAGTTTGGATCCAAAGATGCAGCAGTGAGTAAGTTGGCTGCTTGCATCAAGGTCAGCGAATCACAGCTGACTAAGATCATATTCCGTCTTCAAGTGGAAGCAGAATGCACTAGTTTTTAGCGCAGTTTGGCTAATGGTTAGGGGTTGAAGTGATAAGGTAAACCCAACAAAGCCAGTTAAAATCAGATGTCATGGGCAGAAAGGCACATATATTGCAGTCTCGCTATAAACTAACCCACAACGTTCCATTCAGGCCAAACGCCGAAGAAATAAGAGGTACCGCTGAGTTTGTTGGAAAAGACTTAAGTGCCGTTAGTTTTGTTGGAAAAGACTTAAGTGCCGTTAGTTTTGTTGGAAAAGACTTAAGTGCCGTTAGTTTTGTTGGAAAAGACTTAAGTGCCGTTAGTTTTGTTGGAAAAGACTTAAGTGCCGTTAGTTTTGTTGGAAAAGACTTAAGTGCCGTTAGTTTTGTTGGAAAAGACTTAAGTGCCGTTAGTTTTGTTGGAAAAGACTTAAGTGCCATTAGTTTTGTTGGAAAAGACTTAAGTGCCGTTAGTTTTGTTGATAAAAGTGTTGCGGTTATATTTGAAAGGATTTTAGTGTCGACCGTTATGTTAGATGGGATCTCTGTGTCGCTTGCTTTGTTGGTGGGAATCTGTGTGACGCAATTTTTTTTTTCGGAAATGATTTATGTGCTGATCATTGTGTTGGAAATGATCTGTGTGTAGATCATTCTGTTGGAAATAATCTGTGTGTAGATCATTCTGCTGGAAATAATCTGTGTTTAGATCAGTCTGTTAGAAATAATATGTGTGTAGATCAGTCTGTTAGAAATAATCTGTGTGCAGATCAGTCTGTTAGAATTAATCTGTGTGTAGATCAGTCTGTTAGAAATAATATGTGTGTAGATCAGTCTGTTAGAAATAATATGTGTGTAGATCAGTCTGTTAGAAATAATCTGTGTGTAGATCAGTCTGATAAAAATAATCTGTGTGTAGATCAGTCTGCTGGAAATGATCTGTGTGTAGATCATTCTGTTAGAAATAATATGTGTGTAGATCAGTCTGTTAGAAATAATCTGTGTGTAGATCAGTCTGTTAGAAATAATCTGTGTGTAGATCAGTCTGCTGGAAATTATCTGTGTGTAGATCATTCTGTTAGAAATAATCTGTGTGTAGATCAATCTGTTAGAAATAATATGTGTGTAGATCAGTATGTTAGAAATGATCTGTGTGTAGATCATTCTGTTAGAAATGATCTGTGTGTAGATCAGTCTGCTGGAAATGATCTGTGTGTAGATCAGTCTGTTAGAAATGATCTGTTTGTAGATCAGTATGTTAGAAATGATCTGTGTGTAGATCAGTCTGTTAGAAATAATCTGTGTGTAGATCAGTCTGCTGGAAATGATCTGTGTGTAGATCAGTATGTTAGAAATGATCTGTGTGTAGATCAGTATGTTAGAAATGATCTGTGTGTACATCAGTATGTTAGAAATAATCTGTGTACTTCTCGTTTTGTAAATAAGGACATGCACCTTACAGGTTTTGTTTGGAAGTTTCTGGTCGTTTTGTTTGGAAAAAGATTCGAGTGCACTTAAAAGATTATACGCTAAATGCCACATTGTTGTTAAGCATGGCCTGACCCATTGACTTCAAGTATTTAATAACACACTTCTTTTTACATTGCGTTAGTAAAAAGTCGTATGACGTCAGCTATTGTTGCATCTCAGAAAATAGCAATAATCTCAGACTAACCGCTGCTTAGGTCTGATATATTTAGATACTTGCACGTGTTTGATAAAGTGAAAGGAAATATGGTGATCGTCAGTGCCATTGATAGAGAAACGTAAAGCGAAGCTGCGGTGGCTTGTCAGTCAGTACCTGTGTGGGGTCGAAAACGCAGCAATGACTTATAGATGCCTGTGTGACAGTTCCAGCTGGAGCATCGACGTTTAGGGCAGGGGAGATGAGGCTGGCGACTGTGTTCGCTAACAATTAAGGGTTGCCTAAATGCGTTGGACGAACACAGGTCCCGCTAGGGTCAAGCACCATTTCGACACTAGGTCGACAAGGAAAACGAGAGGTAGAGGTCTTTGTCTGGTGCAGGGGTGGGTGTCAGAACTGACCAACCTGGCGTCAGACTTGGCAGGGATGGGGGTTGTTGACAATCTGAGACTTAACACGACAGGTAACCACATTTAGAATGACGGTGACTCGTGGATAGACAGGTAACCACATTTAGAATGACAGTGACTCGTGGATAGACAGCCAATAACATTTTAGTTGGGATAGTTCCATATTGGAGCGATGGCTAAATCAGCCGACCCAGAGAATACCATTTGACATCAATAGTGTTGTTTGACACTATAAAAGGCACTGTAAAGATAAACTTGGAAGACTCACACTCTTGCAGAACTTTCACACGCGCTGTCAGGGTGAGACCCTTCCATTGCACTTTGGTTGGACTGGCTTCTGAGAGCGCACAAACCTAGCATAGGTACATACAGATGCACACATGCATCCAAGCACTGGTGTATGCGTCTTAATATCGCCCAATTAACTACGGTCTGGGGTGGAATAGACGCGCCCATACCAGTAGAAACTAGTGAGGCAAACACGTCAAATTAAAAAAAAATTTAAAAAACTTGGAAGACTGACAGGGAGACTGGGACTGGGAGTTTTCAGGGTAGCTGTACCATCATACACCTCGAGTTTGGCCAGTCGCGCTCAATATGTGCTTAATGAAGGACACCCTGTGAGCAATAAGAGATCTGCATGTGTGTTGTATGTGCAGGGCACCTTGTGAACGATGTGTGTTCTGATTATGTGGGAGCGCACAGATTCGTCTGAGTACGTGAAGTGACCTGATTATATATGAATGCGCAGATCGTCTGAGTACGTAATCTGATCGTGAGGACGAATTTATGATTGTGTGTTGGGAGTGCAGATAGAGGACGGCGAACTGATTATATGTGAATGCACAGATCGACTGATTAAGCGTAATCTGATTATATGTGAATGCACAGGTCGCCTGATTATACGTGATCTGATTACATGTGAGTGTACAGATCGACTAAGTATGTGTTCTGACCGTGAAGACGAGTTTGTGATTGTGTGTTTACGATGCTGAATAAGAACGGCGAGCTAACTGTGGCCATTAAGTTGTAACTAAATAGCATTAGAGTTTATAAAAAGTGTTTTTTAGAATAAAGTAGATTTAAGAATTCTGGGTATCATAGATTTTTGAGGAAACATCAAAAGCTAGTGCTTACAACCTCCTAGGTAGTTAAATATATATATATATATATATATATTTAGTTTAGAAGTTCTTTGCTTTTGTTGATACTGTTCAACAATTATTCTTGTACAAATGATATTATTTTGTTTTATGGCCAGGAAAGGGATTACTGTGTTGAAGTCGTGTCGTGGTGTAGATATATGTTATAACTCTTAAGATAAGTAAACTACTCAACTTAAGAGCCTACACTGTCACAATAGCTTGTATCAGTCAGTGACGCATAACTGACCACGATCCAAATCGGATTCCAAATTGCGGTCTAGAAGACAGACTACATCTATGCAGTCTGGGTAAAAGATAAAGGATTGAATTGGGGAAAACAAACCCGGTCCCAAAATTGTCGTGCTGAAATCAGATGTATCGGGCCGAAAGGTGCAGACATCGCAGTCTAGCTGTAAACTACGAAATAACGTCATAAATATTCTTTTGAATGACGAAGGCAGAAGAAGAAAATGAAAAACCAGAAGAAGAGGTAGAGGAAGAAGAAAAAGTTGAGAAATAAGAGGAAGAAAAAGTAGAAGAAGAAGAAGAAGAAGAATAAGAAGAAGAAGAAGAAGAAGAAAAAGAAGAAGAAGAAGAAGAAGAAGAAGAAGAAGAAGAAGAAGAAGAAGAAGGAGGAGAAGAAGAAATACCTTTGCAATTTATATTTAGCGTTTCTGTCTTTATTTTAAAAAAAATATTTCCAACTGCGTGGTTTGTTCCTTGACGAAGACTATGTGCTAGTAACATAGGTTTCGTTGTGCTTTCTTCCGATGCAGTATGTGAGCCGTATCTACTTCTTGCTGTTTATAAACTTTCCTAGACTGCCGAAGACGGATGTGTCGGACCGAAAGGTGCAAATATCACAGTAAAGCTGTAAACTCAAAGCATTCCGTTCTACATACTACATCCTGCTATTTGCCAAACCCTGTTCAGGGCTTGGTAGAGGGAGATCCAGAACGAAAGCATAAGAAGAAGAAGAACTTTCCTAGAGAAGATACAACAAGCTGCTGTTTTCTTTATAAATAATAAAGTTGACAGCCATAACCACCAATGTCCATCGCCAGCTTCGTTAATTAATATACTAGCTGTTTGAAGATGGGTATAAAAACAGCTGTAACAGTTTAGGTTCAAAGATGTGTGTAAGCGTGACACGAAGACTCTGTGCACGAGTCTGGCATCCAGGATTAAGGTGTTGAGCAGGGACAGTGAAACAGAACTGTCAAGATCCTTCTACACCTCCAGGTGGTGATCCTGGACAACAGACTGCAACAGAGCAGACTGGCTAATGACAAGGGATTGAAGAGGTAAGGCTAAACCGGTACACAAAAATGAGGGCCAAAGTACGATGTGTCGGGCCAAAATATGCAAATATCGCAGTACATACTTAACTTACATTAACCTCTTTTTACTGGTTTAGAATTATCTGCAGAGTCTGTATACTTCTTCTTCTTGTTCGTACGCTGTCAGATGTCAACCTTTATTTTTTCGAAAAAAGCAGCGGTCATCCTGAGGCTGTCGACACTGCCATAGAGCTTGTCTAGTGTTGCCACTTGTGATGGCCACATCTGCTTTCTCTGATCCTCGTATGTCGGGCAGTTTTGCAGCAGATGTTCAGCGGTCATTTTCTCAGTACCGCACATGCATTCGTCAGTGCCGCTTATCTTCAATTTATTGAATAGGTGGTACCTCAGTCTATTGTGGCCAGTGCGAAGTCTGAAGACCACGACCTGCTCTCTTCTGTTAAACTGGTAATAGGCATCGTTTGTTGTGTAGCCAGTATGTTCTGTTTCCTATTTGGTCATGTATCTAGCTCTAATAAGCCTTTTTGACTCTTCGTGTGTCACACTAGTATTTGGTTGTGGTAGTCTTGCACCTTCTTTTGCCAGTCTGTCTGCCTCCTCGTTGCCTTGGATGTTACAGTGGAATGGAACCCACTGTACCACTACTCTTTTTGGTGCGGACTGCTGGCATAGTTGACAGAGTACTGCTCTTAAATCATTAAGTTCAGTATTTTTCTGGCTTTTTAGTGCTGTGGCTACGGCCAGAGCATCTGTAAGCAGGACTATATGGCTTTTATTTCTTTTGCATGTCATCATTTCTTCTACTGCAGCCCTCAGTGCCTCTGCCTCCGCTCTGAAATTGCTTGAGTATTTTCCAGTTGCCACCGATAGTGTTGTTTTTCTACCATTTGGTAGGCTCAGGAATACCCCTGCCCCTCCGTTCTGTGTTGTGTTTGTTACAGAGCCGTCGGTGTATGCATGTGTCCAGTCCCTGCTTGGCTAGTTTTTCGTTATAAACCTCAGGGTTATGTCTCTTCTTTCTTTTTCAGTCTGGCTGTTCTTTTTTCCAAAACTTGGTATATTTTCTACCACCTCTGGAAATATATCCTGCCTCCAGGTAGGTTTGCGTACAGTAGGGATGGGCTTTGGTGTTGTTAATGCGTTCATAGGGTCTTCGTTCATCTTTGCTTTAGAGTCTGTATTCAACCAGTTTCATTTACATTACGTTGATCTAAAAGCTTTGCGCATCCAATTTATTCTTAAATGCATTAATTGTTCCTGCCTCCACTACCTCCTGTGGCAATGCATTCCAAGCATTCACCACTCCCTGACCAAAAAAAATTGTTTCCTTATATTTAATCTGGACCTCTCTTTAGTTAATTTGTAACTATGTCCTCTTGTTCTAGCCCTCTTCGGCTACCTGGCAACAGCCATTAACACCCCTGTTTGAATACCAGTTATCCAAGCATTCGAAGAATTGCACCTGCCTCGCGGCCACCATCTTGCCCTGTCATCAGATCCGTCAGCGTTGGAAGCCATCAGTGGAAGTTGATGAAGGTACATTCTCATGAGATGACATAACCAGCGCATATTTTGCATGGACATACATTAGTTGTAATGTTGACATTACTGTGAATGTCGTCATTCCGCATTCTGTCTTTCCTGGTAACATCGATGAGCTTCCACAAAATCTCCATTTAACAAATCGAAATTCTGCTATCATGCGCTTTGGACAAGGGCCATAACGGGCACTGGTAGTCCAGAGTCAGTCTGCATACTTATACTGTTTATCAGCGGCTGCTTTTTTTCCAAACTAATTCTCGGGTGTCTAAGCAGTGACGACAGCTGATAAGTCTCAACAGATGCTCTCTGACACCTGGTCCCGGTTTCCCTGTCGAGACTACCTACTGCCCCAAAAATCCAGCCCAAATTTCTGAACTCATGATCCTGTCGATGTATAATATCATTTATACTTATATTGAGTAGCCCAGGTGTTCTACTGATCTTCATAGTTTCTGTCTTCGTCTCGTTAATTCGCATATTGTATCTAGCACAAGCTATCACAAACGCGATCTTGTGAATTTAGTTTCATCGTCCTACAACAAACAGTGATCATCTCCATAGAGCAATTCGTGTACTGATTCTGGGTTTACTTCTTCTGCCTCAATTTGGTTGAACCTCTTCTGTCAATTAGTCCATGCAGAAGTTTAACAGGAGAAGGGAAAGCATACATCCCAGCCTCACACGAGTAGGTATTTCAAATGCATTTGTGACATCATCAGTCGTTCTGACGACGTTTATACTCGCGCGATACAGTGCTCTTGCGTTATGTACATGGATCTAATAACTACATAAATACATCTCTTCTATCTCCACATGGAGGACAAGTCTTCAACGAATGCATGTTAGGTCTGGCTAAATGAGGCGCTAGTTCGGTTACGCATAACACACTGACCGAGACCTCGGTCGGTGTCAGGCATAACATACTGACCGGGACTTCGGTCGGTGTCAGGCATAACATACTGACCGGGACGTCGGTCGGTGTCAGGCACAACATACTGACCGAGACGTCGGTCGGTGTCAGGCATAACATACTGACCGGGACGTCGGTCGGTGTCAGGCATAACATACTGATCGGGACGTCGGTCGGTGTCAGGCATAACATACTGATCGGGACGTCGGTCGGTGTCAGGCATAACATACTGACCGGGACGTCGGTCGGTGTCAGGCATAACATACTGACCGGGATGTCGGTAGGTGTCAGGCATAACATACTGACCGAGACGTCGGTCGGTGTCAGGCATAACATACTGATCGGGATGTCGGTCGGTGTCAGGCATAACATACTGACCGGGATGTCGGTCGGTGTCAGGCATAACATACTGATCGGGACGTCGGTCGGTGTCAGGCATAACATACTGACCGAGACGTCAGTCGGTGTCAGGCATAACATACTGACCGGGATGTCGGTCGGTGTCAGGCATAACATACTGACCGAGACGTCGGTCGGTGTGAGGTATAACATACTGACCGGGACGTCGGTCGGCGTCCGGCATAACATACTGATCGGGACGTCGGTCGGTGTCAGGCATAACATTCTGATCGGGACGTCGGTCGGTGTCAGGCATAACATACTGACTGGGACGTCGGTTGGTGCCAGACATATCATACTGACCAGGATGTCGGTCGATGCCAGGCATAACATACTGACCAGGACGTCTGTTAGGGTCAGGCGTAATATACTGACCAGGACGTCTGTCAGGGTCAGGCGTTATATACTGACCATGACGTCGGTCATGTCAGGCACAATATACTGACCAATACGTGTGACTAGATTCAGGCACACTATACTGACCAAGACGTGTGGCTAGATTCAGGCCCAATATACTGACCAAGATGTGGGGCTATATTCAGGCACAATATACTGACCAAGATGTGGGGCTATATTCAGACACAATATACTGACCAAGATGTGGGGCTATATTCAGGCACAATACACTGACCAAGACGTAGGGCTATATTCAGGCACAATATACTGACCAAGATGTGGGGCTATATTCAGGCACAATATACTGACCAAGACCACTAGCTTCGTCCCATGTAGCGTAGATTTGAAACATGCTATTTTAAAGGCAGTCTTACTGACGAGATGTGGATCGACGTGATCGCCATAGTAGTGAGCATTGCGCAGATGAAGTCAAACATAGCACAACCGCCTGGGAGACCAAGATCCACATCTACTAGCAAGCTCGGGATGTGAAGAAAATTACTGCAACCCACCACTCAACGTCCTTTTGAGAGCGCACAGAAGAGTAAAGAATACCTACTCATTGTCCTGAGCCATCTGTTTCAGCTCCATCCACGTCTTCCACGTGTCCATAATGTTTGTACCGAGCTGTTTTCTCTATATGTATTTTGGTCTTCAATTCTCTTGTCTTGAGGATTCCAGAACAGAGCCTGCTTTGTAATGCTATCAACTGGTTTACCGTGTGACCTGGTTTACGGTTTGCAGTATCTTTTGAAAATAAACACGTTTTACTGGCTAGATCTCATGAAGGAATTTCATCGTGTCCAGCTTGGCATACAGGTTTTTTCTTTTCTTAGTTAGATTGCTTTTCCACGTGGGGAAATTAATTACCGTAATGCACACCTGAGTTTAAGCCCCAACGTACTTCTGAGTCAGGGAGAAATCCCCTTGAAACGTCATATTCCAAGGCTGACTAAATAACGGAACTTGCATTTTTCAAATCTCAGTGAAATTGTAAAATTATGTTCGGTACAGAAAGATGGATATTTGTTGTTTTTTTTTTTTTTTTTTTGCATTCGCCTTATTGCTCAAATCCCCAAGTCGATGTGGTTTTTATTTTGCGTCTGTCGGCTCGGTGCATCCGACTTCAGCATGAATTTTATGTAAGGGTCTGCTTCCTCCTGCATTTTCTAAGGGTTTGCTTTTCCGGGGTAACGGCCGGTGCTGTGATGGGGATTGAACCAAGCACCTTCCGGTTTTGAGCCGTGTCACTTAACCACCAGGCCACGACGTCCCCTGAAAGATGGATATGAATTTGGTTTGAAAGTAGGATTCTGTTAAAGGATTGCTCTCAACAATGATTTGTTGTGTTTTGTACGGATAACGAGTTTTATTTCTCTGTGTGGAACATGGCTTTGATTATAAGCCAGGGCATACTTTGAGTTCCGTTATTTGGTCCGTTTTGGAATGGACGTTTCAAATGGATTTTCCTGGTTTGTCAGACGGCCTATCTAAAGTAGGCCATGGTAAACCAAGAAAGAAAACCCCAACAGACATAGCCAGGTATACGTTTAATGACTTTCCATGCATTTGTTAACGACCTTTGCTCCACTGTGAGCTGACATTGTTTTGAATGAACGAAGGTGATACACAAATACTGCAACAAACAGAATGAACAAAACAGATCCACCAACCTGTCTCGCTTTGGTCCTGCTAGGATTCCGGTCACACTTGATAAATGACTCTTTAGTGTCATGGTTGATGTTGGTCCCAAACATTGGTCCAAAATCTTGTCCATTGGACACGATAGGACCACTAGCATCTTTCTTGCATGTGGTTTTGCCGTTGGTCAAGTGAATGCCGTTTTTAAGACGACAGTCCGGTGCGGCATCAATATTATCCATAGCTTACTTTGCGTCTGTTGACGTTTTCATTCTCACAAAAGTTAGTGAGGCATTATAATTTAGTATCCAATTTTGAGCAAGAAAAGTCAGTAATCCAGGTAAAAGTAACCATCTTCAAAAACAAAAAGTAAATCAACTATTTCTGAAGGTTTTCTTGAGTTTTCTAACTGTAACTGAGACGAGAAAAGGGCTAATGCTACACTGATAGCATGCTGTAAGCGAAGATGAACTGTGCGGTATAACCCGTATAACATAATTAAACCGAAGTTGGGGTGGAACTTAAAGGTAAAAATTGATAACAAACATGTATTGGTGATGTCTCAGTGACTGCAACAGCACACAAATAAAACGACATTTACGTTACGGCCTTAAGGTTTCGTTATCGACAAAAAACAAGCAAGAAAACAAAACAAAAAATAACAACAATTAGTAATGAACGATTTAAGTTAGCAGCCATACTTGGAAGTGGTCAGGAACGTGAGTAACGGTTAATCAGTTATGAATAAAAGTGGACTAAGAGTAGACCAAACAAGAAACGGTAAATTTTATTATACGTGAACACAAAAAACGAAAAAAAATAGGAACAAACCACGCATATACTAAAACAACAACACAAATTTAAATGTAAATTAACACACGACATACAGATATGGAAATAACAACTGCAAACAAACACAGCAACATATGTAAATATATAGTCACTGATAACGACAATGAAACTGAAATATGAGCTTTCCAGACACGGGATTTGTTCTTGGTTCAATCGCTAGGAGGCGAAATCCGAATTAGCAAGAAGAAAACAGAAACTACAAGGAACAGTAGAAGACCTGGGCTACTCAATGATATTGCTCTTCTACAGGCCCGTGAGTACAAGCAGCATTTTTTTGACAGATGGCAGAATCGAAAGGGAAATCGAGACTAGGTGTCAGAAACCATCTGTGGTAACTTATCAGGTGTTACCACTGCTTAGACACCCGAACATTAGTTTGGTAACAAAGCAACAGCTGATAAACAGAATCTTTATGCCGGCTGTGCAACCAGTGCCAAACATTGCCTCTGTCCAGGGCGAGCAGAATTTCGACATGTGGATTGAAGTGTTTGAGGAAGGTCATCGGTGTTAGCGGGACAGACAGAAAACGAAAAGACGACATTCGTAATATAGAGGGCACTACGTCTTGTGCTGAGTACATTTCGGAAACAAAATACGTTGGTTTGTTCATCCCATGAGAATGCAGTCTTGAACTTCCACTGAGGGCTAACCACGCTGGTAGATCTAGCTACAGTCCAAATGGGGTGGCCGCGATGCAGGTGGATAGATGTCATTATAGTGATTGTGCAGCGACACGGGCACACATTCATCGGCAGCTACGCACTTGGCGCAGGATAGACGACTTACGCTTCCCACATCACAGAACAGCATAGATAGACAGAAAACTAACTAACTAACTAATTAAATAACTAACAAACTAGCTAACTACAATCGTTTCTCCAAGTACCGAAAGTATTAGCAACTTACAGCACAGCACAATTGCCAAGTAACTTGTAGCAGTTAAATAGGCAGGCGGTTGAAAGAAACGACGTTCTGCAAACGATATGCTACTTACTGTTAAACAATAATAATAAAAGAGATATCCAGAAATAGAAATGGTAATTATGGCGATATAAATTAACAAATGTGGAAACGGAGAGCTGTTTTTGTGTTGTTGTAACTAGGATTATGTGCAATGTGGTGAGACTTTTCATGAATATCAATGGGGATGGTGTTTTTAAAGGCAGCATAAAACTCCCTTCACCTCACCAGATCCTTTTTATAGTGCCTCAACTCTGATGAATGATTTCCATTTTGATTTCTATGGTTTTATTTTTGCCATTTTGTCTTAGACTGGTCTTTTTTGTCTTTCCTCTGAGGTCAATATGACGCATGTCTAGTGAGAAAAGTGTCGAAGAAAACAGTGAAGAACTGGACAAGGATGTTCAAAGAAGGACGTGAGTTAACGCAACATTATGCGCCTGACCTGGTCTCGGAAGATCCTTCTTAGTTAACTCACGTTCTTCTTTAAACATCGCTGTCCTGTTCTTCACTGTTGTTTTCGACTAACCATGCAATGCATGCATTCTGCGATGAATGTCAACTGGTTGACATCTATCAGCTGTTAGAAACCGAATCACCGCTCACTGATCAACTCTGGACGAATTCCGTATTACAGCTGCCATGTTTTTAACGGTATGCCGAGGAAACTAACAGTCAGAGGATAACGAAATTTGGCAAACTTGACGGTTTGAATGTGCTGTTTACACCAGAAGTGACGTCATCATGTACATCGTATTTGCTGCAGTTTGGTCCGGTTTCATCTGAACACGCCTCGTACATAGAAGACGTAAAAGTTCGAAATTTCACTCGTAATGTGTACACAGAAGAAGTACATGTTTGTAGTTTGACTCCTAAAGAGTACACAGATATATCTCCTAAACTGTACACAGAAGTAGATGTTTGTCATTTTACTATAAGAAGTGTACACAGAAAAAGTAGAAATTTGTAATTTCACTCCCAAATTGCACACTTAAGTAGAGGATTGCAATTTCACTCTTAAACTGTACACAAATGTTGAAGTTTTGTAATTTTACTATAAGACGTGTACATAGAAAGAAGTAGTAGTTTCCAATTTCAATTCTAAAGTGTACATAGATGTACACATTTGAAATTTCAATTTTAAAATGTACAGACATGTAGAAGTTTGTAATTTCACTTCTAAAGTGTACACGGAAGCAGGAGTATGTAATCTCTTTTCTAAAGTGTACATAGAAAATAACTAGCCCGTAATTTTGCCCCTAAAGTGTACATATAAAAAGCAGAATTTTGTAATTTCACTTATAAAATTGTACATTGAAAAAGTATAAGGCTTTAATTTCACTTGTAAATATGTACATAGTACTGGTCGAAGGCAGTCATTTCACTTGTAAATGTGTACACAGTGCTGGCAGAAGGCTATAATTTCGCATGTAAAAGTGTGCACTCACGAAGCGGTATTTCAACGTCAGTATCCGACCGTTGCTACATTATATCAAATATCGTTTACACTGACGTTGTTGTTAGCATAATCGAACTAGTCTGTCTAGTGTAAATACCCCACACTGCAATTGATATTGATTTGGTTAAAGTTAGCATAAACGCTGGTTCTATACGCATCGGCCATGTTAATGCGGGTTTGGGTATTCGAATACATTCTATTGATAAAGAAATGCAAATAGCGCTATTCACCTTTTTGTTTCGATTTGAAGCGAAATACCAGAACTGTAGCTTCGCTCCTAGTATTTACAGACGTCTCTCTTATCACGTAATAGGATGTATAGAAGTTGGTAAAAGTGAATCGAAGAAGTGACGGTGCTGAAGGTCAACATAATAGAAAATACATATATAGGTACGGTTCAGTCACCGCATTATGATAAACACATACCGAAACACATGTTACGGTTTCGAGGACTTCGTCATAGACAAAGACAAACAGTTATGGAAAATGTTTGCGATTTCATTGCACCTGGGAACTGTCGTATGGGATATAGATACGGTTCAGTTACCGCATTATGATAAACACATAATGAAACACATGTTACGGTAATTACAAGGTCTTCGTCAGGGGCTAAGAAAAACAGTTTTGGAAAATGGTTCATAGAATCGAATTCATTCAATGTGAATCTGAATCTAGACAAAGAAATAAAGTTATTGAAAATGGTTCATAGAATTGAATTCATTGCACCTATGTGCTCTCGAATGTGCTCAGCCACTTTCATTCCTGAAAGGGGCAACGACAGAGCGTGGACTCTCTAGCTCCGAAGGCGGCTCCTAAATTTATTCTGACTTCGTCAGGTACCTTTTTACAGCTGGGTCGACAATGAAGAAAACTCCCAT